>JAOWCC010000577.1:14726977-15371284 GCA_030867875.1 Actinernus sp. WN-2022 | reverse complement strand
CTCTTGTAAGGAACCTTATATACAGATAAAAAACAGTGTATGGAACTTACCCCTACTACTGCTATACTACTACAGACTATACTAGCAGTTCAGCCCTAGTACATGACCGTACATTTCTGTCGTCGGTAGGTTTTGAGTCTGTTTTTCATTGCTTCCGCTGTATTTTGCCTCGGCTCTGGGGGTACTCCCCTGTATAAGTTATACGTGTATATGCCGCTGGCCAGGGTATGGTTTTCGGTATATAAATCTTTCCGTTTTTGTCTCCAACAGGGATTCATTCTCATCCAAGTGAAACTCATACTATGCAGGTTAACCTCACTGCTACCAATGATTATTGTAATTTGAAACTCTCCTTATTAGTGCTTAGTTGTTACTGTTATTAATTATCTATTTATTTATTTTCTTTATATTGGGGGCCACGTGTATAATATCTGTATGATATTAAGTGTTACCCTCGATAAATAAAGCAATATTATTGTTATTATTATATAAATCGGGGCCGCGGCCTTCACCTCCTCGGAACCTGGAAGAGTACTGGCGATCCAAACAATGTCTAACCATAAAACAATACAAACCCTAATCATAAAACAATGGAATTATTTGTCAGTAGTGCAATTGTCCAATAAAATGCAAGGTTTTGAGCGGTAACGGCTTCCTGTATAAATCTCTCTGTTTTGGGCTCGAACAGGGTATATAAATCTCTCTGTTTTGGTCTGGAATAGGGTAAATAAATCTCTCCGTTTTGGTCTGGAACAGGGTAAATATTTTTTTCCGTTTTGGTCTCGAACAGGCTGTATTTTTACCACTGACATTTATTCTGGAACAGGGTCGCAAAAAAGGAACCCTTAGCTTGGCCTGGTATGGGGAAAGGGTTTGAAGGGGCCAGCAGCACATCCCCACCCAAATTCCCTGGAGTACCGCCTCAAATAAGGTGGGGGGAGATCGACTGGCAAATCAACTGGATGTTGACACAGGTCTTTTACGATGCTGTACGCAAACCACTCTAAGATTTCGATCCGGGCCTCCTGGTGCCAGCAGGTGCAGCACTTTCTCAGGCACGTCGCTCGCCGTGCGTCGGGCGTTGCTCGGTCGCTCGGGCCTTCGGCATTGAGGTCAACCTCAACAAACAATAGTTATCGTTTTCAATAATATCGGAAACCAAATTCTTTCTCAAACATAAGTAACTGGAAAATGTAAAGTCTTAATTTATATATATTTAGGCAAGTCTGAAAGCGGAGCTCCCAATTATCACAACTGGAGTAACAACCCGAAAATAATGATAAATTATACAAAGAAAACAAACAAAAACACAAAGATAACTGGTAGAATAAAGGAAAATCAGCGCAAAAGGTTAAAAATTATAACAAAATGGAAATTTTGAGCGCGCGCGCTGACGTTGTTTGAAATCATGACGTGCTCAGATTGCGTCAGCAGCGCGCGCAAACTAAAATTGAAAACTTTTCACTAAAATCACAGATAATGGTCTGCATTTTCTCATTTGTCTAACCCTTTCATTATAAAATATTAGCCACTTAGCTTTGGGGGTGTACGTTGTTCGCGGGCGGCGGTTTAGTTTTTATAACCGCTGTTATGTTCGTGGGCTTCAATATCATCAAGATTGAAGGACAGATAAAATTAGCGTTTTCATTGAAAAGAGATTTGGTAATTGGTAGATTTTGCCACAGGCAGCCCAAGTTCTGTATCTGCACTGTGTGACTAATACTGTTTTCCCGTATCAGATATCGTGTACTAGAAAAGAATGAAAACAATAAAATACTGAACATTGAAGAACTTGTCTTGTGTTATCGAGTGTCCGTAAGTATCATATTTCAATTTTAGCGCTCTGGGACCTGTTTTAGTACGTTTTCTAGCTCGCTCTTTTCTTGTTTACTCTGTACTATATATATTAATATTAGAAAGGCAGGAAACCGTTATTTCAATACGCTTACCTTATGCCTCGATTTTTCCCCGAAAAGATGCTCCAATTGATCCAAAATTCCCGGTGGTTATCAATCTCTGGGTGGGAAAGCATTATTTGGAAGTCTTTTGACAAAACCTTTCTTAAAAATGGAGAAATTCCCAGCTTAAAAAACGACAAATCAAGATTCTTGCCGTGGACCGATGCGAGGACGGTCTGGCCTCAGACCTCGTGACCAAAAGCGTGACGTCAGCAAGACCCCCGTGATGCAACACGATCCTCTCAGGGGAGGGTACTGCAAAACTTACGCCGTGACATGCCGCGAAATTGTTTATTTGGCGGTACCCTCCCCCTGAGAGGATCGTGTTGCATCACGGGGGGTCTTGCTGACGTCACGCTTTTGGTCACGAGGTCTGAGGCCAGACCGTCCTCGCATCGGTCCACGGCAAGAATCTTGATTTGTCGTTTTTAAGCTGGGAATTTCTCCATTTTTAAGAAAGGTTTTGTCAAAAGACTTCCAAATAATGCTTTCCCACCCAGAGATTGATAACCACCGGGAATTTTGGATCAATTGGAGCATCTTTTCGGGGGAAAATCGAAGCATAAGGTAAGCGTATTGAAATAACGGTTTCCTGCCTTTCTAATATATATATAGTACAGAGTAAACAAGAAAAAGAGCGAGCTAGAAAACGTACTAGAACAGGTCCCAGAGCGCTAAAATTGAAATATGATACTTACGGACACTTGATAACACAAGACAAGTTCTTCAAAGTTCAATATTTTATTGTTTTCATTTTTTTCTAGTACACGATATCTGATACGGGAAAACAGTATTAGTCACACAGTGCAGATACAGAACTTGGGCTGCCTGTGATTTTGCATCTAAATTTTAGCAATTTCGTGCTCAAAATCACCAAAAAGCTCATTTGTTGCCCAAATGTTGCTCCGGAAGGCTAAAGTTGCTCAAGATTGCTCATAACACAAAAAGTTTCTCAAAACGACAAAAGTTGCTCAAAAGTTGCCGGGCACAATCTGGAAAGGCCTACTAGCCAAACAAGAACAGAAAAAAGTCGCTCTTAAAAGCATTATATAAACTTAGAAAAGAAATGAGGGAGTACGTTAGAATGGACGTTAAACTAACAATGCAAACTATACGACTCCCTTGTTAAGTTAAACTAACAATGCAAACTATACGACTCCCTTGTTAAGTCTATCCTTTGCTATATGGAGTGAAGTGTGTGAACAACCCTAATAGTCATAGTACTAGCAGGGACCCGCGGAACTTAGGGATGGACCATTATATTTTTGAGGGGGGAGGGGTTGGGCGAATACCCCAAAAAAAATCGAACACAGGATTTGAAAAGGGAAACAAAATTCGTGCACAATAAACTGAAGGGAAAAAAATATTGTACAAACTTCATTACTATTACAACTTCTTTTTTTTTCATGAAAAAAAAATTCGTGCAAGCAAACGGTGTGAAACTGAAATTCGTGCAGAACTGTCATACAAAAAAATTCGACCCAGAAATAATTGCCCAACCCCCCCCCCCCAATATAACGGTCCATCCCTTACTTGAAATCAACAAATATGATAGAGTAACATAGTCAACAGGCTAACCGACTCCTGACACAATGCAATGGCGTGTGTACTGGAAGTGTTTAGCGTAAATTATATTTTGATATAAAAAAGGCAATAATATCTTACGGATCTCAGTTAATTTCTCAAACCGATGAACACAATTATACCTGTTGTCGAGAAAGTGCCAAAACTGACGGTCACAGGCAGTTCGAGCCATGGATTCGTGTGACGAAAACAATATGGTCGCCGAAAGAGCATTGATCGAAGCAGAAAGACGGAATAAAAACAATAATAAAATAATAAAAATGTCTGGTTATAGTAAATTTATGATCTGAAGAGCCTACTATAGCTGGGCGAGGAAACAGTTGGTTTTTTATATCTAAGAACACAGGAAACTACAGTCTAGTACAGAGAACAGACATGGACAAAATATATTGCTCTTAGACACACCATAGACTGATAGAGTTCTAAAAAAATGAACAGCCTTTTCCACGGACAACATTTCTAACTGTCTTTGCCTGGTCTTACCTCGTTCAGTTCAGATGTCGATCGAGGGAGCATGGGAAAGAGCGTTACACACACAACACACTTAGCGTATAATATAGAGGATCATGCATATAGTCTGAGTGTACAGATCAAGTTCTGTAAAATGCTACTTGGAGCCAGTAAATACACTAAGCGAGATATAGCGTACGCCAGTCTCGCGAAGCATACCTTATCGACAAAGGACCAACACTAGAGCCAAAAGGAATGAACAAAAAAGAACTGTAATATTCTTAGCCGTCCTATAGTTAGCCACCATATCTCTCATTCACATTGTATATCCGGATAGGCCTTTTGTAGGAAACAGTCACGTGCTGATATGATACAGTCACGTGCGCATGCTGATATAATACAGTCACGTGCTGATATGATACTTCGTTAACGAATGAATGGGAAAGGCGTTTCCATGGATGCTGGAGGGCAAGGCATCTTTAAAAACGCATGAAAAATAGCATTTACAAACAGGTTTTGCTGATAACACTACCGATCTCGTACAAATGCCTTCTAAGTTCTATATCACACCCACTCATTACATAACTATCTGTATATAATATATTTCTCAGTCTCATATTCATATATTTGAATTTGTAACATTTTCTTTATATTTCACAATTTGTAAACCCTGATGAAGGTTGGCCGTGCCAGCCGAAATATTGGTTAAATATAATTAGTATATACCACACCAGTGAATATTACTTTTCGCACACTCTGATTGGCTACTCAGGCAAACAGTGAATATGATTTCATATTCACCTGCGAGCGAAGAAGCGATCACCTCGCACGAGTTTTTGTCCATTTGACTATAACTATGATTTGACAGAAAATAAAATAACTATTTGGTGCTGGCTATTCACCTGCAGTGTGGTATATACTAAAACAATTATTCACCTCAGTTTCGGTGAATAGTGGTGGATATTTACCGAGCCGCTTCCGCTATTCACCTCCACTTCGGTGAATAATTGTTAATTATTCCCAAACCGTACTTCTTTTGTGTGAATTTAATGAATATTTGAAAACTCCGGTCTGAGACAAAAATTATAAGTAGATAATTTAGATACCAACAAACTACTGTATGGTGGTTTACATCTCCCTCTTCCCCAATCCCCAGAAACACCATATATTCAGTCAGTTTTTACAAAAATGTGTACATATCCCTAAGCATAGGCATGCTAATGTAGAAGTGATCGTCCCGGCCATACATAGGTATCGTATACAGCAAATATTAACCGAGAATTCCGGTTGAAGTATCAAATGACCATTAAATTTCCAGGAAAACATGTCGGTTGGGACGACCAACCGGGATTGGTGGCTTGCATTGGCGGCAAAGTTGGTTGGTGAGAACAAACTATACCTCATTAGCTACTTTTGTTATACCAACCAACATGAGCGCTACGCTTTTGTGATTTTATTCCCTTAGGAATGATTGCAACCCAATAATGTTGTACGGTTTCTCCCGGCCGGGTTTCCGCACAATCTCTTCCAAGGGCTTTCTCAAACCAGCAGACCGCCAACTACCACTATGCAGCATTCGTTCCAACTGGTTTCTTGCTACAAATGGTAAACACCCATCGTAACAAAGAGCTAAAACTAACACGAGTTATCGTATTGTCAGCTTATAGAGACCCCCTATTGAGTCAAACATTCATTATATTAACATAATGTGCGAACGCGAACAGAGTAAGCAAACATGCTCTATCAGCCACAAAACCGCCGTAGAACATAGTGGTGCCGGATTTGTTTTCCTCCTTTGACTTTGATTAAATTTGGGCTATTTTTTCACAAGAATATTTAAGATGTTGGTTAGGCCGTTTAAGATTGCATTAGTTTGTTGCACTTGAGTCTGCAAAGCCTCACGTTGAAGCCCAAGTAACCGATCAAAGTGTTCTTTGTCTTGATCGAGTTTACTCTGCCACATTTCCTGAAAAACGTTCATGGAAAATCTTTCGTCTAGATGTGATACCTTGGCCTTCTTGACGCCCCTCTTCGGCTTTCTACTCTCACTGTTCCTCTTCGCTAGGCTGCAATCTTTGTGTATATCAACCACCACAAGAGATTCACTCTCATCTTGCGATGATGAATGAGATTCGGTGTCATTCATGTAGTTACACGAGGTAGCTTCAGCAGCGTGTTCACTTCTAGTGTTATCCAAAGCTGTAGACGACTCTGCTGAATCCGAATCCGGTGTTTCTGGCTGCTCGGGAGTATTTAAAGCAGACCTCCGTCTCACTCTATCTTCACCAGGATCATCATAAGCAAACACGGTCAACGTGGGTTCCGTAGTCGGAGTTTTAGTCACTGGTTTTGATTCAATAGACAGAATAGAATTGGATGTAAATACTCTCTCCAAAAAGTCGAAGTAGGGGAACACTTTATTAACCCGTGTACGACTCTCTTCGTCTAGCTTCGCTGTAGTTGGCCCTCTGAACTGCTTAAACTGATAGGTAAGGTTCTGAATTCGCTTCTTGAGTTGGTGTACCGTCCGATCGACCGAAATTCCATCGTTCACACAACGGGATCGATACTGGTCGAATATGAGATTCCAAATTGTGTTCTTTTCCCTGTACGAGGCTGTTTCTAGTGATTGGTATAACGATCTCCAAGCTGCAAGGAAGATGCTAGTCTCTTGTACGCTCCAATTGGTCGCTTTCTGTCTTGATTTCGATGCTTGCTGCTGGTATTTAGCGTCGTCAGAATGACTTGTTTCCCTATTTGATAGCAGAATGACCCGGGTTACTCACATGTGCCCTCGCAGCTCAAAGACCCTCAGTCTTACTTACCTATCATAAGAAGGTTGTAATGGCCGCTGTTTTGATTCCGAATAAGACGCCATATCTTCCTTCTAGCATATACTAATGTCCTGCTCGACTTGGCTTATTCAAATTTCCATCTTGCTTCGAACGTAAATACTGTTTTGTGAAGCTTTCAAGTGCACTTTACTTCTTTTATACTTGCCGCCGTTGCTATGACTACTAAGTGAAAGGTGAAAATTAAAATTTCAAAGCCATTTCCGTCACACCATAATGGTTTACTGTCAAGGTCTTTCAAACATAATTTACTTTGCACTTAAGAAATCTACAAAGAAATGACAATTGCGAAGACCATAAGTGCACTTTCAGAAAGATTAGAAAACGTCAACCAGTAAGAGAACAGAGAACCATAAACAAGTTAATTGCAATAAGCGAACCTTTCGTGGTATATCCAGGCTTATACAATATTATAAATTTTAGATATTTTACCGCTGTTTTTGCTCCAATTAAGTTTGTAATTGTACTCCGGTAACTTGGGGTATATTTGATGTTTTAGAATCTCAATTTAAGCTTTTTGTTTTTATTAGTTTTTTTGTTTAGCCGGTATGTTTGGATTAGAGAATACCTATGTGAAATCAGTTCGTGTGATGCTGTGATAAATGCTATTTCACAAATGTATTTTCACTGGAAATTTTCAGTAGTATGTGTTGTTCTGGGTCCGTAACGCAATTCTTTATCCAGTGGATAACGTAAGTTGTTTAAACTTATACAGTCAACTCTCCGCTAACGGACACTCTCGTAAGCGGACAGCTCTACTTACGGACGCCTTTTCAAATCCCCGTTTTACCTCCCAGTCGAACTCTCTATTTACACATTCCCGTAAGCGGACACTCTCTCGTAAGCGGACGCGGACACATTGGATTTTTCTTTTGTTTAGGCTCTCTCGTAAGCGGACACCCCATGTATAATAATTGACTCTTGGCAATGAAATTTGTCTTTAATTTGCAATAAATCAACAAAAATATGACCTTTGACAGAGTTGACAGAGTTTTAACATTTGACATCAATAAAGAATTTCGCTTTATATCTTCAGTTGCTATTTTTGTCTACCCAATAAAACATAACAAGAAGCTGCACGCAGCTTGAACTCCGGCGTATCTTTTGCAACGCGGATGCTCTCATACACCTCAGTGCGTGTTTGGCACATTACGAACGCACAATTAGATGCGAAAGTACGCAGAGACAGTCGATCCGATCTAAAACTCCACACGAGTTCGGAACCCGAGTAAACACAAATACAACGCGAACACAAGTAGAACATGAGTGAACACGAGCGAGGTTAAGTAAGCCAGGATACTCTTGGACTGACATGCACAGATAGCCCCAAAATACTAGGATACAAATGCTGACGAACTGCATGATCTAAAACTCCACACGAGTCAGAACCTGAGTGCACTAGCGATTCATAATTTAATTAACAAAAAAATATAATTTTAAAAATCACTAATAAAAATTGTGTTATCATCTTAGTTGTTTCGGGTTACCTGTTCTTAGCTTACCCATTCACCTGCGTGTTTGGCACTGTATGAACTATGAACGCACAATCAGATGCAAAAGTACGCACGCACGGATGTCGATCTGACCTAAAACCCACATGTGTCAGAACACGAGTAAAAAACGAGTGAAGACGAGCGACTTCAAATAAGCTAGGGCAAACTAGTATAACACAGGAAGCTAAAAAATACTACGATCCAAATACTATGATGATCTGATCTAAAACTCCACATGAGTGCACAGCGGTTCATAGTTATGAAAACATTATAATAATAATAAAAATACATTTAATTGTTTTCTCGTCTTACTTGTTTCGGGTTACCTGTGTTATCAGTGGGGTACCCGCTTTTTGTATTTGCGGGTTACCTGTATTGGCTCAGTTGTGTCGGGTTACCTGTATTTTCAGTAAGGTACCCTCTCTTTGTATTTTCGGGCTACCTGTATTCACATCGTTATTAGTATGCACACAGCCAGATCACTGTTTATATGAAACCTTCCTCACAGCGTCCGCTCAGACGGCTCAAGTCTATTTCTTTGCTGGACTAACGGCTCCTAATTGTGAATCATTGTGTTTTCTTTGTGTTCGGAGGTCGATACGGGGAAATTTGCTTTGAATTGAGCCGCACTAGTGCACGCAAGTAGAACACGAATAAACACGAGCAACCGTCACGTAAGCCAGGGTACCTAGGATTACACAGGTAGCCCAAAAACACTGGGATCCAAATACTAGTAGGATCTGAAATATAACTCCACACGAGTCAGAACACGAGTGCACCAGAACACCAGAACACATGAGTGCACCAGAGCTTCATTATTTAATTAACAGAAAAGCATAATAATAATAAAAATTGTGTTATCGGCTTTAACTAATAGTTGTATCAGTGTGTGCCGTCTTTGTATTTTCGGGTTACCTGTGTTGTCCTATTGTTATCAATGCAGTGCGGTGATCGGTACGGTACTATACTCTATGTATTTTTGGGCTAACTACATTATCAGCGGACATTCGAACATGAAAACTTTTTTTTTCTTCAAAGTCGAGCAACACAGAAAAATTAAATAGCAGAACTTAATTATGTCTTTTGAATACATCTTTGTATAGACGTTGGGTTGATTTTAGAGTATTTTAGAGTTCAGTTTCCAGTTTAATTGCCCTATATCATTATGACGTCAAATCAAAACAATCTATTGTTTAAACGCTAAGGATCACGGTCGTGGGAGGGGGACAAAACTGCAACAACACAAAGGAATCAAAATCGCTGTCAAATGCATTTTGTACAACGTAGAATAGCGGTAACGGTAAATATTGTGGGATAAACATTGATACAGCTGATATCTGGGAATTAGACAATTCGAAGTTAAATTTTATTTAGTTCAAAATTCTATTGTTCATGTCGATTCTGTCCCCCCCTTACTTGACGTCATAATGATATAGGGCAATTCGGACCGGTTTTTTTTTCAAATCAACTTTGACATTGTTCGAAAGCTGAATCATTGTTTTTTTTATCTATTTGTCCCGACGAACATGAACTAATAATTGCGTTCGACGAAGGAGAACGCATACTAATCGTGCAGTGGACTCCCTGTGGTTATGTGTGGACTACCTGTGCTTCCCCAGGAGAAAGAAATCGAGATTCGTGTCCGTCCTCATTCGCGCGCTATTATCGCACTTCGGCCATCTTGGATTGAAAGCGAGGCTTCCGGGTTGTCGGTTACGTAGCGCTTACTATTGCTCTGTTGTTGGTCGCGAGTTTGGATGAAAAAGCTATTTGATCTCCACTTCTGTAATTCCAATTGTACAAATAATAGACAGAAAAGAAGATCTAGGGATTCTTTTCACATATTTGATTGGGCTATTGCACTTAATATGCGTACCCCCCCCCCCTGTTGAGGACCAAGGAATTCTGCGGGGTCACCAGAGAATTTTTCAAGGAATTCTTTGGGGATACCATATAAATAGAGAGGAATTCTTTGGGGGCACATATCAAATTTAGAGGAATTCTTTGGGGATAAAGTGAATATCTGGACAATTCTTCCGGGGTTGAAGTCAATTCTTCAGGGTAACACTACTTTCCACCATGGAATTCTTCAGGTGTTTTTAATTTCAGAGGAATTCTTTAGGGTACAACTCAAAATATGGTCCTCAACAGGGGGGGTACGCACTGATTAAGTGCAATAGCCCAATTTCCAATGAACAGCTCTAAAAGCGATGGAGTTTGAAAATACGCGGAGATGTCGACCCATACTTCAGACATCGATAAAATATCCAGTGAGTAAAAAACAGCTGATTATAAAATACTTCTTCGCTTAAATAAGTGTGACAGGTTCCCCCGGCCCAGACTAACAGATAGCAGAAGTCCATTTTCTACACGTAAAAAACAAGAGAGAAACCTCACTGCAGTATACCCTGCCACTTCAAATGATCACTTGAAAACCTGTGAAAAATCCTTCATAATTTTATAGCTTGGGTGTACTCGTTCTATGAATGATTTGGGTTGGAAATGGTTAGGGTTTTTGGCAAATTTTAAGTTCAGGTGTATTTAGACTCGTTCTATTAATGATTTGGGATTTAAAATGGTTAGGTTTTTTTCAAATTTGGGGGTTAGGTTTTAGAAGGTTTGTATGAAAATTCGAAAAAATGAATTATTAATATGCTTACACTGAGAAAGCGCCCAAATGGTTCACTTGCATGGATGGCTGATAACATTGCATTGGTATTGTAACTATATCATATATACATAATGTGGCTCCTGATACATATATCATATGTATACCAGGTAGTGTATGTTTTAAAAGATGATGATAATGACAGTATATAATTTTTACTGACTTGCAATGTTGGGCCATTATCAACAAATGGCTACTTGGAAATTGACCAAAATTACCTGTAGAGAAACTGAGATATGGGTCATTTGACCATGTACAATGATGATAGTGACAATGGAAATGGTACTGGTGATGGTATTAATGCAAAGCAATATTGATGTTGATGACAGTGCTAATAATGGCAATAAAAATTGCAACAATGACTACCTAATTGTTTTTAAATCACCTAACTTTAGTTTTCAAACTTTGAACAATTATTTTAATTTCCATAATTTATAATTGAAGTGAATATTAATCTAGATATTCAGAATCAGCTGATCAGGTTGGAGTCTAGCAGGGTACAGACTACTTTTAGTTGAGCAATACTGTAAAATTATCATCAGGCTGGATATAGCCAATGGGTTAGGCCTTGTATGTCTCGGTAGTAACTATTTTGTAAACCAACTATCTCGTGCTTTAGGGGAGCAGCCATACTAACAATATACCATCCAGCTTTTGTATTCACTATTAATATTATATTTCAATCATGTAAATAAATTGTAACAATATATTAAAATATATTGTAATAATAATTTATATGATGTTCATAAATACTGCCAGACCCCAACACTGTCTCAGTTGTCTGTTTTGGTATATTACAACATTTTGTACAATATATTTTCTTCTGCCATAATCATTGCAATGATGCAACTATGTTTTTTTATAACTTACATGTAGCTGCTAGCTGGATGGGTACTCCAGCATCATTTACATCCTTTTTATCAATTTATTATAATTAATATTATTTCTTTCCCAAGCCAAGCCACAGAAATTATGGAGGATAACTTGATTTGAATTTATTCACAGATAGAGCAGATTTTTTTAACCCTGTTTAATAAAATCGAATAGACCTAACAGTCAGGTTACTGGTAAGTAAAATCAGTCCAAACTCCAAAATATTATTATTATAAGTAATGGCATGGCATAAGGTAAATTAGTTATCAAATTTCCCCCGAGAGCTGAGGGAGGATTTATGGCTGAGGGGGATTAGGGAGAATTTGCATAAATCCTCCCAATGGTCAAGGGGAAATTTAATCACTAGCTAATTTCATGCTATTACTTTGTAATACTATTATCACCGACTAATGAAACTAATCTCAGAGGACTTTAGTTTTTCTCTGCCTAAACTAAAGTTACCATAGTTGAGTTTTTTTAACGGTTTGTTATGCTTGATTGAGCACCATTGGTTGAACTGGACCCTGCAAGTGTGTTGATTTTGTGAAGAATAAATAAAATGTCAAGTAAAATGTAAAAATAAAATGTAATATGTGGCTGACTAAATATTCCATGAGCACGCATAGAGTTTAATCATGTCATGTTTGTGGTTTTAAGTATAATTATCTCACATGTATGGAAGAAGTGGGTTTGACAAATGAAGAGAAGACCTTTCTTGAGCCATAAAATAGGTAGGGTACAGGGGTTGACAGGCATTCATGCACTCTGCTAGGGACTAATTTTTATAATGACCTGCCATAACCCTCATCAGCATGCATGCCCTTCTAATTTTCATTCTTGCATGTCAACGAGAGAAAATTAGAACGAGTATGCATGCTGATGAGGGAATTTAGAGTTTAAATGCCCCTGAACAAACAAAGAAAGCTGAGGTGATCGTGGTATTACTAAGAAAATCCCAGATTAATAAATAAATAAATAAACTAATAAATAAACCAGAAATTTGACAGTGATAAATATCATTGCATAACACCCATGACCATTCTAATAAAACCTCCCAAAATATTTTCCTTTGATTCAGTACAAATACATATGATATATAGTATATTTTACATAAAAATTATTATTCACACATTAAAACTTTAATATGATGGTCATGACACTTTCAAAATTAGTGCTAATTTATTATTAGTGGTGTGCAAAGTGCACAAGTCTTATTCGTAAAATGAAAAATAACGATCAACGTGAAAATAGTCCCATGTGCATTAAAAATTATCAAAATACAATAATAGAGGGTGGCTGGTGCACGTGTATATATATTTATTGAGAACAATAACTTAACATGTTCCATTCGCCCTGCTAGGTGTGGTTTCTCTCTTCTTATTTTACCTGTAGAGACCGGTGCTAGCTGTGAGTCTGGGGGAACCTGTGACACCTTAACCGAATAAGTATTACTTGTTTTTTTTCTCACTCTACCTCTGCGGGCTCTGGATATTTATCGAAGTCTGAAGTGTGGGTCGATCGACATCTCCACGTATTTTCAAACTCCATCGCTTTCTGAGCTGTTTATTGGAATCAAATATTTGAAAAGAATCCCTAGATCTTCTTTTCTGGCTATTATTTGTACAATTGGAATTACAGAAGTGGAGATGAAGTAGCTTTTTCATCCAAACTCGCGACCAACAACAGAGCAAATAGTAAGCGCTACGTAACCGACAACCCGGAAGCCTCGCTTTCAATCAAAGATGGCCGAAGTGCGATAATTGTCCTCATGCTTGTACTTTTTGGAATAAATTATCTCGGCCGCGCCGGGGAACTTAACCACACGCACACGATGCGAGCGGCCATTTTGGTGAATGCCAGCATGGCTTCTGTTTTGTTTCGCGATCGGTTAGTTACTTGCCTTATTTTCCGACAATCCAATGCAATGATGTTTCAAAGGTTCGCAAGTACAATTGAGCAAAGCCTGAGGAAAGTGTGTAGTACATCTGGAGGACCTTGAACATTCAACTCGGCCATAATTATTTATTTATGCTGAACCCGAGACCGAGTGAATGTGCAATCGAAAAAAAATTGCTGTTGGCTTGCTCGCTGTATTGAATTGTGCTGTTCGGATAATTTGCCGATACCAAAACTGCAAATGGTCAAGATGCTATAAATCATAGCTGAAGGCTGAATACATGGATATTAATATTTCAGTGTGAGTTGTCAAAAAGCTTTTTAAATACTACACATGTGTGCATCGTGGTGGTTTAAGTCAAACATGGTCTGTTTTGTCGGCGCGGTGACGACATCAGCGAAGTTGAACAGAGAACCGAGTCAAATCAACTCACCATAATTTGTAAACAACCGAGTGAATTCTGTTGGCTTGCTCGCTGTACTGGATTCTGCTTTTCGCTGTACATACAGATACCGAAACTACAAACAGTAAGATGACCTGGCTGAAGAGAAACAAGGTCTGAGTTTTCTAGATACCCGTAATCGCCGTATCTTGTGTGAGTTGCGACACTGCATGTGTACATCTTGGTTATACAAATTAACGGATTCAAATTAACACTACATTCAGACAGAGAGTTAATCTATACAGACACTTTGATATGCCAAGGAACTGGAATACCAACACAGTACAAGGTGAGAGAAATTTAAAGTACTGACTTCATTGCTGTGTTCAATTAATCTACACTGAATTTCTAACGGACCTGAAACAAGGCTGAAACAAGGCTGAAACAAGGCTGATTATTCTGGAACTAACAATGACGCTCAATATTTTGCAGCCAACCTTAAGCTTGTTCTCACTTGAAAAATACCCGGGAAACATAATGTGAATGATCTGAATCGAAGGAACTGCATGGGCTGTACTTTATACACATGCATATATAGTTTATGTTCTAGGAACTGGAATTCAGTTTTTACACATCTGAATAGTAATATTTATTTATACGTACTTTATATGAATCCCTTTATATATCCTGTAATATGCTGTATTTTATATATCCTGTAATATAGTGTCCCCAATTACCTTTACAGCTAAATACTATTGACACTCAAATAAAGTTCATATATGCATGTATGTATGTAAATGCATGTAGCTATAGCCTGAGTTGATTTGTGTTTTACACTAACTTCAATTATTGCTTTACACTGTATACCACACAGCAAAATGTGCTACTAATTCTCAAATCAATGCCATAACCATATAAAACACACAGTATACATATAGCCCCATAAGCATCGCATCCAATGATTTAATGTTACACAAAGATAATTACAGTTTTATACCCAGATGCATCCCCTTATATTAACATATAAGTCAAGACATCAAAATTTTCACATTAGTTAAAAAACAAGCACTTTTGATCAGGATTATACGTACACTGTCCACATCATTGCAGAAATTTTTCAGCTTTTCAGACTTACCACAGTCCTTTCTCTTTCAAAAAATATGTCGAACGCACTTTGATAATCTATGATTACTTATAGTAATAATAATAAACTCTTTATTAACTAACGACAAAATGTGTGAATGCAAGGCGAGACTGACTTCCGTCTTCCGACTTCCAGTTACTTTGCGTGACCTGGCAAATTAATAAGTTTTCAAAGCTTTCACTATGCGAGCGGTGACCTTTCACCAGTCTCGTTCCAGTCTATGGCGGTGCTACTAACCGTACTAAACAGCGTCGAACAAAGCTAGCTTTTAGTCCAACTTTATACTAATGCTCTTGATTGGTTATTAGTTTCCTGAAAGAAGTATATATATTCTAGCAGATTACCCGAGCCCATGAATCAAATTATAGGTGGGATCGGATGGTTTAGGACGATATTGAGTTTCTGAAAACAGCAAAACTATTAATTCGAAAGCACAGGAAGGCCCACAAGAATATATATCTTGTCTGGAACATTTACGAAGCCTGAAACGACTTTCTGAAATACCGTTCTGGATATTCGAGTTTACAAATTTAAATTTTATACAGTACTGGGTTCCAGCTCGTAGTGTTTGTTTCGGTTGTTCGTTCCCGATTACATTCGCTCCATTTAATATGCTCTGACTAGAAGCACTCTTGTATTTTCAAGTAATTTTCAATTATTATGTTCTCAAGTTTCGGAATAATTTATGCTTATATGTGATAAGGTAAGTCGAAATACTCTATCGATGTAGATCGTGCCAGTTAACTACAATTGGGTAAAAATCAACAACACAATGTAAGTCAATATACTTCTTCAAATAGGTCCCCTTTAGTTTATTTCAGTTCAACCAGAAAACGAGCACAGCATTTCAGTTGGTATCACACTGAAAACATCTGCTTAACTAAGATTTGTAAGAATCTTACCAGATCATGTAAATATTCCGCTTGGCTCAATGAGGGTTTCTGCCGTCAAAGTTGATTTTTGTTTTAGTTTTCCCCATATTAGCCGCAGACATGTATAATGTCTCGAACTCTGAATCCAATAGAAAGACTGGTTATTCTGTCGTAAAACATGCCTTGACCCAAACTGTCAACAGCGGTTTAGGAATAGATTTCTGACAATGACTCATCGAAATTGATATCTCCTCGTCTCGCCTAGTCTGAGAGCTTTGGCCTTCTTATCTGAGCGCGCCTGACGAAATCTAACCTTTGATTATAATCGGATACCCGTTTATATCCAAACGTGTTTGTATACACTCAATCTGAGATTGTATTTTCGCTTACGTTTTTAAAGTGCATCAGATCTGTCCAGACAGCGCAGATCGAATGTATTACGTTGTTCATGTATTTTTGGGTCAATAACAGTTCCTTTACAAGAATCATAAGGTTAGAAAGTAGTTAAAAAGTACCGATATCGCCTTTAAGTCTCACGCGTCGCTCCTTCCACATTCCCATAGTGGTAATTATTCGGTGATGATTTTATGTGATGTAAGCAGTGTTAAATAAATCTATAACATTTAATGCGCATGCCTCCTGCTTTATCGCTCGATCACAGCGTCTCCGACCCACATTGTTAGCGGCAAAAGTCAGAACTGATCAAACATTTTACAGGACTGAACATTAATAAAAGAAAGACACGGACTGCATTTTAAGACTCCGGTCGCTGCCTAGCAGCGCCGGAGTAATTAACACCCGCTAATTAACTCTCCCGTAAGCGGACATCCACCCTATTTTTCTTTGGTGTCCGCTTATGGGAATAATTCTCGTAAGCGGACAGCTCTACTAACGGACACTTTTTCCAATTCCCGAGGGTGTCCCTTACGAGAGAGTTGACTGTATATACTTTATATCCACTGGATAGGGGGGATTTATCCTGTGGATAGCGTTCCCTTTGAACAACCGGGTGGACGGCCTATAATTAAATCATTGAAAAGCTCATGAAGAATTCGCTAAAAGATATGTAACCCCTGACACTAATCTGAGACTAATCTGACGGCGTTGAACAGTTTAAAAAATGAAGGTATGAAAATAGGCTGCTTTAAGAGAAATGTTTAAACCAACTTCACTATAATTATTACAGTTCAGTGTTAAACGGTTTTAAAGTTTTGCCATTATTTCGAAATCATACAACTGTTCTCACAGAGCATTTCTGGCTTCCGATAGAAACTATGACGATCAATACTGCCCGGCTTTATAGTGCCACTTCGACGATTTTTGTTATACCAAAACGACAAATAGTGTCTGACATATCCCAATCTTATTGCGTTCGATGAAGGATCAGTGTGGTCATGTGTGGGCTAACCTGTGCTTTCACAGGCGAAAGAAATTGAGATTCATGTATGTCCTTATGTCCTTATATGGAGGTGCGAGGCGCGTTCACTAGTACTTCTTTTAAGGCTGCTCAAACCGTCAAATTCGGGCTTCCAATCGATAAGTTGTCCTCAGTATATCAGTTTTCCCAATCCAATGCAATGATGTTTAAAAAGTTCGCAAGTACGATTTATCAGAACCTGAGGAAAGTGTGGAGCATTGATAAAGTCTGATGTCCGAACTATATCAAGTCAAACATGGTCTGTTCTGTCGGCGTGGCCTGCACCTCAGATCATGAAGATGAGTTGAACCACAGGGAGCCCAAGCGTAGTTTCTGTGTAACTAGTGTAATAATGAAATTGCAAAAACAAAGTTTGAATCTCGATTTTAAACTGTGTCTGGTTATTATTTATATATATTTATATATTTTATTAAGGGATGTTCGAACATTTCTTTTGCAAAAGCTTCGACTGCCGCAGGGAATGTAGCCGGTATTTTGAACATCGACATCGTCCATGCATGGCGAAGCTTCAAAAGTTTGTGATCGTTTGTCAAACACTCGTAAACCTTACGCCGAGTACACGGCTTTAATTCCATGTGAGTTCTCTTCCTACACAAAGAAAAAAGCTTCGTCAACTTATGCAAGCATTACTATGGGTTTCAAAGATAATTTCCAAACTGTCTCCGTGTATAGCGGCCGATGTTTTCGAAATCTCGGGGAAAAAATCAGTCTGCCTAAGTTCAGAAAATTTGTACGAATGAAATTCATAACACTTGCTAAAATCGCTTTCTACTTCAAAACAAGGATATAATACTTTCAGTATTTCAAAACTGTTTCTGGTATTAACATGTAAGCCCGGCACAGTATAAAATAATTACGCTTATTCAAATCCACAACTATCAACAGAATCGCTACACCGTTCTAAACGAAAATAGTGCTGGTATAATTATCTACTTCGAAAGTCTGGGGAAAATTGAGACCGTTTCAGGATCACAGTATTATTTTAGCTACAGCGTCGGTTCTTATCCAATGTCAAAAAAGAAACTGCAAAAAGAAACACATGTAAACAGAACAAAAAAACGAGTGGGAAAAACAAGAATAAACAAAACAAAAAAGATACGATGCCGATACTGAGACTTGAACTCGGGGCTTCGAACTGCAAAGCAAGAGCGTTAACCATGAGACCACTGTGGTTCTTTGTTACCAGATACAAAGGGCGCGATCACGGCTGATTACCGTTCTTTATGTAAAAGGTGCGAACTGAACAAAGGCTATGAATCATATGTGCATATGTCTAGGACAACCTTTTTGGGATTGAATGTTCTATCTATCTATATATCTATATATATACAGCAAAGTACAAAAACTTTGACCCCCCTCACCTCAACAATATATCGGGTGCATTATGGGTAGGAGTAAGTTCATTAAAATGCCGCAACAGCCGATACCGCGCGCGTTTCCAAATCATCATAGCGAAGACTTATGTAGTTGATTTAAAGTTCAATAATTCATCTAGACAACTATCTAGAATACAACACTTTTATTCGGGACAGGCAGGAAAGCTTAAAGTAACCTGAGTATTTAAATGTACTCTACACATTTACTGTTACGTCGAATACTTGCAGAACATATCCCTGGTCGGCGGCAAGAGAACGGGAAATGATCATGCCGAAGTTTCAGGTTCGAAGCGTGAATTCAGTGCTATTTTTGAAGCTGTTGGGAGATCTTTTGATGACCTAAAATATCGAGATGACTCATGTAGAGAAGACATAATTACACCTGATCTGTGGGGTCAGGGCCAAATGAATATCAATTCGTTTGAAACTTTGACATTCTACATTTTGTCAGCCGATTCTAAACTACAACCAGAGCGATAAAAAACTTCAGCTCGATATCAGCGCAGTTTTTCCGTTCTGTATTCTACCTCTGTGAAGTCTGAACTGATCAGTGTTATTAGACTGGTATAACGTTTCAAAGAGCAGAAAGAAAGGATTCACATGTACAAAGGTGACTGCACAGACTGCACAAGAGCCTGGCTTATAGTTAAAAACGTGTCAACAAAGCAAAATACTAAACACTTTATAATGTAACGTAAGAAGCCCTCTTACAGTTTGACCATCGATTTGTTTCCTTTAACTGCTGTGTGTATATAATGTTTTTGTTTAGCTGATCCGATGAAACGAAATTCACAAACTGCTGTTGTTTGAAGCTGCAAATAATAAACAGTTTCGTCAGAGTTATGAGATTTAAATAGCATAGAAAATTAATTTTAAGAATGAAAGAAATGTGAACTGTGCAACAATAATAAGAACATTCAGCAATGCGAAACCAAGAATGATCGAATTTACCTTTCATAAAAGCATTAAAAAAAAATTAATACCATAAAAACAGGATCCTGCCGAGCCTTGAATAAAACTGGATAAGAGAATTTCAAGAGTTTATTAGAAAATGTTAGAATCGTTTAGTACTATGGCAATGATATGGGATACGTTTATTTCTATCCGTTTCTTAATCAAAATATTAATGATTTGTTGTCAATAAATTTGTAAATTGTGTAAACCTTTAAGCCATTTTAAAATCTTCAATTTTCCGCGAAATAGTTTCAAATATAGCGTTGAATTCTTGCTTCGCAGATGAAATTCCGCATGATAGTTCCGTCCGGGTTACCTTCTGCTAACGTAAACATTAATTCATAAAATCGTGACAAATATTTGACCAAACAGTAAATAGAGAGTGCATTTACTTTAAGCTTTCCTGCCTGTTCCAAGTAAAAGTGTTGTATTATAGATAAATTATTGAACTTTTAATCAGCTACACAAGTCTTCGCTATGATGATTTGGAAACGCGCGTGGATATCGGCTGTAGTTGCATTTTAATGAACTTAATCCTACCCATAATGCACCCGATATAGTTATATAGTTGAGGTGAGGGAGGTCAAAGTTTTTGCACTTTGCTGTATATATATATATATATCGATATACAGTCAATCCCAAAAAGGTTGTCCAGCAGAACATAATATAATACTTTAACAAGTTAATAAGTTCAGTATCAAGTGAATTAAATAACTTTGGACCTTAAAAGTATACAGAAAACTGCCTTATGTTGGTTTTACATAAGGGAGTGCGAAAAGCTGGAGCATTTCTAGTGTTGTAATTATGGACTTGATCATTTGTTAAAAACAAGTTGTTAAATTTAATTGGCAAAAAGACCATTTTTGTAGGAGTACATAAATTGACCTATCTGTAACAAAAGAATGTCATGGAATTTAATTATGTTTAGTTCTTTGAAAATAGGATCAGTGTGAGCATCAAATTTAGTCTTCATTAGGATTCTAATGACACGTTTTTGAAGTAGTACTATACGATGGGTAAGTAGAAGCCCAGACTAAATTACAATATTGAAGGTAAGGATAAATCATTGCATAATACAGTGTTCGTAAAGACGTTTTGGAAAGGTAAAAACTAGATTTAAAAATGATTCCTACAGATTTCGATATTTTGTTGGCTATATGAGATATATATGGTTTCCAAGATAAGTGTTCATCTAGTATTACCCCTAGAAACATGGTTTCTTTTACTTGATCAATTATCTGGTTGTTTATAACCAACTGAAGATTATGACATTGCCTATTTTGTCTGGGTTTAAATATCATGAATTTTGTCTTTGTTAAATTCAATGAGAGTTTATTTGCCTTGAACCAATCTGATAATTTGTTTATTTCAGCATTCAGAGTATTGATCAGGTAAACAGGGTCTTTGTGAGAGAGAAATATATTCGTGTCATCAGCAAATAGAATAAGCTCTAATACATTAGAAACATTATTTAAGTCATTGATATACAATAAAAAAAATAAAGGACCAAGAATTGAGAAATGAGGTACCCCACTTGAGGTACCCCACAGCAAATCTTTTTAGGAGAAGAGCAGTGCTCATTAAACTGAACGAATTGTGTTCTGTTGGAAAAGTAACTTTTAATCCAATCTAATGCTATGCCACGAATCCCGTAATGTTCAAGTTTGTCAAAAAGAATGCTGTGGTTAACAGTGTCGAAGGCTTTCGATAAATCTAGAAAAATTCCAACAGCAATTTCTTTACGATCAATTGCAGATGAAATTTTATCATATATGTCGATCAAAGCAAGCGCTGTAGAGTGATTTTTTCTGAAACCGAACTGATTATCATTTAAAATATTACATTTATTGATGTATATCAATAGGCGGTTATAAATTACTCTTTCCAAAAATTTAGAGAAGCTTGGTAGAATTGAGACTGGTCTATAATTGGTGAACAAATCTTGTTTATCAGCTTTAAACAGAGGAATCACGCGAGCAATTTTCATTTCATCAGGAACAATACCATGACTAATGGATAAATTGATAATGTGAGTCAAGAGTTCAGAAATAATATCAATAGATTGTTTTATTATAGACATAGGTATGTTGTTGATTCACTTCTGATGCTTGTGATAATTTATATATAATGGCATGGACCTTTTGCAGGAATGCAATAATGTGGCTGTACTAGATGGCAAACAAATATTTAAAGGCACTTGTACGAGATTGGTAGTGTTATTAGCAAAACCTGTTTGTAAATGCTATTTTCCACCTTCTTACAATTCTCAACCTCCAAAGGTGGTCACGGTCAATTACAGGAGCTTCTAATTACAAAGTTTTACTGATAATTAAAACCAGGTTGCATAAGGGTGGTCGCTGAAGGGACTGGTCAGAAATTAGCAGGGGAAGGGGTTGTGAAAGGGGGAGGATCATATTTTTTTTGAATCCCCAAAACTGGAGGGTCATAAATAATGGGCAACTGAAAAAGGGTTGGTTATAGGGGAGAAAGGGTCAAAATATTTCATACTAATTGTCCTGGGAGGGTTATACATTTTTAGACTTTTTTTAATCTCCACCCCCTCCCCCTTTGCACCTCCCCTGCTAATTTTTGACCAGTCCCTAATGTTTAATAAAATATTGTGTGCATTGATTTCATGCATGTAGACCACTTGGAAAATAAAATTAACTTTATTTAAAGAGGGTAACACCAACTAGTACACACATAGAAATGCATAGCCTCCCCTACAGTCGTTTTTAGGGGCTAGGTATGAGTCCCTAAAAACGACTGCGGGGGAGGCTAAGAAATGCGTGGCCCTCCTTGTAATTAAAAATTCGAAACAAATGTAGAACATGATTTAGATTAATATCAATTAAAATATGTCACTAATTAAGCTAAATATTGTCTGTTCATGACTGTAATAATAATATCAGTATACAAGTGAATGCATATAAAATATATATCACTTCAATTCGTTATCTGAAAACATAAAAACATAAAAACATAAAAACAGGAATCTTTCCCGATGAGTGGAAGAGCGCAAGAGTTACTCCGCTTTATGAGAAAGCCGGGAAACGTAGTGACATGACCAACTATCGGCCGATATCGATCATTCCAGTAGTTGCAAAAGTGTTTGAGCGCATAATTTATGATCAGCTTTATAAATATTTGACCGACAACAAATTACTCTCAAATCATCAATCTGGTTTTCGCTCAGTTCACTCCACCGTGACTGCGCTACTGGAGGCGACTGACAGTTGGTCATTAAACATTGACTGTGGCAATATTAATGCAGTTATGTTTCTTGATTTGAGAAAGGCCTTCGATACAATAGACCATACCATCTTGCTATCGAAACTGGAATACTATGGAATAACCGGTCATACAAAAGATTGGTTTAACTCATATTTAAATGACCGTACACAAACCTGCATTGTAAATAATTGTAAGTCGTCCAAGACATTGGTTAAAAGTGGAGTGCCTCAGGGGACCATCCTAGGCCCCTTGTTATTCTTGTTATATATTAACGATCTACCCAATTGTTTAACCTATTCTCAGCCAAGAATGTATGCTGACGACACTAGCATAACATACGCCAGCAATGATATAAACGATATAAATAAACGAATTAATTTCGATTTGAACAAAATTCATGTTTGGCTTGCAGCAAATAAGCTCACTTTAAATATGACAAAAACTGAGTTTTTACTTATTGGCTCCAGACAGAGGCTATCTAATCTACCAGAAATTCCAAACATCGCAATAAAAGGAAACCCGGTGAAACAGGTCCAGGTATCGAAATCACTTGGTGTAAAAATAGATCAAAACCTGACCTGGAATAGCCACATTCACATGATATCTAAAAAAAAATTGCCTCTGCGATAAGTGCAATCAAACGCATTAGGTATTTCGTTCCTCGCGAGACACTCCTCACGGTGTACAATGCCTTGGTACAACCTCACTTTAATTATTGCAGTGTGGTTTGGGGTGGCTGTAACAAAGGCCTTTCTCTAAACCTCCAAAAACTCCAAAACCGCGCTGCACGCATAATTACTTTCTCAAGTTATGATGCTAACGCAGACGAACTGTTCCATTCGCTGAAATGGTAAAAACTAGATTATCAGCGTATAGTTGATAAATCCATTTTAATGTATAAAGCTCTTAATAACGAAACACCCGAATATTTGAGCTCTAAATTCATCAGTCGAATGGACATAACGTCTTATAACTTGAGAAATGCTGAAAATAAGCTAGCAGTACCGCTTCCGCGTACAGATTACTATAAAAACAGTTTCAGTTACAGCGGAGCGGTGCTGTGGAATAGCTTACCATTAAATTTAAGACAGGCGTCGTCACTGACAACCTTTAAGTCACAGATACATTGCCACACTTTTCAGAGTGTTTAACCCAGTTTCAGCACGGCGTCCTTGGAAAGCATGATTTTTTTTCCTCTTATTTTAGATACATATCTACTACATTAGAATATTACTATACATTAATATAGATTATTATCGTAGCTTAGACTTGATTTTAGCATTTATTATAGTATATATTTATAATATATTATTATATATTATACATTTTAATATTTTTATACATTTATATCCTGATGGACCTACCGTGGGTAAATAAAGTTGTCCAGTCCAGTCCAAATACTTCTTTGTTTTCTTTCTTCAGTATTTCAAGTTGACTTTTTCGACATATTTTTCAGGGCAACAGTGTTCGCTTGGTAAATAAATCTCCACATCCAATTCTATTTATGATTGTTCTAATCAGTTCCAGTATCTGTGTATAGCTCTACCAATTTCAAACCTGCCCATCCCCCAAAGGTGGGGGGGGGGGGGCATAAGTGGGGCATTTGACTGAGGTTTTGTCCCAGAGGTGAGACATTTTGGAGCAAATAAAAGTTGGCAGGGTGAGGAATTCATTTGTAGAAAGAGAGTCAAAATAGCGAATTTGATAAAAGATTTGCACCCGTACCAAAGCCCCAGCGTGGAGCACTTGACCCCACAGTGGGGCATTTGCAACGTTCTGATGCCCCACAAATATTCAGGGGGGATGGGGGAGGGAGGGGCAGGTTTGGAATTGACAGAGCCATAACTTATATAATTGTACTCTCCAGTATGGCTTTACACAACAAATCCTGCTCTTCTTTTGACAGTTTCACATCCAATTAAATTTTAATTCGGTATTCTCGTTTTGTAAGTCATATCCAGTTCTGTTTATGGGTAAATTCGAATGCCTCTCTGTATCTTCCGAGTTCTGTTATTGTTTTGACGATCAATTTTAACTTTTTCTTCTTGGTCTCTATAAAGTCACATACAGTTCAACTTACGGACGATTTCATTTCCAGTTCGAATTACAGTCACCATTACACTTAATAAAAAGTAGGGAACAAGTAAGATTTGTGTGCGCATATATAAACACATAATTTCAACCTCACCAGTTCTGATTTCCGTTCGCGTTCAAAGCCAAGGGTCAATCACTGTTCACTTCCAGCTTTTGCGACTCTTGAATTGAAGTCTTAGTAAAGTTCGGCATTGGTTGACTGGTTTAGTCAAGACTTCCCAGTTGTATAATCTCAAGAGTATTTCATTTTCAGGAGAGGACTTCGCAGTAAACATTGCAACATTGCAAACATCCAACAGCCAACATTGCAAACAGCCAACATTGCAAACAATCAATCCCTCATTTGACCTCCTCACAGTGTGCGATGGTAATGAAGAGCATTTCAACAATATCAACAACGCAACACTGCAATCGTATGGCACTTAGATGCAGCAGTACAGGCATTTTATTTCAGTTTCCGTGGATTATTGGACCAAAATCATCACTCCTCCGGCCGGCTAGACTAGCTTACTGTGCGATATTTGGATCGCCACATCCCTTTCGTAAATGTGAGAATTTTCCATCGAAAGCCCCTAAAAGTCCTGTCAGCCCTAGAATAACTGAATATCTTGATATTTCATTCGAAGAAACCTTTGGTTTCAGCAAAATAATGGTTCAGAATGAACCCAAGCTGGCTTTGCCGAGCTTCCAGATCTGGCGGGTGTCGGATCTGATTGGTTGATTCTGTCACGTGTTGGGAATCGAACAATGGGCTCCTGTGTAATCTGATTAGTTACCGACACAAAAAAATATAAATAACAAATAATAATAAAACACGTGCGATTTCTGACTCGTGCCTCAGCCGAAGGCCTGGCCCGAGTAATTAGTATTACAAAGCAAAAACGTTCAATAATAAATAATACGTAGGGAGGTTTGCACTGGATAAAAAAGCTGGAATGTTTTGCGATGTTTAAATCTTTTAAATCAACCACGTAATTTAGTCTAGAATTAAAACTGTTGGTTAGCTTCGCAGATAAAAATAACGAAGCAAGACTAATTGTTGTTGTTAACTCGATGAAAACTTTTGAAATAACCATCCACCATCCAAGATGGTGACTTGGGGAACACGAGACCAGGACCCAGTCCTCCACACCCTTGGAGCAACGCTTGTATTCAAATTCCCTGGGGATGCCAAGATTGATCAAATGCCCCCCCCCCCCCCCCCTCTCCGGGCTTAACATGTATATGTATTCTGTTTCTTAGTCTAATTGTAATTATTTTGTGTTTCGTTCTAGTTTTCGTTACCGTATTCTATGTAATCAACATCGACGATTATTGTAAACGCATATACTGAACCGTTGGTTGTATCGAAAGAAGAACCGAGAAGCGCGTGAACACAATTTCTGTATTACTGTTGGCTGGAAGCGAGGAGATTGCTTGGGCAGGAGTACGGCGACCCGTACAAAATCGCCATGGCCTACGTTAGCAAAGTTCTTACCTGGTCACCTATCAAGTATGATGATAGTGCAGTCTTGAAGCACTACTCTTTCTTCCTGGTGAAATGCAAGAGTGCCATGCGGAACATTTTGCACATGACGGTGCTTAATCATTCACCGAATATGCAGACCATAGTTAAAAAACTCTTTCTTCCTGGTGGTGTTTAATGTTAGAGCCGCACGTACCCTTCCCGGTCATGATAGTCTTAAATCACTTGTTCAAGAGTTCAGTATTTTTTTCTCTTCAAAACTCCTGAAGCTGCGTGCTGATCTTGGAAGTTCTGCAGCTACTAAACTGTCTGTTGACATTCAGTCTTCATGCACTAGTTCGTTTTCCAACTTTCATTCTGTTTCCTCAGCCCTAGTGCACAAGACCATTTTGCAGCCACCAATGAAATCATGTTCCTTGGACTCATTACCCACTTTCATTTGACATGAATGCCTCGACGTTCTCCTGACTTCCATTACGCATATCATTAACTTATCTCTATCAGAAGGTGAAGTTCCGGTGCCCTTCAAGGATGGCGTCACCCGCCCTTCCATAAAGAAATCAACTCTTGACAAGGAAGAATTTCCAAACTATAGACCCATAACTAACTTGTCATTTCTGTCTAAGGTACTCGAGCGCATAGTGGCCGAACAATCGCATAGTTATCTACTTATATACCAACAATCTGTATGCCAAGATGCAACCCGCCTATCGGCAATTCTACAGTACAGAGACTGCTCTGGTTCGGGTGTACAATGACATTCTACGCGCAATTGATCAACATCAAGAAGCAGTTCTTATTCTCTTAGATCTCTCAGCCGCCTTCGATACCATCGATCATAATATCTTGATTACAAGATTGCGTGATCGTTTTTGTTTCAGTGGAACAGTTGTGACATGGTTTAAATATTACCTCAATCAACGCACTGAATCGGATCTTATTGATAATATCAAATCGGCGAAGAGAACATTAACGTTCGGCGTCCTACAAGGCTCCGGCCTTGGTCCTATTCTGTTTACCTTGTATGTTGCTCCCTTAGATGAAGCTCGCAATCTTGGTGTTGTACTTGATCGTCACCTTAACTTGTCTTCCCATGTAAATAACATCTGCCGATCAGCATCGCTGATCATTAGGAATATTGGCAGTTTAAGGAAATACCTTACCCAATCAACAACTGAGCGTCTTGTCCGCGATCCATGCTTTTATTACTTCTAAGTTGGATTACTGTAATAGTATGTTTTATGGTTTACCTTCCAATCAAGTCCAGAAGCTTCAATGCCTTCAAAATACTGCAGCCAGGCTTGTGGTTAAAGCTTAACGTTCTGCCCATATCTCTCCTATCCTCCAACAACTACATTGGCTTCCTATTAGTGAACGTGTCCAGTTTAAAGTTCTACTGACTACTTATAAAGCTCTTCATCGTTTATCGCCTACGTATATACAAGAACTTATTAATTCCTATCAGCCTAGACGTAATCTTCGGTCTTCTAATATGAACCTGTTAACTGTACCTCGAGCCCAAACCGTTACTTATGGTGACCGAGCCTTTTCTATAGCTGCACCTAAATTATGGAACGCTCTCCCTATTAAAATAAGAACTGCTCAATCAGTTGACTGCTTTAAATCTGCCCTTAAAACATTCCTTTTCCAACTTAATTTTCCTTTCACCACAGTCGTTTTTAATCTCATTCAGTGCATACTTATTATTATAATTATTATTATTATTAGATTAGGTAATACTTAGGTATTTTTAACCAATTAAATCTTAGATACCTAGTAATGCAGTTTTTATTGGGTATTTCGTAGTTGATGTTAATATACTAGTTATTATGATAAGTGTGAGAGCATTGAGACATTAGTATAATGCGCTTAAGAACTGTTTATTATTATTATTATTATTATTATTATTATTACAAGTGGGTACCGCTAACGGTAATCTAATGATACTGAAAATTGAACCTGATTTAACGAAAATGGAGCTAGAAAATATATCCCCCATCCCGGCCCTTAGATTTAACTTTGCAACTGAAAATGATGTTAAAATTCGTGCTCTATGACAAAAACTACTTTCGATAACATCAATTGCGTTTCGTTATCCGCTGTTATTATTCATTTTATTATATCTATTATATTACACAAGTGGATACCGCTAACGATAATCAAACAATGGTTTCCACCCCTCCCCCCCCCCCCCTCAGTTTTGCGTGGTTCGCATTTCTTACCCCACATTTGCAAGCAATATGTTGTGTTCGTCGTGTTTACTACCAACACTATGGTTTTAGCGCTGCAACTTCATTCAAGCCATTTCTAATGCGGAGGGTTCCATTATGAACAGGAAAGGCATAGGATTTTCCACCCCTCCCCCCTCAGTTTTGCAAGGTTCGCATTTCTTACCCCACATTTGCAACCAATATGTTGCGTTCGTCGTGTTTACTACCCAAACTAAGATTTTAAAGCTGCAACTTCATTCTAGCCACTTCTAATGGGGGAGGGTTCCATTATTAACAGGAAAGGCATAGGATTTTCAACCCCTCCCCCCTCAGTTTTGCAAGGTTCGCATTTCTTACCCCACATTTGCAACCAATATGTTGTGTTCGTCGTTTTTACTACCCAAACTAAGATTTTAAAGCATTAACTTCATTCTAGCCACTTCTAATGGGGGAGGTCACCATTATTAAAGGGAAATGCATAGGATTTTCCACCCCACCCCCCTCAGTTTTACATGGTTCGCATATCTTACCCCAAATTTGCAACCAATATGTTGTGTTCGTCGTGTTTACTACCAAAACTGTGATTTTAATGCTACAACGTTATTTAATCCTGTTCTGCACTGCGAAATAGCAAATGAAACTGTCCCATCATGCTTTGCGGCCAAAACGGAAAGGGCGATGGATTTTTACGGGTTGAAAGGAACATCGTAGAGACATGGGGTTTTCACCAACATGTTACCCATGGAAAACTGCAGGGGGTCTTCTTCATTTGGTTGAGGTCAACTTCCAGGGGGGGAAGTGACATGCAAAAGAAAATTTCAAAACGCTTTAACCCCCCCTGAACTTCATTTGCGCGAGCGTTACATCAAAAAAATAACCTCTCTGGGTAAAATTACATCAGATAGGCTTCTTTTATTTTCCCTAGCTATGTGAAACATGCCAAATATTTAACCACGAATTACAAATATTCCCTACCCCACCCCCCTGGAAACGGTATACCAATTTGTTTTGGCAACATGTCTCGGGAATGTCATTCATGACAAAACTGATCGGTTCCTAAGTTTTCAAGTTCAATACCGAAAGACAGTATTAACGTTAAGCAGCTGCCCAGGCCCCGCTCGGCCAAGCAAAAAGCGAGAAAAACCGCCTTAACCCCCCCTGAACTTCATTTGCGCGAGTAATACATCAACATTTTGTTCTAGTTGGACGAAACTACATAGGATAGGCTGGTTTTCATTCCCTTACCTATGCGCTAGATACCGAACATTAATTAATTAATTAATTAATTAATTAATTAATTATTTAATGATCGTATTATTTCTATGTTTATCGTTAGGAACAAGTGGGTACCGCTAACGATAATCAAACATGACACTAAAAATTTAACACGAATTAATCAAAATGGCGATAGAAAACATGTCTCCCCGACCCTTGATTTCACTTTTCAACAAAATGATGTCAAAATTCGAGCTCTACTGCAAAACCTACTTCAGATAACATCAATTGTGTTTCTTTATCTCCTATTGTTATTCATTTTATTATATCTATTATATTACAAAATGAAACTGTCCCAGCATGCTTTGCGGCCAAAACGGAAAGGGCGATGGATTTTTACGGGTAGAAAGGAACATCCTAGAGACATGGGGTTTTCACCAAAATGTTACCCATAGAAAACTGCAGGGGTTCCTCGTAATGTGGTTGACATTAAAGTTCAGGGGGGGGGGGGAATGCTAGCCAAAACAAAAATTCAAAATGGCTTAACCCCCCCTGAACTTCATTTGCGCGAGTAATAACGCAAAGATTTCAGCTAGGTGGTCGATATTACATACGATAGGCTAGTTTTGAATCCTTTAACTATTTGCTACATATGAAACATAAGCTATCAATTACAATTATTCCCTACCCCACCCCCCCTGGAAATGATATACCCATTTGTGTTAGCAAAATGTCTCCGGAATGTCATTCATGACAAAACTGAATGGTTTCTAAGTTTTCCAGTTCAACACCGAAACACAGAATTAACGTTATCTAGTTGCCCAGGCCCCGCTTGGCCAAGCAAAAAGCGAGAAAAACCGCCTTAACTCCCCCTGAACTTCATTTGCGCGAGTAATAACGCAAAAATTTCATCTAGTTGGGTGAAATTACATAAGATAGGCTGGTTTTTATGCCATTAACTATGCGCTAGATACCGAACATTAATTATTTAATTAATTAATTAATTATTTAATGATTGTATTATTTCTATGTTTATCGTTAGGAACAAGTGGATACCGCTAACGATAATCAGACAATGGTTTCCACCCCTCTCACCCCTCCCCCCCCCCCCTCAGTTTTGAAAGGTTTGCATATCTTACTCAAAATTCGCAAACAATATGTTGTGTTCGTCGTGTTTAGTACCAAAACTATGATTTTTAAGCTTCAACTTTATTCAACCCACTTCTAAATGGGGAGGGTACCATTATTAACAGGAAAGGCACACTATTTTCCACCCCTCCCCCCTCAGTTTTGCAAGGTTCGCATTTCTTACCCCAAATTTGGAACCAATATGTTGTGTTCATCGTGTTTAGTACCAAAACTATGATTTTAATGCTGTAACGTTATTGAATCCAGTTCTGGACTGCGAAATAGAAAATAAATCTTGTCCCAGGATGCTTTGCGGCCAAAAACAAAAGGGCGATGGATTTTTAGAGGTAGAAAGGAACATGGTAGAGACATAGGGTTTTCACCAAAGTGTTACCCATAGAAAACTGCAGGGGGTCTTCTTAATTTGGTTAACATTGATGTTCAGGGGGGGAAGTGAGAGCCAAAATAAAATTTCAAAATGGCTTAACCCCCCCTGGACTTCATTTGCGCGAATATTACATCAAAATTTTAATCTAGTTGAATGAAATTACATATGATAGGCTTGTTTTAATTCGAATTAACATAGCGCAACGTACCTAACATTAACACCTCCAAGCTATAAATTACAATTATTCCCTACCCCACTCCCCCTGGGAATGGTATACCCATTTGTGTTAGCAAAATGTCTCCGGAATGCCATTCATGAGAAAACTGATAGGTTTCTAAGTTTTTACGTTCAACACCGAAATACAGAATTGACGTTAACCAGTTGCCCAGGCCCCGCTCGGCCAAGCAAAAAGCGAGAAAAAACGCCTTAACCCCCCCTGAACTTCATTTGTGCGAGCGTTAACGCAAAAATTTCATCTAGTTGGGTGAAATTACATAAGATAGGCTGTTTTTTATGTCATTAACTATGCGCTAGATACCGAACATTAATTATTTAATTAATTAATTAATTATTTAATGATTGTATTATTTCTATGTTTATCGTTAGGAACTAGTGGATACCGTTAACGATAATCCAACAGGTGTGTTAGACGCTAGCTAGGTCATAGCGAGTGTTGGGTAGTGCCATGCAACTTGCATGGTAGTGAACCTGGGTGTATGGTGATTTTCCACTTACTAAGGCTCAACTGGAATTTTGGAGCACTTCCCGTGGAAATAAGTGGCCTAAACATCGGTTGAGAAAGTTTCTCCTTGAAACGATTGTTATTTTGCATCCAAGTGCATGGAATGTCATCACAAGCTCGCGAACCGACAGCCATCCGCAGTTCATGCCGCATGGTTGTCGCGTCGAGTACAGAAACCATGGTTTTAACTCTGCCACATCACTTGATCCATTGTGATTTGAAGCTGCAACCTCATTCTAGCCACTTCTAAATGGGGGAGTGTTCCATTATTAACAGCAAAGGCATAGGATTTTCCACCCCTCCCCCCTCAGTTTTGCAGGGTTCGCATATCTTACCCCACATTTGCAACCAATATGTTGTGTTCCTCGTGTTTACTACCAACACTATGGTTTTAGCGCTGCAACTTCATTCAAGCCATTTCTAATGGGGAGGGTTCCATTATTAACAGAAAGGCATAGGATTTTCCACCCCTCCCCCCTCAGTTTTGCAAGGTTCGCATTTCTTACCCCACATTTGCAAGCAATATGTTGTGTTCGTCGTATTTACTACCAAAACTATGATTTTAACGCTGCAACGTTATTTAATCCAGTTCTGGACTCGGAAATAGCCAATGAAACTGTCCCAGCATGCTTTGCGGCCAAAACGGAAAGGGCGATGGATTTTTACGGGTAGAAAGGAACATCGTAGAGTCATGGGGTTTTCACCAAAATGTTATCCATGGAAAACTGCAGGGGGTCTTCTTCATTTGCTTGAGATTAAAGTTCAGGGGGAGAAATGATAGCCAAAACAAAATTTCAAAACGGCTTAACCCCCCCCTGAACTTCATTTGCGCGAGCGTTAACCCAAAAATGTAATCTAGTTGGGTGAAATTACATAAGATAGGCTGGTTTTTATTCCTTCAGCTATTCGCTATATACCAAACATTAATTAATTAATTAATTATTTAATGATTGTATTATTTCTATGTTTATTGTTATTTAATGATTGTATTATTTCTATGTTTATTGTTAGGAACAAGTGGGTACCGCTAACGATAATCAAATGAGACTCAAAATTTACCATAATTTAATGAAAATAGGGCTTGAAAATATGTCGGCTGCACCCCCTAGAGTTCACCTTTCGCCAAAATAATAAACAAATTCGAGTTCTACGGGAAAATCTAATTCAGAAAACATCAATTGCGTTTGTTTATCCGTTGTTATTATTCATTTTATTATTTCTCTTATATTACAGAAGTGGGTACCGCTAACGATAATCATACAATGGTTTCCACCTCTACCCCCTTATTTTTGTAAGCTTCGCAGATCTTACACAAAATTCGCAAACGATATGGCGTATTACTCATGTTTAGTACCAAGACTATGATTTTGATACTGCAACTTTATTCAATCCCTTTCTAATGGGCCATGAGGAAGGGTACTACTATTAACAGGAAATGCATATCCTTTTCCACCCCTCCCACTCAGTTTTGTAAGGTTCGCAGATCTTACCCAAAATTTGAAACAAATGAGTTGTGCTTGTCGTGTTGAGTACCAATGGATAGATCTTTTCGAGATAAGCAATATACCTGAAGGCTGGTCCATATTGATTCTACCTCGTTACCGTGCTGATTGACCACATGAGATAGCAAGCGCATGCGCCAATCAGTGCAACGTTTGATAGCCGATCAGGAAAGAGAGATTTGCGTTTGTGCACGGAAAATCACAGAAAATACAGCAAATTCAAGCTTTGAATACACAAAATCCTCGCCAATAACTGACCTGAAGTTGAGGGTCTGAATGGGGTTAACTGTCTACCGACAAACGGCCTTAAAAACAACTGACAAATGACGTTTTTTTTACTGACAACGGACAACCGAAAAATAACTGAAAACTGACAAATTTGGTTTTTGTGGGTCAAACATTGTAAATTTTCTCTAGTAATGATTAACTGGGGCTAACTGACAAATGGCCAAAATTTTAATTGTCAACTGACATGTAGACCCCCCCCCCCCCCCATTCAGACCTCCAAGTTCAGGCAGCGAGCCCCTCTCGTGATAAGATGGAACCAAATACCGTGCTAGACGACTGGAATGCCGAGTTAGGCAAAGCCACGTCAACGACTGCCAAAGCACGTGCTAGAAAGCACGTCCGCTCGACTCCTCAAAGAGAGTCCATGCTAGGGACGAAAGATCCCTCAAAAGCACAAAAAAGTGATATTGAGAAATCCCCCAAGAAGGGAGAAGGATTCACAGCGACCCTCTGCTTTTCTCACGTTCGTGTTAATATCCCGACGTCGCTAATTGTAAAAAATGAATAAATTATAAAAAAACAATTAATACAATTGATAACAATTAGTTAATTGAATATCAATTGTATCAGCAATTGATAACAATAGATTTTCACTCAGATTTTGGCAATTAACGTATCAGTTGATATCAATTCGTATCAATTATTCTAAAAGTGGACAAATGTTCAAAATGCTAACCGATGGGCGAGATCAGGGCTGCTTTTAACATTTTTCATAAATTGATTTGAAGTATGATAAGATAAAAAGAAAAATGTATGCTTGTCAGGGGTGGATCCAGGGTTTGGACTGAGTAGTTTACTCTGACAGAGTAAACTACTCATACCCCACCCACCCCACCCCTCCTAGTAATAAACTACCTAAAATTTAGAGGTTTGAAAAAAGTTGAGTAGTTTACGGAAATCACATAAACTACCCTGGATCCACCCCTGCTTGTTACTAAGCCAGTGTTGATAATAAGTTTGCGTGCAGAAGCTAAATACTTCTTCAAAAACTCATGAATAATTAATGAGCATGTTGTCCAATCAGATGAAGCAAATCAGTCACGTGCATGCTCCTTTATACCTGATAAATCTCATCATACTAAAAGGGCCCGCGGAGGGATTTGAATTCTGTCCCAGGGGGAAACGGGGTTAATGATTGAAACAATGGAATTTCTATTGATGTTTCAGCTTTCTCATTGAATTGCTAATTAGGATGAACGTTTTATATAAAGAATACCAATGAACATGAAATTTTATATAAAGTTTCATCCTAATTAAGAATTCACTGATAAAGACCCAAAGATAACAAAAAGTACACGGAACATAAGGTACCTAGATAATAAATTTTGCACTAAATGTACTAATATCAGCAGACTACCGAGATACACAGATAATATTTTTAAAATGAAGTTATCCAACTACCCGCATTACTTGTTTACCGAGCCACTGTTTAGTTCCAATTTATTAAACCAAACTCTAAGCCGTAAAATAATAAAAACGTACATCAAACTTACATAGTTTGTGCCGGAGTCAACAATTTAGAGTCTGCCGTCATGTCAGTCACATCGCTTTCCAAGTCTTGAACTTTATCGAGGTAAACCACGATACCAAATCCTTCATTGCGAAACGCCGCTTCAAACAACATAGTATGGTAATTTTTTCATGTCATTCCCTTGAGATGTTCGTAATTGCAGGCGGTGATTACTCGAATATTTTGCATGGCGTTGTGAATGCAAAGGTTCAATGGTTCATTAAGTAACCATTCCCTTGAGATGTGCGTCTTTCTTTCATTGCATTCTTGAAGCGTTTTTGAAGCTGTTTAAAACACTCACAGCACGTGTTTCATCAAGTCTAAAAATTCTCGGGCTTCGCCCTCGAATTTTTAAACTTGATAAAACACTGCTGTTCGTGTTTTAAACAGTACTTAAGGCTAAATTATATTGTGATTCCCAGACGGTAACATGATCTATATCCAAGCAACCAATGTTTTGCGAAATATTGTAAAACTGCAGGGACCAACGGACGAAGTATAATACCGGCCATGATCACCTTGGAAAGATCTAATCAGCGAAAATGTGTAAACAATAACAACGAAGAAAGGCTGATTATACGGTAATGGTAATTTCATATAAATTACCCATTACCGTATAATCAGCCTTTCTTAGTTGTTAATGTTTTGCGACTGAATATACTTAATTTCAGCTGGCCAGAAGGAGATACATCTTTTCGAGATATACAGTCTAGTCTGATGTAGTCTGCCTCAAAGCTGGTCGATATTTATACAGATTAAAGATACGCTTGTTTCAAGTTCATCGTGAGAGAAAATGATACATGCAAGTGTTAGAAAAAACTTTCGTGCCTCTGGCCTCGCTTGTTCAAGTCACTTGAGTGACATTCCAGACAACGCATTGGCTAACCATGGCTTCAAAACTATACCTTGAGAATACCAAATTTACGGAACGTTATCTTAAGAGGGACTACTTTCCTAGATCTAGAATATATCAGTATAAGCCCAAAATGTTCCCTTCCTATTTTTGTCCTGTTTCATCGAGAATTAAAATGCCGAACTTTGTTTGGAAGGCAAAGTTATACCTTATACCGTGAAAACATGATTTAAAAAAATGAAATATGGAAAAACAGTACATGTTCTACTGCACTAAACACTCTTTAGAACCGTGAAATCATGGTCTAAAGAAACGAAATATAGAAAAAGATTACATACTTTAACCGAAATAAATACTGGGCACCGCCGTAGGACAATGAGATGACGGTCTAAAGAACTAGGACAATGAGATGACGGTCTAAAGAACTGAAAAATAGAAGAACATATACACTCTGCTTCCTCCACTCTGAGCAGAGTCTCTGCAGAGTCGCATCCATACCAGTTCACCCGTATGAGGTTCGTATATGTTATCACATTCAACTGCGATTTTACAGCTCAAATGGGAGGCTTCAATCTTCCATGTGGGAAGCATTTAATAGATGGATCTCAAGTGGAGATTGACTATCAAATTAATAGTGCTCTCAAAGAAATGAAGAATTAATATCAGAGTTTTAAGTTAATAAGTAATAGATGGACATCCAATCTATTTGCTAATTAACCCGATATGCTCTGAAGTGGATATCGAAGAAATTTAGTGCGTATGAATTTGTTTCCTATCATCCCCATATGCTTTCAAGTGGATATCAAAGAAATTGAGTGCGTCAGTACTTTGTTTGCTATCGGTCCGATATGATCTCAAGTGTGGATATCCAAATTTAACACAATTCAGGTCAACTGCGTGCATATAGCTGAAATGGGAGTCGAGATAAAAAAAAAGTGTGCCGGTTTTTTTGTATGATATGCTGACAATTTAAGATCGTTTAATGAAAATGTGGCAAGAAAATATGTCGCCGCATGGCCCTGGATTTGACTTTTCAACAAAAAAATAAAATTCGAGCTCTGCTGCAAAATCTACTTCAGAAAACATCAATTGCGTTTCGTTTACCGTTATTATTAATGTTATTATATCTAATATATTACACAAGTGGGTACCGCTAACGATAATCAAACACGCAAAATACAGTGGCCACTTGCATTTTTAAGACACCAACACAAGTTAAACTTCAAGTGAATATATTTTTATTATATCTATTATATTACACAATTGGGTACCGCTAACGATAATCAAATGATACTGAAAATTTTACACGATGTAATGAAAATAGGGCTAGAAAATATGTCGGCTGCACCCGCTAGAATTCACCTTTCGCCAAAATAATAAACAAATTCGAGTTCTACGGGAAAATCTAATTCGGAAAACATCAATTGCGTTTGTTTATCTGTTGTTATTATTCATTTTATTATATCTATTATATTACACTAGTGGATACCGCTAACGATAATCCAACATGTGTGTTATACGCTAGCTAGGTCATAGCGCGTTTTGGGTAGTGCCATGCAACCGGCTTGCATGGTAGTGATCATGGGAGTATGGTTATTTTCCACCTACTAAGGCTCAACTGGAATTTTGGAGCACTTCTCGTGGAAATAAGTGGCCTAAACATCCGCGAAAAAAGTTTCTCCTTGAAATGATTGTTATTTTCCATCCAAGTGCATTGAATGTCATCACAAGCTCGCGAACCGACAGCCTTCCGCAGTTCATGCCGCGTGGCAGTTGTCGCGTCGAGTACAGAAACCATGGTTTTAACTCTGCCACATCACTTCATCCATTGTGATTTGAAGCTGCAACCTCATTCTAGCCACTTCTAAACCTCCCCCCTCAGTTTTGCAGGGTTCGCATTTCTTACCCCACATTTGCAACCAATATGTTGTGTTCGTCGTGTTTACTACCAACACTATGATTTTAGCGCTGCAACTTCATTCAAGCCATTTCTAATGGGGAGGGCACCGTTATTAACAGGAAATGCATAGGATTTTCCACCCCTCCCCCCTCAGTTTTGCAAGGTTCGCATTTCTTACCCCACATTTGCAACCGATATGTTGTGTTCGTCGTGTTTATTACCAAAACTATGATTTTAACGCTGCAACGTTATTTAATCCAGTTCTGGACTCGGGAATAGCCAATGAAACTGTCCCAGCATGCTTTGCGGCCAAAACGGCGATGGATTTTTACGGGTAGAAAGGAACGCCGTAGAGACAAGGAGTTTTCACCAAAATGTTACCCATGGAAAACTGCAGGGGGTCTTCTTCATTTGGTTGATATTAAAGTTCAGGGGGGGAAATGACAGGCAAAATAACATTTCAAAATGGCTTAACCCTCCCTGAACTTCATTTGCGCGAAGGTTACATCAAAAATTTAATCTAGTTGGATGAAATTACATATGATAGGCTAGTTTTACTTCCCGTTAACATAGCGCAACATACCAAACATTAACACGTCCAAGCTATAAATTGCAATTATTCCCTACCCCACTCCCCCTGGAAATGGTATACCCATTTGTGTTAGCAAAATGTCTCCGGAATGTCATTCATGACAAAACTGATCGGATTCTAAGTTTTCACGTTCAACACCGAAACACAGAATTGACGTTAACCAGTTGCCCAGGATACTGTAAAACTGCAGGGACCAACGGACGAAGTATAATACCGGATCACCTTGGAGGGATCTAATCAGCGAAAATTTGTAAACAGTAACAACGAAGAAAGGCTGATTATACGGTAATGGGTAATTTATATAACCAATATTTCGGCTGGCACGGCCAACCTTCTTCAGGGTTTACAAGTGAACTGGCAAGAAAACGTTAAAAATTCAAAAGTATGGAATCTGACACTGTGGTGTGAAATTACAAACATGGTGATTACATGAGTCATGAGCGTGATGATAGACGGAGGAAAAATACAGGAGCTAAGGAATATGATATACAGTAGATATTTACAGTTCTTCCTTTCTATTAATACCTTTAGGTTCTAGTGTTTGACCTTTATCAATAAGTTGCCCAGGCCCCGCTCGGCCAAGCAAAAAGCGAGAAAAAACGCCTTAACCCCCCCTGAACTTCATTTGTGCGAATTAGTACGCAAAAAAATCATCTAGTTGAGTGAAATTACATAAATAGGCTGGTTTTTATGCCAGCAACTAGGCGCTAGATACCAAACATTAATTAATTATTTAATGATTGTATTATTTCTATGTTTATCGTTAGGAACAAGTTGATACTACTAACGATATGAAATATCAAATGATTTACTGAAAAGTGGGTTAGAGAATATCTCGCCCCTACTCCCCCCCCCCCCCCCCCCCCCCACCACCACCACCACTCCCCGATTTAAAGTTTTCAACAAAATTATGTCAAAATTCGAGCTGTACTGCAAAAACTACTTCAGATAACATCAATATCTAATGCGCATGCCTATACACTAGACATAACTTCCAAAGGCCAGATTTATGGCGGGCTCACATTGAAGATTAGTTTGTGAAGGAACCATGCTTGCGAATTGCTCGTGCGTCTGCACCTCCCTGTATTTAACTTTTGAACAAAATGATGCAAAAAACATCGAGCTCTACTTCAAAAACTACTTCAGATAACGTCGGTTGTGTCTCTATCCCGTGTTATTATTCATTTTATTATATCTATTATATTACACAAGTGGGTACCGCTAACGATAATCAAACATGATACTGAAAATTTAACATAATTCAGGTCAACTCGTATATATAGCTGAAATTGGAGTGGATATCAAAGAAATTTAGTGTGCATTAATTTGTCTGATATGCTGAAAATTTAAGATCATTTAATGAAAATGTGGCAAGAAAATATGTCGCCGCAGGGCCCTGGATTTGACTTTTCACCGAAATGTTAAAATTCGAGATCTTCTTTAAAATCTACTTCAGATAACATAAATTGTGTTTCTTTATCTCCTACTGTTATTCATTTTATTATATGTATTATATTACACAAGTGGTACCGCTAACGATAATCATACAATGGTTTCCACCCCCCCTTATTTCTGTAAACTTTGTAGATCTTACACAAATGTGGTATTAATCATGTTTAGTACCAAGACTATGATTTTGATGCTGCAACTTTATTTAATCCCTTTCTAATGGGGGAGGGTACTACTATTAACAGGAAATGCGTATGCTTTTTCACCCCTCCCTCCTTAGTTTTGCAAGGTTCGCATATCTTACCCAAAATTCGAAAATATAGGTTGTGTTCGTCGTGTTTAATACCAAAACTATGATTTTAAAGCTGCAACTTCATTCAAGGCATTTTCAATGGGGAGGGCGCCGTTATTAACAGGAAATGCAAATGATTGTCCACCCCTCCCCCCTCAGTTTTGATGGTTCGCAGATTTTACCCAAAATTTGCAAACAATATGTTGTGTTCGTCGTATTTAGTACCAAAACTAAGATTTTAAAGCTGCAACTTCATTCTAGCCACTTCTAATGGGGGAGGGTTCCATTATTAACAGCAAAGGCATAGGATCTTCCACCCCTCCCCCCTCAGTTTTGCAAGGTTCGTATTTCTTACTCCACATTTGCAATCATTACGTGGTGCTCGTAGTGTTTACTACCAAAACTATGATTTTAACGCTGCAACTTTATTTAATCCAGTTCTGGACTGGGAAATAGCAAATGAAACTGTCCCAGCATGCTTTGCGGCCAAAACGGAAAGGGCGATGGATTTTTACGGGTAGAAAGCAACATCGTAGAGACATGGGATTTTCACCAAAATGTTACCCATAGAAAAATGTAGGGGATCTTCTTAATTTGGTTGACATCAACTTTCAGGGGGGGGAATGACAGGCAAAACAAAATTTGAAAACGGCTTAACCCCCCCTGAACTTCATTTGCGCGAGTAATACACCCATTTTTATTTCTAGTTGGGTGAAATTACATCGGATAGGCTTGATTTGGTTCCTTTACCTATTTGCTATATATTAATTTGAATTATTTAATTAATTAATTATTTAATGATTGTATTATTTCTATGATTATCGTTAGGAATTATTATTTCCCATCTACAGAGTAAATGGGGTGACCAAGTCACCAAAACGAAGAAAAGGGAGCGGAAGATCGCGAGTTTTTGGGAACTTGTTGAATTTGTACAATCTGCTGCTGAATCCACTAATCATCCTTTCTATGGCAGGATAGCTCTGGTAAAGAATGAACTGAGAAAAATCGAAGCACTCGAGAAGCAAAGATAGTAGCCAGAGACGAAACAAAAGAGCGCTTTTCGCAACGAATGTGGAGACACCCTCTAGTGCCGCACCACCAAGTCAGCACCAGTCATCTAGTAATCACTGTCCTTTCTGTAACAAGTCGCATGATTTAGATGACTGTGTAAACTTTGGCAAGAAAACAATCCTCGAGAAGAAGATGTTTTTGAAAGAAAGAGCCATGTGTTTGCCTGCTATGGATGAATAAAGAAAAGGACATGTCGCCGGAAAGTGCAGCACGCAAGCGACACCTTACTGCATTACACATCGATAGATTTAAACATCGATTGCATATCGATGGCTTTAAGCAAGAAAGATGGTGGCGCAATAAAGAACTCCGATGAGAAGAACACGACGGTTAACACTGCGTGCGTCGGCGTACGTAAGAGCTCTATCAGTGTGAGTGAATCAAGGAAACCATCGTCCTGCACACCATTCTTCCAGTTAATGTTAAGAAAAAGGGCAGCAGCAAAACGGTCATTACCTACGGATTTTATGATGGTGGAAGTGGCGGCTGTTTTGCAACTGAAAGTCTCAGGAAACAGATAGGCGTGGATATCAATGGCGTGAAGACATTACTGCAGCTTGATACAATGTATAGCAAGAGCACTGTTGATTCTACCGTCCTGGGCGAGCTTATCGTCACAGACGTAAACGATGAGAATCTTATTGAGCTACCAAGAACCTATACTAGAGATAGCATTCCTGTGGACCACAACCAGATACCGAAGCCCGAAGTTGTCAGTGGCTGGAAGCATCTACAAGAAGTTACTAAAGAGATGCCTGGGCATAGACCAGACCTCGAGATTGGATTACTAATTGCAGAGAAGCGCGTGAACACAATTTCTGTATTACTGTTGGCTGAAATAAACCTATGACATGTGTAAAACGAGAACTACTCGAAAATCCATTGTTCTGCATCCACAGTATTATTAGAAATCACTCTAAGTACTCTGTTGCTAAGTCTGTGAGTTAGCGTATGACAGGATTGAGCTATATTTGGAACAGATCTGGCGGGAGTTATCGTGCCCTCACTTTGAGAATCCAGTCAAACCATAGTGAGTACAATGCAGTGTTAGTAAAATACCCAAAGAACCACAAATCATTCTCAATCTCGATAATCGTGGCAAGCGCGTACGGACCGCAGCATATAGTCAGAAGGCAGTTACCCTCACGGGAAACACATTCTAAAAATAGCTCAATCCGGTCATACGCTGACTCACGGGTATAGTATATATGGACGCTCCTGGTAATGGGCTCCTGGCATTAGACTAGTATATACCACACAAGTGAATAATGCTTTCCGCGCTCTCTGATTGGCTACTCCGGGAGGGGGGGGGGGGATATCCGTTGCTATTCACCTCCGAGCGAAGCAGCGATCACCTCGCGCGAGTTTTTGCCCATGTGACAGAAAATAAATAACTATTTGGTGCTGGCTATTCACTTGTGTACGTGGTATATACTAATTCACCTCAGTGGCTCAGTGAATCCACAACTATTCACCGACACTGAGATGAATAATTGTTCAATAGTGAGTAATGAATAATTAATACGTTAATGAGAGGAAGGGGAGCGAGTTTCAAACCAACGTCAACTGCACATGCGCTGAATAAAAAAACAAGTAAAACATTTCCACACGCGGGCTTGACAAAACAGACACGCCATTAAATTGTTGAATTTCTATCTTCAGTCTTGGAACGTGTAAAGCAACATGCACAATGCAACTTGCAACAGCATTAGCTGCCTCACTGGTTAGCTCAGTTGGTAGAGCACGGTCTAGAGTGCGGCAGGTCGGGGTTCGAATCCCGGCCGGGTCCTTGGGCAGGGACGTTTATAAGTCGTTGGCCTTGTTTCCTTCTACTTCTAATCAGTATTTGAAGGGGACGTGTAAGAACCTGTTGTATTACGCGAAAAAGAGAAGGGGATTGTCACCCGGTACAGCAGCCTGGCCTTGCACTAACCACACACTCAACATTGTAAACCACGTGGCAGCCATTAGCGCCGTAAAAGCAGTCCGAAAATATGGCCATCCCTTCATGTAGGACGACACGAATTGCTACCAAATTGTATTGTATTGTATTGTATTGTGTTGCGTTCTATTGTTGTGTTGTATTCTATTGTATTTTTGGTAAAAAATCGTGTCGTCCTACATAAAGGGATTGCCGAAAATATTCACTGACGGGATATGTCAGCAATATGTAAAGCGCCATTATTATTATTATTATTATTATTATTATTATTATTATTATGAAACCTTCTTTGACATGATTGTATATTGAGGCTCGCACACGAGGCTATACGGTATGCATTAATGAAGGATTTGGCAGCCTTAACTTTAATTGGGGACAGACCCCTCACCTATAACGTGTGTTCTGATTGCCTAAAAATCATTTTCCATGGAGATAATATGATACGAAACTTGCTCGTGATCCTGAAGAACAATACAACAAATTTTGGGTATTGTAAAAGTTACTTCAGTTTTGTGTTCTCGCCCCCTCCCCTCCCCCCACCCCCTACCGGCTCCACCCTCCCCCTCCCCTCCCCCCAATCCCTAGTCTCCCACAAGGTCAAACAAAATCCCAAGGCTTGTACATAAAATAACACAAAAAAATGACTCAAATATGCTTTTAAGGAAAACATACAATTATTCTCACAGATTTTAAAATCCATTAAGTAATAATCAACATAAAAGCTATAAAGCAAATATAATTAATTGTTTCGCGGCATCTGGCCTTCATCACGGAAGAAATTTATGTGCTAAGAAAATCTGGGTATCAAGTGTGAATATTCTGAAATAAAATTGAATTTAGTATTCTTTACATTCCAATTCTATGAACAAAGTATATTGAGGCCTATAGGGACAACTAGCGCTGCGATACAAGCACATTTGGTAAATATCCTTACATAAAATATGATTTGCTTTATGAATGATTTATAGTATCGCGCCGTGGGAAAATTGGGGTGAGCGCAGCATCTTTCCTATATATCTTTAGGACGATTTACATGATTTTGAGAGGGAGAGTTTTAACGATGTTAAATCATCACCACATGCAATTAACACTCTATTCCCTTGCCGATTAAGGGAATAGAGCAAGGTGTTAATTTCGGGTGGTAACATTTCTAACACGAATCATGGCTTAAACAGCTCAACATTCGCTCAGATCGGTGAGCGCCATCTCAGTATGTGTAGGGAAGAAACTTCACTGTGATTTTCCCCAAGTTCCTAAGGGGTATAAGGTGGTTTTGATCCTCGTCCATTGCCTTTGTCAGAAAAAGTGACAACAGGAAATTAATTAAAAAGGGGTGGGCTTCAGAAAGTTAAAGCAATCATATTCAATGTTGTTAACTCGTGGCAGGTGATCGATAAATCTTCAGGTCGGCGAGGGGTCTTTGTGACAAGAAGACGTACCTTAATTGCAAATGGATGGGGTGTAAAAGCTTTAATAAAAGTTAAATCCATACGTTTTAATGTTGTGGTAACTCGTGACAGTTCCGTAAGACTAATAAACTTTGAGATCGACTATGGGCCTACGAATTATCGTTCTTTTCTATTAGCACGAACTAATCTAAGTTAGAAGTTCACCAGTTTGCGAACGACACCAATATCCTATATGTCAATAAAAACCTTCGCTCACTTGAACGAATCGCGGTCAACATCGAGCTATCAAACGTAACTGGCCAACTGGCTTATTGCCACAAAAACTGAATGCGACCGAAAAAGTCAAATTGTATAAACTTCGATGACACCAAAAGATTGTAAATAAATGTTAAAAATTATATCTCACTTCAGTGAAGGATAACGTGTCTCTGGAGAGGAAGGATTATGTTAAATATTTAGGTATCCTAATACATCAAACTCTTGGAAAGATCATATCGATTATCTCTCTCTTAAAATAAACAGATCTGTTGGAATACTTTCGAAACTACGACACTTTCGGTCGCACTCTACCACTGTTTGTACCAGGCACTCATTCATCCTGACATAATATGTGGTATTTGTGCTCCCAAAAGCAGCCTCCACACATCTGAATACGCTACGCACACTCCAAAAGCGTGCTCTAAGAATCATACATTTTGTTCAGCCTAGAGAGCATACCATACCCTACTTTACCAAATCTAACATTTTACTAATTGACTCTATATTTAATACATGGCTAACATCATGTTTGATGTCTCTGTCGGAAAAGGCCCCTTCAGAAAAGTACATGAGATTCATACCTACAAAACTCGCTCAGTAACCTCTGATAAATTATACACTGAACACTCTAGACTAGAAAAAACAAAAGAAGTCATTCTCTAGACTGGAAGTCAATACCAACAAACTGAATACTTTAGCTAAACCTATCTTCAAGAAAAAAGCTCAAGTAATTACTTTGCACGACCCGCTTACTGAAGTAGATATCTATCTTGACGTCACTCAAATCATGCTAAAGTTTCCCATTACTCTATATAATAATTATTTATAAAGCATCAAGTGCTGTAACTCGACCTCACCTTACACTAATCCTTGCATCTTAAGTATTTGTAAATTTTTCAACATGTTTCTTTTTTCTCTTTTTCATTGTTACTATGCTACTTGTAAACTCTCCCCCCAACCTCGATTAGCTTTGCTATTTAGCTAGCTAGTGGTTCTGTATTTATGCTATTTTTGTAAGGACAAATCAAGTATGAAAGTGTGTAATCCCATCACGGTGGCCTCGTGGAAATCCTAATGTTAAAAACATGAAAATTGAACTCATGGTATCTTTTTAATCAAAATCACTGCATCGAATGGACATGCGGAGATGAATTTTTGCATCAAGTTTTGATCAGCCAGTGTAACTATCTTTCAGACAGGAGCCCTGACTATGCATTTCTGTCTCTGTTGTTGTCCATTTTTAAGAATCAAAGTCCAGTGTATTGGGGGTCTTTATCAACAGGATTTGCACTAACCATGTATATGCCCATTGTGCTGATTTTATTTTGATGGATACATTCAGCCATGTGATGTGCCACACCCAATTCTAAGTGAGGCTTCCAGATCGCATTCAAACCATACATCAATCTTTTTTTTATTATCCTTTGCGAAATACAATATCACTCCGCAACATTAAATCGTCATTGTTCAAATAAATTCACGGAAACGTTCAGTGAAAAAAAATACAGTGCGGGTAGGGAAACACTAGTTTTAACGTATAGAGGGCTGAAGGACGTCACCAAATCTGCATAGTGAAGGCTTAAGTCAGCACTTTCTCGAAGAACTGATTCTGTGCAATGTATTTTGCTGGGGAATAACGCATTTCATGTCTAGCATGTTATAAGCATGGGCGCGAAAAATGTTAAGTGGATTGTACCGTGGGCTCTATTAATGGATGTCTGAACCACATACAATGTTTTTTTTGGAATATTTGACCGCATTTAATTTGCTTCTCAATACGTAATTTCAATATCATGCTATTAGGTCGAAATGGCTTCAGACTTGTTCATGTATCCATCCTGCTAGAAAGTTTATATCATCGTTATGGTATATTAAGTGGTACTGCGTTGAGATCAGTGGTTTCAATCCTACCTTGCTGAAAGACCAAAGTCAGTTGTTGTCAACAACACCGTCTCTACTAGCAGAACATTACAGTATGGTGTTCCACAATGGTCCGCCTTAGGCCCATTGCTGTTCTCTCTGTACTTTGCCCCTTTGGAAGATGTAATTACAGCTCATGGCCTCGACTGCATGATGTATGCTGACGACACTCAACTGTATCTAAACATTAATTCTGCATCTGATCGACTTACTGCCCTATCGAAGCTTGCCGGAACTATGTGTTAAGGATATCATAACTTGGTGCACAGGAAACATGCTTATGTGCAACCCTGAGTATACTGAGATTGTACATCTTTAACGACAACAGTTGACACCACACGTGAATAACATCGGATCAGCTTCCATCGGGCCATTCGCAACATTGACAAGATCAGAAAATATTTAAATCAGGCGGACTGTGAAAAACTTGTTCATGCTTTCGTAACATCCAGACTGGATTGTTGCAATAGCATATACTGTATGGACTACCAGCCACTGAAGTGAATAAGTTACAAAGAATTCAAAACACAGCTTACAGACTATCTGCGAGGATAAAGAGAGCAGACCACATCACCCCAGTGTTACGTGACCTTCACTGGCTGCCCATCAGAGAGAGAATATCTTTCAAGTTACTACTTTTGACATTTAAGGCTCTCCCTGGACAATCTCCAAACTACATAACTGAAACATTAGATATAGATATAAACCTACCCGGCGTACTTTACGCTAGCTCATCTTCCCGTAACCTTTTGTCTGTTCCTGTATCTCATACCTCTACTTACGGTGATAGAGCTTTTTCTGTAGTTGCTCCCAATAATATTAGATGTCACTGAATATAGACCGCATTAGTTCTTTTAAGTCATTACTGAAAACATTGTTTTTTTCTCGTCAGCTTTAAAACTTATATTCAACTTTATTATTGAATTTCCCCATTTTCTAATTAGTACATCCTTCGTTAATTATTATACTCATCGCAAGCTTTTTCGTATTATTTATTAGTTATGTACTGTTTACTGTTTAATAAAAGACGTGCTGCGAGTTTATTATACGGTTTCAAAAACTTATAATGGTACTTAATGAACCATTGAACCTTTGCATTCACAACGCGATTACGAGTCTCAAGGGAATGACATGAAGAAATTACCATACTATGTTGTTTGGCTGGCTGGCTTCAAGCGGACGTTTCGCAATGCTGAAAGCATTGTGTGGCAAAGAACAAGCTAGGGCAAGAAGAACCTACACTTGAAGGATTTGGTGTCGTGGTTGACATCGATAAAGTTCAAAACTTGGAAAGCGATGTGACTGACATGACGGCAGACTATAAATTTTTGACTCCGGCATACAATATGAAGAGGATGTTTGTAAGTTTAATGCACGTTTTTATCATTTTACGACTTTGAGTTTGGTTTAATAAGTGGGACTAAACAGTGTCTCGGTAAACAAGTAATGGTAGTTGGATAACTTCATTAAAAAAATATTATCTATGTATCTCGGTAGTCTGCTGATATTAGTAAATTTAGTGCAAAATTGATTATCTAGGTATCTTATGATCCGTGTACTTTTTGCTATCTTTCGGTCTTTATCAGTGAATTCTTAATTAGGATGAACTTTTTATAGAAAAATCATGTTCATTAGTATTCTTTATATAAAACGTTCATCCTAATTAGCAATTCAATGAGAACGCTGAAACATCAATAGAAATTCCAAGAGTTGCAAGGTGCTTATCCATTGTCTCAATCATTTACCCTGTTTTCCCCTGGGACAGAATTCAAATCCCTCCCCGGGCTTTATATATTGACGATATATTATCAGGTATAAAGGAGCATGCACGTGAGTGATTTGCTTCTTCTGATTGGACAAAATACTCATTAATTATTCATGAGTTTTTGAAAGTATTATATATATAGTCGTAATTTTTTATTATTTTCTTTCATATATAACGAATTTTTTCATTAGCATATTTTATATCTTAACTTATAATAATTCATGATTCTAATTTCAAGCAATCAGTTTTATATCCATCGCTAGCCTTATGTTCTGTATCGTATTGTTTATTAGTTATAGTTTTCTAGTCGTAATTTGTTATTTTTATCCTTTGTATAGAACGTAATTTTCATTAGCATATTTTATAACTTTTATAACTTAATTTTATTGTAATATCAAGCAATCGGTTTTATATTAGCTACATTTGTATCAAGCTACATTTATTATAAGTAATACCATGATTGCCTCGGATTCCTTTGTTTTCCGAGGGAAGTTTCAACCTCGAAATTCCATCATTGAGGGAAATTTAGTTCGAAGTCCATTGTCTACTATATAATTACTGATTATTAAGCTATATTTCTGTAAGAGCATCGAGACACTGTATAATGCTCCAGATATTATTATTATTATTATTATTAGTATTATTATTATTATTATTAAGACGGCTAGTTTTCAAGCATGCGTTGTCGTCAGAGTTGTTGAATTTAGCAGTCGCGGTGAAGTGGTTATAGAAGCAGAATGTCGGGTTAGTGCAAACTAGTTAGTGCAAACATTCATTTTTGTTCAGAAAATTTAGAATCTGAAGAGAAATACATTTCTTTGTGTGTACCATGTTTAATCCCTCTGAAATGAAATAATGGTAACTGTTGTAAGAAATACAAAAAAAGAAGAATTTAGATGGTTAGACTGAATGAACGCGAACGATATAGAGCCCCGAGCAAACCACGAGGGCGCAGACATTATAAATGATCACTGAGGACCAAGCGAGCACGGCAAAGGTTTATTTTCGAAAAAATACTGTGAAATCATGTTTTTCTCAAACTCATTAATAATTCATGCGCTTTTTAGTCAGTCAGAGGGCTGCATTTGGTCACATGCATGAATCTGGATACCCAATGAAACACTTTATGAACATCACTAGTGATTTGGATATCCAAATCACTAGTGATGTTCATGTATATGTTCTCATTGGGCATCATTCATGCATGTGTTGGACCTAATTAAGCTACAAGGTTTACAGCATAAGTATGACTTCACATGGAGAAGTGAAGTAGAAGACGGAAATAAAAATCGGTGTCCAGAGTTTGATTCGAACCATCATCCTCATGGCTGCTGTTGACTATAGTCCGCTGTCTTGCCCACTACGCTATCAGGCCGCTTGTTGAAATGACCGTCACAAAATAACAATCACAACACTTGTAGTCTATATAAATTTCATGCAATAAAATTCCAGGCAAACAATACTTTCTAATGATTTATGAATGCAGGTATTGTTTTCGATTGAGAAGTCATATAAAAAACTCGTACTTTCATCTTTCTCAGTGTTTGGATACCCTGGTAAACTCCACTAGCTCTCGTTTTTTATATATTACATACAACATAAACACATTTTTGCTTGATCAAATGAAGTTTGCTTTTGGTCAAACATTTCATCCAACAATTCTGTTCGACCAACAAATGTTGCAGTGTTTGGCCAGTGTTCCGACAAAGTTATATCGAGAAGCGACTCACGCCTACACTGTTAGCCAATCAAAACTCGCCATTTTATTTCCGTGCTATTATGTTGGTTCAGTCGTCTGTCAATGTTTGGCGGCGTTTAGCCAACATTTTAATCCAATAATGTTCTATAGTTTGACCAGGGATTTATATAATTAGACAATGAACACTCGACTGATTTATAGTACCTCGCATTAGATATGAACAGAACACGACGCATGGCAGCGGCAGTTGTTTAAGTTGAAGAAAGAGATGGGTCCTTCTTTTAGTTATAATCCATGCCTTACGATCAAGCATTTTGAATCTCTAGTAAAACCAATTCTACTATATGGAAGCGAAGTTTGTGGGACCGATAAGCCCGATGATATAATAGAAGGTGTACATATTAAGTTTTGTAAGATGTTACTTGGGGTCGGAAAATACGCTAGCAACTCTGCCTTTCTAGCAGAACTGGGGAGATTTGTACTACATAATGATGCAAAATTAAGATGTAGTATATTTTGGTCCAGTCTAGCAAACCCAGATGCCCCACCCAAACTCTCTCGTGATATGTACTCTGACATGAAATCAGACCAAAAAAGCTTTTTGGAGTACTAAAATCAAAGACATGCTAACCCAAATTGCTTTTGGAAATATCTGGTTGGACCAAGAGTTCAATTATGTCCACCTAACCTCGAGCCTACTAAAAATTAAGCAAAGGATTAATGATATAGAATGGCTGGGGGAATCTACATAACGACAATAGGAGCGACCCTAACCAGAAGAATAAATTGAGAACATATCGCCTTTTTAAATTCACATTTTCATTTGAAGGCTATTTATCAGAGGTTAAGAACGCCCTCACTAGATTACGAATAAGCAATCATTCGCTAGAAATAGAAAAGGGCAGATACTCAAGTGATTATAAAAAACCTGAAGAAAGAACTTGTTTTCAGTGCCCCAATGAGACTGAAGATGAAGGCACTTTCTCGTTAAATGCCCTTTATATAACAACTTGAGGAACGAATATCAGACGATCAGTTGTTCCTCTTAATGATAGATACTCCACCTAAACTCCAAAACATTGTAGCGAAATACATATTTAACTGTTTTTCTCTTAGAGATAAGGAAAAACAATCTTAGTTGTACTGTATAAAATATTTGGATTCAAGCTGATGTACACGTTCGTACAAAGCTCCAAATAAAATACTGTCTGTCTGTGGCGTTTAGAGGTTCCAGTTCCAGAAGAGAGATTGACAGAAGTCATCAATGAAAATGTCCCAGAATTCATCATTTTGCCCCCCACCCCCAACTTTCAGGACCTCCCTACGCTCAGCTCCTGACGCTCGGGACTCTAAATTCCATAAATGACTCGCGTTCATTGTCTTACCCGTTACTTAATTTGCCTAATGCAGTACATTTTGCTAAGTGGCAATCTCAGGGCCTTGCTCACTCAATTTAGAAAGACTGAAAACTTCAAAGCACTTGTAACAAGTAGATGGTGCCAAAAATCGAGTAGGAGGCCGCGCCGGGTTCGAGTCCCAGTCCCTCACGGTCTAAACAAGTCGTACCACATTAAACCGGCATTGATAACGGCCTTGTGATTCGCAGGCTCCTCAGATGTACAAGCACGTTTTAACAAATTAGAACTCAAAGGTGCAAATTATCCATATAGATAACTTTTTACTGACCACAAAAAGGACTCAAACAGTGCAATGTTATAATATCACGATCTGTGGTAACATTTTAACAAACAAAAATCTACTTAAAGTTCCAGAACCGCATTAATCATTACACTCCTATAGCTTTACCTCATTGGTTAGCTCAATGGGATCAACGGTAGAGTAGAGATCTCAGTTGTGTGTGGAAGACCGCGTCCTTGGGCTTAAAAGCCGTCGACTCATATCATAGCTAATAGAGGGATAAACAAGGGAGACGTACAAGAACCTGTTGTGTTATTTCAATTATCTCCCGGTACAAACACTCATGATTATAAACTGCATGGCAGCACATTGCGTCGAAACAGCAGTCCGTATCACAAAACCTCCTTAAATGTGAAGTGAAAATATCATTCCATTACCTTTAAATACTATATACAATACAAACACATACCGTACAATCCCATGTATAGTATCCCCTGTAGATAATTACCCCTCGTGTATAATCCACCCTTTCCACTCCATACCATAATCCCTCCAGTGGACCCCATAAACAGATTTTGTACTTTGTAAAAAATCTGCATTGCATATTATTGACATGGGTACGATAGTTTTGTTTTGATGGTTTGTTATTGTAATAAACTAAAATGTTACTAGGACGTTTGCATGACGATATCACATACTACAACTACCAGAACTCCTTGCACGGATCCTTTTGTTCCTCTAATTTAGACCATTGTCTTGGAGTTAAAAATCTGATTAAGATAAAGATTTGAAAAGAACACTAGTAGTTCTCGTTAAATGACGCCATACTGCAAATGTCCTATTGCTGGTTTTCACTCAATCCCCAGAGCCGGATTCAAATGACAAAGGGCATGACGGCCATGTCGGTGCCCCAACAAAACAAGCTAACGAGGAATCTATTGTTTAAGGACACCAACATGCATATGGCGGCTATGACGTCAAGTGAAAGCCAGCAATTGATACTTCTACTGTTATTAGCCTCAAGCTTGATGGACCCATTCAACACTGCAGCCTTTGACGCAAAATGAGATTCTCCTCATTTCCATCCGTTATCTAGATTTTAAAAACCAAAAGTTGGTTTTAAAACAAACTTAGCAGTCACTGCGCATGCCCATTGGATGGTCAATGAGAGATCAAGCTTAAATCAAAAGCGTGCATTGTGGATGTGGAGGCAGCGGCTTTCATGGACATGTAAAGAGTGTGGTAACTCGCTAACGAACACAGAAGGACCGCGGTAATATCCGAAAATTATCAAAAAGAGAATTGTTATTTACCACATATTAAGTAGCATGACGCGAATACCGGAATATTGGACGAATGTCGATTCCATTAGTACTCGTAATACTGAGGTTATTTCTACCTTGTATTAAGAAGTAGTTCTTGAATTTTCTTGATCGAATAAATAATAGACCAGTTTACGGTTCATCAGCAGTCAGTACAAAATCCATTGTTTCTTTGACGGGCAGGCAGATGTCAGACGACAATGGCGACCCGCCAGTTAAAACCAAAAAAACTTTAACAATTGCGTATGAACCATAAACTGGTCTATAACAATAATAATGAGATTAAACTGGGGGGCCTACCATTTTACATCCTTACGAGAAGACGTGCAGGTCTAACGATTTGAGAACCAGATTGTTTCACCAAGACAGCACCTTCTGGTCAGTTAGTGTTAGACCCTGAGTGTTGGTCTGCTGCTGCTGCTGGACGGACGGGGTTTGAAACCTCGACTGAGAGCTGATCAAATTATGGATTGATACAGCAGCGAACATAGCAACCATATGCTCGATGGCATACATATGATATTCCCACTTATAGTATTTAAAACATGGTAAATCGCCATTCTGATGAGAATAAGTACTACTACTGCTGCTACTAGCTATTGCTACTACTGCTGCTGCTACTACGTACTGCTACTGCTACTATTACTACTACTACTACTACTACTGCTGCTGCTGCTGCTGTTAGTACTACACTAACTATACTACTGGTACTACTACTGCTACTACTACTGGTACTACTACTGGTACTACTGATACTACTACTACTACTACTGCTACTGCTACTGCTACTATTACTACTACTACTACTACTGCTGCTGCTGCTGTTAGTACTACACTAACTATACTACTGCTAATACTACTGCTACTACTACTGGTACTACTACTGGTACTACTGATACTACTACTACTACTGATGCTGCTGCTGTTAGTACTACACTAACTATACTACTGCTAATACTACTGCTACTACTACTGGTACTATTACTGGTACTACTGATGCTACTACTACTACTACTAATAATAATACTACTGCTGCTGCTGCTGTTAGTACTACACTAACTATACTACTGCTAATACTACTGCTACTACTACTGGTACTATTACTGGTACTACTGATGCTACTACTACTACTACTAATAATAATAAGAACAACAATAACAACAGTAACACTAGTAATCACTAACGCTGACTATAATAAAAAGAATATAACATGAGAATAGATAACAATAAATAAATAATAATAATAATAACCTTTATTTAACGAGGGTAAAAACACATGACAACCAGAGGCTGATGAACTTCTGGCCCTCCTAAAGTTAATATACAATAAAACATTTACTTTGATAATCTAAAATCGTAATATTTACCTACCAATAAAAAAAACGATAAATAGTCCTACTATTTAAATCTTGCATAGTAATTATCGATAATAACTCTGTATAATTGGAAATATAAAAACATCTAAAAATATGGGGAAACCATTAAAATATTAGGTAGTATAGATTAACCTACAAATGATGTTCATCTAAGAAATGAACTAGTGCTTGACTGGTACCTACGAATTATACTTATGTTAGCCTACACACAAAAAACAATAATAGTAATAATAATAAATAGATAAAAACTAAGATATTGTGTAGCGGCGGCAAGAGAGGAAAAGGCAAGAGAACGAATCCCCGTACCCCATGATAATTATTTGAAATCTATGATAGGTTTAAAACACGTGATGTGAGTTATTTTTATTTCCTTCTGGTAGGCTACCCTCTGGAACCTCACATCATCGTTATAAACCACTCCTTAGCACAAGAGCGCCACTTTACGCCATTCAGGTGTCTTTCTTAAAATAACCAGGTTGTGTCCTGTTAATCTAAAAATCAATTTCAAATAATTATCATTGGAACAGACCCATGTATGGGGATTCGTTCTCTTGCCTCATTCTCTCTTGATAGTGGTCAATGCATTCGTATTGATTGCATGTTCAGGAATTTAAAGAAAAATAATACCACTTGATAATTGTTTTAGAAAAGCAGGCAGTGAGTTTCATAGTTTAGTGGTACTAACCATAAAGGTGCGACCACCTTCAGTTTCTCTTGTATAACGAAGATTGCATAGGTTTAATTTTGAAAAACGAGTAGGTCTATATATAATGTCAAAGTTTGTAATAAGTTTCTCTTCTAGATATTCAGGACATTACCTTGTAATCGCTTAACAATCAACACTGTCTTAATAATTTCAACCTCATCAATTTAGTTGTTGAACAAGAAACTCGAGCTCTTGGTAGTGTCTTGGTGCTTGCATGCACGATAACACGGACTGCCTTCTTAAGGAGCTTGAAAAGCTAGCCTGTGGAGATTGTCCTTTAAGTATTGTGTCAAATAGAACTTCCATATATAATAACTGGCTTGATGGTAGCCGGGTAGACTTTTCTCCTATAGCTGTAGACGATCTAATCCTACGAAGTAAGACAATTCATTAGGCTAGTTTTTTTGCATAGGTCATCAATGTGCTCGTCTAACGTGAGGCGTAATAGCTTGTGGGAGGAGACTTGGTGTACTGGTATGTTGTTTTACCTTAATGTTAAGCTCTATATCTTCTGTTTGAATTTTGGTGCGCAATCCTTTTCCGGCAAGCAGCAGAGTAGCGGTTTTGCTTTCAGTATGGAGGATTAGCCTATTGTTTGATGACCAGTCATCAGTTCTACGGACGTTCTCAGCCATGTTGTGTTTGAGGCTGTTTGTATCAGACCATTCAGAGGATACACTGAGAGTAGTATCGTCATAATGACAACTAATAAAATAATGATAATTAATAAAACACACAAAAATAACGATAATTATGATAATAACAATAACAACAACAATAATAATAATAATAGATATTTCATTAATAATGTACTTTATAATTACATTGGCCGAGGAGTAAGGGGAGTGAGACTGAGTAGAGGAATTGTAAATATTTCTCACTTGGAGGTAACTTAAAGTATGTTACGTAACGTATTCGTTGAGTTGCCTATCACTATAGAAAGCCATAAGTAAGGGTTTCCTGATATTCTCGCCCGCTGGCTTCCTCACAGATAATTGAGAATTGGAATTGGTTCATTTCAAATTAGCACTTGTATCCGTCAAAAAATGATAAGATTAAAAAGAATAGTTTAAATTGGAATGGATTTACGTTCCACAATTTTACAAATATGTTTTACTTATCTTTATCTATCAAATGAAATTAAAACTTTTGAGACTGCATGTACACAAAGTTTTTGAAAGATTGAACCTTAAGCTATCACTCTCAACTGAGAGCTTGATCACAAGTGTGCGAACGGTCACGGGCGCTGGCAGTCACGGGCTTTCAGCCCACGTGACTGCAAGATGTTGTCCCAAATGCGGAGGACTGGTACCGACCCCCGTCACGGTCGAAATCAGGTTGGTTGATCCGGATGTGAACGGCTTCCTTCACATCCTTCATAGCTTTATCAAGATCAGTAGCCGCCTGCTTATTAGTTGTTTAAGTGCCCACTCATATTTGTATCTCCCATCAAGGCTCTCGGCGAAGGCATTTAGGTATTTGAGCAGCAAATAAAACGTTAAACGAACTGAATAGTGCTACACGACCATCTTAATTTGACACCACCAAACAATGACTATTACCTACCTGAACTTGTGAAGTTTCAGTTTCTCTTCGCGCGCTTCCACGTGCATGCTGGTAAATAATTCGGCGTCTTCAGATATGTATGCATTACGCACACGCTAGTTAGAAGAGAAATACAAGGCTGGCGATAAAATGATATGTATCAGCTGTATAATTAAGATGATGTACTAAAGATATACTTAAACCTTCTCTCCAATTGTGTCTTAAGTATGTTATCAGTTATGTTGTTATTTTATGCACGTAAGCTTCATTTCCCTTCGCGGATACTGTACCCACAACCATCCCTCAGGTTAGTTTATTTGCCGTTAGATGAAGCGTCAGAAGAATCTAGTGGTGTTACGACGAACGCCTGCGAGGTGGCCTAGAATACTTGATCATAAGGCAGCCACAAGTTAGTAGATTGAAAGCTGGATGACGCACGATCGTTATCTCCTTCATCAGGAACGTGAAAGTAAACAGCTCAAAGGCGTGAAGACGACTTGACTGTATAACTTGAATTTCGAATCATTTCAGTGTGAATAACCTGAACACCTTGGAAAGATGGGATCTGCTTTAAAAATAAAGACATTGTCCTAAACACAGCTATTTTTAGTGCCGAAGTCGTCGCGCATGCGCGTGCGATTTTGCGTGCTTGGCAATGACACTGCCTTGTCTTAGGAACCAAACGCACAACAAAAGATGATTGATAGCAATGTTATCTGACTGCTTTCCCACTTCAGTGGGTTTCTAGTTAGCATATCTGCTTGGATTCCTTACGGCTGCTGCGCTTAATCAATGAAAAAGCTTGCTGATTATTCAGAGAAAGTATAAAACTATAATTTACTGTGATATTTCTCATGTGAAGTACCAGGTGGAAGTTACTAACTGGGCTATATATATTACGCTGCATGCAGAATCACCATATACAATAAGGACATTTAAATGAGACGTTTGAGCATGGGGTACGTGCCAGCAACGTGAAGTTGAAGTCTTCACTAATAAGCTGTTGCATTCGAACTTTCTATGTTAATTTCCTGCTGTACCATTGAATTAGAAAATTAGGATAATATCTAGAATAGGATAATATCTACTAAACTCCTTAAGTGCCCCCATTTTGTCGGGAGTCTTCAGTTCAGTCCGAAGCTGCGCGAATGACGCAAGCCAAATAGTCTCAACAAACAGCAAAAGGCAACTTCCTTTCCATCTTTAATATCAAATTCAAATTTTCTTAGACTAAGACAAATAGTATCTAGTAAGAGGTCTGCGTCGTAATACGGTTAATAACGGGACTGTAGTATAGATTCTCTCAGCCCACATCAGTGAGATGTTATTGTGGCGTCAAGCTACGCGTTAGGTTAATCCCTCGGTGTTACCAAAACCGAGTCGGCATGCGTTCAAAAATGACTATTGTTTTTTTATCGGAATATCAAATTTCCTGTGATCTGTTATCAGTATGATCGTAACTATTTCCCTTGTTGAATGGAATGTAATATTGCATGGTGGGGCCTCATATTTTTCAAGCCATAACCTGGTTTTAAACAAGATCTTTGACGTTCACCAAGAGAGGATGGCGGATAGTATCTGTGCACAAGTATCAATAAAATATAACAAGCTCTTTCTAAATGCGAACAAATACTGTGTCTCTTTTCAAAATCTGAACACTAAATTCAAGTTCCATTCAATGTCCGTTATGCTGTTCCAGAATTAATTCAAATCGGTTTAGAGTTTCTGGGGAGAAAGAGATGTTTACAGATAGCACCCGTGTGACCTCAAGCATTTTATTTTTGCAGCCAATAATGAGAAATGGTACTTTGAAAAAGGAACAAAGTATCCACGGTACACTTGTTTAGATATTCAATTCAAGGGATATCATTCTAAACACCATTCATTGGTCACATAGTCAAAAAAATCGACTTTCAGTCACAACAGAACAAACTAATTTTCCTCACACTGGAAAATATTCAAATGATCCTCACGAAGCAGATATTTGATTATTCTCGAATTTATATTCATTGGAATACGTATTAGTCTAGGTTATATTTAGCGAAGCAGGGAGTTTACTTCAAGGGAGAACAATTGATGCTTTGTGTTGCTACAAAAACGAGCCACTGTGAATGGCTGTTGAATAAATTACGCTGGAGTAGCCTCTCGCAAATGCATAATAATGGCCCGCTGGAAGACAGGTGTTTTAATGTTATTAAAAAAGTCTCGAGCTGCAGTAAACACCGACAAAGCCTCTATAAACAATATCTCTTTACTGGACCGATAAAGTATCTCAAAGATGAAATACGTCTTGACATGTTTCATATTTTTCACTAACTGAGAGATTTTCTTATCCCTATTTATCTTACCAAGCGGGTATCCAAGCTACAAAAGTGATGGCTTTCTCTTTGTGCTCTGTCCATCTTTGTGTGTGTAATACAGAAATATGTTCGTGCCTTTAATTCGCATAACCGGGAGATCCTGAGAAGATAACATGGCTTTTTGTACGTGTAGATCTAAACCTCCACCTGAAGAGAGCCATTCCGACAGTGAAATAACCCCAGAACGTGAGGAGATCCTGTTGTCAAACTACAATGGTAATATAGGGACTTACGAGCATGTGAGACAGCGCTCCATCGAGAAAAAAAACGAGGAAAGTATGGATTATGGAAAGAGAAAAATGAAGGAGGTTACACAATACTATATCGACCACTGTACTCTACATGGTTTTCACTACGTCTTTGAGACTAAGTCAATACTTCGGAAGATTGTTTGGCTTAGTATTCTTGTTTTGGCTGGTGGGTTTTTCTTCAAAGAAGTCAAAACGAGTATAACGCAATACTTTCGTTATCCTTTCAGTATTACGTCCACTGTGGAGTATCCAAAACACATGACCTTTCCAGCGATTACAATTTGCGATTTTCACGATGCTCGCAAATCATTTGTCGAAACTTCCTCAATAAGCGGAGAAAAAGGGAAAATGGATTATACTCCGTCAAGAAAATTAGAGGAAATGTTACCGGAATCTTTAAAGCGATTCAATAATACCCTCATATCGTGTTCTCTCAGACGAGGAGTCTCAAGCAGGAATTCGATCCCATTCTCTGTAAACGACTTTGATGTATTCTATTCCGCAAAAGGACGAACATGCTTCACTCTTAATGGTGGAAAGAATAACATTTCTCCTCTAACAACGGATAACGTTGGCCCTAACTATGGTATTGAGTTCATTCTCAATGTTCAGCAGCCGTGGTACAGCGATGATGTCCGCGAGAGTGGTTTTCGCTTTGTTCTTCACCAACAAAAAGATCTGCCGCTAACAAGAGAGGGTTTTCGGGTATCTCCAGGATATGTCACATATGTCGATTTAAAGTTGGAAAAGGTATAGTAATTTTTATATTTTTAAATTAAATATATATACGTTTAATTTTAAAAAGTAAATCATAAGCTAGTAAGTAAGAAAGCATAAGGTCGATAGGGGACTCGTTTTTTTTGTAAATATACATTCCAGTAATTAGTTTGCGCGTAATTGTGTTTTGAATTTCTCGAAGTATAACATGCGCAATTTCAAGATTGCGTTAAATTCGAAAACTGTTACTTTGAGTTAGTTCTCTACAGCGAGTGGCCCTATTTCCCTTACCACAACACATCACTTTCAGGTAACCTTATCACATTCAAACATTCTACTTTTATTTTCAATAACTGTAAAATTGGTAGCAGGCTGAGTGCCAGAAGGAACCCTTTTTGGAAGTTTTTATTTAGGTTCTGCTCTATTTAATAAATTGTGCTGAGATCATTTGAAGTTCCAATTGTCGCCTGTTTTCCACCCGCAGTGTTCTTGTCTGTGTTATGCGCTCCTCGTTCAAAATTCTCTAGTTAACGTTAAAATACGCGCAGGTAATGAAGGACTAATACTCTTAAGGATTATCTGAAGATTGCTACCACCAAGTGACCGATAATTTTGTCCTCCAGGCAATCTATTTTCTCACCACTCTGCCCGATTTTCTCTCGGGCCAATTACGTGTCATGGCAGGAGGTTTGCTTGTTTTAGAATCCTTCCCTCTGGTTATTTTCCGTGAGAATAAACAAAGTTTTTATCACTAGAAATCTCAGAGTCGCCTAATGTTCGTAATAACTTTCAAATGGAAGGATGTGACTTCAGCGCGCTTGAATACATTGCTTTCCCGATAAAAATTCGACGCAAATGTATTCGTGACGACGAATCTATCGAACATTTTAGCTTTCAATTGTGTTAGATCTGAACAATTTGGACCATCAAACTCAAATGAATAATAGATTATTTCAGGGTAGTACGTTTCTCGTTTTACTTCGAAAAATGTTGGTTGTCCTCGCTAAGCTATTTATGACTTCTGCAGACTCGGGTGCGTGGCCAAATAGGAAGTGTTGTTAGCTTTTCTTTTCCATGCCTACGCGCAGTTCCACCTGCGATTTTTAGTTTCAGACGAGCGTTGTTTCATTTTGCGGCCTTGTTAATAACACTTCTTCCCAGCGCGAACATCAAGGGGCTCTCTAGAAGAGCCTTACCGATTTTCCATATTTGAGTCACCGAAATCCAAAACCCTAAAACCACATCAATTAAAGTATAAGAAAGAATGATTACACAGGGTGTCCTTCGATTAGCCGCATAATTACTTAGCCACGAAGCTACATTACTTAGTACATGGAGTATTTAAGTAAGCTCTTCTTTATATACAAGTACATCTACACTTTAACCAAGATAGAAACAACAGTTGTTTCCTTTTGTTGTAGAAGTCGACTCTCATTTACATATATTTCGCATTTAATACTTCGGCATAATGGGGCAACAACTGTGTTAATGTTTCAATTTAGCTGCTGGTTATCACTCAACTGAGGCATGAAACTGAAAACGAATGGACACAACGCTTAAAAAACTGCCTCATTTGCATAACAAAATCATTCAAACAAACATTGTTGGCCGACAACACGATTTCTGTATCCTAAATAACGCCGATAAATTTGTCCACTGAGATAAAAAACATATAGCACATCTTTCTTGGTCTTACACTAGTTAACCAGTCTTTATTTTAATGTTTTGATAGGAGAGGTATCTAAGTATTGCCGATTACTGAACGAGTTACTAAGACAGCAAGAAAGTGAATCTTAATTGGCACAACTGAATTTCATGTGCCCCTAAAATACAAGAAAGAGGATTAAAAAAATTGAAGAATCATTGGATCAAATAATTTACAAGAAGGGACATAAAAGATGTTCTATATTTTAGCTTCAAGAAAAACCTATCAAAGCCAAAACGAATAACAGAAACTAATTAGAAAAAAATTTATACCGTCATGATATTTGCATATTAATATTCTTTACTTGAAAATACACTAAGCAACGAAAGAACATTTTCTGTACTTTATTTGAACTATTTTCAGTTTCTAAATTTGTATAGGAATATAGCAATTAGCGATTTTGTACTGATATAAACGGTAACTGATATTCTAAACTGCCCTTTAACTATTTCTTATCGTTATCCAACATTTTAAGCGTTTATTGGAGACCTATTGCCCGCAACATATTTTTATAGCTATCCTTCTTTATTTGCCTCGGTAGCACCTATCACTTGGGGTTTTAACAACGTCTTAATAACCTCCCATAACTAACAGGACTTTAATTTGAAGAGGTTATACTTCGTGCATTTCGACTCCGTTGATACGTGGTGAGTACACCTGTGAGATTACAAGATAAACAGGTTTTGCCACACGGTACGAAAGGATATTGCCACAGCGGAGCTACCACCGGATGTTTCGGTATTTTATTGTTCTCTTTTTCGATAGTGTGTTATGAGGAGATAAAGCCGATAATCAGTAGCACATAAACAACATGGATATCATCATAAACATTAGCTGAAAACTCCTGCCGCGATCCTGGTTGTAAATGTCATAAAATGAGAGAAAGCCTAATAGGGCAATGCCCGTATGTCTTTGCCCGAAATACTGCACTGGTCTTAGGCATCGGTGTAAACCGAGTGTTATATGTGGCTTAACGTTATCCTGACTGCATATTCATACAAGGATAACTTGATAATGCCATAGACATTATTTAGAAAATTGTTTTACAAGCAGAAATTGAAACACTATATATTCATGGCAAGAATAATTAAAACTGGTTGGCGCCGCGTTTTAGCTCAAACGTCAGACTTTGTCAATGTCTCGACAGCAATGTTTCAATGATAAAGAACTTTCTAGATCTTAATAATTACATCCCTTAATTTTCTACCGCCAATAATGTGCAAAGCCGTTTTTTTTTTCAAACCCGTTTTCTACTTCTTCAAACATGACCCAAAATGTGTTGTCTCAGCATTTTGCCTCCGCCGTGATGAAATTAAAATAACTTGTCATTAGCTTTGTCAAAACAAAGCTTCTAGCGGAAAGGAAAACAGTGGATACCTGAATAAGAGGATTGTAATATTGACTGCGCCATTTTTTTAAGGATTATAGCTGCGGTTGCAAGATTAGAAGTTTCTCATGCGATGCCCCATATTGCAAATTTATTTTATTATACTAGCCAGGTTGATGATTAAAATACTAATTGTTTAAGGTCTTATGTAAATGTTACATTTATGTGATACATAAACAAATGTGGAGAGGATTTGTTTGAAGATATATGTAAACAAGGAATTATTTAATAAAGCTTTTGGTTTTCTTTTTCTCGTGAACTTTCTATTTAACAGGATGCTTAATTAAGAAATCGAATTTAAGGAAATCATTTCAGCGGTAGTTAACTTCAAAGAGAGTCTTTGGTATTATTTAAAGAACTAAGTAAATTTTATTTATTTTTTAACATTGGCAAGCGTCTTTAAAACAACCAAACTTAATTGAATAAGTATAAATGGTTTTCCCAATTTTTGGTATTTTGTTTGGTTGAATGTGTTCATCTATTTGTGTGGGGATAGACCGCACAATTTCGTATTCAAATCAAGTTTAGTTGTATATATACATATGGACGTTTCTACACTTTCTGGAAAGCAACGGTCAAATCGAATGATTGGTTCCGCCAATCAGTCTATCAAAAAAAATAACTAGTGTCCAAAATGATATATTTTGACTTAATGCCGTTGCAGAAATAAGAAACATATCATACAGGTTTATTTTCAATTAATGTTGTCTTAGGAAATGGCGTTATGCAAGTAAATATACAGTCAGCCATACCGGCTTGTTAGCTACTATTATTATAGTTTTTGGAAATCTATTTGTATTTAAAGTACAAATGCCAAGACTATCATGCATTTCAGTATGTCTGTGAATGTTCTACTTGTTATGTTCTCTCTTCGAGACAATGTTAATAAAAAGAGTGAACACAATCCATCTATGACACACTCATAAATAACAAATGGGTAAAAATCAGCAATTTCAAGAGTATGGAAGTTCCAAAATTTGTATTCTTTATAGTTTGAACATGGAAATCCGAATTACCACGGTATTTCCATGATCATACTTCCAGCTTTCTTTCGACGAGTTGAAAAATACGGAAATATCATGCGGAAAAACCATGGAAATTCAGATTTCCATGGTATTTCCATTATATACTATGGGAAAATCCAATAATGTTGGAAATTCCAACTTAAAGCATTTTTCCATGGTTTTACATACGATGGAAACTGGCTGTTTGTCCCAGAGTAATTCTAGAAAAAACATCGTTAGTTTGTGATGTCACAGATCACATAACATTGATTATTATACATCTTACATCTCGAATCTGATTGGCTGAGAACACGCAACTAATTCTCGATAGCTATAGCACTAAGTGCGCATGCGTACAATATTATCAGATAATACTTAGCGCTCGATGATAAGCAAATACGACAATTTTACGCGAGAAAGCAGGGCAATAATTTCGTTATTTTGAGCCATTTTGCTATTTTAAGCGCTCAGCTATGTTTCTAGTCATTCCTTTCTCTTAAACTCGTAAAATAAATGCAATTTTTAGCTCTAATAAGAAAGAAAACATATTGAATCAGAAATGAAATCGTAAACAAATAAATTTTATATTTTAGCTTCGTTTCCGATAGCTTTTTGTTTTGCTAAAACTTGAGCTTGAAAATGCATAATAAAACAATTTTTGAATTCGGTTTTCGCATGATAGCGGAATATTACCAAGACCTCGGTCTGTGTTATTAGCCGAAGGCGAAGGCTTCTGTCTTGATAATTTTCGCTATCATGCTCAACCTCATCCAATAATTGCTTATTACACATCAGTCAGGAAGGAAGAGTTCAAGCTATGCGTAGCGGAGCATCTTTTGTAGTTTTGTTGTTATTGGTTTAAATCCGTTGCTGTTTCTTATATTGATTTTTATAATTTATTTGTTCTGTTTACCCGACTCGAAGGTGGATGGAGAACCTCAAATAGGACTTAAAGCCCCTCTGTGAAGGTCCCCGAGGGCCTACTATTTATCGTCCTTGAAGGTCTAACCAAAAGGCATATGCAGTTCGATCACAAAGGCAGCACCATCTACTCAGTTATTTTAAGACCCTGAGTGTTGGTCCGGCCGGTGTGAACCCGCGATCTCCCGCAAGACAGACTGGAGCTTAACCACTGAGCTAACCGGGAGGCTTAATTACTTCCAATCCTAAACGCACGAACAATACGAACTTAGTTGTCAAACATAAATGATTCGTTTGGATCATTAACGGTTAGAGGATGTTTTTGTGAAGATGCTGTGTGTATATGACTATTTCAAGTAAACGTTGTCTGTGAATTTGACATAAAGACTAAGCAACCATGCAGACCGAACCAAACGGCAAATAATAAATATATATTTGTGCATTTTAAATCAAGCAAGCAAGAACAGTTGACAGGGCTTCACTTGACGATTTCATAAATTCAAATCTGCTGTCCTATTCCCGCACTCCCTTGCGGTCTGGGTCGCGTAGGCGTGCCGTGAATCAAAATGACCGACGGTTTTTTAAAACAGCTGTATATATGTATATTTGTGTATACAGAGCTGATTTCATATGAGTAGGCAGGACCGTACAAGTTTAAATTATATTTCATGGGGACGAATTATTCCTTGAGTGCTAAACGTACGCCACCCTAGGGACACAGGTAGTCCCTACCACTGGTGGCTTATGAAAATGACTTACAGAACGGTCACTGTACGGCACTCATGACGTATAACATTGAAATGGGGTCGTTCAAAGGGTGGACAATGCTATCCAATGGATAAATCTCTATCTATAATATTAAGCTAGCTTGGTTAACACTTATCCACTGGATAGGGATTTAATATCCAGTTGATAGCGTTATCCATCTTTTGAATAACCGGAGCCAGATCAAATCACAATTTAAAGTTACGGACGGCATACGGTAGAGCTACGGCGGACCTTATTGGATTTCTTTCCCAATATCTTCAGTTCGTACAAAAAAAAAACTTGTTTCTCCTCTTGTTCGCGGTTAGAAGGCTGTTTTTATCTAGAATAATTTTAACGTTAAAGTAGCTATGTTTGGACCCCCTACAAACTTTAACGAAGCGGTTTTTGTTCTTTTTTTTCTCTCTCTCAAAACAGAGTCCAACCATTAATAGGTGCCAACTCTCAATTAAGCGAAAAGTAATGACAGTTAGTTTATGTTCTTGTAACCATTTTTTTTGGAACAGTATTAACTGGTCCTTTAGATTAAACATGCATGTGAGCGTATCCCTCGTATGGTATTGAAATATTTGCTGCAAATGCGACAAAATCACTCTCGGTGGTACTTCAACACATGTAAGCAAATCAGAAGGAAAATGCGTGGGAGCCAGATAACATTTGGCAAAGCAAGAAATGTCGGCAAGTTCATTGCTTCAAAATCTGTTTATGCCAATCATTCCATTAGTCAGCAAAGTTAAACCTCAATAATTTATTTTGATGTGCCTCAACATAAATTGCGGGAAGCCAGGCTTGTCAGCACTTTGATTTGCTCTTAAAAGACATTGTGTTCACATTTAAAAAATAAATCAAACCATTTATCAGACATGGAGCTGCGGACTAAGTGCTATAATGTAGATGTATGTCGTATTTATCTAAACTTTACGTATGACAAAACTCATTTTCAAATTTCAAATCTGATTTGTCTTGGAAATACTTAACCATTTTCATGACCACAAAGAATGATTTATTGCTGTAAAGGATAACTGTGGATTTACATAGAATAGTAGTTTTTCTTTTTAAAGCAGAGCGAAAAATATCAAGGAAGAATGAAGTCGAGGACGTTTTCCACATACATATGTGTTATTTGTGTTGACAACAAGAAGTTCCTTCTGGTTGGTGTAAATAAAGCCATGCATGGATTTTGTTTTAGATTAAAAATTGGTCTTAATAATAAGTTGGGTGACAGTTCTACGAGGTGGCAACTTCGCTATGTCAAAAAGGTCGCAATTAGCAAGAAAAGTATGGTTGATAAGAAAACGGATTTTTTTATAAGAAAAGACCACCAAGTAATCCGTTAAATGGTAATCTTGGCATTAATATTGAGATAATAATTCCATGTCTGAAATTATTATCCCATGGCAAAATACGCCGACAGGATTTAAAATGACATTTCCTTGATTTCATGTTCGGATGCTCCACGGAAAATTAGAGATCACGAAACCAATGAAATTACCTCATCAAATAGTCATTAAAACATCCGGCAATAAATACAACTTCAGATAAGCACTTTAAGGCATTAATCATTTCTTTCTTCCCTTTGTATTGAATACTTCGGATTATATAAGCTTCGTTAGGAGTTTCCTCGTTTTGTTAATGTAAATATTAAATCAAAGAACTAGAAAAAAATTGGCTGTCGGCGGAGCCTTTAACGCGGCTAATTAAAGATTAAATAATTAGTAACTCTTTGATATTAAAACTTAGATTTTATTTTTTTCAATGTGGTCTTTGGTTACACGAATTATAGTCTACAATGTTTGCTTGAACTTTGTCAAATACTTTTCACTTAACGGAAGAATGGAAATGAAGACATCAGGGCTAATATGTTTTTTTCTGACAAATGTGGCATGCCATTTACGCTGGCTATACAACATCCTTTTTTTAAAGTAAAGTTTAAGGCATTAATCACTTCTTTCTTCCCTTTGTATTGAATACTTTGATTATATAAGATTCGTTAGGAGTTTCCTCGTTTTGTTAACGTAAATATTAAATCAAAGAACTAGAACAAAATTGGTTGTCGGCGGAGCCTTAAACGCGGCTAATTAAAGATTAAATAATTAGTAACTCTTTGATATTAAAACATAGATTTTATTTTTTTCAATGTGGTCTTTGGAGATTGTTTCACAAAGGCAGCACCTTCTACTCAGTTATATTAAGACCCTGAGTGTTGGTCCGGCCGGGGTTCGAACCCGCGACCTCCCGCTCATCAGACCGGAGCTTAACCACTGAGCTAACCGAGAGGCGGTTAAAGAACTGTCCTCGCAGCTTAACAACTGCATGATTCATGATCACATCGGCTAACTCTGACAAATTAAAGTACCTCTTATTAAACAGGAGGCTGCATGCAGCCTGTATACTCGGGCCATATCAGCCTAGTCTTCTGTAACTGTAAGTGTATGCATGATCAGTACCTGTACCTGCTGACCACCTAGTTGGGTTCCCTGTGGCCTCGGGGGTTTATCCCAGTCTTGTTAAGCTCGATCGGGCGAGGTTAGTAACTGGATGGGTGACCACATGGGAATAGCTCGTGTCATAGCCTGTAGGCATTTCCCGCTTTAGTTATATCTTTTTTTTGCCCGGGTTTTTTTCCGGATATCGTGTACCAACACCTTTAAGGGAATTAAAAGTCCTCGATTTTCTTTAGTTAGGATAAGTTAAATTAAATTCATAATCCCTGGTCTTGCGAGGCCAAGGCCGCATCAATCACCGGCCGGCCGGTCTAGTTCGCTATAGCAGTATAAAGAAACACGGGTTAAATAATTAGAATGCATAAAACTCTGAAATAATATCTAAGCGAACATAATTTAACTCCCGGCTGTCATAGCTTTGTATACATGCAGTGTCGAAGTTATTTTCGATCATACCGGAGTGCGAGATCTGCATGTAGGTTAGGTAGCCTGCTTAGGCTTGTAGCGCTCGGTACTTGATTTAGAAAAACAATCGACAAGTGAATCGAAGCAACAAAATAATACTTTCTCAATCATCCCTAAAGGAGTAGAGGAGTAAAAGAGGACATGCACGCACAGATCGGTGTAAATAAGCAGCTTTAGTTGTATTCTCGGCTTTTATTTGGCCTTGTGCAAGGTTTGTAGCGATCGGTACTCGACTTAGAATTACAACCGATTTCAGTGTTACGTGCGTAGAGCAATCATTCGACATGGTCGTTCAACACAATCAATCGACATGCTCTGTAACCAGCCTCACTTGTTTATCCGGTGGTTTGAGGTACTGAATCGAATAATTTAGTTGCTTTTTCACATTCGAGTACTCTACAAACGTTGCCATGCAACATGCCTTGCCGACCAGAAGTGGCGGAAATTTGCGCGGAATGATTATGTCGAATGATTGTTTTAAAAAAACTTGAAACACCTATAAGCCTATGGATATATATGCACGTAACACTGAAATCGGTTGTAAATTACCCAAAAGACGGCTTTGTTGTTCGCCCTTTTACAAGCCATATGTCAGTTGTAGGCATTGCAGGGAAGACCAAAGGAAGATTTCTGTAAAGAGTAGTTGATATTCTTCTTGTTCTCTGGTGGCGATTTAAAGAGAATTCAACGAATTTTAACCTTCCCCATCTTAGATCGATCGTATTAATAATAACAATAATAATAAATTATTTTTATAGCGCCATAATCCACTAATTGCCCTATGGCGCTTTACAATGAATACTGGTAAAGAAAAATGTAAGAATACATATAAAGTTAAAATAACATATAATTGATATTAAGCTATCTAGTATATATACTACTAAAACTACTAAAACTACTGGAACAACTAAAAACTACTATAAAAATCATTAATTATAAGCACAATTAAAAAGATATGTCTTTAACGTAGATTTAAAACTGCTAATACACGGGCTCATTCTAATCTTAGCTGGTAATGAAGTCCATAACTGAAAAGTCTCGGTCACCATAGCTCTTCAAATTAGACATAGGAACAGTTAATAAATATTGCGAAGACGATCTCAAAGTACGTGTAGAAATGTAGGCGTGAAGCACATTACTAATGTACGGTGGAGCTAATTTATTTAGAGCCTTATATGTAAGTAAAAGTATTTAAAAAAACAATATGCTGCTGTACAGGTAGCCAATGGGTTGCTTGAGGATAGGAGTAATATGATCATGTTTTGATTTACCGGTACTAAATTAAACCGCAGCGCAGTTCTGAACATACTGTAGTCTATCAATTTGATACTTGGGTAAGATTACAATTATCTAATCTACAGGATATGATATAAATGCATGAACCAGTATCTTAGTAGTGTCTTCTGACAGATATTGCCTTATCTTAGCTATCCTCATTAAGTGAAAAAATGCAGACTTACAAATAGTGGACACATGTTTCTCTAGGATCATGCTGTTATCGAAAACTACTCCGATATTCCTAAAGGAGAAGTGTAAAGTAGGTAGAGGAGTGGCCCTAAAACTGAGGTACACCACAGTACATGTTACGACTAGAAGACTTTTCTCTCCCAATGACTACAGCCTGATTGACCTTGTCACGTGTTGAAAATATCCTAACCCGAAAAAAAAACGCTTGGAAAACTAGACTCGGGCCTGCCCACAGTCAGACCGAGTAATGCAAATTAAGTTTTTCTTTTAAAATATCTTCAAATATATTCAGATAAGTATGTCCACTGACTATCCGCGAGAAAACTCGCAATCTGATTAGTTACCCATCCGCCGACAGCGATAACAACCACACTGCTAACTCAAGGATACAATCGGTCAATCTGAGTAGGGAAAAAATGAGGGTTGTCCAATACTCTGACAAATTTATGCATAGCATTGTATTGTATTACATCGACATAACAATAGTTTAACAATACAATACAATAGTAGAACGATGCAATACAATAGGATACAAAACAATGCTATGCATAAATTTGTCAGAGTTTGGACAAGTATGAAAAAAATACACCACCTCACCTAACTACTAACTAGCATGTATTAGCAAGTATTAATGATTTCATATGTTTAAAACCTAAAACATTGGTCAAACGGTTTCAACATCGGTACAACAACAAATTAATGACTGGCCCCAAGGGAAACAGTGAGTTTTGTTTCCCGAGATCCTCAAAAAACAAAACTCACTGATTCCCGAGGCGACAGTCATTAAAGTGCATATATAAGCCCTAGCCAGTTATCTTTGATATCGATTGTACATGATGTGGATAGTCCAACGGTAGATATATTTCTTGATTTGGATGTTTCGTCTATGAGATATAAAGGTTTATATTTCCAATATGCTAATGATGTGATGTCATCACCGACATTTGCTGAATTTCTTTGTGCTTGTAAATTAAGCTATTTTCTAATTTAGAATATTTTTTTTGTAAAATCACTTTGATAAGCTTCAAATATAACTTAGAATTTAAAATTAGGTAATTTGTCTCCACCATCATGCTTTTGTATAATAAGTGATGTCGGTGATGACATCACCTCATTAGCATATTGGAAATATAAACCTTTATATCTCGTAGACGCAACACCCAAATCAAGAAATATTCTACCGTTGGACTATCCACATCATGTACAATCGATATCAAAGATAACTGGCTAGGGCTTATATGCACTTTAAGTGAATGGTTATATAGACATAAGTTTTACTAGAGGCAAAGTTGTGCATAAATACACAAGGACACCCAACGAGTACTTTTTGAAATTCGTTTGAAACCAGTTGTCTGCAGCTTATCTAGCCATTTTAAGGCGCCTACTATGTCTTTTGACGTATTCTAGAAAGCTATTAGCTGTTCAGATTTTCTAGGTGGAAATCGCGTCAACCGAAATATTCCCGGCCTACGAATTTGTTAGTAGTCTAGAACAGAAACAAGAATTTTCTAGCCCAAGTAACTTCATGTTGCAAAGTTTTGTGGAGGTACGAATTTTTTAGGGATTCTTTTTACCTTTAGGGAGGGTCCTGAAGGGGGGTCCTAAATCCCAGTTCCCAGCTCAATTTTGGTCCAAATCCCAGTCATCAAAGTGGGCTAATTCGAGTATTTGTGTCGTCAAAGTGGGCTAATTCGAGTATTTGTGTCATCAAAGTGGGCTAATTCGAGTATTTGTGTGAAATTATAGAGTCAGAGACTAGCAAGTCTCACAAAGAAGAGAAATCCCATTCCCATTTTCCAAAGTGTTTGTCCCATTCCCAGTGGTAAAATCCCTGTCCCAGTGCACGAATCCCATTTTCCCAGCCCAAAAAGAGGCAAATCCCAGCTCCCATTTTACCCTTCAGGACCCTCTTTAGGCAGTTCTTAGGGAATGAAAATGTGTTGTTCTGACTCTATTGATCAGACGAATTGGGATGTACGAATATTTTAGGGGAAACCTTTTAGTCTCCCTTTTCTTCTATAATTTTCTAGGGATTGAAACAAATTTTCTAGCCAGTATTTCAGAAAACATTTTCTAGGGACAATTTTTTCAAATCCGAAGTTTTAGGCTAACTTACTCTCCCGAACAGCTTTTTAACCGAAAACTTCGTTGGGTGCCCTTGAATACAGGACCTACATGATGCGAGCGAGGTTTGTCGTCTTCTCTTCGGGAAGCTGCTTTTCTACACGCTGCCAGCATCGCTACGACACTTTCAGTATCGTTTTGTCTTTCTTGCATCCTTTTTTAGCTACCAATTTCTCACTCTCGCGCTTGATAAAGATGTAAATTGTTTCTTTATTTGGAGCTGGTTCCATTTTGAACGCTTTCTTTCGACGAAATATGGTCAGCTTTTGATGAAGATCTAGACGTTTTGGTAAACAAATATTTCCCGCCTTTAGCTAGCCAGTGGCGCGCGCGACACATCCTGACCCACACCGCGGCAAAACGTTACGCGCATGCGTATTTGCTATTTCTTGTCGGCGCGCGGCCGCCCCCAGTTTCCCGCGAAAACTGAAATGAAACAACAGGCACATACCCGTGATTTTAAAATTTCTGCTTAAAAGCATCCATTTGTGAACTGTTTTGTCAAAAAATAAGAAAACTACTTAAAAGCTAAGCCTAAGACTTTAACAGGTTGAAGTTTCCTTAATTTGTAATTCACTGTGAGTTTACTAAGTTATAAAATTATTTACTAAAAAAGTTGAAACCCTCGGTAATTTGTATTTGATAGCAGAGCCTTCGTTCTTTTGGCCAGCGGAGCATACCGTTTTGCCGCGGTGTGATCCTGACCACACCATCTTCTGACACGATGTGATCACGTGGCGGGCAACAATTGATAAATTGTTGCCCGCGCGGGAAACATTGGATTTTGATGGCTGCCACGTGACCCTGAATCAGCCAATGAGAGCGTGCGTTGTGTCTGAAAAACGTATGGCTATGTAACAATAAACACTTAATGACTGGCCCCGAGGGAAACAGTGAGTTTTGTTTCCCCTCGATCCTCGATGTTCCCCTCGACTCCGTCTCGGGAAACATCGAGGATCTCGGATTTCCGAAGGGACAGCCATTAAGTGATTTGTTATATAGACATAAGTTTTACTACCTGATTTGGTAACCAAATATTTCCCGCCTTTAGCTAGCCAGTGGCGCGCGCGACATTCTGTCACGATGTGATCACAGGGCGAACAACAATTGTTGAATTATTGCCCGCGCGGGATACATTCGATTTCAATGACTGACACGTGACCCTGAATCAGCCAATTAGAACGTGCATTGTGTCTGGAAAACTTATGGCTATAGACCCATTCGAAAAATGGTGTCACCAAGCTTTGGTTGTTAAGAAATGCTGGCACTAAAATAAGCACTGCCACTTCAGAGAGCATGCAAAAATGAGTACATTTGTAAAATTTAAGGAGCATAGCACCAAGTGTTGCGAAGTTACCGAGGTTCCAAATAAGAGAGTTTTGTATGAGATTCAGGACATCAGGACTGACTAGCCTCGTTTTCGTGTTTCTTGAGAGTTTCAAACGCTGATTGCTTTGTAAGGATATATTCTTCCATTATCAAAGTGCTACATGTTGCTAACACGAAATCGCTCTTTCACATAGGCTAGTTTATTCTTCAGAAAATATTGAATATCAAAATTATGCAAATTAGCGGCAGCCATTTTTCGAATGGGTCTATGCCGGTAACAATTGTTGATATCTTAGCTGAACTTGGTTGGAAAGACCTGGAGGAACGACGCCGCTACCAGCGTCATGTACAAAACCTAGAATGACGAAGTTCCACTATATTTATCACAATCACCCAAACTAGTACAATTCATCAATATAGCTTGCGTCGCTCTGTACATGGTCGTTCAGACCAAACACCGAGGCCTTAAAAAAAGAGCTTCTCACACAGAGGGCATCTCTAGATAAAATGTTTCTTCATGGGGTTTCCCCGCCCCTCACTGTAAACAAGATCAAATCATTGTTTTTACTGTTTGTGGAAATATAGACTATACTTATCACAGCATTAATTATTAATTTATATTAATTATTGGTATATTTGTTCTTCTTTGCTATAGCCGATTGGAAAACTAACTTCTTCTACCAAACTGTAACATTAGTGGTATTAAATAAAGCATGTTGTTGTTGTTAACTGAAAAGTAATACTGTCTCTATATCACATATTATTCCAATTAAAATACCCAACAAAACACAGTTGTCCTATTATTCTTCAGATTGCTGCATACTGTGATGTGGCGTTTAAGAAAGTGAATCTTTTTATGTCGCATTTTCTAGAACACAATCACCGTTGCAAACACAACAGATGAAATGGAATTTAAATATCCAAATATATGCATCCTATTATTCATAACTCTTTACCGCATCAACAACAATACAACTGTATGGAGTGTGTTCAGTTAATGTACTGTCGCCGAGGTGTGCAACGACAATAGTAGATTTATTATAACGTAACTTAGAAACAAACAAGTACTATAACTTCCATAAAGAGTTCCCGTCCGCAATGATTATTACTTACGAGTACAAGTATCTATAATAGCTGTACCCGGCTTACGTGTGTCCACAACGATTTACACACCACGTGTATCTAAGGCCTACCCCGGGTCCTAAAGTTGCCGTAATTTTGGGTAACTTAAGGCGACTTTAGGCGACTTAAGCAAAATCGAGGTAAAAAATGTGGAAACTTAAGGCGACTTGATGCGATTTAAGGCGACTTGATGCGATTTAAGGCAACTTCAGGCAATTTTGGGCGACTTAAGGCGACTTAAGGCAACTTAAGGCAACTTAAGGCCAACTTAAGGCCAACTTAAGGCAACTTAAGGCAACTTAAGGCAACTTAAGGCAACTTAAGGCAACTTAAGGCAACTTAAGGCGACTTAAGGCAACTTAAGGCAACTTAAGGCAACTTAAGGCAACTTTAGGACCCGGGGTAGGCCTTATCTATAATAGCTTACCGCCTACATGTGTCTGTGCACAGTGACTATATGTGTGCCACACTGACTTATACTCTGATGCATCTATAATAGCTCTACGCCTTACGTGTGTGTCTATACACAATGACTATAATTATACGTGTGTCTACAATGACTTTACGGCACTCCACATGTATCTATAATAGCTTTACACCTTATTTTTTTTATAGAAGTGGTTATGGGATTCTAAAGTGTTTTTTTGTGTCGCATTTGCTAGAATACAATCACTCCAAGAAAGTATTATCCACCGACTCCCCAAATACAACAAAGAGGCTTAAGTATCTTAAGTTACAGTTAAATATCCAAATCAGTTGCCTTGTTTCGTAGCGGTAGCTAAATACATAATAATAATAGGCCATATTTATATAGCGCCATATACATTTCATCTATGTCTACAATAACTATGCACTTCACGTGTGTCCACAATAACTTGCCACAATGATTTTAATTAGGTGTATGTGTATCTATAATAGCTGTACATTTAAGTACACCATCGAGTTTCATGGCGCTTTACATTTTACTGACATATCCCGTCAGTGAATTTTTTGGACTGCTGTTAGGGCGCCAATGGCTGCCACGCAGTTTACAATGTTGAGTGTGTGGTTAGTACAATGGCCAGGCTGCTGTACCGGGTGACAATCCCTTCCCTTTTTCGAGTAGTACCACAGGTTCTTTCACGTCCCTTCCAAATACTGGTTAGAAGTAGAAGGAGACAAGGCCAACGGCTTATAAACGTCCCTGCCCAAGGACGCAGCCAGGTTCGAACCCCCGACCCCCGACCTCCCGCACTCTAAACAGTGCTCTACCAACTGAGCTAACCAGTCAGGCGGTTAACATCGGGTTCTCAGTAGGGTGTTTCGTGTATGCCTCGCATTTTCTAGAATGCAGTTACATGTACTCAAGAAAGACGTGCATGCCGACTTTCCCCATACTGAACTAAGTATTCGATTTTCTAACTGGATTTGTTTTCCACTCAGTTGTCTTTATTCATCAAATTCATTAAAATAATTCATGAAAACACATACAAATAAATGAATATTTAATAAGTATTTGTGTGCATCGAATTCCTATGTAAATATATATTTAGGCAAGCCAAAAAGTAGTATCCTTCGCAGCCGTTGTTAGGGTCGTCAATGGAATGTCTGGCTGGTGTATGCAGCCGTTGTTAGGGTCGTCAATGGAATGTCTGGCTGGTGTAGGCAGCCGTTGTTAGGGTCGTCAATGGAATGTCTGGCTGGTGTATGCAGCCGTTGTTAGGGTCGTCAATGGAATGTCTGGCTGGTGTAGGCAGCCGTTGTTAGGGTCGTCAATGGAATGTCTGGCTTGTGTAAGCAGCCGTTGTTAGAGTCTTCAATGGAATGTCTGGCTGGTGTAAGCAGCCGTTGTTAGAGTCGTCAATGGAATGTCTGGCTGGTGTAAGCAGCCGTTGTTAGGGTCGTCAATGGAATATCTGGCTGGTGTAGGCAGCCGTTGTTAGGGTCGTCAATGGAATGTCTGGCTGGTGTATGCAGCCGTTGTTAGGGTCGTCAATGGAATGTCTGGCTGGTGTAGGCAGCCGTTGTTAGGGTCGTCAATGGAATATCTGGCTGGTGTAGGCAGCCGTTGTTAGGGTCGTCAATGGAATGTCTGGCTGGTGTAGGCAGCCGTTGTTAGGGTCGTCAATGGAATGTCTGGCTTGTGTAAGCAGCCGTTGTTAGAGTCTTCAATGGAATGTCTGGCTGGTGTAAGCAGCCGTTGTTAGGGTCGTCAATGGAATGTCTGGCTGTTGTATGCAGCCGTTGATAGGGTCGTCAATGGAATGTCTGGCTGGTGTAGTAAGCCGTTGTTAGGGTCGTCAATGGAATGTCTGGCTTGTGTAAGCAGCCCTTGTTAGAGTCTTCAATGGAATGTCTGGCTGGTGTAGGCAGCCGTTGTTAGGGTTGTCAATGGAATGTCTGGCTGGTGTAAGCAGCCGTTGCCTAGCGACGACCTTAAGAACAGCTGCGAAGGAGACTATCCGACGACCCGAAAAAAAGATAAATTATATAAAGAAACCAAAGATAAAAATACAAAAATAACTGGTAGCATCAAGGGAGTTAGTCATTAAGTATATACTGTTCCCTCGGAGCCAGTCATGAAGTGATTATTACTACTGGAGCAGATCCAGGTTCGAGCGAACCCCCCTTTTTCTAAATCGAATCCCTTTCCTCTCCGTCCCTTTTAACTGAAAGAAAAAAAACAAAGAAGATGCCATGATTAAACCCCACCCCCTCCCTCAGAGAACCCTGGATACGTCCCAGTTATCTTAATTATCTGTAATTTCATCACTTTATTAGACCCCGTCCACACGTATCCGTTTTTGTATCGTTTTTGTATTGTTCTCCGTCCTCAAGAGAATAGAAAACAATGGTCTAATTACCTGAAACAATATGAAAACGCTACGAAAACGGATATATACGTGTGGAGAAGTTCCTATAAATCAAGTCTGACAGGATCTTATACTCACAAATTCACCACGGAAGCGATCGATCAGCTTCAAATATCTAGTGAAAATAACCAGAAGCTTCTGAAATAACGGGTTTTCAAATACTAGCCTCTAAATTACGGCAGCACTCTAACGATGCACGGTTTAGTTGGCTACGATGTTGAACTCACGTGTTGTAGTTTTACAGATGTACGCTTGAGCAGGAAAAACCATTATCAAAATCTAACCAGAGGCGACACTTTCTTCAGCATTATCTAGAATGGCTTTACGACATTACCAAATCCACAGCAAGAGCATTTATAAACATCTTCTTCATCGCTTTTCTATTGCTTTTTTCATCGTTTGCTCTTTATTCACATGAAAATCTTCAAAGTATAATAACGACTAACGCAATTCTTATTTCATGTTATTTTGTGCTCAGGTAAAGAACTTAAAATACCCATTCAGTGCAAATTGTGACGGGAAGGAACTCAAACTGTTCTCCAAGTACTCGAGGAGTAACTGCTACCTGGAGAGCCTGTCAAACTACATCGTCAGTAAATGTAATTGCTGTAGCTGGTTTATGCCAGGTAAACTTTCTCGCGGTGAGAAACTTTCTCACGACAATTAAGACAAAAATAACTACTTAGATTAGCAGAGTATGCTTTCCGGAAATTTCAGACAATGTTGATGAAGGATGGTACAGATTAGAGTGGATGAAAAATACTGCTTTAACGAGAAATTTAGAGCAACTTGAAAACCGAAATAAAGTTTTTAAAATAACTTTTGTAATCCACTTTAATCTTTGCCATCCTCTATCGAAAAAGTTTGAAAAGCATATCAGAACATTCACATGGTATTGCTTTTCTATCTCTGGGAACATAGCCCCCTTAAACCCTGATCAAACTATTGAATATCGTTGGGTGGGAACATAGCCCCCTTAAACCCCGATCAAACTATTGAATATCGTTGGGTGGGAACATAGCCCCCTTAAACCCTGATCAAACTATTGAATATCGTTGGGTGGGAACATAGCCCCCTTAAACCCTGATCAAACTATTGAATATCGTTGGGTGGGAACATAGCCCCCTTAAACCCTGATCAAACTATTGAATATCGTTGGGTGGGAACATAGCCCCCTTAAACCCTGATCAAACTATTGAATATCGTTGGGTGGGAACATAGCCCCCTTAAACCCTGGTCAAACTATTGAATATCGTTGGGTGGGAACATAGCCCCCTTAAACCCTGATCAAACTATTGAATATCGTTGGGTGGGAACATAGCCCCCTTAAACCCTGATCAAACTATTGAATATCGTTGGGTGGGAACATAGCCCCCTTAAACCCTGATCAAACTATTGAATATCGTTGGGTGGGAACATAGCCCCCTTAAACCCTGATCAAACTATTGAATATCGTTGGGTGGGAACATAGCCCCCTTAAACCCTGGTCAAACTATTGAATATCGTTGGGTGGGAACATAGCCCCCTTAAACCCTGATCAAACTATTGAATATCGTTGGGTGGGAACATAGCCCCCTTAAACCCTGATCAAACTATTGAATATCGTTGGGTGGGAACATAGCCCCCTTAAACCCTGATCAAACTATTGAATATCGTTGGATAACAACATCCAACTTTGTTGGATGAAAATATTGGGGTGGCGACAAAACGCTGTCCAACATTGACAGACGACGTGACGTGCGGGGACTAGGGACGACAGCAGCATCTATAAAATGGCGGAAATTTTAACATTTTGCAAGTACCTTCGTTTTTTCTGCGAATAATAATAGTCTTCAAATACTCAGACCATTTCCTTCAGAAACTAAGAGAAAACATGTTTTGAATTCTGCGATAAAATTGCCTACAAACACGAGACAATTGCGTCACTTCGCGCATGCGCCCTAGTTACTCTGTCAATACTTTGTTGGAAGTCGACCAAATACCACAACATTTGTTGGTCGAACAGAATTGTTGGATGAAATGTTTCACCAAAAGCCAACTTTATCCAACATTTGATCAAGCAAGACACGATCCCACATGGGACGACAAACGGTCGAACAATGCAATCCAACATTCGATAGTTTGGCCGGAGGGCCTGTGGCTTAAATCCCTGGAATAGAAAGTATCAGAACAGAAACCATTTGCACAAAAACAGACGATGTGTTGTTGTATAACGACTTGTTTATTATTATTATTTGCCTCCCTAGAATGAAAATGTCCCAGAATTCATCATTTTGCCCCCCCTCCCCCCTCCCCTCCTACCTCCCCAATTTTCAGGACCTTCCTACGCCCCTTCTCCTGGTCCTAGCACTAGGGCTATCTTCATTGTATAATCCCTAGAGTGTGTTTTGCTGGTCCCATCGCTAGGGTAAAGTAAAGTTACTTAAGTTAACGTCGGTAACTCGTGACAGTCTGGTGAGACTGATAAACTTAAGGCCGACGTTGGACCTATACGATTTTACGTCCTTATCAGAGAAGACGTAAAGGACTAACCATTTGCAGTTCGAGAATGAGATTGTTTCACAAAAGCAGCACCTTCTACTTAGTTATTTTAAGATCCTGAGTGTTGGTCCGACCGGGGTTTGAACCCGCGACCTTCCACTCGTCTGACCGGAGCTTAGCCACTGCCTAACCAGGAGGCGGTCGACCGGAGCTTAACCACGAGCTAACCAGCCGGGAGGCGGTCGACCTCTCTGCGTGTATACGGACCCTAATAATGTAGCCTAATTAATTTGTTTATTAATATAGAGCTCAAAGTAAGAAATCCATTCGATATTTTTAATTAAGATAATATTTACATACAAGGTTTGTCAACTTACAGCATTTAATATTTAATGGAATATTATATTTTTTCAGGTATTTCAAACACCTCTTCTTGCAGCGTACAGGAATCTCTCGACTGTATGTGGCCTGCTTGGGGTACGTAGAAAATTGTCCTACCTGCTTCTAAAGCAATTAGAGCTATCGTAGAGCAACCGTGTGACGTCATAATATCCAAGATGGCGGCGCCCTGGATTATAAACAGTAACATCGGTTCATAACTGACATCTAGTGTACAATTTACAGGAAACAAACGCATCAATATATTTATGCAGCCATAAGGAACATTTGAGAGCAAACATTGTTTTTCACAACGAATAAAAAAAAAATAGAATTCAATTTAATTGCGACACTACAAAACTATGGGAAATTATTAGACATCTTTGAGGTAGGATCTTCATCTCCAAATTTATTTTCGGAGGGATGGGTGGTATATTGTTATTTTGGTCACTATTTTTCTATGAGTTTCTTCATTTAGCTTCCATGTATGTAATTGTCCACCCCTTATTCTTTAAACAGAGGAATTCGACAATGACTACAACTACACATGCCCAGTGAACTGCGAAGAACTTTGGTATGGACCACGGCTGTCGTCTGCTCTCTTTTTGCCGCAGAAGTTGCTTCCCATGAAGGATAAGTACGCGTATTTGCTGAAAGCACAAGGAATGCCTAAAGATCCTAAGGGTGCTTTGGAGTTCATTATGTAAGTGACTTTTATTTGTAACAAGGAAACTAGACAATGAGGGTTGGCACCATCACACGACGGAAGCCATGTTGGATGGCTGGAACAATATAATTTCATTTCTTTGAGATTTGATGCAATTTTTTACATTATTAAACACATTTCGTTGTTCATGCCATTCAAACATGGCTTCCGTCACGTGATGGTGCAAACCCTCTGTTTGCTTATGGAGCTTCTTGATTTGAATGTACATTATCTTCCCTTACACGAGATCCGTTAGGTCTGTCTTTCACTGGCGACATAAGCGCAATCAACATACGCAGATGCAGTGTCGTATTTATCATTCTGCTAAGACCAGCACAACAAACAACAAACAGGGAAAGCCCGGAAAAAAGGCCGAGAAAAGATGAGAAACCTCTGTTGGTATAGTATATTTAACAATTAGACTGCGAACTCGAGGTTTCTATTTAACAATTAGAACCGCAGCCCGAATGGGGTACGATGAGGCGCAGCCGAATGGGCTATTTAACTCGTAGCCCATGAGGGCGAGAGGTCTAATTGTTTTAGTATAAACTAACTAGTCGGACGGCAGTAGAAAATAATAGAAAGAAACAAATTGAAGTTGAAAAACTGTTATTATTTCGTGAAAATGCGTGCAGTTTTTCTCTACCATGGGCTATCACAAATAGACCTATAGTAGGGTAGCCAATCAGAATGCAGGATTTGTAATAGTCCACTAGTTGGTTTATACTAATGACAGATAGTTGGCGAGGGGCACAGCCCAGAGTTAACTATTAAAGTCGATAGTAACCAAGAGCGAGAAGTCTAATTGTTTTAGCAAAATAACCAAGCCACCGTTCTATCCACTTAGCGATCGAGAAAACTGTGAAAAACTCGCAAAAAATCATTTTTGAAAGAGATTTTTGTCTGCAGCGCGCACGGTCGGCTATCGATCGATAGACGGCGCCTGGCTAGCCAATCAGATGGTGAGTTTGCCAATAGACGGTGGCTGGCAAGCCAATCAGATGGCGAGTTTGACAATAGACGGCGCCTGGCTAGCCAATCAGATGGCGAGTTTGCCAATAGACGGCGGCTGGGCTATGCTAATTTTATTTGCGGTATACTCGTTCTAATGATCAATTCATTGCGTATGTCACGTCGTTTATCCGCTTTAGGGCGGAGACAAAACTCCCAAACATTAATAATTCACTGTCCTCTACATTTTTCAGGGAACATTATGCTGTGGTATCTTTGTACTTTGGGGAGCTTCGGCTTGATACCGTCGAACAGAAACAATCCTATTGTTTCTACAGACTAATAGGTTAGTGGCTCTAAATTAGTTGGTATTATTCTCTAATGCATTATCATCTGAGTTTAAGGTACTACATTAACTGAAAAATAGTTATAGAGATTTTTAAACATATTAAGAGAGTACAGTTATAAGACGATTGTTGCTAACGTACATTAATAAACAAATAGACTCCATTCTGCCGTGCGTCTGTCCTCTTATAGATGCACAAATGACGTCACAACGTGAAGAACAAAGAAGTGCCCACGAGTCGCAGTCGAGTAACTGATGTTCTCTTCATGTTTTGGCGTCATCTGTGCATCTAAAAGAGAGCAGACGCACGGCAGAATGGAATCTATTTGTCTTATAAAAATCGCAAACTAAAAACTATGAAAATATCTAATCGAAACGAGTTGAGAAATTGGTTCCGCGCGCTCAGGATGTAATCCATGTGTGTGTCCTCTAATAGCACACGGCTCTTGACCAATCAGAACGTGCGTTTCTGACTGATTATCATATAAATCAGGATAAAAGCCAGAAGAAAAATCAGACCACATGACCAGATGAAAGGAATGTGAGCTATACCACATTATACAATTATGAAACACGGCGAAACCCGTGCTCTGATTGGTCGATAGTCATGATCTATTAGAGTATACAGATGCACAGATAACGTAACATCAGTTACGTCACTCAACTGCGTCTCGTGGCGCACTTCTTTGTTCTCTTCACGTTCATGTTGTGTCATCTATGCATCTATATATTTCTATTTGTTAAATATAAATTGTTAAATATTTAAATAATAGCTAAATATTTATATTGTTAAATATAAATTGGGAGATGCTAAAGAACTTGCTGTGTTATAATTGAAAGAGTAAGGGAATGTATCAGCCTGTATTCTGGATGCTCTAACCAAATGCATGGCATCACGTTGCGACACATAAAGCAAAACTATCTCTAACTCATCGTAATACGCAGTTTTAGCGGACTTTGCGTAGTATTATAAGTGATGCCTATATGCGCTTTTCTTTACTCTAAATAGGGTAGCTGGCTGTCATGTGTAAGAGCGGATTTCAATTGAGTGTCGTAAAAACAAAACCAGTGATCCAATCAGGAGCAAGTAAAAACATCAATGAACCAATCACGAACTGAATTAATTCACGATTGGTTTTTCTTCAACCAATCAGGAGGAAAAGTAAACGCAATCATGGATAACCAACCAATCAAATTCGAAAGTACTTATCTTTCGACATTCAAATGAATACCGCTCTATTAGACTAACGATGCTCAGATAACGTCACGTTTTGCACGAGTTCGCTAATTATTGTAAGAAGCAAATAGATGTCCTTCTGCTGTGGATATGTCGATCCTGTTTATAGATGCACACATGACGTCAGAACGTGACGATACTCGGCTTTGTCTCGTAGCGTGCATATATAACATATATAACAGCATATATAACAGAACAGTCACCTATTTGTTAAATACAATATGGTTTCAAGCCAATCAGAGCGCGCGTTACATGTGGATTATTGTTCATATTTATCACAGGGGATGCTGGTGGACAGCTGGGACTCGTTTTAGGTGCTAGTTTCATCACCCTCGTAGAGATTTTGGATCTCGCTGTGATTTGGTTCTACTTTTGGTTGAAACAAAAGACCAAACGAAAGCCGTTAATACGACGAGAACCTTAGAATGGGAAGAAGATGCAGAGAGCTCGATCGAAGGGACACTGATGAGAAGAGAACCTTTTCATAAGGAAGAGGAATTTGCTCAGCAAACTCCGACTCATATGAATCACGCCGGACAAAACTCACAACATTGAATCTTCCTATAGATACGGTGTATGTCTTCAAGGAGGACTCATTGAAAATGCCGTATGGCCGAATATGCTGTATGGCACAGTTGACCAAAGAAGAAAAGCAAGAAAGATATCAGATGGTGAATCTTTACTTAGTTTTCAATTTCATATAATCATGATCAGATATGTCCAGCTGTATGCCATAGTAACAAGTAAACCAGTTAACAGGTTCCTCTAATGGATATACCGTTGAGTAGATATATGTTTATTGTTTAGAACTGTGATTGGTGGACGAACATTTGTAATTAAAGGTGAGCATTTCGTAGACATTAAGGTTTAAGGTTTTCATCCAATATAATTCAGCTACTTTCATATGCGTTCACCTTCATGTAAAGATCTATAGGAGAAACAAATATATACAACTGACCGGGATTCCTGTGGCTTGGGAGAAGAAAGGGGGCTGGGGACAGGAAGGCGAGGGGTGGTTCCACCCCTGTTTTCCTCTTTTCGCATAACAAAGGAACTCCGTTCAGTCCCATAAAAGGTCGGAGAAGGCTTTGCAAACTTGTAGAATGAGTATTTTCTGATAACTGAAAACATTTCATTAAAATAACTAGATTTCGACTGATTCTTCAAACATAAAAGCTAAAACCGTCCAAAAAAATATTCACATTTTTGCGCCGTTCACATTTGACTTTAAATGACTCTTAAATACATTTGAAGCTTTAGTTTTCAAATAATGGATTCAAAGCAACTGGACTTTTAAGATGTATATATCTCTACTTAAACTTCTTCGAATTGAGATATTCATAGTCTGTGATAAGAAAAATAAAGTAGTGTAAAGTTTGTGTATGACAGAATGAAAAAAACAAATATGATTCGAATTCTATCTAAAAAAAGATAGTGAAAAACAACAGTTAGGCCCGATTAAAACGTCGAACTTTTCATGCGCCGAACGCAATAGCCCACTTCCGCGATATGCTTTACTTGTCACGCACAAAGGTTTCTATACGAGGCCCCGTGCTAAATTAAATTTATTCTTTTCACAGAGAAAATAATTAATTTAATTTAGCACGGAGCCTCGTATTGAAACCTTTGTGCGTGACAAGTAAAGCATATCGCGGAAGTGGGCTATTGAAACAAAAGATAATTCGGCGGCTTCTTTTGATCTAATTAGGTTCGGCGCATGAAAAGTTCGACGTTTGAATCGACGCTTGAATCGTGCCTTAGCTGTAGAAAGGATCACGATCACTGTAGCGAATAAATAAACATGAGAAACGTGAAGAATAGGACATTTTCATTATGACGTTATTTTACTTCACTGAATTCTCTTTCTCATTCAGATTTTTAACTTCCTTTGAGAATTCCAAGACAATGGTCCAAATTAGAGCAACACAAGGATTCGCGCAAAGAGTTCTGGTAGTTGTAGTATGTGACGTCATCATACAAATATCCTATTAAGACGTGCCAAGAACGATTAAAAGCTTTCGATACACGCTGTACGTTTTTCTCGCGCACGCGCAATGCGAAATCAGTAGATTGTTGTACACCAGATAATAAAGCCTCAGGTTTCAACATCTCTTCTCAAACTCATGAATACTTAAGGATGTCAACAGCCAACACAGGCGACGCATTTCGTCACGTACATGACGTTTGATACCAGGTGCATGAATTTTGATATCCAATCAAATGACAGATCAAGATCACTGTAATATATCAAAAACGAGTTCGAGTGTTTGATCCGCATGCTATCAAAACACCGAGAAAGCTAATTTGAAAGATAATTTGGTTTCTGCTGTTGCTGATTTCTACAATACAATTAACCCTGTATTTGATTATTGTTTTCCGAAATTGAGAGTTAAAATGTCATCGAATGACCCTGTTTTCATCTCACCTCTGGTGAAACTTTTACTGAAGAAGAGGAGGGAATACATTCAGAAGAGCAACAAAGAAGCCAGGTGGCAAACCTTTAATACTATATAACTGGTAGGGAGTCTAAGGACATGCCACTTAGTTCTCACTTTTGTCTGGAGGATGTAAACAAGTACCAGTTCAGGAGATCAATTCTGATGCTCATTATATTGCTCCAAGCCCTGTCAACATCCCCGAGGGAACTAGAGTCCCGAGCATTGATGAGTACATGACATTCAAGTTTCTCTCCAAACAGAAAAAGTCTGCATTAGACCGGATGGCCTCCTACATTGGTTCTGGAGGGAGTTTGCCTTGGAATTGACCCATATTTTCAATCTATCCGGCATCAAATCCCAGATAGTACGCTGTTGTGGAAGTTGGCAAACATTATTCGTTGCTCAAGGAGTCTCCACTCACATATATGAACCAATTGCGCCCTATCTCTGTGACTGACATTATTATTATACTTTTTGAAAGGATTATTTATCATAATGAGATGAAGTCTGCCATTAAGTTAAAGTGCCCCTACGATCAAATTTTGACATATCAATGTTTTTGCATATTCATAAAGTAGAGTTCATATATTATTACCAGTTCAAATTGTTTTTCGATACAACGACAGGAAGTCTTATTTTTTTAGCTCCGAATATTGAATCTACACGTCCGCCATTACTGGAGACCGTAACCTTTTGTTCAGCTTTAAACAAAGGTTTATTCACCGGAAGTGATGTCATACACTTAACGCTCGCCTGCAGAACACAACGCCTGGAGGCATATTTCTACTAAAAACGTCTTCACGTACATAAGAAGAAAGTTATATTTATCTTTGCGAGGTTGGCTACTTTTTTTATGCACGCTATTTCGCGCCACGAGGTTGTCGTGTTAAGTGTATGACATCACTTCCGGTGAATAAATGGCGGACAGGATTTTACCGGTAAACTCTCCTAAAATTTGTGGTTTAAGATGCCCATTTGGGAATATATTTTACTACTTCGGATATTTCTAATACTGATTGACCTATAGACACTGAAAAAGTGGCAAATCGAAGTGGCAAATCGAAATGGTAAATTTTCGTCGTAGTGGCACTTTAACAGTAGGGACAGATCACTTTTCATATAAAGAAGGATGTATTACTACTTTAGCATTACTTACTACATTGCTACATATGTAGCTCAAGGGCTTGATAAAGAGGCAGACTATGTTAGAGCTTTTGCATTTGACTTTTCAAACGCTTTCGATTCGGTGAATCACTTTCTCCTTTTTGATAGGTTTAAACATGCAACTACCAATTAACCCATATATAATGAACTGGGTTATTTATTTTATGTGTGACAGACAGCAAAGAGTTTTTTCGGATGGTATTGTGTCATCTTTTTTGCCTATAGATAGGTGTCTTTTTAACTTTTGGCTAGCGGTAGTTTTACGTTTAAATTTGAGCAGTAATATTTTTAATATCGAATTTTAAATTGTATAATATTAGCTATGAAGAAGCAAAGACCGATACAACGTAGAATTTTGAAATTAGTGGTACAATATTTCGGCTGGCCATACCAGCCTTCTTCAGGTACAATGAAGAAAATTTACATTGGCGTGTATTTTTGAACGTGATACTGAGCTGTCATAAAACAGATTACAATATGATAGACCGTGAAAAAATGTTAAGAAAGTGAAAACAGATATCTAGTATGACTCTTCCCGGATGTTAAGGCCATAAGGTTCGAGTGTTCTCGCCTGTGCACTTGCCCTTACATTTTTGACGGACTTACTAACTATACTTTCTTTGCCACCGGTGAAACGCGCTCTATCAAATTTAATCTGACCTGTACACCAAAAATCTAATCTACATGATTCAATGTAACCGCTGCAATCTACAATACTGATAGGTGAGACTAAACGACGCTTAAAAGACAGGTTTAACGAACACCGCCGGACGATAGATAACTCTAACAACAAATCTAAACCCACAACAGTTGCCGAACATTTTCTTAATTCTCCTAATCACACTGCCAACATGCAACTTATTCCTATCGAAAAAATATTTTCTAAGAGAGACTCTATACGTAAGGCCAGAGAAGCGTTTTTAATCGCACAGGCGATATGGCCTTAACATCCGGGTTAGTTATTTTTTATTTGATAGCCGATTAGATCACTAGTTTGATCCAACGTACACCAGCAGGATTGTCGTTCACGGTTGCTTGCTTGAACAATTCGTCATATAATATTAGTAATTATAATGTATTTTAGGTATTTTTATGTAAATCCAAAATGTGTTTTTTAAATATATAAAGAGCTTTATCGTTATTATTATTATCAAAGCAAATGAATCTCGAGGGACATAGCCCGAGAGATTTATTGCGTTAGAAATGTTTTGATACTATGGCAAACACACAGAACGAGTTTTTGATATGACTTAATTCTCAAACAATATCTGTATTTATAAATCATTAGGAAGTATTGTTTGCCGTGTATTTTATTGCATATAATTATTGATCACAATGCTGATCATTGTTATTTCGTGTTGGTCATTTCGACAAATGTGTCTAGTAATGTAGTGTAGGACAGAAGACGAAGTCTGAAACATTCAAGAGGTGGAAGGTTACAGATATACTACGTACACGGCTGATTTTTATTTCCATCTTTTCTTTCATTTCATTCATGTGAAGCCATACCTATGATGTTATCTTTGTTACTTAGTTAAAATTCAAGTGTCTTGATCAGTGTTTGAATTAAAGATAACCGGAGTGATCCTGATGTGGTCGGTTTCACCCAAGATGCATCCGCCTGACCAAAATGAGATGATCCGATTGGCTGTTGAGCTCATGAATTATTCATGAGTTTGAGAAGAGATGTTGACACCCTTTTACTGGGGTTTTACCCGTTGTGCCAAAATACAATACAAACACGGTGTAATCTGCGTGTATACTGAAAAGCACAGGTTAATTCGTACTCTACAATCGGCACTGAGTATTCACGGATTGCAGAATTATTTAAAGTGCCTATAACCTTTTTGCAATTTTTATAGTTTTGAGTACTTTTGTGAAGAAAGTTTTGGTTTACAGTGAATACTTTATATTCTACGCTTGTTTGAAATCGTGTAAATGTGACCTTTCCTGACCCATGACCGCGTAAGTAAAAGCCTGGGTCGATACCTGTATAGACGTCATCTCATTAATGCATTATTCTCCATGGCGCCTTTCTATCACAACAACATCGATGCATAGAAAATATACACAGTTTGTGAGTCGTTAGTAAAGAAAAAAGTAATTTTAGTCAACATGTTAAGTATTTCTTCAAATGATTGCAAAGCTGAATTAATTATATGACGTCAAGATGACGTATATACAGGAATCGACCCAGGCTTTTACTTACACGGTAATGGGTCATGCAGGAAAGGCCACATTTACACGATTTCAAACAAGTGTAGAATATAAAGTATTCACTGTAAACCAAAACTTTCTTCACAGAAGTAATCAAGAATTTTCTGAGGTTCATAGCTAAAAAAATTGCAAAAAGGTTATAGGCACTTTAAGATGCGAATACTGTCATATGGTGACAATTTATACCGGTGTAAGGGAGGAGTTCTCATGTTATACAACAACGCTTATTTTGTTTCCCGTGATCCGTAAAGCCGATGATACACGATTCAACATTTGTTGCCAACATCGTTCAACATTTGTTGCCAATATCGTTCAAAATTTGTTGGCAACAAATGTTGAACCGTGTATCCTACCATGTTGAATGTTGAAAGAAGCGAGTCAACGTGTTGAACGATATTGAAGGAAATAGAGACATGCTCTATTCCATTCAACAAGTTGCAACATCATTCAACATGTTGACTCGCTTCTTTCAACATTCAACATGGTAGGATACACGGTTCAACATTTGATTAATTGAACCGCTTTAAATGTGATCTGAAATGTTTTCAAGATGTTGACTTATAAATGTATGTTTACTTAGAGAGTTCATTTCCTACGCATATGAGCCTTCAAAGAAAAAGTTCTTGAACAGCCGAACTCAGTCATGGAGAATAAAAACTTTGTACTTCCAAACTCGAGGCAGAGATGAGGCCGGAAGTGCAAAGCTATTGTTTTGTAACCAAAAAGGCCACTGCATGATAGACGTCTATTCCAAATGCTTGTATGGCTAAAAGGCCACTGCATGATAGAGGTCTATTCCAAATGCTTGTATGGCTAAAAGGCCACTGCACGATAGAGGTCTATTCCAAATGCTTGTATGGCTAAATATTTTTTTAATGAAAATGTCTCTGCCTTAGATTGATCCACTGCGTTGAAATTTATTTTTTGAGGTGAGTCTTTCCTCTTGAGTTTGTATTGCCAGATGTGTTTTATCGAGAAAATGCTTCAGCTGTGTGCCTATAGGACGTTTATAGTGCCTTGCAGAACTATTAGGCAAATGTTATTAGCTGTTGTGTATTTTAACTCGCGAACAGTTTTTTCTTTGTGCTTTTTTGAGTATATATTATTAACAATTTTTGAGCATTCGAACGAGATTTGAGACTTACCACGCAAAAAGAACAAGCAAATTTCTGAAAGTTATTGACAGGCAAGCCATTTTAATGTCCAAAGGACGTAACATTGTAAATTGATAGATGTATTTTCGAGAAAGGAAAAGCAACATCCAAGTCTTATTATCGCCAAATCGGAAAGAAAAGGTGGGTAATTTACATTTTAAATCGGATTTTCAGCCTTCAGATTTCGGAAACGGATCGAAATTTTTCGAGTTTTGATTCGCTGACGGCGGATCTTACTCGCCCAATTAGATCGCTAACACAAACAATTATACAGTCAGACATGTGAACATGTGAACAGACATGTCAACTTTAGTATAAAATTGCAACATCTCAGTACCATGCCTTGAATGGAAAAAATGTTAGAGGAAATTATTTCAGTAATTTACTAAGGCGCTTGTGATACAACACTCGATTCAAAGCTTTTCGAGACCTTCAAGGCTTTATTTCTACATCAGGAAACGTAGAATAAAGAGTAAATAATGTCGAAATAATGAACTGATAATGTCGAAATAATGTCATAACCGTAAAACCGCGAACTTTTACATTTTACACGTGAAGAACAAATTAATTAGAAACGCGCACTATTAGGCAAGCAGTTCTGTGGTAGTTGCATAAAAGAGTTCATTATAATTTTTGAACTCTTTCGCCGCAAAATATGTGTTGCAGCTTTTAGGCAATAGAAACGCGCGGCAACATTGCGCTCAATAAATTGCACTTGGACACAATGTTGGCAGGAGATGTTGCAGAGTGTGTCAACCCTTCTCAAACCAACTGCCGGCAATGTTCCGCGCAATGTTGCAGCGTGTGCCAATATAACTTTCGTGTCATTAATAGTAACCTTAAGCAGCTAGGACAGCTGTGACGACGGAATGCAGAAAAGTGTTTTCTACTGAAACTGTGTGTGAAACTGTGTGGTTTACCTTTTTAAGTTGGAGTTCTCTTCTAAAGGTAAACTAAATTGGGAGTTTCACGTTGTGTTTTTGTAGAGAACAGTCAAAATGTAGTCGACTGTGTGTATTTTCTCGAGTAGTTATTGTATTCTGTAATTAGCTTAAGCCTGGTTTCCACGATCAATGGCAAAACGTGCTCAGCGATCGTAGTGAACCAGGCTATTCTAAATGGGCTGAAACCGTTATTCTAAATTTTAGAATCGTAGGTTGAACCCAACTGGATTTATAATCTAAGCAATCTGGCATATACAATCCTAAAGCATATGGAAACTACTTTGCGGTGATCTTAACGATTGTACGGATCGCAGTTATCACGATCGCTGGGATAAACTATTGTTGTACTCTACACGACTCAACCCATTCTAATATGGCGGCCGCAAATCAAGTGCTTGTAATCTCTTTTCTTGACACTTTGATGGCTTCGATGAAGTCGCAACGCTAATACTTCCTCGTGACAGTTTCCATGGAAATGTGTAATGTGACCTATGAACTCTAATTTTAAGGACATTTGAGAAAAGCCTCATGAAGAACGGTAAAGGGTTTTAATATGACTTTATGGATTGGTAGTTCTGTTTAAATAAAGATTATTGATTGCTTGATTGATTGATTGAGGGAAGGCTAAATTAAGGTGAGTGTGAAATTTGATACTCTCAAGTTTCCATTCATTTAACAAAATAGTTCAACAATGCCTAATTGGATTGATAAACTGCATGGTCAACTGCATTACTTCCACTATTTTATTTTCTGATCTTTATGCGCTTTACTTTTCTCCGGAAGCCTTTAATGAGTTCAAATGTCACGGGTTCGGTCACCAAGGCAAACAACCAAGTCTTTTGAATGAAGAATATCTTGTGGATTTGTTAGTATTTGTAAGTTGGAATGCTTTATATTCATTTTGCAACGTGTTTAGTTTTCGTTGTCTAAGTTGCCATGGTTACAGTAGTCACACTGTAATATAAATGCGAATGCAACAAAGAAAACGGCGTTGCACTCGTTGCGTGACACTCGACTTTCTTTCTTCTGCTCAATATTATGAATTGAAACATTCGTTTTCCTGTTGTATAACGCAGTTTAGGACCATGGGGAGCTGTACACTGTTACTTTGTTCATTGGCGGCAGGTAGATGTTATAGAGAAACGACAGGTAGCCCGCCAGTTGAAATGTGTACAACTGCGCATGATCTGGAAACTGGGTTAATAAATAAGTAGGATTCTATTGTGTTAAAATATATTTAGTTTTGCCAAAGGAGTAAACATGTTTAAAATCTCAGTGTCAAAAAAGAGTTAACATATGCTTCAAGTAAATTACGACTTGTGCCTGAAATAAATACAAAATTTCAAAGGAAAATTCAAGATAATTTTAAATGTTCTTGTTTTCAGGATATTCTTTTCAAGACGTTTTTGGTCTTTTCTGGTCTATCATAAAAAAATCTCCTTTACCAGTAGAGTAGTCTTACATTAAAACGAATTTTGTATGAATGGGAAAGTTACGACAATGACTTTGCAGTACGGTTACCGTGGCCGCGACAATGGTTTCCCCATTGTTTTTGTCCTGCTGATCCAATCAAATTACAGAAATACGGTACGCCAACGTTACTGTACGGTACGTTACAGCTGCTGTCTTGCCGTATTTATTTCTCACTCATACGCAATCTCCTTTAAATACGCGTCTATCCGCCCTTAATTATATGCGCTTGTTGTACTGAGGGCACATTTGAACGTCATTTGAACGTTTGACAATGTTGAAGATTTTTTTATTTAAACTGAATAAAGAAGGGCACTTTAAAAACTACTTAAAACAACTTTGAGTGTTCTTTTTTCCATGTCTGAGAGCGAGTGGAATCCCGGCCAGAAACCTGGCCTGTTGTTAACTAGAGAAAGAACAGTAAAAGGTGGATTTTACATCTGTACAGCGATGTCGTAAAACAGTGAACGCATTGTCTGTTTAAAGGAGAACTGAACCCTAAAATCAACCGAACGTCTATACAAAGATGTATTCGAAAGAAATAGGTTCTGCCATTTTATTTTTTTGTGTTGCGCATCTATGAAGAGAAAATTAGTTTCCAAGTTCGATTCTCCGCTGATAAATCTAGATTGTGTGGCGGCTCAATTCAGTGCAAATGTCCCCATATCATACGTCACACAAACCAAGGAAAACAATCACACCTCCAGCACAAAGAAAACGCTGGTCCGCAATTAGAAGCTGTTAGTCCAGCCTTTCAATGCCGGGGACATCATGGCAAAATTAATTTATTCCCCGTATCTGACGTCACAAATTACAAGACTTGAGCCGTCAGTACATAGCGGAGGTTGTGAGGGAGGTGTTCGGATTTACTATTCATAGATACGCAACACAAATAAAACATCAGAACTGATTTATTTCGAATTCATCTTTGTATAGACGTTGGGTTGATTTTTTAAGTAAGAGGACTCTGTAGGTCGAATGGAACCTTCAAGTTTCTCTAAAACAAACCTACATAATAACACCCTGAAGAGAAACACCGTGTAAATGTCATGATATGCTTTGCAAACTGTTTCGATAAAGATAGCAAATATTTCAGTGGATCGCAAACTTTTTTCCTATAGCAACTTACTTTTGGTTCACCGTGGACTGAAATGAAGTCGGTCTAATTTACTCCAAGGCCAGCGACATCAGCATAAGTAAAAGCATAATATACACACAATCATGTAAACCAGAGCAGATTTCGTATGAGTGGGACAAACTACAGCACTGACTACAGCATGCACGGTTACCGGACGGCATGCCGTGACATTGAAATGGTTTACAGTAGATTTCGTATGAGTGGGACAAACTACAGCACTGACTACAGCATGCACGGTTACCGTACGGCATGCCGTGACATTGAAATGGTTTCCCATTGTTTTTGCCCAGCTGATCCAATCAAATTACAGAAATACGGCACAACACGGTTACAGCACGGTTACGGCAAAGCTACGGACATGCCGTAGTTTGTCCCACTCATACGAAATCTGCTCTAGTGAGGACGGCAGCGTTACAAGAATAATCACATACACATGCGCATTAAACATTTCCGCGCCGACTCGCCTGCCATTTTGTTTTCCTCTGTTAAAAACTAGCCAGATATGGTTAAATCGCATGCGTATGTGCGTGTTCTTGTGTCACTGCCGTCCTCGCTATCTTGTCTAGCTGCCTCACTGGTTAGCTCAGTTGGTAGAGCAAGGTCTAGAGTGCGGGAGATCAGAGGTTTGAATCCCGGCCACTTCCTTGGACAGGGATGTATAAGCCGTCTAGAGTGCGGGAGATCAGGGATTTGAATCCCGGCCACTTCCTTGGACAGGGATGTATAAGCCGTTGGCGTTGTCTCCTTCCTCTTCTAATCTATACGAGGGGGAGGTGAAAGAATCGAAGATGTTGTGTTATTTCGAGAAAGAGTAGGGGATTGTCTCTCCCGACACAACAGCCTGGTATTCTGAGGTGCTAACAATCATTCATGATTGTAAACTGCACGGCAGCACATTGTGCCACAATAGCAGTCCGTATCACAAAAATAACCTTGTGAAGCGCATTTGAATACATTCATATATAATTTGCTTTACCTTTATAGCTTGTGCTTGTGTCGCTAGCGAGGGGCTGGCCTAAAGCTGCCAGTCTTATCATCAAAAGGAATCTTTGCAATCCTTTATCAAAATAGTCAGAGTAGATGTCAAACCAGTAAAACCTGTATCTGATAGCCAACTTCTAGTTAACAATCAGTAGGTTGCGTTTGATTGACCGTATTTCAGAATAGGAATACACAGAATGATCACTACAAATCGCTTGTATTGGGACTCTGAGCCACTGGGACTAAATGTATCCTGAATATCACATATTAGCAAGCGGTTTGTAGCTTACAGTGAATAATGTGCCTGACCCAGTGATTTCCAGAGACTACTCCATCTTCTTTTGATTCTGGAATACATAGAAGTCAACTAGTTGTAGGAGCCATTACATGGAGCGTCCATCTCCCATACTACGTCTGTGATGCATGCAGCGTCCATCTCCCATACTACGTCTGTGATGCAGCGTCCATCTCCCATACTACGTCTGTGATGCAGCGTCCATCTCCCATACTACGTCTGTGATGCAGCGTCCATCTCCCAACTACGTCTGTGATGCAGCGTCCATCTCCCATACTATGTAAATGATGCAGCGTCCATCTCCCATACTACGTCTGTGATGCAGCGTCCATCTCCCATACTACGTCTGTGATGCAGCGTCCATCTCCCATACTACGTAAATGATGCAGCGTCCATCTCCCATACTACGTCTGTGATGCAGCGTCCATCTCCCATACTACGTCTGTGATGCAGCGTCCATCTCCCATACTACGTAAATGATGCAGCGTTTTTACAGACCTGGTTATTTTTAGAATGTGTTTCCCGCGGGTTCGGTTCTGCTAGCCAATAATAAGCGTTTGCGTAATTTAAATTCAAATGATTAATTAATGATGTTGCAGCCATGCTGTTGAACAAACAAGAGGAACTAACATGCCGTGATGAAAGCAAACAATGAGAAATGAAATCTAAAATAACCCGGTCTTGGAAAAGGTTGCGTCACAAACATTTTAGTTGTTCAATCCGCTTAAACTGAAACAAGAAGACTGTTTTTGTATTTTCAAGAATTGGCCGCCATTGTTTTGTTTTTTAAAACCAGCTTTTTGCTACTCGCTAACTATTCGTTGATAGATAATGCCGTAGCTTAGCCAATCAGATTGCAGGATTCGTATTAGAACACTAGTTGGCTTCTATGAATATGGCCGAATATAAATACCTCCACTCCGTTAGGGTGAACTGGCTCGAGGTTGCGCACACTTTCCATATCAATGATCGATGTCTGGACAAATAATGCTTCCACGAAATTTTCCATTTTACTCACTCTATAGTGATGTAAATAATTCAAAATAAGAATAGACCAATGAATGGGACGTACTTACAGATCATGTGAGGCATTGATTATCATACCGGAGAAATGGACTCCTGACCGAAGTTTAAACTAATCCTTATTTTGTAATGTTGATAAGAAACACGGCGTTCACACGGCGTTCAGTTTTACATTAGTGTTTTTTTTTACATAGCCGAAGCCAGAGGCTTATTTGGCATTATTAATCTATAAAATCTTAAATGAACAATCCGCACCATATTTGAGAAACTCTTTCAGTTAAAACAAGTGACTGCGATAAACGCTATCAGCTAAGAAACTCTAAAACTGATCGCGTACAAATTTCCTCAAGCGAAGCTTCAAATACAGTGGTGGTATGCTATGGAATAACCTGCCAGATGAGGCTAAAAGAGCCAAATCTTTACGGCAATTCAAGAGGAGTGTCTGTTCCTGATACTGAGTTATGCTGATAGCAGATTTTTATTGATTTTTATAAATATATGTTTTTAATTTGTACATATATACATTGTTACGCCCCACGTGGAAACCAGCTTACTGTTGTAGTGGCTAGCGTACGTAAATAAAGTTATATGTATGTATGTATGTAAATGTTGTGTAGAAAATGAAGCCTCCGCATTCTACAACGGCAATATATAAAAACAAAAATAACACATGCAATGGCACATTATACTAAAATAAAATGCATGACAGTACATTTACATGTACATGTTTGTGAGAGTTTGAGAGGAAATTAAAAAGAGTAAGAAAATTTGCATGATTGAGGAAAAATGATAATTCCGACTGGTTTATTCAACAGGCCGGTTTAAAATCTACGTAACCACTTAATAATTAATAACTTCAAACAAAATAAATTGTAACACACTAGCAGCGATAGGTGCTTTCGTTTCCTTTACCTTCTCCCAGTTAAAACGACAGCTCGTTTCCTAATACTTGAATGCGACGAGTCTTCAGGGTTACCTGTTTCTCTGATTCACCGATCACAGCGGACCGCGTGGAGGAAGGAGTTAATCGCGTCAATTACTTGCTTAGTGAACTCTGATGAGGCCAAAAATCCTTGATATGATCCCAACAAGACTGCTGCTGCTTTAGCAGCCCACGACAGAGTCCAAACAGAGTAATGGCGTACATACAGCCCTCTTCTTCGGCGTTTCTTCTTTCTGGCCAGAACCATTCGAATGGAGCGCATTCACCATTTTCCCGCCACAAATCTGATACTTTCACTTGGCAAATCTTGTTCGAGAACCCGCGTTCAAAAGCCTTGTTCTTGACAAATCTTCTCACTTTACAATCACAATGGCTGTTTGACAGAACGTACCACATCTTAAGTTTGCCAAGTGAAGCTCCAAAAACTCTTTTAAGTGGAAATGTCTCAGCGTTCGCCGGCGTCCTCCATGCATGATCGCATGCATTTAGCGTCAACGGCAAGAATATAATTTCTGCCTCCAATTTCATTTCTCCACAGGAATTATATCGGCAGAATCTTCGAAAGTGTTTATGTCATATTAAATACAGTGGTGACTATGGGGTGCCAAGTGTCCAAAAATTATATGTCACAATTATATGAAAATTATATGGAAATTATATATATAATCGTTATTATATCATATAATTTCTTTTCCTCCTGGGTTCATTATCTTATATAATAATACGCTAAGTGTGTGTGTCAGTGTGTCAGTGTGTGTGTGTGTGTAACGCTCTTTCCCAGGGTCCCTCGATCGATTTCCTAATATGGAGGACGCGCGCGCTCGCGTCCGAAAATGGCGCCAAAAAGTGACGGCCACAGGTATCCCAACTAAGACGACGAATCATGCGAAAAGTTGCTTTCTGTCTTGGTCTTGGTTGCATTTGAGGAAAGAATGTTAAAAAGAAATGAGTTTTCTCAAGTTCTACACTTAGTTGGGCGAGCGAGCCATCGAGCTTACGGGAATCTGTTTTAGGGAAAACCTGGGCGAGCAAGCCATCGAGTTTACAGGAATGTTTTACTTAGAGTTTAGGGAAAACCTATCGCCAAGCGAAGCGGCCGAAGTCAAACGACCGAACGAGGTAAGACCAGGTATTCAAACACAGTTAGAAATGTTGTCCGTGGAAAAGGCTGTTATTTTGTTTTATCTTACAACTCTATGATGTGTCTAATAGCAAGATATTTTGTCCATGTCTGTTTTCTGTTTTCTGTATCCAGTTTCCTGTGTTCTTAGATATAAAACCAACTGTTTCGGCGACCAGATTTGTTTTCGTCACACGAATTCATGTCTCGAGCTGCCTGTGACCTTCCCTGCTAGCAGAGGTCTCTCTCCGTCTTGGTAAAATGGAAGGCGAGGGAGAGACCTCTGCCGACATCCGACGCTTTCTCTGTCGCGCATGCGTGAAGTTTCCTTGGCAACAAGTGACGAGTTCTCACGTGTACTTATGAGCGCACGAAACAACTGTAACAAATAACTGACGCGTACAGCTATTTCCGGTAAAACGTGTTTTCGAAACTGGTTTGACTCGTCCATGAATGTGGACGGCAAGTGTCGGATGTCGGCAGAGGTCTCTCCCTCGCCTTCCATTTTGCCAAGACAGAGAGAAACCTATGCTAGCAGGGAACCTGTGACCGTCAGTTTTGGCACTTTTTCGACAATAATTGTGCTCATCGGTTTAAGAAATTAACTCAGATCTGTAAGATATTATTCCCTTTAAAAAAACACGCTAAAAACATTGTGCCAGGAGTCAGTCAGCCGGCTAGACTATGTTACTATAATTTATCATATTTGTTTATTTCATGTGAGTTCCCACGGGTCCCTGCTAGTTTTAAATAATGTTCGTGTTGTTATTTCATTGTTTCATATAATGCAACACTGCCTTTCGCATTATATGAAACCATGATCGTCATTCATTATCTATTATTTCATATAATGCTTTTTAAATTATATGAACCATGATCCAAAGCCAAATTCGTTATTTCAAACAAGTTATACGTTAATGCTTCAATTTTGCTATAATCCATTATTTGATATAATAGATTATATGATTTAAATCCATTATTTGATATAATAGATTATATGATTTAAATCCATTATATGATATAAATCTCATTATATGATATAAATCCCATTATATGATATAAATCCCATTATATGATATAAATCTCATTATATGATATAATCCCATTATATGATCACATAAATCCATTATATGATATAATCCCATTATATGATCACATAAATCCATTATATGATCATATAAAGCCATTATATGATATAAATCCATTATATGAAAGAAACCATTGTATCATATAATATGAATTGTATGCGCGATTGTATGCGCAGTTAGCAAATTTCAGTGTCGGTGTAATATTTAACTTCAGCCTCGATATTGTGTTAACGTATCTGTCGTCTTAAAGTTCAACTATCATCACCTTTTCGAAATTAATACTGTGATAATCTGCTGTACTCTCTTTCGGTTTCCTTAAGAAATGACGGACCAAGTGGCCAACGATTTGGTTTCGGCGTTAAGCCGAACAATTGTAGCTTGTCTACGATCGGGGATTGCTGTTCAAGACAACGGCGAGACCCTAAAATACCTCTGCTAGTACAAACCCCAATTCGCCGAGGTCAAACAGCCAGGTTCCACGGCCTCCTCGTCAACCCCTGCAGAAAGTCAGGAAAGCAAATCCACAATATAAATCTAGTGTATTCCAAAAGTGGTTTTGCTTTATTTCATGCAGTCCTTGTACGTTGGATAATTTTGGATACCATTACGAAGTAGTCTTACAATTCGCGCGCTTTATCTTGGCCATGGTTTTTGTCATATATGTCAAACAATCAACCTGAAGCACTACAAACTGATGCATTTGTTATTTTCAACTAAGTGAGAAATTTCGGGTGTCTGTAAAAGTCGGCACACTCCAGAACCCCCTGATGCCCGGACACCCCGGCACATACCCGGAACACACCGGGAACACCCGAAAAAGTTAAACAATTTTTTAAGAAAATTATATAACAGATGTATAATTTTTCTCGGATCATTGTGCAAGGCCAATTACGTCAATGGTAAATTAAATTGCTCGTTTTCATGAGACATGCGTGTTCATAGTACCCTTTTCTTTTCTTTTTCCACTTTTTTCAAGGGCTCACGGCCCCCTCATCCTGATTTGCCTAATTTTCAGAGTTTGTCTCTTTTCCGAGGTGCACTGGGTCATATTGTTTCTGGCTTCCTTAATTTTCAATATTGTAACCAGGGGTGTGCTATTTCCTAAGCATGTGAGCTATTCCTTACTTGTCGACTTTTTTCATGGGCTGACCGTACCCCTCCTAAGCCACACCCTAGTGTCCCTCAATTTCCTAATTCGCAAGTTTCTGAAGGTGTCGTTTTTCGTTACATAATTTTCGATACTGTAAAACCGACGAAGGGGGTTTCTGTGTGTAGCAGGTCTATTCAAGTACTACTATATGAATATGTTTTCTTATTTAATTATGTACGTATGTGTAAGTATATATTTCTTTTTTTTCTTTTTTTCGGGTGTTCTGAGTCGGTTAACCGTGGACAGTGTGTTGGTTAAGCAGTAACGCAAGAAACAGTAATTCTTCGTCGTCTACACTTGACGTTTCCCTATTAGAATGAGTGGCCGTGCTTTATGTTTACAAAGTCAAGCTGAAAGAGTTTGTAAATACCATAAAGCACGGACACGAATTCTGTATCTGACTTATCAAACGTTTAATTACATATCATAGAGATTAACTTCATGCGTCAAATTCAAAGAGAAAGGGAAAATAACCTCATTAATCAAGAATAGTTCGAACAGAAATTCGGTTTTCGCGTAACGTCTGAGAGGCTAGGGGAGTGTGATATTTGGTCTCGACGAGTTGGCGTTTGCAATAGTAGTGGTATTTTATAGGGTCTCGCCGTTGTCTTGAACAGCAATCCCCGATCGTAGACAAGCTACAATTGTTCGGCTTAACGCCGAAGCCAAATCGTTGGCCACTTGGTCCGTTATTTGTCAAGGAAACCGAAAGAGAGTACAGCAGATTGTCACAGTATTAATTTCGAAAAGGTGATGATAGTTGAACTTTGAGACGACAGATACGTTAACACAATATCGAGGCTTAAGTTAAATATTACACCGACATTGAAATTTGCTAACTGCGCATACATTCGCGCATACAATTCATATTATATGATACAATGGTTTCTTTCATATAATGGATTTATATCATATAATGGCTTTATATGATCATATAATGGGATTATATGATATAATGGATTTAAGTGATCATATAATGGATTATATCATATAATGAGATTTATATCATATAATGGTTTTATATCATATAAAGGATTTATATCATATAATGGATTTAAATCATATAATCTATTATATCAAATAATGGATTATAGCAAAATTGAAGCATTAACTTGTTTGAAATAACGAATTTGGCTTTGGATCATGGTTTCATATAATTTATAAAGCAGTGTTGCATTATTTAAAATATTAGATAACGGATGACGATCATGGTTTCATATAATTTTAAAAGCAGTTTTGCATTATATGAAATAATAGATAATGAATGACGATCATGGTTTCATATAATGCGAAAGGCAGTGTTGCATTATATGAAACAATGAAATAACAACACGAACATTATTTGAAATAATGAACTCAGGAGGAAAATAAATTATATGATATAATAACGATTATATATATAATTTCCATATAATTTTCATATAACTGTGACATATAATTTTTGGACACTTGGCACCCCATAGTATGTGACAACACTGAAACTACAAAATGTCAAAATCGTAATTCGATTTTGAGACGTCATAGTCTTCACGCTGAGAAATAAGCTCCTCATTGTGGTATCACATTTTTTTAGCAAGTTATAACAGTCATATTTAATATAACCCTGCAACCCGGCGTACAAAATCCGTTATGACCTACTAACAATAAAATGTATTTCCTATGAACCACTACATATCGTTGGTAATCCTCCAATTTTCTCTTTCAGTGTATCTACTCAACTCCCTAGTTTACTTCACTTGACGACAACTAGCTTCTTACATTCTTTTCTCACGGGTAATGTTCACCTTAATCAGTATTACACCTTTATTAGGTCATAGCATGTTATTGCTCATTTCAAATCTCTAAACTCATACCTCGAGGGAAACTTGCTCTGTTTTAGAGAATACGTTTCTAGGATTCCCTAGCTCCGTGTACAGGAAAAAAACATTATAAAGAAACTCTCCATGTGGCAGATTTTTTGGCCACCTTTTTAAAGTAATAATCATATGAAATAATTATGTAGAATAAAGACAGGATTCCTTGGTTGTGTCTAGCGCTAGCTTTCTATTTGGTTAAGAGGAGTGGTGAGAGACAATAGAAAAGCCTTATTTTAACCACAAATGCTAAGTGTATGACTGCTGGCAATGTTACAGGAGATCAGTAAAAAAACTGAATAATACAAAACATAGAGAATGTTTTATATTATTACATGCAATTTCCAATGCAGTTTAATGATTTTGCATGGTATGAAAATCTTCATTTGTGTACAATCTTGTCTTTTTTATTCAGCCTCTTTTAGAAATATAGATATTGAAACTTTAAATTGAGTTTTTCTCAGTTTTCCTTTAATTGTTTGTGAAATTGTTATCTCGTTTCCCGGCCCTCTGCTATCAGCAAAATAATAATGTGTTGTTGTAAAACGCTATATTTTAAATGTTATTTAAGAAGCTTTCTAATAATCTACGACTTTCACCAGGGTCGGCCAGGGATTTGGGTATAGACTGCATGGTATCCAAGGATTTGTAAATTGAGTATACGGTATTTTTACATTCAACTATGGGTATTAGGTATATTTAGATTTTGGAATTTTCTGATATAAAGTATACGTTATAATTTCGACATGTCTCAAAGTCTTCTGCATGGAGGTGTCTCAGAACTCTCAATTTGCGGGGTATTTTGGATAATTTTTAAAAGCGGGTATTTGGTATACCACTATACCACCTGGCCAAGGCTGTAGGCCAAGGCATGTACAGTGCAATATTGATTTTATGTTTTGGGTGCAAGCGAATGATTGATTAGCCTGCGTAGTGGCGCAAATGACGGGGGCTGGGGCTAAGGGAAGCATGCTCTTATCGTGACATTATTATCCAAACAAATTACTTCTATATGCTTGCAGCTTACCACTCTCAACAGGGTCGGTAATTAGATTAATTGTTACGTTTCTCGAGAAAGGTTTCTATTCTATTCACCAGAAAAAAAGTATGTTAGTCAGTTAAGCAACTTGAAATTGCAACAGCAAAACAATGTTCCTAATATTATAAAGTAGTTTGCATCATTCCACACTACAGCTTTTAGGTTTGCCATTAATTATCTCATTTTGATATTGTTCAGTGTCTTTAAGAATATTACCGGAAACCATAACACAGTCAGTGTAAGATGATTATCGGAAGACGTTCACAGAAAATTATTTCTACCTGATTTTTAAGGGGAATGCCTGAACAGTGTTCTTTTTCTTCCTAAAATATGGAACAGAGTAAAGAAGTTAAAAATTATTGTTGTAATACCGGTATATTAGTATATAATTTTAGAAAAATAATGTTTGCAAGTACTAGAGGTGGTCTTATACGAAACTAGATTGTGTCGTATTTGTTCATAATGTACAAAAGGTCGTTTATTGCCAGCAGGAAAAATTATAAAGCCCGAAACAATTGCCATAACCAAATAAAGCGCAAAGATTAAAGTCGGTTCAGTCAAATCTAATTTTATTAACTTTTTGTACTTTTATGAAATTACGTTTATGGAGTCAAACCTAAAGTTTGTCGACATTTTTAATTTGTAATATTGTCTTGATACATCTGTGCTTGTGGACAAGGATTTCATTATCTTCTCAGATCCTTCAAAGATCAGCTATCTATGTTACATGTTTGTTCAATTCCAAAGCAAAAGGATTCAAAAATGTTCTGGAAAGATTACCCCCCGTTTCCCTCGATTTCACGTCCTCTATTTAAAATTCAAAAGTTTTTACTGCTATTATTATTGCTTGAGGGGAGATAACTTTATTGAATTTATGGGTATTTCATCTTTTGTGAGAGCTGATTAAGAAGTGATAACGACATTTCACACTGTTTATTTATAAGGAATATGGCTTGACTAACCTTTCAGTATGGGAGGAGCCACTTAAAAATCCAAGCCTTTTTGGTTTATATTCCACTCCAGGAAACATTTGTTATTTTTATTTTGGTATCGGTACTGTCCTACCAAAAATAGTAACAAACGATCGTAATATTTCCTTTATTGGACTAAAAATTAAATTGATTAAGGTCTACAACTTAAGTTATTAGTTTCATGTGGTGTTGAATTGTGTCCTGCAGTAAAAATAGTTCAACATGGATAGGAAAACAAATAACTATAGCTGAAAAAGGGTACTTCTTTCTTTCAGTTCATTTTATTGAATTATGGCTACAATGTAAACACAAACTGGGATAACCCTGGGCATTTTTGCGGTTCAGACCTATGAGAAAACCTTTCACGTCTGATTTTGGAATAACCATAAGTTACTAGATACAATTGTGTAGGTATGAAATATTCAATCATTTAACCCTGTTGTCTGCAAGGAATAACTGAGTAAGCCAACCCTACGGTAGAAATCAAGAAATTTCGTCTACTTTAATTGTTATTAACTAACAGGGTTTTCACGTACACTCGTATAAGAAAGAATGCCGATTTTATATAGAATCATTTGGCGCTTTTCATCTTACAAAATCTAAACATCACCGAGAATTTTATCTAATCTTCAGGCTTTCTCATTAGCAGCTATTAAATCGATACCATCTTTACTCACCTAAGACTTAGATGCAAATACGTTGTTGTACATAGTTGAGAGTAAAGCTATGAAAATCGCTCGAGAATCAGGAATTAATTACAGGATGGACTTTTTTCAATCTTGCTGTTGGCGTTGGAGCAATTGCTATTGGCAGATTACTTTCGTTAACAATACGTACAGTTACAAAAAAGTATTTCAATACTGCGCTTGTTATTCGAATTTTACAACATGTTCGTCTTCAGTATTTATAAACAAATCACAAACTACAGCGTAAATTTTCATTACATTTAACTTATCTCTTAATGGAATCAAAGAATGTTAAAATGGTGTTTGATTTAGAGGTTTTTCCATCCTGCATTTAAGTCTTTTGTGGCTGTTGATTTATTATCTTTAAAAAAATATAAATAAGAATTCTCAAGCATATCAAGTTGACATTAAAGAAGACTTTGTAATTTCCTATGTTACGCGAGGATGTTTGATTGTTAACCCAGCATGTGTAAGATGAATTTGGAATATTTGGACACGTTTATGCATAACTCTATCGTGATCAAAGTTATGTAAGGAATATTGTGTTGTCTATAGGAAACAACTCTTTAGTTTGTTCTCACCCAGAGTGAAACGGTCTTTTGAATGCTTTTCAAAGAAGCAGACTTACAAACACTTGAAGGATTGCGAACAAAGTGAGGTAAGGCGGACCTGCTGCTGAATAATTAATTGTAGATACGATATCAGCATAACAAGTTGACTTTGAGGTGTTGTATGTGCTATAATTCTGTGGAGGAAAAGCTGGAGAAAACGTCGTGCCATAGCTTAAAACATCACACATACTAAGTTCTCTTTGTTTTTGGTAACCAAATAAACGGAAATTTCGCAATTGTGAATAAAAATAGCTTCTAAACAGTCAAGCACTTGTCCTTCTTCCGCTGTAGTTGAAATACAGAATGAATATATTAACTAGTGGGAGAACGATTTGAGCAGGATGGCCGATAGTAGAAAAACGAAATTTCCTACAAAAGAAAGAAAGTTAAGTAAGATGTTCTTCAAATACGCTTCCAAAGTACGGGCTTTATCACACTAAGAATGTTGACCTAAACGATGGGATTTCCGTCCGAATTGCACCTGCCATTCAGGATGCGCCAGTTGTAATATAATTGCTACGGACTAAAACCAGCGAACGCCGAATCGTGTCGTGACGTACTTTGCAATTCAGATCCGTTCCTTAATTAGTTAAAATAGCAGGTATGGGGTAAAGGGCGTCGCTTGTGATTGGCTTGTAGGTGCTCCGGCGTATTTCCCATCTGTGAGGCTGGACCATTTCAATTAAGCATATTATACTATATAAACTAGCCGTAAGGCATGTCTCGGGTTAGATAATCCAAGGTTTTCTGGTCTAAATTGCAGAAGATCGTACGGATACGAGAGTGGAGCGAGATCACGGGATCCGTGGCTGCGGTGAGGTGTTTTGAGACTGCGTTCTTATTGTAAAATAGAATTCCAAATAGTCGCTGCAAACATGACGAGTATCAACCACGAGAAAAGAAATCTTCGTTATGAGGATGGCGGTGATGTGAAGATAATCATCAAAGGCAGTGACGATAAAACTCCACAAGGAGCGGGAAGTATATACGCGTTCTGTAATCACTGCAAGAAGGATATTTCCGTTGTGTATATAAAATCGGAAAATAACGGAAAAGAGATGAGCGTAGCGGAATCACTGTCATCAAAGTGGCCGGGTGACAACCAGGAGTCTTACCGGGAAAACGACTATGATAAATGCCAGAAAGACAATGACTTCGGGGGCTGCAAGAAACTGATAGAAGATAAGAAAAAGAGGCAAAAAATTAAAGATCTTTGGGAGAATTTTCTTGGCGGGTGTACCCTACATGGGTTTCACTACTGCTTCGCTGGAAATCCTCCTTTAAGGCGAATTTTTTGGACTCTTTTACTTATCGGAGCCTTTGCAATGTTCTTTGAAAAGTGCACTGAGAGTATCATCAACTTCTTCGACTATCCCTTCACCACGACAACACTGCTCGTCTACGAGAAGCGCCTACCGTTTCCCGCCATTTCGATCTGCAACTATAACGACGCGCGGATGACCAAGATGAACGGCACACTAATGCACAAAATCTTCGTCGCCAGTAAATTACACGGCAAGAACACGACTGAGATGCGGAGCAAGCTGACGGGAGAAATCATGCAGCAAACGCTTAAAAATGCCGCTCATCGTCTTCAAGACATGATCAAAGAGTGTTCCTGGCATAAACATCAATGTTCCTGGGCGAATTTCACCACTTTTAAAAGCGCCGATGGGGATACGTGTTATACTTTTAACTCAGGGAAAAGAGGCCTTTTACTTTCAATGTCTAACGTGGGAGAAGAAAACGGTCTTCGCCTGGTTATTGACGCACAACACAACGAATATTACTACGGCGTGAAGAATGCTGGCTTTAAGATCATTCTACACGATCAAGAGGAAACGCCGGTGAAGATGCAAGGTTTATCTGTATCACCAGGGTTTACGACCTACATGGAGCTCAAACGACAAAAGGTAAAATTCACTCCTTTCTATCACCCAATTTTTCAACAATGATTTAAAGGAGGGCCGAATAATACAAAGCAATATCAGTAACTTTGAATGGGATTCGATTTGTAGAGTTATCGTGTTTTGAATCAAAATGAGAAATCGTGCTTAAGCATAGATAATAAAAAAAGCTTTCTCTATTATCATTTTGAACTTAGCAATAATCATCCAAACTGGATAGTGGTTTAATTCAGCGGAATCTGTTAAGGATAAAGGTGTTTCAGCTGGCTTAGCCAATGATATATTTGTTTTCACACAGTTATTATTCGATGTACTATTTCACACTGTGTTTTCCACACCGGTAAATATAAAAAGCTCTGTTCTTCTCAAAGGGGGAGAGAATATTCAGGCATGGGGTAAATTTCTTATATGAATTTCATTATCCGATGTCACCTCAAATTAATATTCAATACTCTGCTGTAGAAAGATGTTTGCCGCGAAAATTGGGGTTATTATTCTATTTGAGCTTGAAGTAACCCGAAAAGCGAGCATTGTAATTCTACTTTGAGAACTGATTTCGTTAATTCAAATACAATTACCGATTGAGAGGCTTTGTGGCTTTACAGCCATCAATGTGTCTGTACTATTAAAAATGTACTGTAAACAACTTTGTTGCACCATAACGTTTTCTTCAAACTTGATATTGCTGTATTTGTTTCTTAGCAAGAGTTCACACACGCTTTGAGCTGCGTATGTTCCTACAGATGTAACACCCCTTCTTGTCTTCGCAGGAGCCCGAGGCTACTCTTTAATTACGTCTTTCTTCACTCATTTTTTGCTAATTGCCACTTAATAAGTATTTCTTAGTAATTTGTTATTTCTTTAGAAAATAGTTTTTGAATTTAGACTAGATAATCACGAAGAAGGAGATTTGTTCTTGCTATTCTTCCGCCTCAGTCTTCAAAAGGACACCTCCTCATTCGTAGAATCCCATTGAGTCAGGCTAGGTTGTTATTGACAACTAAAAGCTCACAATTGAGTATTTTCTCGGTGATTTGCATCAGAATATGATAGTTTTGGCTACTGTAAGCACAAATTGGTCGAGTTCCAAGTAGTAATATTGTAAATATACCATTCCAGTAATTGAAAACGATTCATGATATGCTTCATGATATGCCTCTGCCGGGAACTGACAAAGTTTACGTTGTTTTGAGGCCCTTTTTGGAATTTAGTTTAACTGAAAAATGAATTCAATTGTATGTCGTTTTCTAGAAAAAAAAACATAGATAAAACAATTAGTTTATTGTCACTGACACTGGACTGAAATTATTTTTGATACAAAAGAATGAAACTAGCCATGGAAAACTCCACAGCTGTAGTCGTATTACTGTCATAATTAGCAAGGCACGTCGTATAAAGAAAGCAGCACTGAAAATGAAAACACAGAGTTGGGATATTGCTAAATTCACGATATCCAAATGAAGAGTGGTTAGAAGCAATTTTTGGATACATATTGGTGTAAAGTATGCTCTTATATGGCGCAGCTTGCATCCACTGAACAGCGTGTGCCATTACGACGGGAGCCGATCTTAACACTGAATTGGAATGCATGCATTCCTTCCTTAAATATTTTGACTCCGACTACTTGGGGATGTCGAGTTGTTTATCCGTATGTTCTGCGTATGGCAGAAAAGCCAGCAAGAGTAAAGTTTTCGTCGAGTAGAGAATCTTTTTTACATATCGATCAATAAAAATTCTTCATTTTTATATCACTATTACATGAGATATATGATTGTCGTAACGCCAGAATAGTACCTAAACATAAATTGCCTAAAAATATCACAGAGTCACCCAATAGTACATTAACATCATATGCATCAAGTATATCGAATTTGAAAATCCTAATTACATAGTTGCTCCTAATAACTATTTAAGTTTAAGTGTGTAACATATTTGTAATAAACCACATAGCAATAAATGAAAGGGCCATTTCTTTTCAACGTATGCGCAGTTCATAGTTTTTCAGTGTCTGGTCATAAATCCGAACGCGCTCTTTTTCTGTGTTTTTTTTCAGTGCGGGATAATGGCATCGTCTGTAGATCAGAAAGAGTTCGGTTCCGAACTCTTTCAAAACCATTGAGTTACAATATCTTTAATTTGGGTATGGTTTAGATTTTCGGTCCGGAGTCCAAACATAATTGAATGGCTGTCTTTTCAGTAAGATGCACCTGAGGCCTATAACGAATTGAAAAGTTAATGACAAAGGATCGAAACAATGCCCTTATCTTAATTTAAGAACTACTAATTTCCGTCATAAAATTTATTTTTAATTGTCCAAATTCCTGATTAATATTTGTGAAGAAGATTTAGATAGAGTTATAGAATAATATTATTATCTGGCTACTGAGGAAAGAATCTTGAGGAATGGAAAAACGTATTCTCTTTAACAAGTTAGACTGCGTACGAAAGCATTCAGTTACTGAATTAGATCATAAATTTGACAAATAGGACGGGTAAAGTTTATTGATTTTACTCGGATTAAAGTAAACATTTGTTTTCAGCAAAGCAAATATATTGTGATTTCATTTTTTCAGTGTAATCAACACATAAAGAAAGTCCAGTCCATTGCAGCTAACTAATTTTAATAGGAAAATGCAATTTTGTTTTCGCACTGTGGTCTTTGTGCAATTTGCTTACAATTTCGCACGAATGACACATGACAATTACTCCTTGAAAATTCATTAATTGTTTACTAATTGAACTGTGAATACATAGGAAAGCCACATCTTAATTAGGATAGGAAAGGGTAACTATTTTAAGATGGTAAATCCCTCAGAGTTAAGTTTAAATATGTACAAAGTGCAGGATACGTATTAGCCTTCCCTAGGTGGACTACGAATGTTTGGTGCTGAACCTCGGATAGGGGTGCTAATCGAAGCGGCGGTTTTCTTAGCTTATCAGCTTATTAGACTACCACAAGCCTCCAGCGGTAAACATGTTTAATTCTTATCTCAAAAATGCGTAGTGTAAAATATTCTAGCTTCGCCGTGTCATTAAAATCACGTCGAACAAATTTAGAACTTCAATGTATTTCATTGGCGGTCGCATTAGGACTGGTTGAAGAACCTTTTCTAATCATTTCAGTAAAAATAGAAAACGTAAACACAAACGATTTGCGGCCCTTTGAGAAAGTGATAAAATTAAACTCACAGCAATCAACATAATTCATTTGGCGGGACCCTTTAGATAGGCCACTCGGAATTCTTTCTTAATATATTTCATAATTTGGTGGTATTTCATAAGTTAGAGAAATATATATTATACCCATTTTGCGTTTACAAATCTGTATAAGTGATTGTCTCTAGGAAATAGTTTTAACAGTTAGCTGTCTCGTAATCACTTTGCTTTGACTTGTTGAAAAAACAATGTTCCAAAATAACATACACTCATTCACAAAAACTTTGCTTGCTGAAACAAATAAGTCTCATGTGCCCATTATTTTAGAGACTAAAACAATAGGGAAACGCTTTATATCTCTCTGAGTGTATACCATTGAAACATATTTATCCTCATCATTATTTCTGGATATATATTTTGCATTTCAAAGTTTTCCTCCCTCCGCAAAAAAATACATTTCGATCTGTGGATTAGCCAGGTCCTGACTTTGATCAGCCTCTATGGTTGTTTCAGGTCCCGTTAGAAATTCAGAGTTTTAAAATAGTACATGAAGAGAAAGCGATACAAGTACATGTGATTCCACTTTATTCATCAGCGTTTTTTTATTCCACTTGCCCAGTGATTTAGTGGACCATGTTTCTAAACATTTGAAACTCCCCTATTCGTTCGACATCAAAGGTGATCGTTTATGTAAGAGGTTCAGCTAAAATTCATGTACTAGAAGGGGACAACCAGGATAGAAACAGTGAATATATGTACTAGAAGGGGACAACCAGGATAGAAACAGTGAATATATGTAAGACGATTTTGGGAACGAACTTTTTAAAAAGACTTTGGGAATACAAGAGTGGTTTCTTAGCTTATGACTGATGTGTTTAAATAAAACATTGAAAATAAACAAGATTGTAACTGGTGGCACTCGCGTTTGGTTTTAAGAATTCTTTACGTCCATTGTCAGCTATACCTAGTACCTGTGGCTCGAAGACACTAAGACTGCCAGGGGAAATCCTAACTGACAATTTTATCAGAAGCAAGCTACATCGGCAAAGGCAAAGCTGGCTGAGTTTCCTCTAAAAGGCTTGTGTAATTCGGAACATGAATATTTGCAATAACAAAAGGCCTCAATAATAGTCAACATGTTGTTGAATAATAACCAAACTATATTCGTAGTCATCCTGTCACTATCCTTCCAAGATTTTTTAAAATCAAGTTCGATAATGGTATTGTTAATACTTTTCTATAAAATGCAACCGTTAACAATACCAGACTGTGTTAGTTATTGCAAACCCACCGCCTACATACATAGTAATATCACCTAGTATTCCTACCAATCCCAACCAATTGTGGCTAAACTCATTTCTTTGTGGTTTCTCCGCGTGAAGGACCCAGAAAATAAATTTTAACTCTTCCAAGTAGGGTAGAAGACTAGGGAATTAAATAAAAGTGACTGAACTACATAGAAAATTCAATTGGCCGAGGAATGAAACCACCAAGTAGTGATAAATAAGCGCAGTTTCAATACATCGTTGGCGCGTTTCGGTTTTTCCTCTGGATGTAATTTATTTGATTCCTTTTTAATTATTTAAGCTCATTGCCACTATTTGAATATTATCGTTATGGTTATCATTTGAATACTAGCTACTGTTGGCTCACGGTAAAAGGGTAGGTAATGTGTGTTCCATTACAGACAGTCTAAAAGCCACTATTCACCGAGATCGAAGGGAATAATTATTTTAGTATATACCAACGAGGTAACCTCAAAATGGCCATAAAAAAATATTAAAACATTGTTGAAAAATGTTCCCAATTTATTCCGAAACATGACAAAGTTCACACACGCGCTTATACGGCAAACCCCACTCAGGCCATTCAGTTCACGGAAAAGGCGAGGCAAAACATACGAGCTTGAAGTGCTTGCATGAATAATAATAATAATAATAATAATAATAATTCCTAACGATAATCATAGAAATAATACAATCATTAAATAAATAAATAATTAATTAAATAATTCAAATTCATATATAGCAAATAGGTAAAGGAACCAAATCAAGCCTATCTGATGTAATTTTACCCAACTAGAAATAAAAATGGGTGTATTACTCGCGCAAATGAAGTTCAGGGGGGGCTAAGCCATTTTGAAATTTTATTTTGGCTGTCATTTCCCCCCCTGAACTTTAATGTCAACCAAATTAAGAAGACCCCCTGCAGTTTCCATGGGTAACATTTTGGTGAAAACCCCATGTCTCTACGACGTTCCTTTCTACCCGTAAAAATCTATCGCCCTTTCCGTTTTGGCCGCAAAGTATGCTGGGACGGTTTCATTTGCTATTTCCGAGTTTTGCAAGTTTCGCATTTCTTACCCCAAATTTGCGAATCTTGCAAAACTGAGGGGGGAGGGGTGGAAAATCCTATGCATTTCCTGTTAATAACGGTGCCCTCCCCATTAGAAATGGCTTGAATGAAGTTGCAGCGCTAAAATCATAGTGTTGGTAGTAAACACGACGAACACAACATATTGGTTAAAATCATGGTTTCTGTACTCGACGCGACAACTGCCATGCGGCATGAACTGCGGAAGGCTGTCGGTTTGCGAGCTTGTGATGACATTCAATGCACTTGGATGGAAAATAACAATCGAGAAGTACACGAGAAGTACTCCAAAATTCCAGTTGAGCCTTAGTAGGTGGAAAATAACCATACACCGATGATCACTACCATACAAGTTGCATGGCACTACCCAAAACGCGCTATGACCTAGCTAGCGTCTAACACACGTGTTGGATTATCGTTAGCGGTATCCACTAATGTAATATAAGAGATACAATAAAATGAATAATAACAGGAGATAAAGAAATGCAATTGACGTTATCGGAAGTAGTTTTTGATGTAGAGTACGAATTTTGACATGATTTTATTGAAAACTTAAATCCAGAGGGTTGCAGCGTCATATTTTGTAGCCCTATTTTCATGAAATTGTGTTACATTTTCAGTATTACTTCGATATCCACTTGAGATCATATCGGATTGATAGGAAACAACTTAGGTGTCCATCTATTACTTATTATACCTTAAAACCTTCATTTCATACATATCCATTCATGAATATATCGGGTTTATCGCAAACAACTTTCGTGTCCATCTATTAATGTCTCCCACACGGATGATTGAAGCCCCCAATTTTAGCTATAAAAAGCGCCGCTGAAGGTGACATAATATGAGAACCTCATACGGGTGGACCGGTATGGGTGGGACTCTGCAGAGACTCTGCTTCCAAATCCTACAGCGCCCGTGAGGGGGTAGGGGGAGCAGAGATGGGATCTCATTTTGCTTATGTACACTTCGCTATTAATTTTCGTTTTATCCTATGTTATAACTAGATTGATCAGAACGCATTTGAACTTGTGTTCATTTCTTAAAAATCGAGTGGCCACTGTATTTGATTATCATTAGCGGTATCCACTTGTGTAATATAATAGATATAATAAAATGAATAATAACAACGATAAAAGAAACGCAATTGATGTTTCAGTTCTGAAGTAGTTTTTGCCGCCATAGAGCACGAATTTGGACATCATTTTGTTGAAAAGTGATATCCAGCGGGGTGCAGCGACATATTTTAATCGCTATTTTCATGAAATTCTGTTAACTTTTCGGCATTATGTTCGATATCATGTTTGATTATCGTGAGCGGTTTCGACTTGTGATATAATAGATATAATAAAATGAATAATAACACGGGATAAAGAGACACAACCGACGTTATCTGAAGTAGTTTTTGAAGTAGGGTTCGAAGTTTTTTTGCATCATTTTGTTCAAAAGTTAAATGCAGGGAGGTGCAGACGCACGAACAATTCGCAAGCATGGTTCCTTCACACACTAATCTTCAATGTCAGCCCGCCATAAATCTGGTCTTTGGAAGTTATGTCTAGTTTACAGGCATGCGCATTAGATATTGATGTTATCTGAAGTAGTTTTCGCAGCAGCCACTGTTCAAGTGACCACTGTATTTTGCGTGTTTGATTATCGTTAGCGGTATCCACTTGTAATAATAATAATAATAATAATAATAATAATAAAAATAATAATAAAAATAATAAAAATAATAATAATAATAATAATCAGTAAGTTTTGAGGTCGTGTCAGTGTATGTGAAATTCAGGTCCCCGATTCAGCACATACTATATGGTACCATTTATTCTCAAGTACTTCTCGTACTTCGATCAGCTGCCAGTTTATTCCAGTCGCCGACAAAGATGAAAGACGCATTGTTATTTTGAACGTATTTATATATGCGTTTCTAGTTTATCATAAAAGTGGCTAATATTAAGTTTTGAATTTAAACTTTTTCCTCTTGCGGATGCATATGAAGTAGTAAGAGTTAATAATGAAACGTATCCGCCATACTAATTAAAACATTGACACTTGAAGAATTAGGAAGCCCGAAAGCTGTCGTAGTAAAATGGATTAGAGATAACTCAAGCTGCACCTCAATTGATAGGAATGCAGAGAGTTGACTAGGACCCTGCAGAGATCGACCATTTTGAATTAAAAGTTTTTGAAAAACATTTTCCGGCCAGGCGCGCGCGAGCTACATGTATCCCGCCAAAGATACCTAAAAAACGCTATTTTGCCTCTTACGAGTAAACCACTGTTCAAACAGCGAAAAATTAATAGGTCCAAATAGAACACAATTACCGACTATTCCGGCAATTCATATTCCGGAATAGTCTCAAAAGAACACGCCCTTAGAGGTGAATGACCCAGCCATCACAGTTAACCTTTGCTTCCTTGTTGTTGACTGAACATATTCTTTGGTACTTTCTGTTGTAGATTCTAACGTGCTCCCTACGTTTAGTATTTGCACTTTATTTCATTGGTCACAATCCACCGTACGGGAATAACCCACTTTAACGATGTTGCGCACGCAACTAGAACAATGCACATAAAATCTGAATAACAAGAGACTGGTGGGCTACAAAGACTATTTGGCGGGCCACATCTAATGTTCTCTGATGCGTGCGCAACATCGTCAAAGTGGGCTGTAGATGGCGGCTGTACATTTGAACACAATCCCTTGCGAGCCTAGCACAGTCAAAATAACACATAGAAATCCTCTATTCTTTTCAAAGACAGTGTATTGGCAACATCACTTCTTCTGGCTTGTTATTAAGATAACACGTAGAAATCCTCTATTCTTTTCAAAGACAGTGTATTGGCAACAGCACTTCTTCTGGCTTGTTTTTAAGAATTAAACTGTCTACGAAGTAATTAATGGAATATATATCGACCAATGAATTTTACAGAATTTCTACTATGATTGGCACTGCATTTCTATTGGGACTCTGTTCCCGGTATAATCGGTAATGTCAATTAATTTTTGTTTGCGGCTAAATTGGTTAGTGCGTATGATAATATTTCATATTGAAAATGACTTATGATAGATTGGTAGAAAGTCTGAAACATAATTATATGAAACTTTGGAAAAATAAAACGCAAATTTAAAACTTATGCTCCGTGAAAAAAATATGTATGAAAACCTTTTTTTAGAGAAAGGTATGTTAATTATAAGAGAGAAGTTACAAGTATTAATACGAACTTTTTGTTTTCTTTTGAATAATTTTAGTTTGGTTTCAAAATTATTTTTACAACCATATTTTTACAAAGTATTGCTTACATTTAATGTTTAAGGGAAAATCTTCATTCATGTAGAATTTTACCTTACGCTTTGGCGAATGGTCTATATTCATGGAGATAATTGTATCGCATATATACCGTTCAAAACGGCGATTTATGATTCACATAACAAACAGGAAAAACAGTGATCTAATGAAAAACAAATCCTAAGTTTAAAATTAATTTAAAATTGTAAACAGGATTTTAAACGAACAGTCATATTCACTCATTTCTTTGGCCAGTCAACCGAGAAACAGAATAAACTTCAGTTACTTCAGAAGTAGAGTATTCTGAGCAGTATGCTGAACACAAAACTAAAAATGAATTCAAAGCTCTTTTCATGGAAACAACACATTTATTATTTGGAACCCCGTGTAGACTGCTAACTTGGTTTGACTAATTTAAAGATGTTGGGCATTGGCGGTGATTTTTTTCGTGCAGTCGACCACAATGCAATCCGCTCTTCCCACACGCGTGCAGCTTGTGGCGAAATCTGCAATCTACAGGGAGCTTCCTAAACCTGTACCTCTAACGGGGAAAACCTATGACTAAAATCACTTCAAGCACCCCTATTAACTACGAAAAAAATGAAAACCAACATGAAACTTGAATAACAGTCATGCCGTCCTGACAACATCCAAACGATGCTACATTTCTGCGGTGCTTTTATTGAAAGTTAAACAGTCTTCACGTGGGAGTATTTTTCATTTCCTCGCCAAGCGGTACACTCAATGTTTTATCACAACATGTATCTATTTCGTTTTGGTACAAAGTCGGATGATCATTACAGTAACAGTGGTTTTGTGATCAACATCTGTACATTTTAAGATAAAACAAGCATATATTTAGGAAACATGGGTAAACGTCGATGGAATAAAACAACGAATTTCTAAATCATGGAAAAATTTTGTAAATTAGAATTTCCAATATTATTGTGTTTTACATATATAGAAAATAAATGGTTCACACCCGGCGTGTTCCCGCTCGCGCGCCCGACGTAAAGTGTGTGCGAAATACGTGCGGCAACTTGAAAGTCATGGGTTCGAATCGTGATTGGACCTGTATTTTTAACAGGTCTTACCAATCAAAATTAGTAAGATTACCATTTTTTGGAAAATTGGGTTGGATAGTGATGTAATGAGGTTACTAAGGGAAGAGGTCAAAACAATGGTAGTTTTATGGGACCCAATTTTGAGGGAAGGGGAGTTGTACCCGAAACCCACCACCTATTTTGGCAAAATCTAGGTTTTTGATCACAAATATCTTCTTGAATAAAATACCTATTTGTGTCTGCATTAAAATCAGGTATCCCTACTTTACAACGCGAGAAAATCGCCCTTGAAAAAAGGGGTAGGGGGTATCACCCGCCACTTCCCCTGATAAAATTGGGTCCCATTCGAAAACCATTGTTTTGACCTCTTCTCTAAGTTATAAGCGCCTAGCTTACATTTTGCTCGAATCCCATGAAAGTTTGTACAGACCTCCTATCGGCATAGAAAGCTTGGTTGCGATACATTGAAGAGAAAATGGAATTAACAAATCAAACTTACCACAACTGGGGAACTCAGTCTCGTTTTCAATCCAAGATGACGGCCGCGTGATAATGGTGTTTTGGTTAACTTGTGTCTCTCTAATCGCACCAGGTGTCCAACCTTCCCCTCCCATACAAGACAGCTTGTGGTATGCCGCCATTGAAGTACTTCCAGAGCTACACCAAATCAAAATGCTTCTTGGATAAGCTAACACAGTACTTGAATGTAAAGTGCAAGTGTCGTGATTGGTTCATGCCAGGTAAATATTAAACACTTAATGACTGGCCCGAGGGAAACAGTGAGCTTTGTTTCCCCGAGAACCTCGATGTTCCTTCCCCTCGACTCGGGGAACAGCGAGGATCGAGGGGAAACAAAATTACTGATTCCTGAGGGTCCAGTCAATGAGTGATTTGAGGAGTCCATAACCAGGAGTGTTCATCCCACATACTAGGCCTATGTCACAGCGTTTTCACAAGTTAGGTTATTTTTATAACGGTTTCCCGATATTCTTGGGTAACGCAATCATTCCTATGGGAATAAAATCACAAAAGCGTAGCAGCCATGCTAATACATTTGAAAGAGACTACTACAGTATTCAATTCACAAAATACAAGGACAATCTTAAATTGACCTGGAAGCTTATTGTTACCCTTACAAAGAGAAAAACTAAGGGCCAGTCCTACCTGACTAGAGTTGTACACGGCAATAGAATCCTATAACTCAGCAGGCTGATATAGCTGAAGAGTTTAACACTTTCTTTGTAAATATAGGTCCTAGCAAGCAAAATCAGCAACAATAATACTAACCCTACCAAATTTATTACTAATTCCCCATCATGTAGTTTTTTGTCACCTGTATCAGAATCACAAGTTTATATCCTACTTGCTGGGTTGAATGAAAGTAAGGCAAAAATATACAGAGTCAATTTTAACAGGAAGAGTGCCTGAAATTCTTAAATTTCCAGGCCAGAGCCGGTAAACCCCCATATTTAAAAGTGGTAATGTCACTGAATTAGGGAATTATAGTCCTATATATAGCTATTATTATTTGTCTTTATCAAAGTTTTAGTGAGATTGGTTCATGATCAACTTATGGCAAAAATGTATAAATATGGTATTCGAGGACTACCTCACGAATGGTTCTATAGCTATTTAAATGACCGCAAAAAATATGTCAAAATTGGTAACACTGGATCTAGCCTAAAGAGTATAAAATGTGGTATCCCACACCGATCCACCCTAGAACCCCTACTATTTTTACTATACATTAATGATCTTCCGAACTCCTCAAAAGATTTTATTTAGAATGTTTACTGACGATACAAATGTATTCTATTCTTCGAATAATCTTGAATAATTGGAAAAAAGTTGTAAATGGTGACCTCAATAATGTATTAAAATATTGCCCAACAAATAAGCAATCAATTAATTTTAAGAAGACAAAATACATGCTGATAGCCCTCCTAGGAAAAAGCATAATATAAAAATAACAACCTGCAACATAGAACAAAAAATACAGTTAAATATCTAGCTGTTTTTATTGATCAACATTTACAATGGGTGCTAAAATCAATAATATTAATAACAAGATTGCAAAGAATATAGGGATTTTGTACAAGCTAAGATATTATGTTTCTATAAATACTTTAAAGCAGCTGTACTACACACTTATCTTTCCTATTTGAATTGTGGCCTCATAAGCTGGGGCACTACTAGTCAAACTAGACTAAGTAAAGTTAAAACCAATTTAAATAAATGCTAATAATAAGCTTGCGTGTTTTCACAGGAGGGAGTAGTAGTAGTAGTAGTACGTGGGTCAGTAATTCTCTCCCGCAACTTCATATCCTTTTCTGCCAGAATATCTAAGATGCGATAACATTTCTTAGAAAATCCTGACTTACAGGCTCTGGCAAAAACACTTATCTATTCTTGGGTTGCACTCAATCCCTGGAGATTCAAAAGACAAAGACGCAGCAGCCATGTTGGAGGACGGAACAAAAGACACTAATGAGGAATCTTTTGTTAATGTTCCTCCAACATGGCCGCCGTGACGTCATGTGCAACCCAAGATGTACAATAGAAGGCGCAACCCCATACCTCCAAGGCACATGTAAGTATTATTTACAATAGAAGGCGCAACCCCATACCTCCAAGGCACATGTAAGTATTATTTACAATAGAAGGCGCAACCCCATACCTCCAAGGCACATGTAAGTATTATTTACAATAGAAGGCGCAACCCCATACCTCCAAGGCACATGTAAGTATTATTTACAATAGAAGGCGCAACCCCATACCTCCAAGGCACATGTAAGTATTATTTACAAAATTCGAGTCCGTGTTGTATCGGTAGTTATTTCATACTTGACACGGTTTTCTTTGTTCTTCATGAGGCTTTATTTGCCATACATACCCTGTATCCAGATACATCCCGGGAACTTTTCTCATACATCCCTTGCATTTATAACGAGCAATTCAATACAATTCAACGATATTTTGTTGTTTCTAGCTTATTATTTTCTCCAAGGAATTCATCCACCTTGGCTTCAGCCAAACTTACTAAATATCCCTATAATGATTTAGAACCTTTTCTCCGTCTTGGTACTCGCCCAAAATCTACCTAAAAAGAGCTACATCAATGAAAATTTTGCGAAAACCTCGTCAAGTATGAAATAAGACACTTAAATACCTCGAACGTCGGCAATAAGCCATATACATATATGGCTTATTGCCTCCGTTCTCGGTATTTAACTCTTCCATACAGATCTACCGATACACCACGGAGTAACATTTCTATATATTTATCTAGGCTTCTTGTGTTCAAGTTGAGTGCAATATTTATTTCACTGAATAATAATCCGGAAGAATTCCTTTGTACTTTAAAACAACAATGTTTTTATCTATGATTTCTAGATCTACTGTAGCTCAAAATAAATTTGCATTTCAAATTTCACTAGTTAGTCTGTTGCGAGGTTGAGTTTGCGGGGTGAGGTTCGTCTCTTCTAACCTGAGATGGTGCGATTTTGAAAGCCAGAATTGAAACATCAAAGAGTTGCCTGAATCTAGTATTCCAGCCAAAAAGCCAAGTAGAAGTCGTTTTAGTAAATCAAATAATGTATGATTTTATTCAATTACCTAATTTGTTTTTTAAGGCTGGTTTGAATATTTCAGGGAGTTGATGAGTGCCTACTGAAATGGAATACTAACAATACTCTTGATTATTGAACTGGAACACTTACAACACTAGATTATTCAAATGAAACACTTACAACACTAGGTTATTCAACTGGAACACTTATAGAACTGCTGACGTAATGTAGATCTATAAGTGTTCGAGTTCGATAATGAAGAGTTTTGTATTGTCGTTTATAGAGGTCATCACGTGGTATAACATATCGCACTCAATTGGCTCTCGCACTAATTGAATATTAATGAGTTTTAGAAGCCGGTAATAGATACAGATTTATTGGTTTTACAAACTCGTGTTTTTCAGTTAGTTTGGAGATACGACTGAGAAAATCGAAGCAAAAGTTTATGCAAATCAGGACGAAACCTGTATCAGATTTACAGATTTACAAATCATTTATCGCACATTGATTTCCTTTGTTTTTACTTCTAGACGTTTGATAAGCCATATACAGAATTCGTGTCCGTGCCGCTTTATCGGATTTACAAAGTCGAGCCGGAGGCGAGAGTTTGTAAATCTGATAAAGCACGGCTACTCATTTTTGTACCTATTACATAAAATAAGACTCTGAAAGAGAAGGTCTAAATAACTAACTGAGAAGCCATAATATTTACAAACTCGTAGAATGTATAAACGACTACTGGCTTTTGACAACAAGTGCTCGAAATGAGTGTCCCAGTTACAAGAGTTTTACTCAAAGGTAACACCCAGAAGCTTCACGCTGGATTTACGCACTATAAACTGCAGTGGTTCAGGTGGAATCTTTGTTGACTTTCCCCTTAGCAGCATTTCCCATGTCTTTTTTAGATTCAAGTTCATACGATTGTTCTCTGTCCATTTCATAATAGATTGAACTTCTATTTCACACTGATTGATATCACATTTAAAGTTTACAGGTATGCTGAGTGAAATATCATCAGCGTACTCAACAAGCAGGTTATGCATGCCATTTACCATAGTAGAAAAAAGAGAACGGGACCAAGAACCGTTGCTGAGGGATACCACTGTGTATATTAAGATAATTAGTGGTGATACTGTCAGCAACTACTCTCTGTTGTCTATCTTGCAAAAAGCTCACTATCCAGTTAAATATATAAGGATTAATGTCGAGATTCTGAATCGAAAGCTTTGCTAAAATCAAAAGCAAAGATCCTAACGTAATCAGCTTCACCGGCCACCCATTTGAGCCATGCATTCTAACACTTATTCAGAACCATGGTGGTATTATGGCCTTTACGATAGGCAAATTGATAAAAAGCAATAAACGTATTTACAAAGTTAACAGAAAATGGTCCCCTTTAAATGGCTGGTTTGGTTGACCGAAATAGAATAATAGCACAAGTTTATAACTGATTGTATTTATTATTATTATATTGTAATGAAACTGTCAATAATAATAAAAAATATGGGGAACAAACTTATTTACATTGCTGAAAAACTCAAATTTAAATACTATCCTTTTAAAGTCTCATAATAATATTAGTAATTATAATCCATTAAATAGTTTCTCTCGCGCGATTGGTTGAATGCGTCACATGACCCGATATTTCTCTCCGCGAGCGGGAAATATCAGCGAATACACCCCTATAAGTGTATAAGCGCGCGTTAAAGAGCTTATTTTAAAATCTTGCATTTTACTCACTTCAAAATCCCCTTGACTGGGATCCTCTTGATTGCTGATTAATTATTATTATTATTATTATTATTGTCCGATCAACGCGTTCCTTATTTAAACCTATTCAAATTCTTAGCTTTTTAGTGCAAAACAAAGCAAGGCAAAAGAATGCTGTTTAGTCCGCATAATGTCAGACGTTTCCGACCTCATCATTAACGTATGATGTTACTTTTAGGAGAGGGTAAAATTCCAGTGTGTGACTTCCAAACTGCCGCATCTTGCATGTGGAAAGCTTGGGGTAAGTTTGACTATTTCGTCACGAGGGGCGCGCACTATATAGTCAATAGGAACCTGTTCAGATTACAGAGGATATTTATGTCAGTCGAATTGAACCTTCAAGTTTCTTTAAAACAATACCACAAAAACAACACCGTGAAAACTGAGAAATACTATGTGAATATCCTGATATGATTACAAAAGCTTATTCTTGAAACTTGATTTCGGTTACAGTGAACCGATTTCAAGTTGCTCTCAATTTATCTTAAGAGCAGACTTTTCAACCACTCGATTTTTTGCCATCCTTCATCAAAATTGTCTGAGTAGTTATTTTCGCCTTTCTCCATGAGAAACTTTATCATTTTGGGGTTGCCATAGCCCTTTAATTCTCGTTTTGGTACGGCAAAGTAAACTATATTTTCTTATCGTTGGTTATCACAGCCTACTTTGACGAAAACAAGTTGGACAACTGCCCAGTTGCTTGTGAGAGCGTCGAGTTCTCAGCCCAGCTATCCTATGCAAGATTCCCAGCCAACAGACACGCTAGTGTCCTGGCAAAGCAGTATAACCTCACGGGGACCCCAGGAGAGAACAGAGAATTCCTCAGGTGAGTAGAGTGGATTTGGACAAAAAGGTATAAACGATTTTCACGTTTGTCATTTTTCCGTGAATTCAGGAGGCCCTCTTCTGTTCATTATCTTTATCAACGACCTTCAACTTTACGTTTCCAATAGCAGCGTGGAAGTCTATGCTGATGATACCATTCAGTTAGCAACAGGTCCAAAGCTAGAGAAGGTCCAAGCCACTCTAACGGCTGAGTTGAAGCCAATAACAAAGTGGGCCTATAATAAAATGGTATTCAACTGTAACAAAACCAAATCAATGATAATTTGCAGCAAAACCGAAATGGCGTAAGCTAGAGAATGAAAACAAAAAACTGCTTGTAGCCGTCAACGACAATACAATTGAATCAGTTACAAACGCAAAATTAACTGGGATATACCTCGATACTAGCCTTTCTTGAGACACCCACATCAAGTACGTTAAAGTGCCTGCACGACCAAAAACGATATTAATACTATCGATTCTATACATAGTGAATAGTTGAATGGTACAGTATTTCTGGGTTTGAATGCCGTGCCGATGAGTTATCAAGGTTTTAATCTACAAAATGCTAATGACATGACGTCAGGGTAGGCATCATTTATTATACATACATAAATTGCTGTTACAGATAAATGATGTTTTAAATATATGTGTTCTACTTTAAAGTTTACACATTTGTTTTCCTATATCAGCTAATACGTTCATTCACGAGCATTAAGAAATAATGGCAAATGTCTACCCTGACGTCATGTCATTAGCATTTAGTAGATTAAAACCTCTATAATTCATCGGCACGGCATTCGAACACAGATTCAACTATTCACTGTGTTTAGAATTGATATTATTAATGTAGTTTTTGGTCGGCGTATAGGCACTTAAGGGGCAAGATCTCCAAGAGACTCGGCGGCCTCCTCAGAAGAATAAAACAGTTTCTAACACCAGAAGCAAGAATACTGTATTACACCACACTCGTCCAGTCCATCATGGACTATGGATCCACAATTTGGGAAACAACTTCTCAAGCGAATTACGAAGTTATGGTCTGCCAGCAGAAAAGAGCAGCTCGGAGAATTTTAGATGCCCCATGGGATACCCCTTCTTCGACGCTTTTTAAGGACTTCAACATAATTCCTTTTCCTGAACGAGTAAAACACCTCAAACTATTATAATGCTGTTGTAAAGGCTCTTAATGGCAAAACGCCTGAATACTTCCGAAATAAATTCAAATTGCTGAAAGCCACACACTCGCTTAACACAAGGAACGCTGCCCACAAGTTATGCTACCAAAGGTTAAACAAACCTTTGGCAAGCATCGGCACCAATCACGGTCATTTCGCCCGCGGTACATACGCGGTTTCTACAATAAATGACTCTAAAAGGGCTCAGATATTACAAAGAATGTATGGAACGAAAATACAAGCGAACCCATCTTGCCAGACCAGCAGTCCAGTATACAAGCCAAAATCATCTGATTGTTGCGAAAATTTAGATGAATTGCTTGTGTTATGCTTTTCCTTTCCACTATGCTCTACTACGAAGAAAGTCGCCACTCAATCCTTCTTATGGGCAAAAACACACTAAACCTAAAGTTGACAAATTCATATACCAATATCGAGTACTCAATTAGCCGGACTGGATACACATACTAGACCTGGTTCTCGTTCGTATTCCAAAATTATACACTCAGATCATTAAGATTTCCTTTTCCCGTTCTCCCGTTAAATCTTTACAAATCGAACTAAAATCCAACACGATGTTCCATCCGTCGTAGTTGTTTCCGGTTCGTGAATCGATGAGTTTTACCCAGAAAAATCGCTCGAAGGTTCACATATTTGATATCAAGCTTTACACATGCTATCCAGGCATTCAGTGCCGGGTAAAAACGGTATATTTGGTCAGCAATTAAACCTGCGAACATTTCACTTCCGGAAAAATTTTCGCGCGAAAACCAAAAATAACCGCATGATTTCCATCTCACTCATGGGCTGTTATCGCAGTTCGGCCATCTTGGATAAAACAATAGTTTTGGCCCCGGTGGCCTCGCACTGGTTTCAGAACGAGTTTACCGGACGAAAACAAAGGTTTTTATTCTCCTGGGACTCAACATGGCCGGCGTGCGATAAAAGCCCATGGAGGAGCGTAAAATCAATATTTTTCCAAATGTCCGACGTTCATAATATTTACAACTTTGAAATATTTTAAGTATCACATGAGTATTGACAGTGTCACAAGCCTCCGATATGTGAAAAATAAGTGTATTTACAGGAAAAATCGCTGACATACCGCATACTCGTCATGACCGAAATAGTTGGCGATGAAAACTTTCAGTTTTAGCGCTGCTTCTCTATGGAACAAACTACATACCAAACTAAAACAAGCAGCCTGAAGAGCTTCATTCTCATTCAAATTAAATTCATGTTATGCAGATTAGCCTCAATGTTTCCAATAATTGTTGTTGTAATTTGAAACTGTCTTTATTAGTGCTTTAGTTGTTACTGTTATCTATTTATGTCGTTTGGACTCTCGAAAATCTCTGCTTCTGGAACTACCGCCATATCAAAGGTCAACAAAAGAGAAAGAGTAAGAATTGGAACTTTAAAGGCGATATTCCATACTCTAAACTTGAGAAACCTCGACGTTCTATATATCACATTGCTGGATATTTATTCTCCTATTTGAATCTGACAGTAAGAAGTCAGTCCAAGCAAGCGTATTCAAGCTAAACCCAGTTTTTCTCTACTTGGTAGTTCCTAAACCAGTAACGCCTTGTAAAAAATCACTCCAACCAGCGTAAGAAAATTCAAATTGTCCATGTCGAAATCTTAACATAATCACTCCAAACAGTTACCAGTCGCAGATTAGATGTTACTTAACTTAGATTCGAGGGAAAAAAGTAGTTAGGAATTGTTTTATTCGCTAAAAATGGCAAAACCGTGTGTTTTCGAGTGAGTTATATGACCTATACCGGTAATCGAGTATATAGTCTTTTGTACGCAATGACTTTGATATGTTTGCTTAAAATCGACACTTTGTTCATGAGAATAATTCAGTCAGGAAGACATAACGATAAATACTGGTTTACCGACGAAATCTCCCTCCCACATGGATAGCACGGTAATGACCTAGTATGCAATTTACCACTTATGTCGTCAGGGCGAAAGAAAAATAAGACACACAGAGCGCATTTTAAGAGTAATAAGTGGAGCTGACATAAAAAATAGGAATTAAATGACATCATTGAAATGTAATTCCTTAATAAACGAAAATGGCATACATTAATAATTGATTCCTGACCTTTATATCAAATCAGGAATATTTACTTCTTGTCTCAATATATACGTTATTTATATAAAATAATCCACAGAAGACGCCACTCTGATTGGGAGAACTCTATAGTTCACCACTAAATTTTCTCCACTTCTGATTGGACGAAATTGATTACGTGACGTTAAAGTGGTTGTCCACAGATGAAGTCGCTGTACGTTTTTGGGGAAACGTTATAGCGCTCCCTCCGTTTATCGCACATACCAAAACCTATATATCGTCGGAAAGCTTATATGACTGGCTACAACACTGCATTAAATAAAATTGGTTTGTATGAACGAAAACAAAAAATTGCGCTCTTGTTTACGAAGCTTTTCATTGCAGTTCAAAATGCTAAAAGCGAACAACTATTTACAAGAATTGTCTGAACATTCAAAGTCTGGTAGTAAGATACCACATCAACAAAAGTGTGTCTGGGTTGGTCAATATTCCAAATACTTGTAGAGTTATGGAATTTGTACTATTTTCAGGTAAACACAATATCATTAGAAGTTGAATGGACTTTCGTAAAAGGTCGTAAAACGATAAATAATGTAAATTTTACAATTTCCAGACACTCTTTGGTTACCAGAATATTAACCTACTAGAATGCCAAGTTTTAGAGGATTCTGATAAATTCATGTTCGCTTTTAGCTTTTTAAATTTCTTACTGTAGCCCAAAAAAGTTTGCCGAGAAAAAGGCAATTGAAAAACCACGTTTCACGCCCCCATATGTCTAGCACCGCCTCAACCTCATGACCAGGGTCTTCTCGGTCAGATCCAAGATGGCGGTTACTCCGAGAGAAGACCCTGGTAAAGGCTGAACTATGACATATTCTGATTGGCTCTTCGGCTATGACGCAAATGTTATTCTAACGATGCTTTTTATTGGCCAAACGGGCTGAGGCCACGGAGATGATTCATATATAGTTTAATTTTCTCAAATTTTATCAATAAAACGATTTTAAATAACCTTAAAACACGTTGTGTATTACTGGGTAGTTTTCTGGTAAGTTTCATCAGTGGTAAAGCCAGGAGAAGCCGTTTAACCTGAGCATGTGCTATCGATCGCTTCACTTCAACGCTAACGGAAAATGAACGGCTTTTTAGGATTCTATTCTAGCTTAAATACATCCTGGTAGCATTGTGATACCCTTCCACTGTTTCTTTACCCAAGTAAACTCCATTTCGAGCCGTTTAGTAGACCTGTTTTCACTACATCGTACGCCGCGTAGAAATACCGTTAATCGCATCTCGCTCACTCCGGATTGGGATATCTATGGTTTGTAGGCACGTGTTAAACATTTCCATATTTAGCTTGGCCGCCATAATGTATGCCACATCACGTGATTAAAATCTTCAGGATTTCTGGAGATTTTTGGTCACGTGATTCAGCCTTTACCAGGGTCTTCTCTCGGAATAGCCATCTTGGATCTGACCGAGAAGACCCTGGTCACGAGGTTGGCCCCGCCTCCTCAACACTTTCTCCAGTAGCTAGCCAATCAAATCAGATCAGATTTTAATTGATGTCACTTTCTTTCACTGTGCCTGTGTTGTGTTGCGTTCCGCTCTGGATCGGCCCGGAGAAGTGATCCGATCATGGAGAGAAAGGAATGAAAAGTATATCAAAATCAGGAATAGTCGTTCCGCTTCTGAAGGTCTACAGTAACCTAAATAGAACATAAAAAGTTGCGTGTACTCTTAATTGTGCTAGTTAGGAGAACATTGTCATAATTGAAGGTTTTGTTTTGAAAAGTGGTTAACGAATGTTAAATTTAGCGAGTACTTGAATTCGCGATTTTGTATGAAATCGCTAAATTCCCAAACTTAAATAGCCGCTAAAAATAGTAACCTCAAGTATTTAAATGTTTGCGTCTCTAGGGATAACCTCATCGAGTTGAAAGTTTATTACGAAGACTTGACGTACTACGATGTGAAGCAAGTCCCAAGCTATGACCTCTACAGTCTTCTTGGTACGTATTTCTTCAATGTTCCCAGAGCGCTAGCCCTCTCGTTTTTAGGCTGACCAAAAGGAACGCGGGCTCTGGGAACGAAATTGCACTTGATGTTTCCAACTCTATTTTGCTGTTTTCTGCGCATGCCCACATTTACAGACTTTGAAGAACTATGTAAAAATGTCTGTAAAATGTTCAGTTTTAGACTTTTTAATATATGTAAATGCACAAATTTACTAACATTTTACCAGCAATTTAAATATGTAAAACATCTGTAAAATATGCTTTCAGACTTATTGTAAAATCTAAATTTACTACTGTACTAATGTACATGTTCGTACAAATGTCTGCCAATTTGTACATTCACAGAGAATTCACAAACATTTTACAGAGTCTGTAGACTTTTCACATAGTCCTTCAAAGTCTGTATATAATTGGTTACATTTTTCTAGTGAATTCTTACCATTTCTGGTCTTTATTCCATAGGTGACGTTGGAGGTCAGATTGGACTCTTTCTCGGAGCAAGCCTTTTGACAGTGGTCGAGTACCTTGATCTTGTCGGCATGGTAGCATATGCTTCATATAAGTATCGTAATTAAGGACGGGCTAATATAGATGGGGAACTTGCAATGGCTCGATGCTGGCGAGGAAATAACGTGACCTAGACACGCTGAGATACCCTTCAGCTTGAGCCTCGATGTGTTTCCGTAATTGCAAGACAGCCACGTGGAATAAGCTTGAATAATCTTAAATTATAATGAATATATAAACCTTAAGAGCCAAAAGCTGTCACATGGTAACGGAAGCGTCCACTTGTTGCTGCGATCAGCTTATTCAAGCAAGCGAGAGAAGCAAACATATAAATAGTGACAGGAGAGATGAACTCGGGGCGCGCGCACTCAAGGAAAATCCCATAATACAGCAAAACTCCAAGTGTTTCCACGCAATGCGGCTGTTTTTAGAAGTGACACCGGAAGGGCTCCTAAACGTCGGCACTACCTCGCTGGCTTCCAATAGCAGGTGACATACCCTGTAAGTGTATCAATTCCAAACCTGCTCATTGATCCCCCCCTCCCCCCTCGGGCATACGTGGGGAATTTGCAACTCAGTCTGTCCCGTGTATGGTGCATTTGGTAGCAAATGTGTGGGGGGAATTTGTCAGAGTCAAAGACAGCGAATTTTACATCGGTGTTTATAAGAGATTTGCACTCGTTCCAAAGCTACACTGTGGTACATTTGCGTAGCTGACCCCATAGTGCATGGAGCAACACTCCCAGTGCCTAACTGTGCCATTGACGCAAACCTATTTATTTCTCTATTTCACCATATATAACTTTTTACAGTACACGAAAGTAACGTACATACATATATCATATTTTACAGACTACATATCCATCGTATTTCAGAAGTGATTGAGCTCCCACGATGGGACCACACTTCTACCGTCCGCGCTTTTTGAACTTCACACCAAAAAACAGAATCTAAAAACAGCCGCAGCGGGTAAAACATGTCAAGAAGCGCACCACTTATCATATTTACGCGACTCGGCTTGCCCTGGCGGGCTTCGTGGCTGTCATTCAACCCATCCCTCGATTCTAATTGGCTGTCTTCGCTTATAAATCATTCAAATGCCAAATAAATCTACATGTGTCATCTTAGTTAAATTTAATCCAATGAGAATCAAAGTATAAAGACATGTTTGATTGATCGACGAGAAAATGTACGACGCGTAAATATGAAAGGCGCTTCAAAGCAGGGGAAATCAGCCTGACTTTCAGAGACTGGCACCGCCACCCTTTTATCCCCTGGATCGGCCGCAGCTTTTCTCCATCGAGTGCTCATTTTTCGTCTTGCCTATTGACTGTATCACGCATGTCGTCTCAGGATGCGTGGACGACTAATGAAAGCTCACACTCATATTAACAATGATCCTTCACGAACTGACCACGCTATTATCGTGATGCGATAGGGGCTTTCGAGTATATATTGAATACATGGCGTCCAACTTGAATAACCATTGTTTAGGAATCTTTAGTCTCACATTCATGTCAAAAAGCTTTTATGCAGCAACGTGAACACGAGGCTAACGTCTCCAGGACAATAGCTATTTAAATTGGACGCCATTTATGAAATGGGTCTACATATTTAGGTTATTGGGAACTAAGGCAGTGGAGTGGTTTTATATAACCCGTAAAACAAAATCTAATAGTCAAATAGATACAAAAGAAAACAATGGAATTAGGGTGTAATGGTGTATATTATTCTAATATCTATTTCACAGATTAAGTATCAAGTAAACCACTCTAATGTCATTAAGATTCGTAATACTCTTTTAATTGCAAAATTATTCTAACACAAAGGGTTTAACTGTTACATATAAGTACTGATTTAGCTTGGGTAAAGGGTTTAAATGAAGTCAAAATGTTCTTAATGAGAAACAGGGATTCTTTTCGCAGGATTAAAAACTTTAAAATTTGTGAGAGTAATTAAAGCTCCTTGTTAGATTTACTCCTAGATCCTGGATAGAGCGGTTTTCGATCGAGTGTCGTAAACTGAACCAAAACCAAAGTAATCACAGAGCCAATCACGAGCAAGTAAAAACACAATGAACCAATCACGAGCAAGTAAAAACACAATGAGCCAATCACGAGCAAGTAAAAACACAATGAACCAATCACGAGCTGAAGTAATCTGCGGTTGATTTTACTTGAACCAATCACGAGGAAAAGTAAATACATCGTGGATAACTCTCGTTAAAATGAAAACGGATTGCCTGACGAACCAAAGCAATGTTTCGTTTTAGTTTAGAACGCTGATAATTACAAAACATTTTACACAGCCAATAAGCGAATGCAAAACCAAAGCAATCACTTATTACTTCCAACACTCGATCAAAAACTGCTCTATTAACTGAAGGCAACTGAAGTTCAAGACTGTTGGACCGTTGGATTCTTTTTTTTTTTACAGAAACAATCTCCCATGCGAGAATGATATCAGTAATGATTGTATTCGAAGTATCTTTCTTAAGGTGCCCCGCGGGTATTGTGACAGCCGAATGGGCATTATAAAGATTCGCCATGTGAGAATGATATCAGTAATGATTTTAAGTATCTTACTTAAGGTGCCCCGCGGGTATTGTGACAGCCGAATGGGCATTATAAAGATTCGCCATGTGAGAATGATATCAGTAATGATTTTAAGTATCTTACTTAAGGTGCCCCGCGGGTATTGTGACAGCCGAATGGGCATTATAAAGATTCGCACTTTCAAGCGTTAATTAAAGGGAGCCGGGGCGGGGAGCTGGGAAGGCGATTCGCCTCTCACCTCTGTGGCTCAGGTTCGATCCCCGGACGCGCCATATTATAGTTAAGTTTGTTGGTATGTCTCGCGCTTGCTCCGGGTTCTCCTCCCATCTCAAAAAGGGGGGTCCTGACTTTGATCAGCCCCTATGGTTGTTTCAGGTCTCGTTAGAAATTCAGAGTTTAATATTTTGGACGATATTTGAGATATCCTGATATTGAATAATAATAAGCACAAAACAAAATCCATGATGTATAATATTTTAGGATAAGTGGAAACTTCTACAGTAAGAGATCTATAAATATTAGAAGTTTCCATAGAAAGAAGCATTTATATCTCCGAAAATATAAGTATCTTGGAACTGTTTTGCTTTAGCTGTTCTCAATATCAGGAAATACATGGTCTAAAAAATCTCATAGATCGGCAAAAATCTTCAATGTCCATTAGACTCTCACAATACCCACGGCTACCTTAAAAGCTTTCAATAACTTAGCGAAAATTAGACATTTCACTACTTTTCTACCAAACTTGTTATTTATTTGGCATGCTATTTCTTCAGAGAAATAGTTTTCTATTAATTAGTTATTTCGGTGTATATAACCATGTCAAGGCTTGTGGTGCATACTTTTGGCATTTTTCCTTGCCATTGAACCAAGACTGCTTTTGTACAACAACACAATGTATGCTACATGCTGTTCAGGATATGGGGACAAACATTAGAATAAAAATCCATAACGTTTATAACATTGGGCTAAGATGGATTCTAAGTAATGTATAACATTTATACCTAGGAAGAGGTATAATTGTGTTGTATGCTTTTAAAGGAACTCCCAGCTGTTGAAACAAATTGACCGATTTAGCTTGTACATTTGTTGTCCCAATTCAGGTCACCTGACTTTTCTCTTTTGTTTCTCTGTATCCCAAGAGGTAATGCATAAATTCGTAGATATCGAAAACAAAGCCCTGAATCATCTGGAGAGCTGTGACATGATCTGAACTGGAACAACAAATGTACAAGCTAAATATATCGGTCTATTGTCGTTAAATTGTTGGCAATATAGATTGTCTTAATTTTAGTTTAGTACAATAGATTACAATATTTTAGTTAACCTCGATGTATGGGACTTATTAGGCTCCTAGCATTACAGCTAATGTATCGAGAGGAAGACAAAAAATAAAATATATCTATTGCATAGATCTGGCTCAAATATATGATGTTATTTACCAGGATGAAAGGACCGAGAAAAGAAGGCTTGTGAACAGTAATTTTATGCAACAATATCCCAGGCAAACAATGCTTCCTAATAATTTATGAGGAGATATTATGTACAATGAGAAACCTCACTACTGTGATATAAATCTCCTGCATAACCCCCGAGCGTAAGGCCGATAACCCTTACGTATTTTAGCATTGAACATCTTGGTATTAACCAAGGCCCTATGTCTGACATATCGCACATCGATGGATACTGTGCTTTGACAAATAATTTATTTCTCCATTGACATGGCCAAGCCCTAATTCCAAGGCTAAAGCACAACAGATATATCAATAAATGTATGGCACTTGTAAAAGAAACCTTGAATATTATCCATTAGCGTGGACTTTAATTTCTTGAGTTAAGTACAGTTACCATTTTCCGTATAAACCTTGAAACTGACACAAAATGGTTCACACTCTAAAATGTTGTTTTCCTCGAAGCTCATCTAATCCTTTATTTCACGTATCAAGCTTTCAATAACATGGTTATCTGTAAGCCTGTTTGAAACCAACATCTTCTTTAAAGCCACCTCAACAGAAATCCCTTTCAACCATGGACCCCCATGAGATGGTTGGGGAAATCGCGTCACTCGCTAAGCTGTTAGCAGAATGATAGTATGCTTGGAATGCAAATTGATAAAAGTAATCAATATTTGATTTAATTAATAATTGAAGATCGATGTGGAACATTATAATTGCTGCTGGATTAGGACATTTGCATGATGACGTCACAACTACCAGAACTCTGCGCGAATCCTTTTGCTCCTCTAATTTGGACCATTGTCTTGGTATTCTCAAAGGAGTTGATAAATTTAAATGAGAAAAATAATTTGAAAAGGATTCTGGTAGTCGTAGTAAAATGAAGAAAATGACACTAGACTATAAAGAATTCTCATATTTCCGTCCTGTCGAACTTGAAGTTTCTTGCTAAAACAACTGAAAATGTTGCGTCTGTTACTAGCAACAATCTTGAGGAGTCATTTCAATCTGCTTACAAACTTGGTTACAGCTGCGAGACGGCACTTGTCCGAGTACAGAATATTGTGTGCTCAATAGATAACCACCACTGTATTACTACTGCTAGTAGACCTATCAGCAGCGTTGATACGGTGGACATATCCTACAAATTTGGGATATTTATTTTGCACGTCTATGAAGAGAAAATTAGTTTTCAAATTTGATTCTCCGCTGATAAATCTAGATTGTGTGGCGGCTCAATTCAGTGACGTGTAAATTTCCTCAAATCGCACGTCACTCATAAGAAAATACAATGATCTGCAATTAGAAGCGTTATAGTCCAGCTTTTCAATGCCAGGGACAGAACGGCAAAACTAATTTATTCCCTGTACCTGACGTCACAAATTACAAGACTTATAAGCCGTCTGTATTTAGCGGAGGTTTTCAGATTTTTTTCATAGACGCTCAACACAGAAAAATAAATAGAACTTATTTATTTCGAATACATCTTTATATAGACGTTGGATTTAGGGTTCAGGTCCCTTTAAAGACAAAAAAAATCGAACAGTGACTATATTCGAACCATGACGTGCGCAAACATATCTAATGATACCGGCAATCTCGGCTTAGATTTTTGCAGGCACGTTCAGATAACGCAGGTGAAAGCTATTAGATAAGACGAGACTAATTTCCAGATAGGGGGAATTCGATATTAAAAACACCTCCCGAGGGGAGAGGCTGTTTATGTTTCGAATTCATTTATTGGCAACTAATGCCCTTACACCACATTTAATTTCGTGTTTGAGTATGTAAAGTTGTACATGTACACAGACATGAAGCTAAAAATATAAAAGCACACACACTACACACAATGTCTGAGATTTAAGAGGTTACTCAGCAAAGTACAGCTTAGTCCAATTTACTGTACGGAATACTAGATTATTATTACTATTTTATATTTAGAGGAAAGTGATATATTAAACGCCTGTCTTCCGCCAGTTATCGTAAATAGTTTTAACTGATTAGATGACGACTCATGTATACATATTATTTTTACATATTTTAGTTTATTTAGATTCAGTGCGCGTTTTAACGAGTTTAGCTCCTGGGCCGGGTTGTTCAAAGCCCGATTAGTGCTAATCCAGGGTTAACTTCCATGACAACCAATAGGTTCTGTGCAGAGTTAATCCAGGATTAACACTAATCGGGCTTTGAACAACCCGGCCCTGGGCGTTACGTGTGTAAAGAAATGATTGATTGATCAAAGTAGCGGACAAAAATGGGGATTTGAATACTAACCTTGCATTACTCCTACCAGTGTTGAACAAACCAAACAAAAACTCACTGACCATCTACGAGTTCCCCTTAGGAGCGCTATGTTTAAGCTGGCATTCGATGTGTTTTTCGGAGGCGAGAAAAATAGCGCATCGAAGATAATTTGACACGTGTGAAGCACTCAAGTTGTTTGATAGATCGTACTCGCACATATGTCGCAGCAATACTGAGGAATAACATTGACCTATTATCCACGAGTTATCTATTGGGAGACTATGTTCTAGTTTGGCAGCACATTTGTTTTACCACAATGCATCTAAACCGTAGAACTAAAGCGAGTAAAGTGAATCAAACCGTAGGCCTCGAATAGAGCAACATTTGCGTTTCAGTATTTAGCAGCTTTCTAAATCTATTGGGTACTGCAATTTGCATGTTAGCTAAAGTTAAGGTTTTAATCAATTATAACAGTTTGCTGTGAGGAGCAGTTGATATAAGTTTTATCGACTAAGTTTTATTTAGCTTGTATGTGCCATTCGGACACCGCCATCTTGGATCTTACACAGCAAGAGAGCTTTAATGCGTTCGACGAAGGAGAACGCATACTAATCTTGCAGTGGACTCCCTGTGGTTATGTGTGGGCTACCTGTGCTTCCCCGGCGAAAGAAATCGAGATTCTTGTCCTCGTGTATGTTTCTACTTTTTCGAATAAATAATCTCGGCCGGGGAACTGGTAACCACACGTACACGATGCGAGCGGCCATTTTGGTGAATGCCAGCATGGCTTCTGTTTTGTTCGCGATCGGTTAGTTACTTGCCTTATTTTCCGACAATCCAATGCAATGATGTTTCAAAGGTTCGCAAGTACAATTGAGCAAAGCCTGAGGAAAGTGTGTAGTACATCTGGAGGACCTTGAACATTCAACTCGGCCATAATTATTTATTTATGCTGAACCCGAGTGAATCTGCGATCGAAAAATATGCTGTTGGCTTGCTCGCTGCATTGAATTGTGCTGTTCCGTTTGCCGATACCAAAACTGCAAATGGTCAAGATGCTATAAATCATACCTGAAGGCTGAAGAGACATACATGGATATGAATATTTCAGTGTGAGTTGTGAAGAAGCTTTTTAAATACTACACATGTGTGCATGGTGGTGGTTTAAGTCAAACATGGTCTGTTTTGTCGGCGCGGTGACGACACCAGCGAAGTTGAACAGAGAACTGAGTCAAATCAACTCGCCATAATTTGTAAACAACAGAGTGAATTCTGTTGGCTTGCTCGCTGTACTGGATTCTGCTTTTCGCTGTACATACAGATACCGAAACTACAAACAGTAAGATGACCTGCTGAAGAGAAATCAAGGTCTGAGTTTTCTAGATACCCGTAATCGCCGTATCTTGTGTGAGTTGCGACACTGTGTACATCTTGGTTATACAAATTAACGGATTCAAATTAACACTACATTCAGGCGAGAGTTAATCTATACCGACACTTTGATATGCCAAGGAACTGGAATATCAACACAGTACAAGGTGAGGGACATTTAAAGTACTGACTTCATTGCTCAATTAATTTCAATTAATCTACACTGAATTTCTAACGGACCTGAAACAAGGCTGATCAAAGCCAGGACCCGGCTACCAACATTGACCATAAATTATTCTCGAACTAACAATGACGCTCAATATTCTGCAGCCAACTTTGTTCTCACTTGAAAAATACCCGGGAAACATAATGTGAATGATCTGAATCGAAGGAACTGCATGGGTGGTACTTTATACACATGGATATATAGTTTATGTTCTAGGAACTGGAATTCAGTTTATACACATCTGAATAGTAATATTTGTTTATACGTACTTTATATGAATCCCTTTATATATATATCCTGTAATGTACTGTATTTTATATATCCTGTAATATAGTGTCCCCAATTAGCTTTAAAGCTAAATACTATTGACAGTCAAATAAAGTTCATGTATGTATGTAAACGTATGTAGCTATAGCCTGGGTTGATTTGTGTTCTACACTAACTTCAATTATTGCTTTACACTGTAAACCACACAGCAAAATGTACTACAAATTCTCAAATCAATGCCATAACCTAGCCTGAATTTCAGCCGTCTCCTCCGGTTCGTTCCTCCCGAGAGAGACGTCTGAATCCAATAGCCGATAATGCCGTCCAGTGACGTCACTACCAGAAAACATGGTAGTGATCTTTGATTGGTTCATATTCTATAATTTCACATAATTATCATAATTAACTCATCCGAGAAGACGGCAGGACTGATTCACTTTGGACTCGCGATTGTTGATCGTCGAGTTTCAGTGGAGTGATTGTCTTTGGCAAAGACCTTGAATTCGTAAGGAAAACATCTGGAAATGGATTGAAAGTGTCCTGAACAATAACCGGCCGACTGTCATTTTATCCCGTCGCGTCCGCGGGGTTGTTGATAATCGATTATTTGTTCACACTCGCAGTGGTAAAGAATGTCGCTACTCTCTTTGTTGTAAATAGTATCATGTATCTACATGAGTCACGCGCTAGTTATGCAAGTTATGTTTGTACAGAAACTCGAGATCTTATGTTACTTGATTCCACGTGATTTAAAAACCGGTTTGACTAGAATTAGTGATAAAACCATGCTTGTATATAAAATGATATGTGATTCTTCAATAAACCTTCGATACGAACCCATAGCGATTATTACGATTATTACATGGCGCCCGATGTGGGGCAGGTGATCTAAAACCGAAAAGAAACGACGAGATGGATCTCGAGAGACAAAAAAGAGTGAGATCGGCCCATAGGGGAGTGATTACGAAACTAATCAGGGAAATCGACGAAATAGTTACTGCGATTAATGGGCTCCCAGCCGATAATACAACCGAAGAACGTACTCGATTGGAAATAATCAAGGTCCAACTAGAAGCGAAGCTAAAGATCCTTGCTGATATCGACAGCAGTATTTTGGCAACTTGCGATGCAGAAGACATAGAGCAAGAAGTCGAGGACTCCGAAGCTATTATAGCAAATTTAATGAAGGCGAAGAGACGAATTGAACAAATAATCGACCGCGAAACACACGCTGAACACCAAGAACCGACACGCCAATTCGCACAATCAAGCCAACCTTCAAGATCATCTGCCAAGACGAGGTTACCAAAACTAACTTTACCTAAGTTTAAGGGAAACGTCACTAACTGGACTACATTTTGGGACTCGTATAGGTCCGCCGTCCACGACAACGATGAGCTTTCGAATATCGATAAGTTCAATTATTTGAACTCTCTGATAGAGGGGGCGGCGGCACGAGCGATACAAGGCGGCTTGACTTTGACATCACACAACTATCATTCAGCGATAGACACAACTATCATTCAGCGATAGAAATACTGAAAGAACGATTTGGGAAACCGCAGCAAATCATCGCCGCCCACATGGACGAACTCCTGAAGATCCCAAACTGTGCGAATGATCGTCCAGCTTCATTACGTTTTGTATACGACAAGATCAGTGTACATGTGCGTGGACTCGCGTCGCTGGGCGTTTCCGCGGAACAGTATGGAAGTTTGCTTATACCGATAATCATGGACAAACTACCAAGTGAAATACGATTACAAGTGGCAAGGAGGGCCACAGACGATGTTTGGCAAATTAAGGACTTGTTGAACACTATTAAGATAGAGGTTGAAGCGAGAGAAGCGAGTGAAACTAGAGTTCATTCTCAAAGGCCACAAGCATCAAGTTACAAGCAGAGTCATTCAGCGAATGCAAATAACGCTACAGCGAGTTCCCTTGTTACAAACGATTACAAGTTACAGTGTGTTTACTGCGAAGGGGAGCATTACTCGGCGTCTTGCAAAAGAGTCACTGACGCAACGAATCGTAAGAACATTTTGAGGAAATCTAACCGTTGCTTCAATTGTTTGAAACCCAACCACAGATGTGGGGATTGTAAGTCGCCAAGAAATTGCCGACATTGTAACAACAGACACCATCAATCAATTTGTGAACAAGCGCACGCGGCCGTCCAAACTACAGCGAAGCCACCAGCACATAATGTTCCTAGCCCCGAAGAACAAACCGGAGCGAGTAACGTGAATGCGAACACGTCTAACGTGGTAACCAGCAAGAAGACAGTTCTTCTCCAAACTGCTCGTGCTATTGCATCCGACGAGTCAAGCACGAGGTCTACGCCTATCAGAATTTTATTCGATAATGGAAGCCAGCGCTCCTATATCACCGAGAACTTACGAGCGAGATTGAATTTAAGGTCAACCAAGAACGAACGATTGAATTTGAACACTTTTGGCAATTCGAAGTATAAACAACAGAGATGTAATGTAGTGAAGTTGCGTCTGCATAAACCTGGAATTGGACAATCAATCGAGATAACTGCTTTGACCTTCCCAGTGATCTGCTCAGCGTTGCCGTGTAAGGTTAACGTGGACTATCCACACTTAGAGGGGCTGGAGTTGGCCGACGACTTGAGCGATTCTGTAGGATCTATTGATCTTTTGATTGGGTCTGACTTTTACTGGAACATTGTCACCGGAGATACGAAGCGAGGAGTGAATGGCCCAATTGCTGTGAACAGTAAGCTTGGATGGCTCTTGTCGGGCCCAGTTGAGGGATCAGTTGACCGTGATACAACTCACTCAAATTTGATAATCGAAGGACAGCACGATGTCTTGGATCCCCTAAGTAAGGATGACATGTTAACGAACACACTCAAAGGATTTTGGGAGACGGAGTCGATCGGCATAAGGGAGAGGGCAAGCGAAGATTTAGAGAAGTCATTTGTTACACCGGAAATTCGCCAAAACGGCGGACGATACGAAGTGGGATTACCTTGGAAGGAGGAGGGTCAGTCTATGTGTTCTAACCACTACAACATGAGTTACAATCGATTGAAGGGGTTACAGCGAAGATTGATGTCTGAACCGGAGTTGTGCAAGGAATATGACAACATAATAAAGGATCAGCTAGAGAAGGGTATCATCGAGCGAGTTCCTGAACCGAAAGAGAACGAAGCGAACAACGTTGATAACGTTCATTACATGCCGCATCACGGAGTTGTTCGAAGGGACAAACAAACAACGAAGCTAAGAGTCGTGTACGATGGGTCAGCGAAGTCTAAGGACGGTGAATTGTCTATAAACGATTGCTTAGAAACTGGACCTAATTTCGTACCGAAATTGTTTGATATACTCGTCAATTTTAGATGGAATCCTGTGGCGCTAACAGCCGATATCGAGAAGGCTTTTCTCATGATTGGTATAAGGGAATCTGATCGAGATATGCTTCGCTTTCTGTGGTTCAAAGATCCTGACAAGTTGAACAGTGAAATTGAACACTTGAGATTCACCAGATTGGTGTTTGGTCTGCGACCTTCCCCCGCCGTGTTGGGGTCAACTATTTTGCATCATTTGAACTCATACAAGGCCGATTATCCCAAACTGGTCGACTTGATAAATAAATGCTTGTATGTCGACGATTTAGTTACTGGAGCGGAGAACGAATCAAAGGCGTTTGATGTTTACCAAACGGCGAAGAAGGTGATGTCCGAGGGGAGTTTTAATTTACGGAAATGGAATTCCAATTCGCCTAAGCTACTCGAGCGGATAAATCAAATCGAAGGCGAATTAGTTAACGCTGGAATACTGAACCGCCCTACTGAGTCTACAGTGATCACCGAAGAAGACGATACGTATACAAAGTCAACGACCGGATCGGGCAGTGATAACAAGGAGTTAAACATGGTAAAGCTACTCGGTATAAACTGGGATTGCGAGGCTGACGAGTTTGTGTTTAGTTTGTCTGAACTGAAGGATTACGTCAAAGCGCTTCCGGTCACTAAGAGATCTTTGTTGAAGGTGACCGCCAAGATTTTTGATCCATTAGGACAGATCCATTAGGACAGACTCTGATTAGGATTTCTAAGTCCTTTCGTGATCAGATTGAAGATTTTGTTTCAAGTTTTGTGTATCGACAAGACAGGATGGGATGATCCGTTGCAAGGGGATATTCTACACAAATGGAACTTGATTGTTAGCGAACTCGAATCGATGTGTTTTGTTCGAGTTTCGAGATGTTATTTTCGTCTGGATTCAAGTCCAGTACAAGTACAACTGCATGCGTTCAGCGATGCTTCCAGCCAGGCATTCGCTGCTGTGATCTACGCGAGATCGGTTTACAGCGACGGTCACGTAGAGACTAGACTTCTTGCGTCTAAATCAAGGGTTTCGCCGATTAAAAGGCAAACAATTCCTAGACTAGAACTGCTCGGTGCAGTCATACTCGCCAGGCTCGTCAACACTGTGGTTAATTCGCTACCGGATAAACTTCCAATATTCTACTGGGTTGATAGTATGACTGTGTTATGCTGGATTCGTAATGAGAAACCATGGAAACAATACGTGAGCCACCGCGTTGATGAAATTCGACAACTAACGAACAAGGAGTCGTGGAGATTTTGTCCGGGATTAAATAACCCCGCTGATCTTCCCACACGAGGTATATCTGCAGCAGAGCTTTCCAACAAGCAGTTATGGTGGTGCGGCCCACAGTTTCTACGATTACCCGAATGTGGATGGCCAGAGAGCCCCTTGACACCTAACATCACTGAAGCTGCTGCGGCAGACATCGTAAAAAATCCACCGAGGGTTTTTCATTCACTCGTGACGACCGAATCCGATCCCAGTCGTCCCATGGTTAAATTGGACGAAATTATTGACTGTGAACAGATAAGTAGTCTGACTCGATTATTGCGTATAACCGCGTATGTGTTACGATTTGTAACCAAGTTAATGACACGCACACGGGGAGATAATTTGGTAAAGGAACTGTTTTCGAGGGAATTAGCAGCACGTGAAATTGATCAAGCTGAAAATTTGTGGATACGAACAGTGCAAGCCTCGTCCTTTGCGAAGGAAATTGACTTCCTCAAGTCTAACAGTGATTCATCCGCACCAATTTACGTCAAGCAGTTCGGTCTGTTTATTGACGATGACAACATAATGAGATGTAAGGGGAGAATCAATAACGCTTCTCTCTCCGAATCAAGTAAGAATCCTGTGTTGTTGCCATCGAGACATCCTTTCACTGACCTCGTCATCAGTGATACGCATGGGAAAGTCAAGCACAGTGGAGTAAATTACACGCTCTCAACATCAAGAGAACGCTTTTGGATTTTGAGAGGCAGACAAGCTGTTAAGCGTGTGTTGAAGTCTTGCGTGATATGCAGAAAGCTTGAAGGTCCAGCTTACCGGCCAGTCGCCTCTCCCGATTTACCGAATGATCGTGTTTCAGAAGATCCGCCGTTTACGCATACAGGGATTGATTTTGCCGGACCATTGTATATTCATACCGAAGGAAATTCAACGAGAAAGGAGGACAATGGTAAAGTCTATGTGTGTTTGTTTACATGCGCTTCAACGAGAGCTATACATCTGGAATTAACAAAGGGACTTAGCGTAGAGTCGTTTCTCTTAGCGTTTCGTAGATTTACAAGTCGCCGGGGGTTGCCTGCAACTTTATTGTCGGATAACGCGAAAACATTCAAGTCATCCGCTAAAGAAATTCGCCAGATAGCTCGGTCAACAGAAGTTCATCGGTATTTGACAAACAATCGAACTACGTGGAATTTCATCGTAGAAAGAGCCCCTTGGTGGGGAGGTTTTTGGGAGCGAATGGTGAAGAGTGTTAAGATGAGTTTGAGAAAAACGATCGGTCGATCTACACTGACGTACGACGAACTGAACACTGTTCTTATCGAAGTCGAAGCTACGATAAACGCTCGACCTATAACCTATGTCTATGACGATCAAGAGTCAATCTCATATCCACTTACACCTTCACATTTAATCAGTGGACGGCGAGTCACTGTTATGCCGAACAGCGAGCATTTTGAAGTCGTTAGTACTAATAATTCTCTAACTAAGAGAGCTCGACATCAGAAGAAATTGTTGGAGCAGATAACCAAGCGATGGAGATGTGAATATTTGCTGAGTCTTCGAGAGAACGCAGCTGTGAACTCAAAGGCGAACAACAAGGCTTCGATATCGGTGGGAGATATAGTTGTTGTTAAGAACGATTCCACCAAGCGCAATTTCTGGAAACTTGCAAAGGTTGAGGAACTGTTATTTGGAAGGGATGGAAAGGTGCGATCTGCCAATGTACGAGTCTCAAGTAGTAATCGCAGACCTCTGATACTTCGAAGAGTGATCCAGCAACTGATACCGATTGAAGTGAACTCTTCCGAACATGATGTAATACTGTGAGGTGATCGAATATTGAACGTTGAGCTTGAAAACAGCCCCAAGGAACAATGTTAGCTAGGCCAAGGCGCAACGTAGAGATTTTAAAGGAATCAGAACTATGATAGTAAAGTTTGATTACTGAAGTAAATCAACCTTGGGGAGTGTTGTAAATAGTATCATGTATCTACATGAGTCACGCGCTAGTTATGCAAGTTATGTTTGTACAGAAACTCGAGATCTTATGTTACTTGATTCCACGTGATTTAAAAACCGGTTTGACTAGAATTAGTGATAAAACCATGCTTGTATATAAAATGATATGTGATTCTTCAATAAACCTTCGATACGAACCCATAGCGATTATTACGATTATTACACTCTTCAAAGAACTGTTCTTTCCCGTAAAAGAGTCTTCGTATTTCTTCGAAAATTCGCCATTATCCTTTCATGTTTTTCTACTTTTCTGTTGCATCATTTACATAGGTAATATCTCGTAGCTGTGTCGATTCGAACGGCAGATTAGCGAGACAAAGATCAACTGTACTTTGCCTCCAAATATTTCTTTCAAAAAATATGTCGATCGCACTTTGATAATCTAGGATTACTTTCTAGTTTATTAATTCTTATATTGTCTTCCAACAAATTATCCACTCCTGTTTGTATAAGTTCAATTTAAGGAACAACTGACTGCTCTGTTTATAAACATATCAACTTCCCACCCCAGCATCAGTAGGTTTGGGGATACCCCTGTGGATTCGTGTATCGAGCTTCCGTATGCCATCATACTCTCGGGTCCTGACTAATCCGCCTCTATGATTAGTTGTAGGTCCTAGTCAGACTGAGAGTGCGGCGGATTTGTGCGATTTCCAGCAAGCTGCAAACTGAACTACTGACATGACTTTAGACTCACAGTGGGTCCCTCTGTCGCTGTGGAACTCACGAGGCACAGCAAACCTGCACACAAATTTGGAACCAGTTTCTCTGCAACAGTAGTGGCCTCTTGATTAGGGATTGTGCAGCTATGTACAATACATGTACACCAACCATGTACTGGTGCAAGGACGAACGCCGTTTCCTTTCTAGTGTTTTCTTGGCACCACAATCATGACAGCTCCTGACCCACTTGTGCGGTTTGTCCTGGCCAGTAATAGTGCAGGCTAAAGTGAGCTGTTGTAAGATGGTGTGCTCGTAGTGCTGTTTCTTGCAAAGATTTGGGTAATATGGTCGGTGCCATTTTCACGTTCCCACTTGCGGTTAAGCAATCCATCCATTACCTTTAACCGGTCCCACTGTAAACCATAGAACTTACAGTATTGTTATGGCATGACACCGTCGACCCACTTTGGTATTGTAGTAGAGGACTCTTTCGATTGTATCATAACTTTGAGGTTTGGGTCTGCTAGATGTTCAGTGTTGCCACCCATCAGGGAAAAAATTCCCTGACAAGAAAACAATTTTCACTGACCATAAAGACTGTTCGACATTCCCTTATCCAAAACAAGTCATTATCAAAACCTGTAGCCTTCCCTCGCAGACGCTTTGAGGCACGAGGGGCCGTCATGGCAACCCGAAAATATTATACTAGCCTCAATTAACTTATACACAGGCCGGGTTATCTCAACAAATTTAAGAATAAAGTCTTTAGTAACTAGCGAGTCCGAGAAACCTCAGCTCTGTTATATTGTTAGGTACAGGCCACTCGCAAACACTCTGGACTTTGCAGGGATGTTTCAAAGCAATTATCAGAAACGATGTGACCTAAATATGCCACCCTCTTCTGGAAAAGGACACACTTCCTTTACATGAGCTTTAGTCCTGCACTATAGGGAGCTAAATAATAGCAAAAAGGCCACCGGACCTAGCAGGTTGCTCAACCCGATACAGCCCAACTTGATCTAACGGGATGCCAGTCAACCTGCTCTATCCCCTTGAGAAAGTTCATTGTTGTGTAGTAAGTCAACCTTCTCTATCCCCTTGAGAAAGTTCCATGTTGTGTAGTATATACTAGGGCCTGAAACGGATATAGCAGGTCGGTCAATCCGATACAACGCAACCTGATCTAACGGGTTGACAGTCAACCCGCCCTAATGGTTTGGATGTATAGGGTCGATCAACCGGCTATAACTGGTTCAGGCCCTAGTATATACTGTACTGCACGCTAGCTATTCCAAAGGGATAGAGCGGATTGAGCGTCAAGCCGTTAGATCATGTTGGGATGTATCGAGTTCACCAACCCGATACATCAGGGCCAGTCCCTAGTATATACTCTACTGCATGGGAGTTATTTCAAGGGGACAGATCGGGTTGAGCGCCAACCCGTTAAATCGGGTTGATGTATCGGGTTCACCAACCTGCAAGAGATGGTTGGATTTGTTTTGCCGTTTTTGCAGTGGAGCTAGCCAATCAAGGTCCTGCACAAGCTCCAATTGTTCCTCAGACGTTCCTTCATATACGATTACATCATCCAAATAAATCAAACACCACTACCTCCACCTTAAAGTGCTAATGAAGCGAAATTGTTGTCATTAAAATCTCATTTGAATGTTCTTTCGAAAGGAGGAAGAATGGTGTTTTCTTTTTGTCAAGGGTCTTAGAATATGCAAATTAGATAGTCTGTGACGTCATAAGGTTGACGCAGCCATGAAGAAATCTGCAAATAGTGGGTAAAAACAATGGACACTGCACATGTATGGTACGAAGGAAAATGGTAACAGTCTAGGCCCCAGGCTCCTTCAATGAGGAAAAGAAATTTCCTAATTTCTCCTTTGCCAAACAAGTTTTTCTACTGTGGGCATATCAGAAGGTTTGGAGCAGTGGCATTGTATGCGAGTGGCTTAAAGTAAATTATTTTGTGTAACAGATAAAAACTACTATTTTATGTTCAAGGTGAAAGGAGCCTGGGGTAAGTTCTAAAATAACAGATACGAACACAGAACTCAAAACGATGTGTGCACATATGAAATGGAAATTTAACAATGACAAACTCAATAAGTTTTGTTTGAATGGAAGCAAACTGCTACTAATTTTCTAAAGGAGTTGAATCCGAAAAAGAAAACAAATAGGAGAGTTGATATTTTCAAGAGTAAGCCATATATCTATTTTTGACCAATGATGTCACAAAATGTTCCTATTATAATTTCATGTTATCATCTGTAGACCAATGACTGAAGCTGCAAAACATAGCTTTAAGTATCGGGGGGGGGGGGGGGGGGGCAGTTTTCTGGAACAATTTACCCACTAAAACCAAGAGCCAAACAAATCCGAGATCTTTTTAAAACAACTTATAATTTCCTCTTGCAATATTAGTGTAGTTCTCCTCTAGTTCGAGTAGTATTGTTATTGTTTTTTATCATATTGTATAATACATTTTTCTGTATTTCTTACCTATATACACGGCTCTCTGGAAGCGCATTAACCCTTTCACTCCCATGGGGTTTTGACTGATTTTTGGCTCTTTCTAGACTGCAAAGAACCCTGCCCCCCCTAAGTAAACTGTAGTCAATGTTACCATGGAATTTTCATCTGACCAACAACACTGGGGGCACAAAGTTTTTTGTCGGCCATTTTGGATACGTTGACGTCGCACTGCTACGGAGCTGGAGGGAAGTTTGTTTGGGGGAAAACAGAATTTAAGGCTTTTTAAAGCCTTTTTTTTTCATTTTTAGAGTGCTGGAGGACATCATTAAGTCTGATGAGAGCTTGAATCAGTACTTTCTCGAAGAACTGAGTCTGTGCCTGCTATTGTGATAGAGAAAGAGCCTCATTTTCCACTCGTGAATGGGCCAGGACGTCTTCTGTCACTTTATAAATGGAGGTCTGGAGCCACCTATCATAGCTTCTTTGGAATATTGGACAACATTTACTTGCCATTGATTCCAATATGAAGCTATTAGGTCGAAATGGCTAGACTTCTTCTATATTTTGAAGAATGAAGATGGGGCCATGCCGCTGTTTGGTAGGATTTCCCAGCATGCTTTGCGGTCGTTATGGATGAATTTAGCTTGCCGTGAAGTGCTTGTGGACAGAATGGCTTGGTTCTGGGCAAGTTTAGGTGTTGGGAGACAGAAAGTGAGGTTAGTGCAAACATGAAACTCTAAATGTTATGTGAAATATGCATTTTTGAGAGAAAATGTAGAATCTGAGGAGAAATAATTATTTTTGAAAGTGCTATTTTAGTCTTTTTTTTTCTGAAATGAAATGTTAACTTATGCAAAGAAAGGAGGATTTAGATGAAATTATTCATTTTTAATATGCCTAATGCAGTTCAATAGGATCATTGGTCTATACATTAAGGTGTGTGGGAATCTCAGGGCATTGCTCTTTGAACTTAGTCAGATTTAAACCCTCAAAGCAAGTAACCAGTAATAGTGCCATATGGCACTCTTGGGAGTGAAAGGGTTAAGGTGAAGGGACACCGTGTCTAAGTAGACTGTGTGTATGTATGTATCTCCAGTCTCTATACACTGCATCAACTGACTCGTTCTACCCAGGTCTTCCTCGGATCAAGGTAATATCAAGAAATATCAAGGTCCCGGCTAGATAGCTTTCGTGGTTTTTTCGGGTCTTCCTACTCTTTTATATGTTTATTACATACTACTTGTAACTTTAAAGACCCTGTGTCGGAGCCCATGGTGCTTTGCGCGCGCAAATCATTTTCGTAGGCTACGAAAATCAGAAAGATCGTTGTTGTTGTTATGCGACTCTCGAATCTTTCGAAATCCATCCCTAGTTTGGTACATCGTGTAACTATTCATAGGTATATATGCTTAACTGACTTTCTTTTATCTTAACTTTTGTATATATACTTTTTAAAATGAAACTTTAGTTCGAATATTTCTTCGAATCCGGGTCTAGAGTGGCGAGTAGAGGAATGCCGGAGAAAGGACCGAGACAGCGAGGCGAAGCGACTCGACAAATAATCCTTCAGCAGTCCACATTTTACTTTCTCTAGGTCTACACGTGAGTTTCCCGGGGATTTGATGCACTAAGGGACCGGCAGGCTTCGTTGGAAATACAAAGCACAAAGCAACCACTTCTGGCATCAAGATCATTCGCAATTATAATTTCGCACGGCTAAGCTCCACTGAGGTGTTACGACTTATCTGTATCTGTTTTGCATTTTTATTAGCAGAGAAAGCAATGTCTAACTTTTTTTCATCCTACAGTACGTCCAGAAAGTCTTGCTACCAAAACTACGATCGTGGGTCAAACTCCAATCTGCCGAGTTCAGCTGTTACTTCGCTGTGAGTTTGACTCGAGTGCGAGTACATTTAATTTTGCACTCAAAATATATCATTCGCAAGGAAAGTTCAGATCTTCAAATACAGCTAAGCAATACTGGAGACATAAAAACAAGGTAGCAAGAGTATGCGTTTGCTTGTATAGTTGTGAAAAGTCGCACTCGTAAACCGAATTTGAATCTAAAGACAGAACAACTGGCTTCCTGCCAAGTACTGTTAAAATCATATTCGAAGCATCCGGGGAAAATTCGTGGGCTCGATTGGGTTTTTAATCCGGTAGAAAATATGAAATTCGTTATACAAAGTGTATGTGTACGTACTTCTTTTATGAAACTTATAAACAATCGAGAGCACTTTAGTTCGCCTAAAAGCTGGCTTTTAATATATGCGGCCGTTGGTAAACAAACTAATCATAACATTGGCGCAAAGGACAAATGTTATTGTTGTTGTATTACAAATATTCATTTCAGTGTTTGATCAGGGGCCCCAAACAACGAATCTCGAAGGTGAGAAAAATGTTGCCGATTATTAACATACAACAATGATTTTTTTTCTGTAATCCTTCAACTTCATGGTATTCTGTATGACACCATACAGAAATACATATAATGTTCAAACGCCGACTCATTTTGAGAGAAATTTACTACGCAAAATTACTGCTGGAGCCCAGTTGACCGGGATCCCTGTCTCAAGCCGAGCCAGGCCACCAATCAGGCTAGCTTATCTCATTCTTTCATGGTACCAATTGGGCTAGCCCATCTCATGCTTCCCTGCTAGCAGGTGTCTCTCTGTCTTGGTAAAATGGAAGGCGAGGGAGGGAGACCTCTACCGACATCCGACGCTTTCTTTGATCAACCGCCGTCCACAATCTTGGACGAGTCAAACCAGTTTCGAAAACAGGTTTTACAGGAGAAGTGATGTAAATATAGAGCCCACTGTGTTATCAGTTTTAGCTCGTCGTTTGCATACTAATTACCGTGGGACTGCTTTCCTCTCATTGGTCAAACTCCTCAAGCGTGACAAATTACTACAGGAGAAAAGTGCACGGGGTTTGCGAATCACTCGAAAATCAAACATCTTAGAACGACAAAATCCCCAAATACCGACAGGGAATGCCAAAATCATTTGTCTCTGTACCAAATAAATTGTATAATTTTATAAATTGATGTTCTGAGAGTACCAAACGCATAATTTTCAACGAAGTACCGAAGACTTTCAAAATAGCCTTCGCACGCGCGCAAACTGATTGACAGTGCAAGAACAGGCGTTACGTTAGTTCATGTGGAATACACGTCACTTGTTGCCAAGGAAACTAAACGCATGCGCAACAGAGAAAGCGTCGGATGTCGGCAGAGGTCTCTCTCCCTCGCCTTCCATTTTACCAAGACAGAGAGACCTTAGGCTCGGTTTCAGCAGTTGGGGTGTCGTTTCTCCAAAGCCTCCCCCCACTAACGGCTGGGCGCGCGGTCAACACACCGTGTCCGTGACGTCAGCTGATTAAAATTCAATATTATTCAATTTGCGTGTTTTGACAAGAAAATATGTTTACCCTTTCACGACTGTAGCGTAGGTTCTAAACTTTCAAAACACATTGTAACTCTTTAAACTAAAACTCCATGTGTGGAATGAATTCTCAAGAACAAACGCCATTTAAAATCATTGAGAAACCAGGCGGCATTATTTCCTACTCTTTATATTAGTGCTGCTCAAGACTGACAGAAATTAAAAGCTGAAATTTACGGGGATAAAGTTCAGATGTTATCTCAGAACTATATTTGTATACATTCGATTCTGAGCTAGAGTCGAATATTCCCGCTCAGTACTTGTGTATAGAGTATGTCTTGGAGACAATATAAAATTTCACAAACTTAGTACATATAACCATGAAGAATTGTAAAACACGTTTGATCCCGGGGTATGATGCAGCGATTTTCAAGTGAATTGTGATCGCAGAACGTGGCCTGAGTCAGACGTGATTTCCTCTCTTATAACTCTTTTAATATGGAGTCGCCCGTCTTTTCTTCTCGGATAAATGCAGCACTAAGTTTCTTTGAAGTAAGAATGGCTACCTGGTCTTGCATAGGCAAAGTTAAACGAGAAATGACTGAACATTACGGGCTTCGCGACCTTCGATCGAGCTCGGTAAAGTGACGGTTTCCCAAGTGACTTTCCAAAGCCTGAGTTTACTGACAAAGTGTCTTCACCCAAAACTAACTCTCTTACTGCTTCCTTGTGTGAATCCTTGAATTATTCGAAACCAAACTTTTCCAGAGCAAATTCAAACGCATTTTGGAACAGCAATCCAAAGCCTAGCCGTCCGGCTTTGAAAAGTTTACAATGTAAATTATGCAAATACAATCAGCTACCGGATTTCAGTGGCAAGTTTTTGATTGGCTAAAAACCGACAATGTCTCAGCTCGCGCCCCCAGCCAAGAGAGACCTCTGCTAGCAGGGAAATCTCATGCAATCATGGTCTTCCAATAACCAATCGGGCTAGTTCATCTCAAGCAATCATGGTCTTCCAATAACCAATCGGGCTAGCCCATCTCATGCAATCATAGTCTTCCAATAACCAATCGGGCTAGCCCATTTCATGCAATCATGGTCTTCCAATAACCAATCGGGCTAGCCCATCTCATGCAATCATGGTCTTCCAATAACCAATCGGGCTAGCCCATCTCATGCAATCATGGTCTTCCAATAACCTCTAATTGGAAATATCCACGAGTTTACCATTGACATTTGGTGGTTGTGTGAATAAGGCCTATTGCGATGAAGATTAATTTACATATCTCGCATGAAACCTAATTAACTCTGGGTTGTACTATCTACTTTCAGTATCCAATAGTATGTTAAGCCTCCGCAACATGTTTCGTGCGCAGGCAAACGAGGAAACATTGTGGGAAATACTGAAATTGATAAATGTTTCTGCGACAATGTTTCCTCGTTTACTATGAAATACAAGACACATTTCCTCGATATTTTTAATAAACCAAGAAGGATTGGAAGGCCTTCCCATAATCCTTTGCGTAGCAACTATATTATCAATTTTCCCGGTCACGTGAGCAATTCATTCTGGGTTGAATTTCGTGGATGTCTGACCTAAGCAGCACAAATTTTCACAAAGCATCTCAAAACCAAAGTTTGTCCTGGGATTTTGACATAAGTTAACGCTTGCTTTGACTTCCCTGCATTTCTGGCAAATATTTTATGAGCCTAAGAAAAATGGGAAAACATGCCGACAAGTATCTGTGATTTGAGTGAAAACGTTTTCAATTTTAGTTCGCACGCGCAGTTGACGCAATCTGATCACATCATTTTCGAACAACGAGCGCGCTCAAAGCTGCATTTCTCCGAGCACACGACTGAATAAACCAAACTATTACTTATTTCTCCCCTTTATTTCTTCAGGTAAGTATAATAAGCAATTATTGGACGAGGCTGAGCAAAATATGACGAATTGTCTGTGTCGAGTTACCAGTTATTTGCCGATGCCGAAGGCAGAGGCAAATAACTTGAAGCGAGACACAGACAATTTATCATATTTTGCGATAGCCGCAGTTCCAATAATTATTTTATTATTCAGTAACTGGGCATCATATTTTGCGATAGCCGCAGTTCCAATAATTATTTTATTATTCAGTAACTGGGCATCCAAAATGCTCGCAATTTGAGATTTGTTGAACAGCACTGCGCATGCTCACAACAATATCTGCAGCAAACGCTTATTTGCGCGCAATTATCTGCAGGTGAATCAACCAATCAAAATTCGGGATACTTAGGAACTGAATAATAATACACTTTATTCCAATATGGCTGCTATTATTTGGATAATGCCAAAAAACTTTATATTAGGCGAAGTGAATGCCGTCTTTATTAAAGCATGCAAAAGTAAGTAATACTGAGCAGTTTGAGAGTTTGGTCTTTCATTGTTGCAAAGTTATTGACATTTAAAAATATTGTAAATCACGAAAACGAGGCTAGTAGGTATAACTGGTTCAAACCCATACAAAACTCTATATGTTGAAATCTCGATAACTTAGTACCATTTTATGCTATCACCCCTAACATTCAGAGTATTGCTAATCTTGGCACTCTTTAACGTGGTAGCATTCAACTGTTATTTACTGCTCTCTATACTACTCAAACAAGATTTGCCATTTTGGAATAAAGTGTATTGTTTTCAACTAAAATGACTAACAAAGAATCGTGTTTTTTGGTATAATTAACAATAAACACCGCTCGTACTGTTTCACGACAATCGGCGTGTGTACTGTATATCCAGTGAGCGCGCCATTTTGTGAATTGTATCAACACACCGTAAACAAACGCATTTTCAACGGCTTTGTAAACCTTTTAAACCTGGAGCCGTTTGCATAAATCAGACACTTAATTTATTTTTGTAACTGCTCATGCTAATTCCAGGAAGTTGTCTAAAAGGTTTGTAATTGACTTCTTTCAGGGTAAGATTTACGACACGAGTTCGTTGTAAATTTCTCCCAAACAACCTGTCTCGAGAAAAGTGCCCAATAAATATGCTCAGATTGTATGAAAAGCACAAAATTGAAGATATTTAGCGAGTATTAAAGTTAAGGTTATTTAATATCTAAATTCACGAAGCGCTTCAATATTAGTGGTCGTGAAACTCGAAACTCGCAATTATTACAAATCCCCTTATTCAAATCTGCGAGTGGTCAGAGAAGTTTTTATTACAGAACAGTAAAATATGGAACTCACTAGATAATGAACTGAAATTAAGTAAAGACATTTTAAGCTGAAGAGCAAATTATATCAAACTCAAAATAGGTTAAATTAATAGATGTAATTCAAATTATCATGTACACTGTAGTTGTATTGTATTTGTATTTTGTCTTTGAAAAGCCGTTTTAAGGAAAGATGAATAAAGCATCAAGTATGAAGTATATTTCTTACCTTTTTGGATCCATCGGTAGTTTCTAGAGTTAAAAAACGTCAAGGAGAAATTTAGTTGGAAATGACAAAACTCGCGGGAAACTTGCCTTCTTGACGATTTTTCAAGCGTGGGAAGGCCTTCCAATCCTTCTTGTACTATCTTGCGCAAAGCTAAATTTCATTTTTTGACGTGAAAAATACATGTCAAATTTTAATCATACAAGGTCAGTTAAAATTACCCCACAACCTTATATTTTGCTTTCTTCTGTGATTACTCTTGCAGACGGAAAACAGCAACACGAAAACATTCTGCCTCAAACGACAACCCGCATATTTTAAACTCTGATTTAGCCGAACGGTGATTCGTAATGGAACAGCATTTTGTTGTAAAAGCTAGCAAAGCGGCTAAATAAGGAATTGCTCACATCTCGACGTTAGGGTAAAGGTAACGATAGTTGACATTAACGTAGTACGTAGAAAGGTAAGGGGTAGGGTAATGGATAAAAACGTTGAAAAGATAAGTGTTAGGGCAAAGATTAGAAAAGATAAGGGTAAATTTAGGGAATATCAACGTGTACAGGTAAGGATTAAGGTGGGGGATAGAAATGTAGAAATGAGTTACGTGTACATTGTAGGGACATCGAAGAATGGCTAGAACTGTAAAGGAGCGAGTAATTCATGTATTTAGCCACTAGCTGAGCTACACGCTGCCACCATTTCCCTGCTACGCCACGTGGAGGCTACCGTTCCCGTAGCAGAAATTTCCCTCCCGTGAAATGACACGTGAAGGGTGACCAAATAGTGAGAGCCAATTTAATTGTTCGCTTCAGTAGGAGCTCACCTAGAACTCAAACGTTACCAGTAGCTGATATTACAGTGGCGTCTACGAATTATTACAAAAATTATACCATTTTATGATGTTCACTCTTATAATACCAGAGCATCATCATCTAATAAATTATACTGTCAGGGCTCAAGACTAAATGTTCAATATAAATCCTTTTCTAGAATGGGTGTAAGATTGTGGAATGAACTTATCTAAGAGTATTTAAGACGTATCAAGAAATGCCTACTTCAAGTCCTTCTAAAAGACGGATCACACTTACCAAAGCTAAAAAGCTAAAAAGCTAATAACACCACTCTCGCAAACCAGTTTCCTAACCGACTTCAGCATAAAACTTGCTACTGTTAACTTATGTATTGTCAACACTTTTCCCCTTTTATTTTCTCTTTCTCCTCCTCCTTTTACCCATATATTACTTTTGTATTATCGACACTCGTCCCCTTTTCTTATTTTTCCTTTCTCCTTCTTTTACCTATATATTTTGTAAATAATTTTTTCCTTTGTTTCACATTCACTAGATTGTAAATAATTTAAATAATTAGTTGTTCCTAAATATATGCACTAAATATCAAACACACAACCCGCCTCGATTAGCCCTGCTATTTGCGGGTTAGATGTATTCATTGTAATATTTATCTGGAAATGAGTAAATAAACTTTAAACTTGAATAGCAGTTTCAGCGGTATTGACCCAAACGCCTCACTTCGATGTAATAAGCGGCATTGAAACCATCATTCTTGCATGACACCAACACCCTCCTAAACAAGCACGACTAATTTAGAGACAGTGTGAATAGTTCATTACATCGAAGTGAGGCGTTCGGGTCAATACCGCTGCAACTGCCATTCGTAGACGCCACTGTAATATCAGCTATTGTGCTGTAAAGCCGTCGCGCAGAGATCGGCAAAGAGCAGTCCTCCTTCAGAGACTGTACTGTGAAGCTACTGCCATGTGTCAAGTTGATGGTGTTCAGGGATTAACTTAGAATTCTTGCGCTCAGTGCAAGAATGTATAGTTAGTTCAACACCTAACGTAGTCGATAAAAAAATAAAAAGCCAAGCACCACGTGTAACAACTAGGACAACTGTTATGAATAATAACAAAGATAAACCATTATTGAAAGGCATGTTGCTTTTATTTCTTCCACTCCCAATTAGAAGGGGGCGGGAATGTAACCAGATACTGGGGAAATGCAATAAAAGTAACACATAAAAAACTAAGCCGTTTACATAACCTATTGCATTATTACATCGTATTTTGTATTGTGAAGTTTTGAAGCATTCAGAAAATGAGCAGGGTTGTTAAACGCAAACAAATTATCTTCTTTGGTGTTTACGCAGCTTAAATGCGAATCAGATTAGAGTGGCTTGAATACCAAACAATGCGAAGCCATCACAGCCACAATGCAACCGCGGTTTGGGGGGTGCGCTTACAACTTGTGATGTTGCATCCACAAATCCATTTTTCCTACAGTTACGAAATCGTCAACACACCAAAACGTTAGTGACAACTTCCTTTGTTCAACAGATTTCACCTGCATTAATGCTGTTTTAATTCGACATAATGGACATTACCTTTCATAGATTGAAATCAGTACTTTCGAAAGCTATAACTATTTTCTTCTTTCCAATTCAAGGACAAAGACGTCGAGAAAGTGTTTAACGTAGAAGTTGAAATAAAAATGAAAATGTGAAACCATTACAAGGAAAAACTACAACTTGTCATGATGCTTCCATAAATCCATTTTTGAAGCTAAACTAGCTTATGTCAGCGATGAACTATCCGGTTGGTATGTGGAAGGAAAAAAATACGGAAACCAATCGCCACTTTAAACTCCCTAGGGAATTGCATAATAAAGCAAAACAAACTACTGCATTTCCGTAACTCTAAACAAAATGGTCGTTTCACGACTGCCTACAAAATAAGCCCGAATAGGAGAAAACTTCCACCGTCACACTCATATATAGAACTAACATAGAATAAACAAAGCGCCTTTAGGACAACGGCATATTTGGAATCTTTCCGGAGGTTACGGTCTTGGATAGCAGTTAACAAACCAATCAGTTTCAAATATTGACTTTGAGCAGTAGTGGATGAATCGCTAGAATGGACCTTTATACGCAGATGCAATTCTACAAACTCACAGGATGTAGTACATAAACTGATATGGCCGCTTCGAAACACCGAATGGAAAGCATAACTTGGCAGGGAATAGATGTATATGCTGAAAGTAAAATTTTGCTTAAAATCTATTTTTATAGTTTGTTGTTTTGACTGAGCTCCTGGGAACCATTTGCCATGATTGGTCTAACATTCGTCAATTTTGCAAGGCAACGGGGCTACAACTGGGAGATAATGGATTTTCGTCAACATAACAATTTTAATGCTGAAGTTTTGTTTGCCAAGGTCTTGAATATTTACGTTTCCTCGGCCAGGATTAACGCTCAAAACTGGCATCCAGTGTTTCTGTTTTGACAATGACCAGTTATCCTTTTCTCTTATCTACCTACAGGTGGATAATGGCTGCCATTGTAAATTTATATTTATCGCATATTACATAAAAATATAATTTAATACCAAATCTGTAACAACCTACGTGTCAGCTGGTACCCAACCACAAGCAAGAATGAGCATGCTGGGTAAAACGACATCTGCAAATATGTATGCTCTGCATACCAGTTTTCTACAGAAATCGTTCACACACCAAAAACGTTACAGTGACAACTTCCCCTATGTTCAACAGATTTCACCAGCATTAAGTCGTCTTACCTTTTTGAAAGTGTTTCAAGTGAAAGTGAAAATATCTTGGGGGGGAAAAGGTACCCAGTGGGTACGTGTGTCTACTGGAAGTGTGTCAACCAAATGCACAGGTTTATTGAATGACTTTACGAGCATGCGCAATGCCCGAATTAAAGCCCGAATTGAGTAAATACTGACTTAGGGGAAACTGATGATATTGAGTTCTTGCAAGAGAGCACAAAAGAAATCTGATGGCGCCGAGTACATCCACCTAGACTTCAAAGTATATTTGAGAATCTTTCATTCGATCGGTTTGACAGATACCTCGAAAGCTGTGACAAATTAAGTTTGTACATTTTAAGAAATGGTAAAATTCAGGCTTACCAAAGATAATGTTCCCAGGTACGACAGCAAACAACTCAGCTAAGAAACTCGGTCTTTCAACCTCGTTCCCAGGCCATGGTCTACCGTGCATCAAACATGGCGGCGGTAAACGCTGGATCACGTGATCAGAGTTAACTTCTTGACAGCGTACGGTTACAAGTTGTCTACCGATTCATAGAAGCAGTAGACAAAACAATCATATCAATGTCAAAATATTTTGCCAGCATAGTGTTTAAATTCGACATTATGGACAAACCAGTACTATAAAAAGCTAAGGTGAATTCCAAATCACTTGAAGGACAAAGACTTGGAGAATGTTTTCAAATGAAGATGCTTCACCAAAAAGGAAACAAATAAGGATTTCACAGTCACTTCACCAGAGAAGTTCAACTATTTTCTCTGCCAGCTTAAACTAGCAGCCATTCTTTGTTTCTGTTGATAGCAATGCCTTTGCTTTAAATCCTTGTTTGGATAGGCTAGTCTGATATCAGGCTGAATAAGGATCATATTTTTTTAGTTAAACTGGCTCGAAGATGATCAAGACATACGATTTCGAGACATAATTATTTCAAAGAAAACAAATTTCTTGTTTAATAATACAGTACCAACCATATGATTTCCTATAAAAAAAAACGTTAAACCCCTTGATTGAAAGTGTTTATCTATTGATTCATTATTTCTTTATTGTTACCTTTAGGGAAGTTTAATAACAGGGGACAATAAACACCCAATATTAATCTCCAAAAATGGACTTTTGGTACACGACGATAATGTGATCTAGTTTTGGGGCAGTTTCAAGAGAGGAAATCTACAACTCATATATTGTATACATGCCAGAAAACTGTAAGGTTTTCAGGAAAAAAAGTCAAGTCAAGATTTACCCATCCATTTTAGAAGTATTCGTGAAATGAAGCGAAAATATAGCGGCTGTTTTTTATTCATCTATTTGAATTTTTGAATTGAAAATGGCCAAAAAGTGTCAACAGGTGTGTATACATTTTTCTTTGTAATGCCAGTGTCTGAGAACTGTGTCTACCTCCGTCTTCTTGGGTTAGGCAAGAGTAATATTTTATGTTCTAGTGGGATAAGAACATGGGAGTATGACAAATACACTCAGATTTGCTTCGTAGATCGGTCTCCAAACATTAAAAGACCGGAGTGGCAACGAAATATCAACAACACATTATGGTATAACAAATGCGACATTCACAAGTGCAATAACAGCTGGAATCCTTATGGAAAAGGGGACAAGACGTATCGTTATCAAATATACATACTGGCACTCCACTAAGTCCTCCACAACGCCATACAACGTACATTACACTATTGCTGGTTTGCATGTGACGTCATAGCCGCCATGTTGGTGCCCTTAAACAATAGATTCCTCGTTAGCTTCTTTTGTTGGGGCACCAACATGGCCGCCATGCCCTTTGTCATTTGAATCTCTGGGGATTGAGTGAAAACCAGCAATACACAACATCAAAAGCATATTAAACATTCGACATAGCAATAATCAATTTGTTTTCAGCGTTTGTTCCATCTTGGATGAAATGGAAAGTCTGCCAAAGGTCATGTGTACCACCCGGATCAGGTAGTACATCAGAGATTCCAAATGGGTAAACCACATTTTGCAAACCTGCGTTTTGCAATTATAATAGACAATGTTTCGTATATTAATATAAATGCATATTCCTCAGTTGGTGTTGTGCGTTAAACTAAACTGAAAGAAGATAACGTTGTAACAGCATCTAAAGTATTGCTATTTTAAAGCTTGTTTGTGTTTCTTTGTAATAAAATCATTATTGCACGATATGATGCTCTTGTAGATGAGGGACATTTTGTCCACAAGATTTTGAAAACTTAACTTGCGTAAAATTCGGTATTTCATGGGACTGCTGGGCAATAAAATGTTCTTTAATACCTTTGATAAATAATATATTTACGTTCCTCATGAGGAAATCTTATATTGTTGTTTTCAGCAACAAAGCTTTTCACCAATTCTATATTCATTGCTTGTTCATGACAGTATTGTACCTTACCATTGTACACTAAGTCGACAAGAGACACTGTTCCAATGGCTGAACTAAGGTAAGAATTAGGATTTCATGGGTAGTTTTTTCGTTGGTTTGTCAAGATGACACCAGAAAATTCTAAAAAAAAAAAAAACAGCTTGAGCCATTACCACAGCTCAGTGCTACAACAACAAAGTCTTGAAATATGTAAAAACAGAAAAAGGAGATAAGATTAGCCAGGCTTCAGCTCAAGGAGGATATCCTGTAGTACACCAAGGATGTACTAAAGCTGGCAGCATTTGGAAAACAGACTTAAGGTACGTTTCACGTTTTGTTTAGCAAAATAAAATTACACTTATAAAACTTTCCTTTCACACCAGTGTAACCGATCCATACTCGTTGACATCTTCCCCTACATGTCATCCCTTCACCGCTAGTCTGATGTGCAGGAGGTCAAGGGTTCAAAACCCAAGCCGGACCAACACTCAGGGTGTAACTGAGTATAAGGTGCTACCTTTGTGAAACAATCTCAAACTACAAATTACTTTCATGACACTTCGGATAATGCCATAAAATCATCCTGCGTTGGCCATCATTTTATCAGTCTCACCAGACTGTCACAAGTTTACCGACGTTAAATAAGGTTGTTTAACCTTTTTTCCTCAGTATGTCCATCACAGGTTTAAGTGTCATTTCTTGCACTGACAATTTCCCAGTCCAACTGATGATTTATTTTCAACATGTCTTCCACAAGCACCCCTTATTAAGACACAAAGAGTTTGCAAACCCTCTGAACATATAAAAAAAAGCCAAGTCGTACTCTCACATACGTTGATTTGTTTGCCTTTGGTCCAAAAAAGAATACCAAAGCAACATCACCCATGCTTCTGCTCTCACAGAACAAATAACCAATTGGCCGACATCTTAACCCTCGTTCCACGAGCTGATAACTTGTTTTGTCTTTCATACCACAGATCTCAAGACCATACATTGAAAAAATCGACTATCTTCAACCCAACGTCATAATTCACAATCATTGTTTCTATTTCAATTTGTTGTTTTATGTTCATTATTTGTATTATGTTTCATGTTCCATCCAGGGTACGATCAGTGTACTTTTTCACTTTAAACTTTCCACAATGTATGTACGAAAATATATACAAATCAATTGATACTCTTCACATTCAAATCGTTAATCAAAGGCAATAAGAACGCTGGTACTCAACTTTAAAGGTAACTACGTAACAATAGCAAGAAAAAGATACGGCAAATAGTAAATCAGTTCAAAGAGTTTTCGAACTATCATTACCGGAGAGCGAAAGGCATCTCATTAGTTCTGTGAGGATGGAGGGAAAAGGTACTCGTAAAATGTAAGGTTATAAGACAGTCATAGCCACTAAGGTGCTACTTGAAGATGTTATGTTCAAGTTGACTCAAACATGTCGTAAAATCGTCTGCAACAGGCCAAAGTATGCAATATGGATGTTAGATAACTTTACGGATGCCAAAAATGTATAACAACCATATTTTCAAAGATTGTGTCACATGTCGACTTATCCATGACCTCGTGACTATCAAGAACTCATACGTGTGTAACGAACTTGAAACTCATGCTGCAGAGGGGAGCAACTTTTGAATGTTCAACCTTTTCTGTCAAGTTTACAGATCAAGAAAGCTGCTCTATCATTAGTGTTTGCCATCAAACACGTTGATAAAAACAGAGTAATGTAAACGAAGAATGGAAGAACTTCTCAATTTCGTTGCTCATAATAGAATCGATGTGAAAGGAGAAAAGTTACGTATTGGAGGAAGCAAGTTATATTGGAGGGCAACAAATCTGAATTTCTAACGGGACCTGAAACAACTGAAGGGGCCGATCAAAGTCAGGACCCGGCTAAACCACAGATCGAATTGGAATTTAGCGGTAATTTTTTTGAAAGGAGGAAAACCGGAGATACCAGAGAAAAACCCTCATGGCAACATTTCACAAGATTGTTATTGGTATTTTGTTTTTGGTGTTATTGATATTAGATGTAGAAAATGAAAGGTTCTATCAGAGGAAGGTAGGTACAGAGTATGGCGAACAGCCATGTTTACATCCCGTAATTACACATAATATTATATAATGTTGAAAATCGTCTTTAAATAAATGCCAAAAGGCTTGTGAATGGGTTGCAACAAGAAATAAAAGAAGTCAAATAGTGAAAGACTTTATAATACACGTCAAATGAAAGTCCATGATCCTAGTTTTCTTTCTGGTGGGGAGGGGGCTGACATAAACTTAATGATTCCAATGAAACAGGAGTACCTTGAATTTTCAAGCTACTGTATAGTACAGTATACAGTTTTATATACAGACTACAACAATAGATGGAAATAGAGAGTAACCCATTTTGGGGAGAGGGGTTACTTAGCATAACAATACTATGGGTAGGATGTTGAAGATCAAGTCTGATGCAGCACAAGGTAACAGATGTTAGTGGAAGGGAAGCAAGCAAGGAGAAGTAGTGCTTGCTGTGATTAAGTCTCAGTAAGACAGTTTTGTGCAGTTTTCACTGAAAATTAATAAAAATGCCATGCAGAGTTTTGCATTTTTAAATATACAATTTAAGGTAGCTGATTTACGGCAGGGATTACTAATACGCCAAATTAAAGTATTTTAAGTGACTCCACTGCTTCATAAGAGTGAGTCGGGTTGACTCCATATACCAAGGAGGATTCCCCCCCTAGGCATGCCAATAAACTGATGGCTTTTGAAGGAGGTTAACTGTGAATAAAGGTTTGTTAGGACAGCTTTCGCAGGTAATAAACTCTGGTTTCACGAAAATTTTGCTTAGCCACCATCTTGAAAGTGACCTCAAAGACAGCCATCCGTGGCTAAGGTTTGATTCCGAAAAGGAATGTACTTTATGCACATAAGCTAAAAGAGACAATCCCTTAGCGAAGTAAGGATGCATACATTTTGAGCCTTCGACATGAACAAAGCAATTCGCTTTGATGGTCACTATTGGAAGCACGCTACGATTGATGTGCATCTGAGAACACAATTTGCAAAGTGTGAAAAAGGCAAAGCAGCAGCAGAAAGTACTGTAAAGGCACCATTTCACATGGTTTATTGCACAATACACTTGGTTTTTAACTCGTGGACGCACGCTTGCGCATGGACGAGTTACTGGGGTTAGGTGGATTTTCATTTCCGAATCCTGTATGTTAGCAGTTTTTTAGATCGGGATATACTCGTACGACGTTCGGAATATCTGTTGTACATGTGTAGAAGTGTAGACGAATTATTCATAGATAATGGTGGTAGCTTCAACTTTATTTATCTAGAAGGCTTTAACAATCAGAATTCGTCAAAACCCGAGCACATGAGTGCTATAACGGCATTCTTGGACGAATGAAGACACCAATCTCAGTACTTCTGGCGAGTCTATGGCCAGCAACGAATCCTTTGAAGAATTAATTTCACCAAAAGAAGTCCTCAACGATAATCAAGAAAGCAAATTCAAAAATCGCAGATAAGAAAAATGTCTGTACGACTTCAACCGGTATATGTTCTAGTAGCACCACATTACTTCGAACTATATATCGGCTTTCGTGCAGTGCACTGAAAACAATGTTCTAGACCTTCAAACGTATGTTGATTGCATGAATCGGAACCCAAACTTATCAGATATTAAACTCTAAATAGAAAACGTTTTATAATGGCGTAGTGTTAATTTTACGAGTATATTTAATAGCTCTACAAAGCTCGACAAATATTACAATTCTCAGAACTGAACAGTTTTGCGGTCAGAGAGCTGATCCTCACGATCGACGACTTGATTGTTCGTCAGCAAAGTTATTTTAGATTTAATACTCTTGATTACCTACTTTGGAAATACAAAGGAATACAAAGGAATATGAATTATCCATGTATATTCTGACTAAGGTTTATTTCAGCGAAGCGTGTTTAGGTCACAGGACCGATAAAATTACATTCCGGTCCATTCCAATAAAGTAACGCAATAGCTAGTGATTGGATTCGAATGGTCACGTCACACTGCAGGGCGTAGACAAAACTCATTTTAACCACTTCGATATGTGTTCTCAAAGTCCAGTGGGGCATATTGATTTAAAGATAGGGTTTTCGCGATCAATTTGATCTTGCTACACTGAATAATATACTGAATAATAACACTTGCCACACAGTACGTGTCACTTGTAGAACATTCTAGAACGACATAGAGTACACTAGATTCCATTGGAAGGTTCCAGAACTAGTTAGAATGCACTTTGTGACTCAACACAACAAGAGCCCATCTGTGCTTTCACTCGGGCCACTATATATACATCAATGCAGCCAGACACTCTTTAAGGTGAGCACACACCAGGGGACGTTTTGCATGTCCCCTAGTATGTCCCACTTTTATGGAGGAAGGGGTACTCCCATAAAGAAATTGTTTTCAGTGTCCAAGGGAAGCACCAGAAATGTAATGGGGGAGGTAGGACTTCCTCAAGATGCACATTGTTTTTGGCCCCTTGGTTGTGCAAGGCAGGTTTTTTTCTTTGACATTTTGCGTTCCAGGATTTTTATTTTTTATTTTGGACTACCCTTCTTCAGATTTCTGATGGTGTGTTCCCAATGAGATTGAAGATGAAATACACTTTCATTTGAAATGCTCTTAGTAATAACCAAAGATAATAATTATTAGCTGAATTTAGCAGTCTTTAGGAGTGGCCGGTAGCGCGGTGACGTTCATTCTCTACTCCCCCAGTATATATGTAATTTAATATTTTTGTTTTTCTCGTATGTAAATTAAAGAAGTTGACCTTTTACTGTAAACACTACTTATTCATGTAACACACGTTTACAATTTAGTCTGATGTTCTGTGATACTGCAGGTTCCGAGTACTAATAGACGATTGTCTCAAATGTATGTTTATATTTGTACCATATTATAAGTTGTATCCTGTCCATCCTGTGATGGAGCTATCACTATATTTATCTACTGTTCTTTCTACCATGCGGCTCTTTCTCCGCGGCGGTTCTCTCTGGAAGTCATGTTAATTGTATTCGTGGTCAATTTGTGTGCCTCTATCTAACTTTATCTGCTGTTCTTGCTATACACGATGAGCCATTACGAATCCATATTGGTATTTGTTGGATTAAAGATTATTAACTGAAATGCCTGTTGGTTATCTCGAATTAAAAGCTTTACCCTCATTCCCAAAACTTCAGTCTGCTCATTATAATACATAACTATAAAGGGAATTGTTGGAAGCCTTTAATTTCTCGAACCAAAACCTCGGCCGTGAGAGGATTCTTGTTAAGTTTACCTTGAGAGTTGAATATTGCTTGGCTCATCATAATTCTGTGCTGAGTGTGTATTTCTGGCTTCGTGTTGGCGAGCGACAGTGTTGCTCTCACAGTTCAGGAGTTTAGATGTCTTCAGACTTCAATAGAGGATAGTAACCCATAACTGCTCAACCACAGTATATATATTTCCTAGTAAATCGCTATATTTCGTTATAAATCAGCTATTCAGTATACCTGTATAACGTACACAGGTCTCGATATGAGATCGGTAAACCAGCCAAAAACACGGTCAAAATTATTTTAGTGTTGGCCTACCGATCACGGTGTTTGCGCTGGTATGTATTATGACCGAGTAAAATGAAATGTGGCATAAAACCTACGAAACGTACCTCAAACAAGAATAGCGTCCGCAGAATCTTAAGATGGCACTGGGCTGTAGCCTGCGTCGCATCAGGGTTCAGTTCGGATGCGATGCAGGCTACTGGACTGGAGAGAAAACTATTAGCGCCAACAATTAATGCATAATTTAACGCATGCGCAGTAATTTTTCTGCACAGACCCAAAAAAAAATTACGGCCTGCAGATTTAGACTCGTGCCTGCCACAGGCAGCCCGAGTAATTAGGCGAAGGTTCTAGAAATACTATGTAATCAAGCTTTGAATAGGTATCACGCTTGTTGCTAAGTATACTACTAAATATAGCCTGATCTGAGGGGTGAACCAGACAAAATTAGAGCTTGTGAACAGACCCCCAAAGTTGGAAATATATATCAGTTGTGTCCAGGACTTATTAATACCAGGCTGCTCAAACGATTCAGTTAGTGGTGAAGTCGTAACGATGACGCCATCGATCACGTGATTTTAAGTACACGCCCGTGTCTCCCTCATTTCTAGTGCCAGGTGGCTCAAACTTTGACATGTATGGTATTGCGTCCCCATGAATTACTTAGTGATGTCGTAACGATAATAATAATAATCAACTTTATTTTAGGAGGGTGGCACCTTAACAGTAAACACAGAATAACTTGTGACCCTCCTACAAATTCTAAAATAAGTAAAACTACAAAAACGACAACGAAGTACATACACAGCAAAGCGATAAAAATCATATATAGAATATATAAAGAAAATAGTTAAAACTATAAAAACTAGACTACATTTGGATTAAAAATATTCAATGTCCTTATTTGACCGTGACAAATACTGAAAGGGAGCTTTCCTAGAAGTGTTTATAGATTGTTCTTTATTAAGATCATTTGGCAAGGAATTCCAGATCCTTGAAATTGATATGGAAAAGGATCTTGCCACTAGGTTGGTTGAACCGTGTCAACTAGGTCTTTTATGGAAATCTGCATTACACTGATCAATGACGTCATCGATCACGTGATTGTAAGTACACGCCCTATCTCCCTCATTCCAAACACAGGTAACCCTGTAATAGGTCAGGTAGGTACTTCATGTAGGAAACACATAAATGTCACCTGCCACATGTTGGTCATCACGTAACCACTGAATAAAAACTATTTCGACCGAAGAAGGGGCTTTGTGCACGTTTTTGTATGAAATAACATTCTGATCCAAAGAAAGATGGACAATAGAACTGCTAATGCTGTTGATACAGATTATGAGACGTTACATCTTTTATAAGTTAGGCATAGTATTATTTTAAAGTTCGCTGTCATAGCATAGGCAAGACAATCACAACATAAATAATAGGTTAGGCTTTGAACATTTCCAAATGTTTCCCGTGATAACACACTGATATACACTGTACATCCACGAGCTTGCCATTGTGGCACTATGTTTTTAACATTTAGTATATTTTTTTGTTAATCACACAATAACTCTTAGGTTTTCAAAAATGAGTCCAACACGTGTGGAGCAGGAGTCGAACTGACTCCAATCATCAAGTGAAATTTGTAATCCCTGATTGGGCACCGGAATGTTGTAGGAAGATTTGTATACATCATAATTATATTTCAATATGAATTAACATTAATTCAGCTTGGCTCGACACTAACGGTGGTCAACAAGACACAGTCTAGCAGATTTGGGCTTCTGGATAGTAGATTTGAGTGTGTTACTTGGCATTTGGCCAGTAAAACTTCTTAAACAAATTCCAAATAAGACTGATTACCTTTCACTTCCAACAACCGTATAAACTACTATATAGTCTTATTGTTCCTTTTTTATATCAAAGTGTTCTAATAAGTGGTATATTGAGGCATTTCCAGACGATTAACTACTGTAAACTAGACAGGACTGGAACTTAATCACACGTCCAGTATTCCATCACGCAGTGCTAATATAAACCGCCATCTTGTTTTTTTAAAGTAGTTTTAACCCACGTAAATAAGCTAAATCCAATGGCATAATAGTAATGGATCTGATCAGAACATTCTTTTCATCTCCACGGTCAGCTTCTGATAAGAGACACCTAAAGAAGTCTACTGGACCTAAAGAAGTCTGCTGGACCAACACTCAGGGTTTTAAAAGAACTGAGTAGAAGGTGCTGCCTTTGGGTAACAATCTCGTTTTCGAACTGCAAACTTTCGAACTGCATCTTTTCGGATAAGAACGTCAACTCACAGGTTTCCCGACGGCCTCACGTTTATCAGACTTCCAAGACCGTTACGAGCTACCGACGTAACATAAGGTCACTTCACCTTCTACAGAGAACACTTCATCTGAAATATGACCTCCAGAACTTCAGTCTGAAAAAAGAACTTTTGTTTTAGGTAGGAAAAAGGACTTTCCCATCTTCCACTTTTGTGATTGGCTTCTTCTGAAGAATTACAAAGTGGTGGTTGTGCATTTACAGTATGCCGTAGAAGCACAAGATTCAAGTGTTCAAATGCAAGGGAGGACAAGAAACTATGCTAGAAAGCTGACATGCTACAAGTTGCTTTCTTTCCTGTAGTTGTTGCTAGATATCGTGGCAGCACAAGGAAGTTTACTTTTCCAAAACGATGGTGTCACTCTCTCCAAAGTGCAAGACAAACTCAATACTCCATCTGCAGTGCTTCAAGCATTTAAAGAGAGACCAGGAAAGCACTTGAGCTCTTTTCGTGTTTAAAGTCAAAGAGCCGACGCAGAATAATGGAGACAAAGCTTCATTCAGTAGGTTCAGGGAAATGTTATTGATGCATCAGTGAGGTTTATTAAGAAGAGATGTGCTGGTATACCCTGACTAGTCACGCCAGCTGTATGGACAGATTGAGATCCAACCACATGCCCAGTATTTTAATTGTTCCATTCCAAAGGAACAGTTGTATTCGATGGAAATGAAAGTTCATGTCCAGAGGGCAAGGAATGAACTGTTGTAAAGTTAAGACTTTTGGAAGAACATACTTCTGCCTTCTCAAAATCATTTCAAGTGACAATCAATACATTAAAAACTAACAATGGTAACTTATAATAAGACCTAACTTCTCCAGATTCAGGATGAATGGAAAGAAAAATGACTGTGTTAAAGCATGTTACAGGTCATAGTGGTATTTCTACTTTCTTTTGGGGGATAGTTGAATCAGCATAAGCTGGTAGAAAGGTACACTTTACTAGCCACAAATCTACTAGAAAACGTTAGCGTCAAGCACTGAATTCAGCTTCAATTACGACCATTAGATTCTGAAGTTCCTTGACAAAGGGAAGACACATTATTTTGAAGCTACAACAATCAGTTTTTGATACTCACCTCAAAAATTTACGCCTGAATCTAATATCGTCTCTAAAATGAGACTAAAGGCAATTAAGTATTTTGGGCTTCTATCTGGATAACAATACAGTGATAACAAAGACTTTTCCAGCCAGGTCTAACAATTCAATTTTTTTATTACACGAAGAGCAGTGTTACGGCATGCTCTTGGGCCAGTCCATAAAAGCAAGGAGGGAACTTCATTCAAACACTAGAGTTTTCATGAATTCTACTTCTGCCCACAGCATTTCCACACCAATTTCCTTAGAGCATGATAACACTGCTGGTGTGCAAGTCCTCTTAACAGGGGATTTAAGCCAGGCTCACAGGTAAGCACTGTCTTTGTCATTGTGCAATCCAAAACTCTACAGCAAGTGCCATCTAAGAACATTTTAATGGAGCTAAAACCTCATCTCGAACAAATTATAACATGAAATCGTAAATGTCTTTGCTAATCAAGCCATCATAATCATACACAAAATTATCCATTTCACAAAAGTAAACGATGGAGAATGGAAGTGGTGTTCATTTCAACAATCCAATGTCTCATAAAACTGGCAATTTAAGGTAGCTTGAAATACTATATCCTCCTACTTAATCGTAAGGGTCCCTTATAAATACAAAACGGTTTCGCTTCTTTCACCTGGGCACGACGACGATTCCTCTCCAAAATCCTTGTCATCATGCAAACTTTCAAGTAGGTAATTCTCGTAATATTTCCTTGCATTCCACTCCTCTGGCATACGATTTATCATAGGCATGAACGTTGTTCGACACAAACACTGTTGCGTCTCATGTGGTTGGCATGAAATAAAGAAACTTGCTGCATATGTTATGTGTTTCTTCCTTATTAGCAGCAGTTTTCTACTATCATCCACAGTGAATACTACAGGTTCTATTTACCCCAGCTTATTCAATACTGCCGAGGTGGGGAGCTCAGGGAATTGCATTTAGCATGGACATCACTTGCAAGACGTGACATCACTCGCCCAATGTGATGCCACAGGCTCAATGTCAGCTTCTAAAGTGGAATAAAGCTGCTTTGCTGTAAACATTCAGTACTGAAGTCCTTGTTGCATGTGTTGTGCACTGCAAGTAAATATATTTTAGAGCTTTATCCCAAATATCTATTTCAATGCAGATGCGTGCCATGTGTTCAACAATGAGGAACAAGTAGGATGTATTGTGTCCTTGTATGAGACCATTATACTGCAGGTCATTTTTGGCTTTTGGAATAGAATATTAACGTTGCAACAGACAGCACAGATACTGGATGTAAATCATCAAGTACATATTGTTGAAATATTTTCAGAATTTTCTGTTTCTCGACACAGAACTGATAGTCTGCTCCTCAAAGAACTTGTCCACAAATTCAACAATTCTTGCGCGGACTTCCTTGTAATTTCGATGCAGTTCCAACTCTTCTATACTGTAACTCTTCAAGAATTCTTGTGTGAGCTTACGAGCGTAGCGTCTGAAATCGTCCTGAAGAAGGGAATGGGTGTCAACAAAAAAAAAACATGAAACCACAATAGAATAAAGATATAGGAGTAAATGTCAAAATCTGCTGTGTTCATATCATTGTTATTAAGCATCTATATTTAAAATTAATAATTCAGTAATATATAAAATTATCATTAATGTGAGGCGCAGTTTGTAGTGATTCAGCACCGAAAACTAAATTATACAGGGCTTTGCGTAAGTCAAGAGTGAGCAGGTTCCACACAATTGACGCTCTACGTGCTGTCGAATTCTTCACGTAATAGCTATTGAAGCGTGGTACTATAACCTTATTCCTGTTGCGTAAATTGTGCGTTCTGTCATTCTTAACTAGAATATGGTCCAAAGAGGGTGCACTCATAGAAAATTTGATATGCTAGTGTATATAACAGCAGCAGGGCTGACGCTTCGGTACTATTTTGCGAGAATTTGCACCTGTTTCTTTTACCTCCCCTGATATTCCCCGAAAATATCCCCTCTTTTTTTTTTAAAGGGGAGACATGCTCCCCAATATTTTAAAATCAAAAGCACGCCCTGCGCTAGTACATTGTATGTTTTGGTCTGCTTCATTAATGGTTGTTTTAGAAAAAAATATTGATCCAATCTGAAATAATATTAAAACTGTATGTACTTTACTGTACTATGGTATATTAGATTTTTAGACAAAAAATTGATTTGGTCCTATGATATTAGGAAATGTTAAGTAATGCTCCGGCTAAGAACGATAGCATGAACGGCAAGGGAATGTAAAAGCTGTTAATTTGCTATTGTTCTTTCTCGTAATTTCATTGGTTGATACTCGTAAATTCTATAGAAACCCATCCAATTTTCATTTAATTACATTTTCATTTAATTACATTTTCATTTAATTACATTTTCATTTAATACATTTTCATTCAATAATTTTTGAAGTTTTTATTTTTGAAGTTTTAATTTCGTTTTGATCAAACTAACTATGGTTTGATTTCGAAGAATATTGTATGTGAGGAAAGTTCTCAAATTTGTGATTGAAACATTGATTGTTTTCTCCCTTTCTGATTGGCTGGATGGTGGCTCCTTTGAGTTTTCACAGTAATAAGAGCCAATAGCATACAAAATACTTTATTTTCTTCGTGTAGTTAGGACTGTACATACAGCACTTCAAAAATGCGAAAAGGGTCTATTATGCAGCACTGTCAAACTTAAAACAAATTATTAACCAAGTGTCTCAAAATATTTTTCATTGATAGTCAAAGTAGCGAGTACCAGTACATGACAAGGAAGAACATTTAAGTGTCATTTAGTACTGTGGCCAATTTAAATAGCTCTTCAGAATTGAGTAGTCAGTGAAAACACTATATAGAGAACACTGATATTAACCGCATTTTGAATGTACATTTGGAGAATGAACATTCCAACTTGCTCTTTTGTGTTCTTTTAAAATTGCACTAATTTTCGTCAAGAAGCAGCCTATAAGAGGTTGACCAAAGATTTACATATTTAACATTCAGTTTAATTAATTCTATGTACTGTCAGTAATAAATACTAATATTTCAAACGTTTCAATGTGTTCTTTTATAAAATTGCATATTTTTTGTCAAGCAGCAGCCTATAAGGGGACAAAAGATTTACATATCTAACATTCAGTTTAATTAATCTATGTAATGAATGTCGGTATCAAAAACAATAGTTCAATGTCTTCATCTTTTAAATAACATTTACAAAACTATTTTACTAATTAAAATCTAATTAAAATCTTCATTTATATTGCACAGATTTAGTATCATTTTTTATATTCTTCAAGCACCTCAAATGGACTCTAACCCTAAGTACTACCTTCTAAAATTATTTATGTACGGAGTTCTAAAGTGTTACGTCATCATTAAGAATATCACAACATAGTTCTTGATAGGCAGATAGAGGATACTTCTATTAGGGAATGTGCGAAATTTCAAGTCTCTATAACCATTACAAAAAGAGATAATAGAATTTAAAGTCAAAATTTGACATACAAAGTCTGTAACTTTTCACTGATTCCAAAGCGTTTGGGACAAGTGAAAACTGAGACTATCTTTCTGCAACAATGGGCAATATCTCAACCACTTTTTTTTTTCTCAAATGGTCTCAAATATTTTTTAACTAGGACTTTCTGAAACATTGGTTTAGGTAAAAAAATCCTAACATTTTTGTACCCGAGTGGAGTGTTAGGGCCTACCTTTAAAATATTCTTTCAGCACAATGTGTCTATATACAATGTCTTAACCACTTACCCTACTTGCAAGTTTCCCCTGCCTCAAGTAGCGCGTCAAATGTCCACATATTGTATGTGCAACCCTTTCGCGTATTGCTTTCTTGTCCTGTACTGCCTGCTCTTGGAAAAATGCTACTGCTCGCTCATTCTGCACAGCATTTCCTCCCGGCTGCTGCTCAGAACGATCTACCCTGATGGTCATACCTGGTTGTAGATAAGATGCTATTACATTTCTGTGATGGTCCTCATCTTCCTCGACTGCTACAGCAAGAAAGGAATTTCCCCTGTGCCGTCCTGATGTTGGGTTTGCAAGGAACCATCTTCGTAGGCTTCTTGGGTTGACAATGACTTCCTGAAAAGAATCCTGAATCTTGAATCTTAAAAGTTTACAGTTCACTAGGATTATCTAATAAACATTTTGCTATTTCAATTTCTTATTAACAGGTGGTCACACATAAATGTAAAACTCAACTATAGTTCTCAAAAGATGGTGCTTTGTAGTTTTACACACAATCCTTTGTATATGAAAACGTTCAATCAACTTAAATCGGCATTAGAAAAAAATAAAACTTAAAAGAACAAGTAACCAGTGGTAAAGGTCAGACCAACACTTGGGCCTTAAAAAAACTGAGTATAAGGTGGTGCCTTGTGAAACAATTTCGTCCTCAAACTGCAAATGGTTAGACCTTCATGTCTTCTCAGATAAGGACATTAATGATCAGTGCAAGGGGTAGGCATTTCTAATGCATGGAATGTAAAAATGTGCTAGTTGTGGTAATGTTTCAATTTCCACCTCACTGGCTTAAAATCAAAATCTGTCAAAACTTCTAGAATATAATTTTCACAGTAAAAAAAAAGATTTGAATTGCAACTAGTGAACTCTCATAACTTTAAATATGACAAAAATTCAATCTGGATAACATTTTAAAATTGAAAGCTTTCTTGGTTATTGTTTTGGACTTTTCTGGTTGGACGAAATGTTTTCACACAATTGAAAAGTAGTTTTATAACAGTTTCAGTAGATTTGATTTCGGAAATTTATCATTTAAGGGTTGATGAACATATAGACCATCTCATACCCTATTGGCACTTCAGTACGCTTCATCTCTACATAAAGCCGGTCAAGTTCCGCCCAGTATGTCAGTATGAAAAAATATAACATGGGGAAAGCATCTGAACAATAGAATTGTGCCTAGTTTTTACATTGGAGATGCACCAGTGGACAAAGAACCACATTTTTGATGTCCTCCTCATTCTCCTCCTCCTCCTCATTTCTTATTATGTAAAATAAGCCGTTGCCAGTGCATTATTTTTTAGTTTAGATAACATACCAATTGTAAGTGTTATTTAGAAGTGTGTACTCAGTAAATATCTTTTACTAAACAAGCATAAGGTCCATACTGTGTAAATTAGCATTTAGGCCGTTAAATCGGGGGGGGGGGGGGGGGGGGGGTGGGGTGGGGGGAGGTATTATTGGCTCAAAAATATTCAAACCCAGCTTTGCTTCAATTTTGTGGTCTATTTGGATAGTAAGATTTCTTATTAACTAGCAAAATCCAAAGCAACCATCAAAATTAAGCGGATCAATCCCAGTTTCTGGGTAACTACCCACCCACCCCTCCCTTGGATATGCATTGTTTCATTAATTAACCATTGAAGGTTAGGGTGAAGTGTGGGGGAGGGGTGGGGGGTTTCCCAGAAACTGGGATTGATCCAATTAAGCTTACTATCAAATCACTGATGGAATAAAAATTAAAAAAGCAAAATCACAATCTTGAACTTTACACACAAGAAACGAATACAGGCTTTGAGTAATTTAGCATCTTTATCCAAGAAATATTGACCATGTTACCTTGAAAGAAACTTCACTTGCTGGGGTATTTCACATTTGAAAACGAAAAGTTGGCAAGCAGCAAAATCACACCTCCAGTGTTAGTACATATAATGTATACAATACTCACCCCCACTTTGTCTGACATGCCACAACTTAAGGGTGGGTTGAAGTCGCTGGAGAGAATAGCGATTATGACCTCTTGCATCTCCTTGGCATTTTTCTCACTTATAGTATACTGCTGATTCCCCTCATCCAATGCCATGATCCTGAGAGCTTGGAAGTGTTTGTCATCATATGGCATCTGGCTCTCAACCCTTTGCTTTTCTACATGGCTGTTTAAAAGCTGCATGTGCCTTTCAAGGTAGAACTGGATTTCAAACTTGCTAAAGCTTGTCCAGACAATCACCTTCCATAGTTGGTCCCCTGTGGGAAACCTTGGGTACACGCCCTGGTAGCAGCTGCTGTTGAACAGTTCTTTGGCTGCAGACAGGCGGCCTTTTCCTGCCAGGCCAGTTGTTAATGCCCGTAGGACATCAGAATCACGAGTGATATACTCTATTTCCATTTTCTTCATAAATTCCGAGGCATCATCGATTTCCTCAAGTCTGATATAAGCTCTGAGTAACTCATTGTATAGATATTTAATGTGTGTCACACCAAAGACATCTTTGTCACCTATATTCAGCAGGAGCTCCCTTGCTTCTTTAAGACTTCCTTTTGCAAGAAAATATGCAACAAGTTTTTCAAATATGGCACGCCTTATATCTGCTTCCCCTGAAGACAAGAAATACCCTTCACCTGGCAGAGTGTAGTTAGACCCTCTCAGTACTTCCAAGGCACCTTCGAATTGTGGATTTTCAAGCTCCAGACAAATCTCAACTGCAACCAGGGCAATAGTTGGTGCTGACAGAGGTGTTTGGTTTGGCAGGAAATCAGCTAGTGAATTAAATGGAGAAGGGTGAGTCATGTGGAAATGACTACCATCTCAGGGATGTAGATAATGGATGGGCAACAGGCCATTTCCATGGCTGAATTAACTTGTTTTTAAGAATGGCTGTGAGCAGAAACTAAACAAAGAACATCATGATATCAAAATAAAATGGCCCCACTATAACTATTTGTCTGGTTATCTCTAAACATCCCTGTATCTACGCAGATTGCTTTTCCTTCGGGAAGTTCAATAGGCTGATTTTCAATATGTTTGAGCCTCATTATTGTACTCAGCCCAAGGTAAAAAAAGCTGTAAATCAAATGATTGTCGCATTTAGTAACTATGGCAAGAGCAGTAAATTGGATATGTAATGAGAATTATGATATGGACCAAGCAAACAAATTTTAACAAGATATTTCTCATATGGCTCAAAAGTAAACAGAACCAGCACAACATTGCAGTTATACTCTGCAAACTGACCAATCATAACTCACTAAATCCCTTAAGCATAAAATAATCTATTTTATTTACCTGCATACTGTGAGTAGTTGATACTATACTGGTGCATTGTGTGTAACACAATGTATCCCTCCTCCCATCGCTGCCCTGCATAGCACACCTGCATTAAAGCCACTCCAAGCTGCCCAATCAGCAAGTGATCATCTGCATCCAGTACCTCACTAGGACTTGAACTCGTGTCTTTCTCTGGGTTCTCTAGCTGGATCTCTATTACAGCTACAAAGCTACTTAAAGCCTCACCAATGTTTTCAGAAGCATCAGTGGTAAATGCCAAGAAGAACATATACACCATCTCATTCCCTATTGGCACTTCAGTACGCTTCATCTCTACATACAGCCGGGCAAGTTCCTCCCAATCACATTCTTGTGCAGCTTTCTACAAGATGAGCAAAAGTTTGATGAATATAACTCTTGCTCCCCCCTGGCTATAACTTCTCTTCAAGACTTATTTGCGTGTCTATTATGGTTCTTAGGGCCCATGGCTATTCAATAATATTATACTTTTCAGGTATAGTTAGTAAAAGATAAAGAACAAACTATTTTAAAATATACCATTGTATACATACAACCTTGGTCAATATAATTAATTTTGCTGGAAAATGAAACAAATTGTGGAAAGTTCTATGTTTAATAGTGGCCACAACTTTGGAAAAGCAAGAGGAGAAAAAAGCCAATGCATTCTTTCTTTTTGCTACAGTATGGCATTTCAATAGTTTGCACCATCACGTGACAGAAGCCATGTTGGATGGCAGGGTTTAATCGTGTGAAAAAATAAATCTCAAAGGAATCAAACATACATACATACATAAACTTTATTTCAACTCGAATTTTCAGAGTAGCAAATACATGCTAATATCTTCGAGAAAACTACTGTTACTAATACTAATACTATTGTTAAATTACTAATACTAAAAATATTTACAATGAAACCTAGAAATTATTAACAAATAGACATTACTGTAAAATTAGATTAGATTGTATTTACGGATTTCTCTCTTAAAATCAGTGATAGTTGTTAAAGATCGAAGATTATCAGGTAGGGAGTTCCAGAATTTTGCAGTCGAATATTTGAAAGAGTGCAGGCCATAAGTTGTTGTTTGAGGTTTAGGTAGGTTCAAAATATCAGTGCCTCTTGAGGAATAGATTACAGATCTTAGAGTAAACATATCTTTTAGGTAGCCTGGATAGTTTGAACATTTCAGAGATTTAAAAAGTATAATTCCTGTCATCCAACATGGCCTCTGTCACGTGATGGTGCAAACCCTCTATTAACATTTGAAGTATGTTGTATCTATTAAACTAGAGTACTACAAATCCAACTAGTGGGACATTAGTGGGACTATATAAAAGAGGGAGGATTATACATGGACATAATGTACATGTTGTTTAAAGTGTTTATGAAACCAAATTTTGCATCTTTATTTTATTGCAGAATAATAAAGTTTATTCTTTTCTGATTATCAAGAGTATATTTATTTTTCAGTTCCGCCTTCGGAAAGGTCTCTTTTTCGCCATTCAAATTGACTACTTTATGCTAAAAACTGTCCGGGGCCTGGAACCGAATCTATATTACAATGACGTCACTGTGAGGACTCGCAAGTGACAATCCCTTTGTATGATCATGTAGGAAGATGCGCATTTCTACAAAAAAATACAATATAATAAAGCACAATACAATTCAATACAAAAAATGAAATACAGTAGAACGCAACACAATCCTTAACAAATAAAAGATGGTTCTCCTTGTTCTATAAAAAATATTACATGCTTGAGGTCCGATAAAAACTGCGAATGCACGTGCAGAACAAGAGTGCATTTAGCACCATTTCAAGACCTCGAAAGTACATGATTTTGTTATAGAACAAGGAGAACCATCTTTTATTTGTTATATAATAGAAACTTCAATCTAGACGAAGGAAAGTAAGCTATCTAATTTTAAGAACCCACATAAAAATCTAACTAAGCGAACTGAGTACAGCGAAAACTCCATTTTACTGTACTTCGACTTGTTTACAACATTTCTCGTCTCTGATTGGTTTAATTCTGACAGCTTGACATTGACGACCTGAAAGCTCGTTTCTTATTGGATAAAATAACCTGCTATAAAAAGAACATGTCGATTGATAAAATTGAAAGACAGAAATTGCAAGATGGGCTGTAAAATTGTCAACTGATCAAAACTGTTGCAGGAAACACAAAGTGCTTTCTTTTTACAATGTATGGTCAGCACAGGAGAAGTTAATCTGCACATTGTGATAGTGTTGAAAATGCCTGATGGAAAAACATTCATAGAGATCAGAAAGCGTTTGTAGCGAAATTTAATTAGCGGCATCTGAGACTGAGTTACGTGAGGCGAGTTGAGGTTCCTGTCTATTTTCTACAACAACCGCATTGTTGACACTGGCTATTTATTTTCTGGTATGAAGGAGGATATTTTCATTATCCCAAGGAACAGTGTTTAACTGCTGCACTGATGGCAGTGAGGTGCGTAGCTTTTGAGGCTCAGTTCGACTATACGTTCGAAATTCTCTCTGAATTTCTAACGAGACCCGACTAAACAACCATGGGGGCTGATCAAAGCCAAGTCCCGGCTAATTAATCCACAGATCGAATTGGAATTTAGCGTGTTGGTTTTTGCGGAGGGAAGCTAGGAAAACCAGAGAACCCGGAGAAAAACCCTCGGAGCAAGGGCGAGAGAGACTCAACTCACATATATATTGCGCCGTGTCTGGGTTCTTTGCAAGTTTTCAGTATCGTCCGTTTTTCATTCACGAACATTCAGGATCCTCTTAAACAAATTTCTACAGGAAACAAGAGAAACCCTATATTGTATTCTTTGCCATTCACTGTTCTGGCTTCAGCATAAAAGTACAGGAGTTCTTGGTGAGTCATTTCTTGTACTTTTCGTAGTTGTGTTGTACTTGTACAAGCTGTGAATGAGTATAGAATGTGGACATTGACTATTGCTTTTCTCAACTTCAATGTCCATTGTATTTTGGCGTAGGATAAAGTTGAATACCGGAAGAAAACCAAGGCCACACAATATCTTCCACTTCCTCGCTTATTTTTAGCTTTCTCTCAAACTTTCTCGCAGAGTCTGCCATGTTTGTAGTATATAAACAGCGCGTCCTCACAGTGACGTCACGCAGCTCATTTGGCCGCGTGGCAAACGGGACAGTTTTTAGCATAAAGTAGCCAATTTCAATGGTGAAAAAGAGACCTTTCCGAAGGCGGAACTGAAAAATAAATATACTCTTGATAATCAGAAAAGAATGAACTTTATTATTCTGCAATAAAATAAAGATGCAAAATTTGGTTTCATACACTTTAAAGAAGGGATTATACAATAGTTTATCCACATGTACAGAAAACATAAACATTGCCATGTGAAAGGGCATGTCGATATTAGTGATCTTGTGAAATTTGAGTGCTGTAGTTTAAAGTACATATGAGCCCAATTTGTTATTCTTAAAATAAATTCTAAATCAAATAAATAGTTCAATAGTAAAATATTTATTGATTTGAGTGTTGTGTCTAGGAGTTATAATGGTTTATATTTCTAATATGCTAATGATGTGATGTCAAACTGGGAATCTATTATATACAAAATCTTACTGGTAGAGATAAATAACCTTTTATAAACATCTACGTTATATTAAAATAGTTAAGCTTATATCAGTGATTTTACTGCATATCTTTTCTAAATCAGAAGTTTTATTCACAAGGAGAATGACATGGCAGTAAATCTCAGGCTGTTTGATGCCGCATCATTAGCATATTCAAAATATAAACCTTTGTAACTCATAGATGCAATATTCAAATTATGAAATAGTTTACTATTCAACTATTTACTCAATGTAGAATTGATTTCAATGATAAAATTTGGGCTCAAATGTACTTTAAAATGCAATGAAGTTACATCCATTTAAAATTTGAGATTTGTATGATAAAAACAATAAACTTAAAGTGCCCCTCGACCCTTTTGCAATTTTTATATAATATGAAACTTTGAAAGGTTTTGAGTACTTCTGCGAAGAAATTTTTGGCTTACAGAGGATACTCTATGTTCTAGGCTTGTTTGAAATGGTGAAAATGTGACCTCTCCTGACCCATTACCGTGTAATAAAAAGCCTGGGTCGATTCCCTATCTTACATCACCTCATTAATGCATTATTGTCCATGACACCTTTCTATCACAACAGCATCGATATAAATTATAGAGAATATACACAGTCTGAGATTTTAGTAAAGAAAACAGCTATTTTAGACAAAATGCTAAATATTTATTCAAGTTATTGCAAAGTCGAATTAATTGGATGACGTAAGATAGGGAATCGACCCAGGCTTTTTGTTACACGGTAATGGGTCAGGAGAGGTCACATTTTCACCATTTCAAACAAGCCTATAACATAGAGTATCCTCTGTAAGCCAAAAATTTCTTCGCAGAAGTACTCAAAACCTTTCAAAGTTTCATATAATATATAAAAATTGCAAAAGGGTTGAGGGGCACTTCAAGGCTTTTCTAGCCTCGCTTTCATGTATTTTCTGCATTAGAAATGTCAATAACTCAACAGCAATTCTCTATATTGCTCTAAAACTGAAAACGATTACTGTATTACCATTTATTTTGCTTTTTTGAACTTGACATGTTTAAACGACTTGAGAAATATTTTGCTTTTATTCAAAAGTGCAAGAGGAAGCCCATTTTCCTTCACGCAACACACAAACACAAGTCTGTGGTCTGCCATCTTGGATTTACAAAGAGGGGGTCCACAATCGATCGACAAGGAGGATACTTTATTTGAAAATCACAGGGCTTCCAAGACCTGTTATGAGCTTTAACAATGCTACAAAGCATAAAAGACATTATCAACAAAGATGACAAGCAAATGAACAACAAGTTTTCTTCGGTTTAATCTGTTTCATGGATTGTGTAGTTATTATGATTTATTCATGGGTCATAACTCAGTGTAAGTAAGCTTATTCATTGGTAGATTAAAAGAGTAAGAGAGACGGATTTGTTTTGTTTTCTTATCATGATCAATGAAGTGATTCCATGGATAATGAGCATCATGATTTTACAGTCCATATTTTGGGTAAAAAGGTGTGCATTATACACGGGTAAATACGGTAGCATTAGTTTCCCTCAACAGATTAATCTTCCAGATTATGCAAATTAGGAGGCGGCCCTTATGAAAGTGGCCTATGGTAGTTTGTTATCACTTTGAATTATCAGCTGACATACAAGTATTAATAGTTTGAAGTTTAACTTTACCACAATTCTTGGCTTGTAGAACTGTATACTGGTGTTTGTTGGGAACTGGAATCCATCTCTTTCGGTTGAAGCAGAGACAACTGGTGCAGACTGTGTACCTCTTCCATTTACACCAGATGGTGCTGAGGCTCCAATATCCAAACTATGCCTTGGCATGCCAAAATGCAAGGCAGCTGGTTTTGCACTTGGGTCATTACTTGCCATTGCTCTCACTACAGGTGTTGATGTTGCAAACAGACTTACTTGTTTAGGGCCAAGACGGAATGGTGAGGTGGGGCTAACAGCAAAGGGGCCCATGGGATCAGGTCCTACATTGTTTGGGGGCCCAAGCCTTTGACTTGCTCCTAGGAAACCAAAGGCACCTTGACCTCTGATGGGACCCTTGAGAACAAATGGTCCCTTGGATGGTGGTTGGTGAACTGGCAGGACAAACGGGTTGGCTCCAACAGATACTGGTATGCCCTGGGGAATTTCCAGTTCTGAGTTTGGATTGCCCATGCTGTTTGTGTTGCTTTCTGTAATTTAAGATAAATTTAACATGGTATGGAACCTAAAAAAAATGACATTTTTCAATACATGTTTTAACAAAGTGAAACCTATGTATAATTTATCTATATTATGACACAACAAATTCATTTGTCTACTTTTTAACTAATATCATGATCGCCTCGGTTTTCTTTGTTCTCTGAGGGACAAACAAACTACTAAATCTCCCTCATTGAGGGGAATTTAGTTTAAGTCCATTGTCTTCTAATTTTTCCACCAGGAAATTTAGTGCAGATTCCATTGTCTACTAAATTTCCCGGCATCATAAAAATAGTGAATCGTCCATAACTTTGAATATATTTATTGTACAAAGTTCAAATGAATACATTTCATGTAGGCATTCTGAAGACGTAATGTATCAAACGGTTTTAAAGGTCAAAAAGGAGGTATCCATCAGTGGCATATGAGGAGGTCCACACAAGAAATTGTCTGAGGCTTAGTATCCAAGAGTTTAAATGGAGGGAGAAGACTGGCAATTTCTAGATGTTCTTGTATTTAGACAAGCTGCAACTTTTAACAGTGATTTGGGGTGACAAGGTGTGGGCTATCTACACATGTTTATGGTAACTACATGTATGTCATGTACAAGAACAAGAACTCTGCAGTTAAATTATTATTTTGTAGAGAAAAACAACTTACAACATTGAAACCATTAAATGACAGGACTTCACAACATTTTGTCCAGTCAGATGAAGCAAATCAGTCACAGGTAGCATGATGCTTTATACCCAATAAAAGCACTATGAACTACATATATACTTCTCTAGAGAGCGAGGTTCTATATAAAGATTCACGATTGAGGCCTTTTCTCTCAAAGGAAAAAGGCCTCAATCGTGAATCTTTATAATTATAGACCCTCGCTCTCTCAAGTGAAGTCTATAAAGACCCTCCCAGTAATTCCTTATAAAACCAAGGGCTTCACCATGAATCTTTACAAAGATACTCTCACTCTTTAAGTGAAAATCTTACCTGGATGCAAGGCAATGCTTGGGGCAGTATTCAGACCCTCATTGACATGTATGAATGAGCACTGATCTCCATTACGACAATAGCCACTGGCAAAATATCTGCAAAACCTATTTCCGTATGGGACATAGCTGTATGGAAAAGTAAAGGTAGACGATGAAAAATAACTGAAAATGGGAAAATAAATCAATGAATAAAGTTTTCTAAAGTTGGATATAAAGGTTGAGACCTTCTTTCCCAAACCTGATGCTAGGAGCCTGTCCTATGGATAATATCTTTTTCTCATCAACCTGCAAAATAAATAATATTTTAGTGTTATTGTTTTAGATTACAAATCCATCCTTGTTTTATAATCCTCTTGTAATGTATTAGATATTCCTCAAAATACAGTTTCCTTCTCCTCAATTAACTGACGACAGACACATACATGTACATGCGGTCCTGACAGACATCTGCACATGCAGTTATTTATTGTACATGTACTTACATGTATGTCATACTTCAACCAACACACTATTATGCAACATGAGATGCAATCACACACTTTGCTAATGTTCTATGCCGAACACAAAAACAAAAATCCATAATAGAGGTTTTACACATCTCATGACGTCCTAGTAACTGTTGCTATGCCGCCATGTTGGATGGCAGGCAGAACCAAAATGGCATACTGTGACTGAGCATATTTATTGCCCTGGCCTAAAGTCTGATAAAGTTTAATAATAACTATATGAATAAAACACTATTATCTGCTGACGGATATCAGGGCGTACAACCCATCAATATATTTTAGTCTCCTTTGTGACCATACGAGTGCTCTCCACCAGATATCAGCAAATTATACACCCCTGTGAATGTAGTTCAAGAACATAATCTGTTCCAAGAAGTAAACAGTTTCCAAGAGCGACACTCAAGGTAAACTGTGAATTTCAAGGAAATGATAATGTCCAAGAACATTTAATACCAGCACATTCAATATTCAATGCCACAAGGTTATTGTTCCACAGTACATACCTCCACCATTCCTGCATTGACCATATACAATGCTACACTATCTGAGTCCTCTTTTTTCCCAGTCCTTTGCAGTGCATTGAGTAAGGTTTTAATGCCTTGTCCATGTGCCTTGGGGGCTTTGTTAACTTTGGTATCATTCTGCAGGGACTGAAAAACCTCCATAGCCTGAGCACATAGATTGGCCTTGCTGAGTGAGCACAATAGGCTGTTATAGCCCTGAAATTTATATGAACCAACACTCATTACTCAGAAGAAAAAAGCTTTTTTGATTGAAATTTGATGTATCCGAAAGAAATACGTTCTGCTATAATATTTATCTGTGTTGTGCTTCTATGAAGAGAAAAGTTGTTAACTAAAGTTAAACAAATGACTGATTCTCTGCTGATACATCAAGCTTGCGTGGCAGCTCAATTCGGTAGAAATTTCCCCATATTGTAAGTCACACAATACATGTACCAAGGAAAAGCAATCACACCTCTAGTAAAAAGAAAACACAATGGGCAGCCTGCAATTAGAAGCCGTTAGTTCAGCTTTTCAATGTCAGAGACAGCATGGCAAAACTAATTTATTCCCTGTAACTGATGTCACAAATGACAAGACTTGAGCCGTACATAGGAGGTTGTGAGGAAGGTTTTCACATTTTCTCTTCATAGACATACAACACAGATACTTTTCTTTCACATACATTTGTATAGTTGTTGGGTTGATTTTGGGGTTCAGTTCCCTTTAATAAACAAAAATGGCAGATGCTAATATTGTTGTCCTATGTTGGTCAATTTGTTGTCCACTTACAACATTTATTACCATTTAGTTACTGTATTTACCTGTGTATAATACACACTTTTTTTACCCAGAATATGCCCTTTAAAATCAAAATGTGCTTTATACACAGAATCACTTCATTTGCACAACACAAAACAAACGTAAAAATCGAACTGGCTCTTTTACTTTTAATCTACCAATGATTACTTACACTGAGTTAACTCGATCCATGAATAAATCATAACTACTACACAATCCACGAAATACAATTACATGTAACTGAAGAAAACTTGTTGTCCATTTGCTTGTGATCTTCGTTGATAATGTCTTATGTTTTTTAGCACTGTTGAAGCCCATAACAGATCTTCAAAGCCCTATAATTTTCAAATAAAGTATATTTTTCGTCGATCCTTGGCACTATGTTGATCATGAACTATGCAAGAACTCATCCCAGTCCCCTCCATGAAAATCTAAGATGGAGGATCAGACTTGGACTCATGTGTTGCGAATGAAATTGAAAATGGCCTTCCTCTTGCACTTACAGGAAATGAGGATACTAGAAAATGTTGTTGGATAATGGTGGAATAAAAGCAAAAGATTTCTCACATCATCTAAGATAGCAGACCTGTACTGTCGATTCATTTTTGTAGTGCTTTGTAGTGCACTACAGAAGCACTAAAGCATAATGAAATCGCAAACCTCGCCAGGTATATTATACACAGGTAAATATGGTATATTCTTTTCTAGTACAGGTATTATAATTTTAGACTTTTTCCAAGGTAATTGTTATCCAGAATAACTGTTGTTACACAAGCTGGGTAACTGGCATTTTAAATCAATGATAACTGGCTATGGCTCCTCATAAATTATGCACTAAATGAGAGTCATCATTGGTTTCACTTTTTAACATGTGGACTACTAATTTTTGAGTAGCAAACTTATTGTTTCAATGAGAGTTGTTCTAGATGGGAGAAAGACACCTTTTATTAAGAGAAGCAGAATCCTCAGTTGATAACCAGGGCCTACAGGTTTGGACCATTAGGAAAAGTTATAAACAAGACTTTCATTATTTATTGAGGAAGGGGTTGGAAAATGAAAGATAGAGAGATCACTTATGTGAACGTGAACTACAGCCGGCATTTCCGAACCCTGCCAGCTTCTAATGAAACCCCTGATAAATATCAGTACAATAATAAATAACAATATTTACCTGTGATGTCAAAGGGATGTTAAACTTGTTCATCAGGATTTGAACCTGTTGGGTTTGGTAGACCTTGTTGAACTTCCCAGTACAACAGTAGCTCAGCAGAATGTTCCATGTCTGTGATGTCAAAAATGTACAGCTGTTACTCCTTTGTACAAATCAAAACACTATGCCAAAGCTCAACATGAGTGGTAGAAGTAGTTGACTACATTGTTACAACACACACACTATGCCATTTATTTGGCAGGGTTCAACACTAATTGTAGCCTGATAGACTGCAAATGGAATTGCAGCCCTGTATCTCATTGGCTCTTGTTTCATCATGCTATCCATTTAGACCATACATATTTTGGCACTGATGCAGAAAACCACCATTCAGGTGCCAATCCCACCAACAAGTCGCTATCAAGGAAGTTTGAAGCACTCAGAGAACCTCACCCAAAGTAGTATGCAAAAAAGAAAAAGGCAAACTTTGACAATTTTTTTTGCCAGAATTCATTTGTCAGGTCAAATTCCAGACATTTTTTCAGCCCTTATAGTACCATTTGCCCCCTCACTATGCTCGGGCCACAAAATATAATGGTACTAGCTGGGCTGGGAAAAAATTACCTCCAAAATTCATGTTATTTCCTTTATTATCAAGCCCTGTATGGCATAATCGTATCATGGTTTACAGAGCTCTGAACAACCAACATTCAAGGACTTTGCAAGGGGATTTTTGATTATTTTATAAGCATAAGTATAAATCAAAAATCCCTTGAAAGGCCTTGAATGTTGCAGTGTGTGGGGTCTGTCAACTTATTATTTTCTTAGATAGAATAGTGTCCCCAATTAGTAGACTTTTTAGTCCACTATATTTCCACAGACACTTAAAGTGCCACTACGACGAAAATTTACCATTTCGATTTGCCACTTTTTCAGTGTCTATAGGTCAATCAGTATTAGAAATATCCGAAATAGTAAAAAATATTCCCAAATGGGCATCTTAAACCACAAATTTTAGGAGAGTTTACCGGTAAAATCCTGTCCGCCATTGCTGGAAGCCGTGCCCTTTGTTCAGCTTTAAACAAAGGTTTATTCACCGGAAGTGATGTCATACACTTAACACGACAACCTCGTGGCGCGAAATAGCGTGCATAAAAAAGTAGCCAACCTCGCAAAGATAAATATAACTTTCTTCTTATGTACGTGAAGACGTTTTTAGTAGAAATATGCCTCCAGGCGTTGTGTTCTGCAGGCGAGCGTTAAGTGTATGACATCATTTCCGGTGAATAAACCTTTGTTTAAAGCTGAACAAAGGGCACGGCTTCCAGTAATGGCGGACGTGTAGATTCAATATTCGGAGCTAAAAAAATAAGACTTCCTGTCGTTGTATCGAAAAACAATTTGAACTGGTAATAATATATGAACTCTTCTTTATGAATATGCAAAAACATTGATATGTCAAAATTTGATCGTAGGGGCACTTTAAGTTTATTATTATATTATTATTATTACTACCACAAAAGCATCACATAATTATTGAATTCTTTAACAAGAGGTTTTTGTAATTTTATTGCTGAAAAAAGACCAGCCAGAAAAGAAAAAAATGATTTAACTGTGGGTCCTAGGATTATTATGAAAATAGTTAATAAAGATGTTTCTTATTAGTCTGAAAAAGAGTACAATGAACTTCCCTTAAAAGCACAATGGCAGACATACCTCATTATCTAATCCTGGATCCGAATTCTCTGCACTTTTGCCTAGAATTTCCACCACAGTTGTAACCAAGTCGGCCTTTTCCTTTGCATGCTTAATGACTACTTTCCAACTCTCAGAAGGAATAATGATAGAAGGGTCCTCATTCTTCTTAACTGCCACAAGCAACTTATCTGGCTCATCACTATCAGTCAGCAGCCTATGTGAAAAACAATGTTCTACTAAATTACATGGAAATGATCTCTGTATAACTATACATTCAAGATAGAGTCCAGCCACACCGAGTGACCACCTCATTATTAATAAGACCATCTCATTATTAAGCTCACTTGACTTAATTTAAGTGTTGAAGAACAATAAGTCAATAACCTTATTTGTTGCTTTGAAAAATTGTACTGATATCTGTCATAGGTCATTACCTATCACCCAAATTCAGGTTCATTAAATTTTGCTCTCATGAACTTTTCTCTTCTCTGATCAGATGATATCTGCAGACAAGGCAGGTTTCTTTTCATGTAACGTCTTGTTTCAAGTAATTCAAAGAAGGAATTAGGTAACGATGTCAATGCAATGATTGGTCCTTATTTTTCAACATTTGACTGCCAGAGGCTTGTAGAAATCACTTTTTAGGTATGTTACTGCATGAGTCACTACAAAGGACTTTCACAAAAATTAATGCAGTGGAACCTTATAACGAACCCAGTTATCACAAAGTCCCTGACATAATTAAAATAAATACAGCATGGCATAAATACAGTAATGTGTATCGACTAGATTCCAGATAGTTTAACAAAATCTCTGTTATATATAACGAAAACAAGTTCAAGGCCCATTCATGAAATCTACCCAGATAAATTATAATCATGAATATATTTTTTTCGTTTGCAAGGCCAAACTGTCTTTGATCAGGGCTGAAAATTGTGACGGATAGAGTTGCAAATTTTCATTTTGTGACTAGAATTTTTCATCCAGTTGCAAAATTGCGACTGAATCACAAGTATAATGAAAAGATGTTTCTCTCGATTAAGAATGAGATTTTTCATATTGCTCGAAATCCTGCCTTACACTGCCATTGTTCATTCGTGAGCAAAACTGGCCGCCATTAGGGCTGTGGTACATTAAGAAGAAGTATTGCAGGTGCAGTATAAAAAAAGCTAAAATTCTATATGAATATACTCAAATGCACTCCACAAGGTTAGTTTTGTGATACGGACTACTATTGTGGGCGCGCAATGAGTGATTGTTAGTACCTCAGAATACCTGGCTGTTGTGGTAACACTGCTGAACTATCCACCAGTGATATTATTTGCTGTTCAAACTGCATTGCAGGCGCAGTTTTTATTTTGAAACTAATTTTTTGTAACTAGTGCAATTTTTTTGTAGCTAAAATTTTCTCTTTTGAGACTATTTTTTTAAATCTAGTCTCAAAAATGGAACCAGACTTTTTTAAATTTCCAGCCCTGTTGATTCTTTAATTCCTCTGGGATGGTTCACCTTCTGAAATACATATTATTGTACCGTAACCTATTTAAAAAAAAGCTGCCTATTTATACAGTGTAGAATGTTGGTAAACTGTAGTAAAAAAACGATATAACAAATATTTTGTTGCTTTGCTGAAAAATCTTTATAACTGGGTTTCATTTATAATGAACCCTCAATACTTTGTTATAATGATGTTCCACTGTAATTATATTCTTTCAACTTTTTACTCGGGCTGCCTGTGGCAGCACCGAGTCTTAAAATGCAAGTCGTTTGTTTGTTTTTTATTTAGTTTTTTATTCCGTGTAGCAAGCGTTCAGCGCATGCGTTAAAGGTCAAATTCACACCAATCAGATCGCACTGTGCTGGTCACGCAACAATCGCCAGGTTAATTTATTTACATAATTTAATACAGTAAAGCAAGATGGCGGAATCCGCGAGCAACTTTCTCTGTAACTTGGAGTCTCATCTCTCAAATGTAAGCCAGTTTAATGTTTTATTTAACTTCACTCATGCGAAAGCCTTCCAACAGGCTCAGGATATTGCAACTGGCGCTAAAATTCGAAGAAATAGATATTGGAATCTATAAGCCATCGGCTCGCTGTGCTGCATTTAAAACATCCGAGAAGAACAACTTATTTTGGGTGAAGGCACTTCAAGACCAATATTATGAGTCTCTTAAAAACTGTCAGAGATTTAAATTTACCGTAAGTTGGATCAGAGAGTATTGAGATCAAGTTATTTCGTTCCAGTGAGGATATTGACCTAGCGGAAACGGTACAAGCTGTCGAAGGATTTTACTTATAATCATTCACAACAGGAATAGTTATGTGCCAAGGCATGGGAAAAGATCGAGTTTCCCAGATTACAGATGAAAGTAGAGAACTTAACGAATGAAGAAACAGAGATCACGCGCGACATGCTTGAGAAAATGAACATGTTCAACACTTTATGTTATACTAAGAAAACAAAACAAATTACAGAGCCTGCAAGTTCACAAGTCAATGAAAAACCCCAAGAGCCTGTAGTTTTGGATCAACATATCCTTGAAACTCCAAAAGCAACATACACATGAGTCAAATTCAAACCGGAAAAGACGGAATTCTTTAGATTCTTCACGACAACCCGATCTCTATTCATCAGAATACATTTTCTGTGCTAAATGACGAGAGTTTATAATTACCTGACCGACAACCCACTACTAAAGAAAGGGACCATGAAGTACGGTAGTACGGTTAATTCTCGGGTTCAAAACAATGAATATATGCCTGCTCAAATGCAGTGTGATAAACTGTTTAAATTAAAAGGTCAACATACGAGAAAAACAAAAATATTAAATTACATATTTACTAGGGGAGCAGAGAAATTTTATGAAAGTCACCGCGCTACCGGCCACTCCAAAAGACTGCTAAATTCAGCTAATAATTCTTCCCTTTGGTTATTACTAAGAGATTTCAAATGAAAGTGTATTTCATCTTCAATCTCATGTGGCCCGAGTGAAAGCCCAGATGGGCTCTTGTTAACCTTAATATTATTATTGAATAGTTCTCCATATGAGTAAGATTAACATACTTGATTAATGAGGTAAAGGATTCCTTGGAGGCCTTGATGGAGTTCTCTGCCATCTCCTGCAAAATACAGTTATTAATACTGTATGTCACTTGTGCAGTATTTGGTGCTAAAACACTTAAGGTGCATTTGAATGACAAAACTCCAGAATAAGAATAGATATAATAGTCTCTGGAAATCACTGGTTCAGGCACATTTGCACTGTAAGCTAGAAATGCATACTGACATAATAATGATATTCAGGGTACATTTAGTATTCCAGTGGCTAAAGAATCCTGCTGAGTGATTATTGTGTGTATTCTTATTCCAGAATATGGTCAACTGAACATGTTCTACTTATATCGTAATCCTTAGCACATAAATTTAATTATTATACATTGGTACATCAAGTTATTTAATTATTCACATTAAGGTATTCCTAAGGGGCCAACAATAAAAAGAAGCAACATTTGGCCTGAGAATATCATCTAGTTTCCATAAAGATCCCCCCCCCCCCCCCCCCGCTTTTTAAGAAATCATGTCCGAGAATCATCAGCAAAAAAATCACTGTATTTAGTTGCCAGGGAACTGTTTTATAGACCCCCTCTCCCTCTTACTAGTGATTTGTTTCATCTGATTGCATAAAATGTCATTAAGGATGCATGAATTTTGAATTGTGTTTAATACTATTAAGTATTAATAACTTATTATCAGATTTGAACAAACCAGGAATAAGCTCCATGTCTTCTGCAACTGTGTCTTTCCACACCGACATCCAAGAAGAATTAAAGCACTGCAAATACTGAAAGGCAAAGAATGCTACCAGTTAAATAAACCTTAGTTGTCAATGAATAAGCAAACAAGATACATAGGCAATGCACCTACATGTATCTGTTCAAACAAAATTTTGTTTGGTACTCCGCGAAATTTTGTTTGGTACTCCGCGAATATCCGCATGAAACTTCGCTTCTTCAAAAGTTCGATCCTTCGAAATTAATTTGACAAACCTGAGTTGTAAACTTTATTCAGACTTTGAGTAACTGAACTTTAAGACTCACTTTCGAACGGTACAGGAGGACAACTGCAGAGTTTACTTCAGTTCAGTCAGTATAAGCAGGCTAAGAATACAAATCCGATGCTTTGAACCCTGAATCGAAGGCCGGAAGGCTAATAAATTAAAGGAACATTGCATTACCAATCGCATGTCCCAACTTCGGAAGTGTTTAATTTTGTAAATGTATCCATATATCCACAATAATATTCAGATCCGTCATCCTTCCAGATCTTTGTAAAAGTCATTACATAACGTTTTCAAGTAAATTCGGACCATGCAGTTATCGAAATGTTGTGAGCCGTAAAATAAACAAAACATTACGGCTGCGTGGCCCGCTTTAAAGCTTGACTCACTCACTGAGCGCAAAGCATAACACCAAATAAACTTTTGCTTCATTGTAGTTTCACATTTACAATATATCCTTGTCTTGTTACTAGTATTAAAAGTTTCGGCAGAAATCATTGTAAATGTTTGCGTATTAAATCTCAACTCTTCTTGGAGTCTGAATTTCCACATGCAATCAGTCAGGCGTGAACGTGTCAGTCTGATTTTTGCAGAACATTAACAGAGTTTTGAAGCAACGTTTGTCAGGAAAGACGTGCAAAAGCTTCTATACTCTTACTTCTATACTGAGGAAATGCAATTCCTTTTGAATTAAAAAGCTTTAATGCATCAGATCAGATCAATCAGTTCGCGTAAATGGAAAGTGCCCTAGCTAATTGCGCCCCGCAGTATTTGTGTCAGAAATGAGACACGCATCTGGCTGACAGTTCATGATTGACGGGGACTTTATATGCAAGGTATTTACCAAAACCATGTAACTGTACATTTGTAAAACTGTGTTTTTTATGAATTCGAATTTGTCACGCGTTAATCCCGGTGAAAGAAAGGTTAAAATACGAAATTGTGCGACATTTGTAGGAACAAAGGGCAAAATTCGTCAAAATACGTTTGCATTACTTTTGCACAGCAATTAAACAGCCTGGCCAAGAAACGGCTTCACAACTTGTTTGCATGGCTGGGAAAAAAACGACTTTCGAAGCCGTGTAAACAGTTTTCTAACCCGTGTACATGGATACAAAACGGCTTAGCACGCTAAACGGAAAGTCGTTATTGTACGTTTTCTGGTGTAAGGTCACATTTTTGTCGTAGTGGCACTTTAATCCCCTGAACTTCATTTGTGTGAGTAATAGATAAAAAAAATTGTTCTAGTTGGGTAAAATTACATAAGATTGGCTGGTTTCTATTTCATTAGGTATTTGCTACATATACCAAACATTAATAGAGGGAATCAGCTTACTCTGTTGCCACCCAATTCAGATCATTTGACGTAAAGAGACGTTACTCTGGAGAATCGACTCTTTGAAATTAATTTTATTCAGATAGACAGACTGCATTATGATTAGAATGAAAAAGGAACAATTCCCCAGAGTAGCATCTGTTTACATCACATGATCTGAATTGGGTAGCAATAGAGTTAGCCAATTCCCTGTATTCAATGTTCTCCCCAGAGCACGATGCCTGTGGTGCTCCACAGTGCTGCAATTTCTCAGTGCCGCTCTGCTCAATCTTGAACTTTGAATAATTAAAATAACAAGAGAAAGATGATTACCTGGATCTGAACAGCCCAAGAGTTCTTACTTCAACCAAAAGACCAAATGCCCTAAAGGAAATGAAACAATGACAAGAGTTTGACTTAAAAAGAATCCATACTCGAAAAAGGGCTTGCTCCTCCATTTGTCTTGCCCTTTCGAACTAAAATTCTGACAGTAAAGCAAGTATGCAATTAAAGATGTTTCCAGTTACAAGACTAATATTGAAATTACTGAGGCTAAAATATTAAAAAGGCAAAGAAAAGCAAACATCAGGCTACTAGTTGCTTGGTAATGTCTGCCAATGATGTTTTACAACCATTTACAAACTCTTACTGCATTTTGTTTGACATTCAACATTCAAGTATTTGAATTTCATGTAATAACAAATGTCAGAGATCACTCATTAAGCAGAGCATCATGCTGTAGACAGAGATATTCACTCTAGAGAGAGGCTGATTGACAACTGGAGGTGACAATTAAATGCCTGGCACTGACCCTTTTTGTTGCACAGCTGTGTATTAAAATATGCTTATGCTATGTATTACATTCCAAGTTAAACCAGCAACCAAAATAATGCAAATTGTCCCAAACATTTCAAAATAACAGTACAGTTTCTGCCATGTTGTGCACAAAACTGCAGTTGACCTTTGCAACAAAAACAGGTAACAATATCAAGTTTAAAAGGCCCACTGTCATACAGAGCACATGCGCAAGTCTGAGTTCTTCTTTTAAAAACATACACCCTACAATTTCAAAGATGGGGGAGAAAAGTAAAGCTGTTGTAAATAAACAGTTTTATCTGCGGAAATATTTGCAATCTTTAGATTCTCACAATATATTACTAGCTTATAAGGTCCTAAACAAATGGGTCGTGCCAAGTGACCTTTATGACATATGTCATGTTAAGAAAAACACGCGAAAACAAATCAGTTTAAATTTGGTAGAGCAAGTGGCTCACAGGCCAAAAGAATCAGTAGAATCAAAGAATCAGTAGAATCAAAATTACTTCTACCTATTTGTTTGAATCGGATAGAAATGAAAGAAAACTGAAGAGTAATAATAGTAGCACATGTTTTCATTAATTAGAAAGATATTTAATAAGAAACAGCTTTTCAAATGAAGAATAAATTTGTGAGACTTCAAACTGATGTGTGAATGATGCAAGCACTGGTTTGAGTGTCTGCCGTTGTTCAACTTTATCCTTGAATATTTTGCAAAACAACTGCAATGAAGGCTTTCTGCGTAGATGAGAGTAATGATTAGGAGATTGTTGGACTGACAGAGCATATTGGAAGAGAATTTTTAGGTGAGGATTGCTAATTTTTAATACTGCAGAGAATGAGTTTGAGAATTGAGGTGACGGCGAGTCAGCACTTTGAGTCAGATTGTGAAAGGAAGCCATGAGGACGTTTTTGCGATCTAGAGTAATTTCCAAGCAGCTTAACCAGAAAACAAAGTTTAAAAATTTTCCTCTACTATAAATTTGCAAGGTACAGTATTGCACAAAAGTCCTGCAAACACCTTTCGGGGAATTTCGGGGCTTTACGGGGTAAATGAACGAATTTTTTTATGAAACGAAATTTCGGTGCCGAAAATTTGTTAACCCTTTTGTTTAATCTGTGCAACATTTCGCAGTGCTCTGCGACAGGTTAGCACGGAAATTCGCTGCACTCTGCAAAATATCATGCAAAATTTTGTTTGGTACTCTGCGAATATCTGCATGAAACTTCGCTTCTTCGAAAGTTCGATCCTTCAAAATTTTGATCCGGCTCACTAGGTCAATTCGACCAACCTGAGTTGTAAACTTTATTCGGACTTTGACTAACTGAACTTTACGGCTCACTTTCGAACGGTACATGAGGACAACTGTAGAGTTTACTACAGTTCAGTCAGTATAATCAGGCTAAGAATGGCTCCGCTAAGAATAGAAATCTGATGCTTTGAAGCCGGTTTGAATCGAAGGCCGGAAAGGTAATAAACGAAAGGAATGCGTTACTATAACTCGCACGTCCCAACTTCGGAAGTGTTCAATTTTGTAAATGTTATCCGTATATCCACAATAATATTCAGATCCGTCAGCCTTCCAGAACTTTGTAACAGTCATTAAAGTTTTCAAGTAAATTCGGACCATGCAGTTATCAAAATATTGTGAGCCGTAAAGTAAACAAAACAACGGCTGCTCGCTTAGTTCCCAGACCGGCAGTGTGTGGCTCGCTTTAAAGCTTGACTCACTTGCGAGCGCAAAGCATAACACCAAATAAACTTTTGCTTCAGTGTAGTTTCACATTTACAGCAGATCCTTGTCTTGTTACTAGTATTAAAAGGTTTCAACAGAAATCATTGTAAATGTTTGCAAAAATCTCAACTCTTCTTGGAGTCCATGTGCAATCAGTCGGGCGTGAACGTGTCAGTCTTGATTTTTTACAGAACATCAACAGAGTTTTGAAGCAACGTTTGTCGTATTGAAAACGTGCAAAAACTTCTATATTCTTACCAGAAAACTTCTACTGGGAAAGTGCAATTCCTTTTGAATTAAAAGAGCTTTAATGCATCGGATCAGATCAGTCAGTTCATGTAAATGGAAATTAATTGCTCCCCTGCTGTATTTGTGTCAGAAATGAGACACGCATCTGGCTGACAGTTCACGATTGGTGGGGACTTTTTGACGCATCTGGCATGCACGGTATTTACCAAAACCATCTTACTGTACGTTTGTAAAACTGTTTGTCATGAATTCGAATTTGTCACGCGTTAATCCTGGTGAAAGAAATGTTAAAATACGATATTTTGATAACCTGGTCCAAATTTTTGTTTGACAATAAACAAAATATCGTCAAAATGTCGCTCGCAGGTTGGCGATATTTCACCTTGGCATTCAAATTTTCGCTTATCTGATCTATTCTTCGTCGAAATTTCGAATGAAAAGCCCAATATTTTCGCCGACATTCGTAGGAACAAAGAGCGAAATACGTTTGCATGACTTTTGCACAATACCGAACACAACAACTCCTGTAGAGATATGATGGCGAGATTGCTATATTACATTTAGCTCATGTTTTCTTGTTTCAAGGGTGATCAATCATCAACAATATGTGAATGGCTGTTTGAGTAGAAACTTGAGTAAAAAGTAAAAAAAATTGTAGGCACCATTCGGACAGCTTTACAACTACAAAACCACCTGCAATTATTGAAACATCAGGAGTGGTATGTCCAAGGTTTTAACTTCTCGTGGTCGAAAGATGTGGATGCAAAATAATGACCACGGTTTACCATGGTTCCACTGAGGTTTTACTGCATTTGTTGTAAAACTGCAATAAATACAGCCTTCAATAATTCCAGGTGGTACTGTATAAGGAGTATACAATACACAAGTGAAATTCACTGTGTGTGTGTCGTTGACTTACCATTCAGGATCAGATTTGGATGACTGGATTAAGTCTAGAAAGACTTCATGTGTTGGTGAAACATTACTCTCTTTCATCTCCTTGAGGATCTCATAGGCCCTGAAATATTAGCAAGGTAAAAAGAGTACTGTTACTCAAATAGAACCTTAAAGTCTCTCATATAAAAACAACTACAGAAATAATACAGAAAAGAAAAAGACCTAGTCAATGTATTGATGTGTTTTTCAACCTGTTCAAGGATTGCAAGGATTAAAGTGGATTACAAACCTTAGTTTGGCAACTTCATTTCAGTCAGTTGTGGCCAAAAATCAGTAAAGGTGAAGTAATACAGGCAACAATTTCTTGCTACTTGTTGAAGCGAGATGTTGCATGTATTACCACCCACTCGAGCAAATTGCAGTAATTATTGTTAGAATACTAAATTGCTGAAGGCAAAATTAAAATAAGCTGAGAAAAAGTAAACAGCAGGAAGCTAGTTGCTCAGTTATGTCTGTCAATTGCATTTTAGAACCATTTAGAAACTCTTTAATTAATGTATTGTTCAACATTCAAGTTTTCAATTTGAATTTCACGCAATACCAAATATCAGAGATCACTCAAGTGGAGTATCACATATCGCAGAGCTTTGAACAGAGATGTTCACTTGACAAAGGCTGATTGACAACTGAAGATGTTTCAACCTGGTTAAGGCCCTTTTATAGTGTGGGTCGTTGTTTAAATTTGTTATCATCAGCATCAATGCATCCCTCACTATATGCGTAATGAAATGCAAACAAATATTGTTTTTATAGGTTTTTGGTCATGGGCTGCATTGAACAAACAAAAAGAAACCATGTTTTACATGTACCTAATGTACTGCCCTGTGCGACAGAGAGTACGGATCAAAGTCGTGTAGTCATGACGAGTGTACTTCTTTCTGCTCATGCCAATCATATCAAAAACCTTGCAGGCAACCTGGAAGGAAAGAGTTTGCAATATTAGTATTACATAATGTTTTACTTCATACATGTACAGTACAGCCATTTAATAATGCACGCACAAGAAATTATTTTTGTGTCTGCAAACCAACAGGTTCTGGAACATTTTCAATGTTGACTTCTGTAAATTATATATTATATATCTACTGATCTGATTTGTGATTGTAATATTACCACTGGTTTTGCTCATAAAAGCTGCTGGACTTCATTGTATCAAATAATTGACTTAGTGACTCCTCAATCAATCAGAGCAACTGTTGAATTTAAGCCTCTCTCTCAAATCACCACTGACCAATGCTGGAGTTTAGAAAGAGGCTGTTTATACATATAAAAAAATATGCAATTATAAATACATGTAGCTGTTATGTAACATATATAATTATGCATTCACATTGTTTTGGGAGGAATCCATAAATTTACAACTGATGCCCCTCTAGTCTACTGGCTAAATTTAGAGGGTTGCAGTACCATTAATACATGTAGCTCTATTGTGAAGAGGGAAGAAATAAATCTTTAGGGGATTCAGGTTGGGGAAGGCATGAAAACACTTGCCTCTCACCACTGCAGTCCTGGTATTAAACTAACTATTAAATAATGAATGTTCCTTGATGGTCTTGACTCTATAATAGTTAGCCATAACATTCATTGTCATCTTGACAAGATTAATAATTATTATTGTCGAAGGGTCAAATGAGGGGTTGAGTAGGATTGTGTTACTAAACACCATCCCATTGTTGAAATAATGTAATTACCACAATGTAGACCAATACCTTGAATGTATAATATAAATGCTCAATCTTATAATAAAATTTGATTTTATAGGAAAATCACATGCCTGACGAGGTAATTCCACATTAAATTGCATGAGAAAACAGATATCACCGGAGTCGCTTCGACAAGGGCGATATCGGTTTTTCAAGTGCAATTTAACGTGGAATTACCGAGTCAAGCATGTGATTTTCCTTGAATCGCATAGTCCGATGAATTACTTGAAGACTTAGTACTTTTGTTGATATTTTGCTAAGTTAATGAGGCTAGTGTAATTAGGCAAGGTTAAACTTAGACATGCTGGCGAGCAGTATCTACCAGTAGCAGAATGTTTGGGGTGGCCTTTACAGGGGTTTAGCAAACCTTGTGCTTTGCTTTGCTTCACTTGTTGCTTGCGAATTGCTTGGCTTTTGCTCTTGGGATTCCGCTTCAGTGCTTTCTATTCTCGGTTAATTCAATAATCTTCAATGGCCCGATCAACAAGAAACAGCCGAGATGCTATGTGGCCGATTCAGGGAGTCAGTGAAGTCCTGAATAGTCAGCCTGCGGTGACTTCAACGATAACGCCTGTGTTGAGCAACACGTCAGTCACTTCACAGCTCACTTCATCCAACAAGTCGGAGCCATCGCCACAGTTTTTGGCGAAGGTCATACAGGCAGTTCAATCCACTACACAATCATGTCCACTACACAATCATGTCCACTACAACATGCACAGCAACACTATCGCTTCGGTCCCCGTGCCAGCCACGAGTTTCGACCTCATTCCTTGGCCTTGCGAACTTGCCGCCTTCAATTTCAAGTGCAAGTCATACTGCAGGTAGGTCTATCTTACCAGTCGTTGTGCCATCTTTTGTGCCTACGTTTTCTTTGCCTGCTACATCTTCTCATATGGCTCCAACCTGGTCACAACACCTACGATCGGCCAGCAAGTTATAACGCCAACAGTCGGACAGCCTGCGTTTCAACAGGACTTTGTGGTGGGTCCAGGTTTCTCTCCAGTTCCCTACAAGCTAGTAGCCCAAATTGCAGCGGGCAAGTACATCGACTTGGCAGAGTTATTGGCGGACAATCTCGCCCAAATAGAGCCGGAGCCACAATTGTTGTTCGATGGGCGTCTGGTGTTCACCGCTGGTTCCAAAAACCACCGCCATAAAATCGAGGACGTGACCGGCTGGACGGAAGCTTTCACAATTTATACATCGTTGCTCACAAGTTACTTCCCTCAACGTTGGAAGGACTTATCTGCGTATAATCTGCTGATATTGCGCACCTATCGGCAGTTTGGCAGGTTTGTCTGGCGCTCATACGACCAAGCCTTCAGGGAGCATGCGGCTGCAGCCAAAGTTGTGGATTGGTCGGAGTTGAATTCTCAGCTATTCAACTTCCATGCGGCTGGAGCTGTCGCTCGTCCTGTGGCCTCGTCAGCCACAGCTATGGAACCGACTGGTAGGTGCCAGATGCAAATCATTTGCAAGTCATGGAACAAGGGCCATTGCGTGGCACCTACTGCTGTGTGTCGCTTTATCCATCGTTGCTCCAGGTGCAAAGGTGACCACAGAGAGAGATGGATTGTTCTAGACAAGAAAAGAGAGCCTGGTCACTGTCTCCAGATAGCCGCTCAAAGAAACGTTGACAATGCATTGGCTACTACTTTATCGATGTTTGTTTGTTATTATTAGATAACTGCTCAAGAAGCGTTTACTATTGACTACCACATTATTGATATTTTACCACGTATATATTCCACTTTATTGATATTTGTTTGTTAATGTTAGATAGCTGCTCAATGAAGCATTGACAATTGGCTACCATTTACAAATGTTTGTTGTACTGGAACTGCATAGTTCGATTAATTGTTGTGCACTTACGGACAACAATCAATTCTGTACCGCTGCCCTGGATTCATGCTGTCAACGGATAATACAGGATAATATTGAGGATGATATTATTGTTAATTATTGTATATTTATATATATATATATATATATATATATATATATATATATAAATACAGCCGTTTGCAAAAATTCTGACCCCCCCCCATGAAAATTATATACTTATATACTTATATCGGTTGCATCATGGGTAACCCAAAAATGTGCTTTTCAGACATTTTTCTAACAAAAAATATATCAGGTAGGATTGAAAAATGTACGAGTTAAACATTTTTAGATCATATGGGCCCATCCCAGTGAAATTTTAGCTCTTTTGCAGACTTCATAACGGCAACAATGTTTTAGCTGCGTTTGGCTTTGAAGTGTTGAATTTGGTTCAGTTTGTTTGGCAGAATTGCAAACAACTGGTGGAACTGCCATGAGATAAAATAGAACGTGTTTCAAATTGATAATTAACTTAAACTTAGGCTCGAATGAATGCAATTTAGTGAATATTTCAGCCTCATTTAGGGAAATAGAATAAACCTAGCTAGTGCGACGTGGAGAAAGTAAAGTTCAGAATATAGTGAGTTCCTTGAAGTCATAGCAGCGTTTCGGTCGACAGTGGCAAACGCATGGAATAAATTAGTACAACTAAAACTGAAAATAGCACTTGTTTTCTTTAACTGATAGACCCATATGATCTAAAAATGTTTTATTCGTACATTTTTCAATCCTACCTGGTATATTTTTTGTTAGAAAAATGACTGAAAAGCACATTTTTGGATTACCCATGATGCAACCGATATAAGTATATAATTTTCATGGGGGGGGTCAGAATTTTTGCACGCAGCTGTACCCAACCTACACCACTACTTGGATGATTTCATAAATGTAGGCCCCTTAGCATCTTCGCAGTGTCTTCAGTATTTGAATACCGCACAGCAACTCTGTAAGAGACTTGGTCTTCCTCTTCACCCCAAGAAATGTGAAGGCCCAGCCACCTGCTTGGTGATTCTAGGTATTGAACTAGATACCATATATCAAATAGCTCGCCTGCCAGCAGATAAGTTGGAGGTTGGAATCCCTGATTGGTCACTTGCACCATGCAGCCAAAGTTGTTTGGCCAGGTAGGACTTTCATCCGTAGGATAGATCTTCTTTGCTGTTTTCACAAGAGAGACCATCCTATTCGTCTGAACAAAGAATTCCGCCTCAATCTTCTTTGGTGGCAGAGATTCCTATCGTCTTGGCATGGAGTTAGTTTTTGGTATTTCCCAGGTGTGGAGGTATCATCCGATTTAGAAGTCACTTCTGATGCAGCAGGTGCGATTGGTTTTGGAGCCTTTTGGGGAAAGGAATGGTTCAATGGCCTTGTATATGTAAATGTGGTATACAATTGCTGACCATGGTCAAGAGTGGCACATTGACAGTTTGCCCTCAGCACAATATTGCTGTGGCAGCCAGTAGATGGTACCTGCTTCAGCGCAAATGCACTTGAGATCATCATGCACAATGAGTTGCCCTCAAGTACAATGTAGTTATGCTTGCTGGTGTTGGGTAGTAGTGCATGGGGTTGTTTGGTATCTGTCTCAGCAGTTAGCCTGAATCGTTGTTGAATTTGTCTTAGCAGTTAGCCGGACCTCCTAACGGTAGGTACATTTGCGAATTTAGCTGTAAATGTAAATGTGGTATACTATTGCTGACCATGGTCTATAGGGGCACATAGTCAGTTGCCCTCAGCACAATATTGCTGTGCCAGTAGCTGGTACATTGTACCTGCTTCAGCGCAATGCACTTGAGATCATCATGCATGATGAGTTTGCCCTCAAGTAGTTAGGCTCACTGGTGTTGGGTAGTAGTGCTTGGGGTTGTTGGTATCGGGAGGTCACCAGACTTGCCACAGTCTTACCTTCTCTCCAAGCACTTTTAGCTTGGAGGTTGGTTCTGGTGGTGGACTGTGACAGGGTTGACATGGTTACCTCCTTTTGCTTCACCAGTGCATAAGAGATGCTGCTCTCTGGCTTGCTACCTGTAAGGCACCTACCCCCCCCCCCCCCCCCCCCCCCAATTCTTTTTTGGAATAAGTTTAAATGAGGCTAATGTAATTAGGCAAGGTTAAACTTAGACATGCTGGCCAGCGGTATCTACCAGTAGCAGAATGTTTGGGGTGGCCCTTGCAGGGGTTTAGCGAACCTTGTGCTTTGCTTTGCTTCGCTTGTTGCTTGCGAATTGCTTGGCTTTTGCCCCATCCCGCCCTTCCCAATTGCTAATGGTGACATTAAGGTAAGTATGTATTCCACTGGAATCAGTGTCTATAGGGGCACATAGTCAGTGACGGGTGCCGTAAATAGCACACGTAGTCTATAGTGGTGATTCCACTCTGAATCACCACTCCATCTCAGCCAATCAGCATCTGATTTTGCAAATGCACCATGCGATTCAGCTTTGGCTATGCAATTCTATTTGTTATACATCAGGCTGACCATTATGGTAGCTTAAATCTAATGTGGGCTTGCCTTTTACTTAATTAAAGACTTTATTAGTATTAACATTTTCAACGCTTCTAAATAATGATTCAGGGCTCTCAAAACAAGCCGCCAGAGCCCCAGCAGTTGCTTTGAGTTACAATGCCGGTTTATATTTTCTCTTTATCAACAGACAATGAAACTTTCGCTCAACTTTTATCCTTCAGCCCGGAATTTTGTCACTTTGCTATGCTGACCTCCTACTCAAAAACATTTTGAAAACCCTGTGGTTATCTATTTTAATTGTTATGCTTCAAAACATTACCAATACCTTGTGCCTTAGGAAATGGTTTATAAAGTTTACACAGCACTTTTTTCTTGGAGAGAAAAGGCCCAATTGCAAAGTTAATCTAGACCCATCCCTGGATCTAGGAACTTACAAAAATTATATGAAAATGAATTATCGACCAAATTATTAATCGGTCACTGCATTGTTTTACACAAATTATAATTTATTTTATTAATGTTTTACACATTTTTGCAAAAACATTTTCAAGAAGCCCTCAAGGCAAAGATTTATTCACCTGAGCAGCCAAGTCAAGATTAACATCATGTTCTCCACACAGAAAGAGTGCTCTTTCCAGAAGCCGTACATATTGTAGCTCTGATGTTGGGCTCAGTTGATTAATTTTTTCCAATAGCTTGCAAGCTTCACCTGGGAATCACACAAAATAAACAACTCTATTGGTGGTTTTCATTAGAGCAGGTTTCAATCTAGTGTTGAAAGTTTTTGGTGATTGCTTTGGTTTGGCATTTACTTAGCTTTTCTACTGGCTGTGAAAATGTTTTGTAATCAGTCAGCAAATCAAATTCCAGAGTAAAACCAATTATGGTTTTGGTTTTGGTCCATCGCGCCATCAATCCACGATTGCGTTTACTTTTCCTCCTGATTGGTTGCTTTCTTGTGCCAGTGAAATCAATCGGTATTCACTTTAGTTCATGATTGGTTCGTTGGAACTGCTTTGGTTTTGGTTTTACAACAGTCAATTGAAACCTGCTCTATCATGATCCTCAATCACAAAATACACTAACTTATAACCCAAATTTTGAAACATTACAATATTTTGTAATGGAGCTGTGGGCCAATTTTATATAGCACTTGTACACATGTATGCAGCTGCCATCTTGGTGTACCTCTTCGGGAAGGGACACCAACATGGCGGCCATAAAACCATGATACAAATAAAGCTTCATTCCCCATTAAAAACCTTTAAGGATTCATCTAGTTTAAAATAAGGAATTGGCAGAAGTACTTGGATAAAAAGAAGTCACCAATGTATTTAGACCAGTTTATGGTTCATGCACAGTTGTACAAATCCTTTGTTTATTTGGTGGGCCACCAAATGTTAGACAATGGTGGCCCGCAAGTTGTAAACAAAAGACTTGAACAACTGCGAATGAATCGTAAACTGGTCTATTGAGCAATGATAAATAAAGCCTAACATGTGTCATTCCTTCTGTGTGTTTTTTCCCCACAAGATTTTCGCAATAGAAATTTCTGGACCCTACAAAATGGCAGCCATTTTCGATGCCATTGAAATCCAGAGTTTTATGGTAGTGGTTTTATTATAAATCTTCTCTACATCTCTGCCATCCTTCCATTGAGCCTCTTATTTTAGTGTTTCAAATTATTTGGTCATGCAAATTTTAGTTTTATTTCAGGTGGCCGTAGTTCTCTGATGGATGCCAGTCTTGTTTGCCCTCAACGAAAGGAAACAATTGTCCGTTTGTGTCCATGATTTCCACCTACAGTGCTGTTCGAAATTAACGCAACCGAATTTTGCCGAAATTCGCCGAATGTCGTTCTTTGTTTACGATTTGAAAATTCGTAGAAATTTCATGTGTGAATGCGTAGAAATTTCAATGAATTTTCGTTGAGCATATCGAAATTTCGAACAGGACCGACCGAAATTTCGGTAATATTTACACACCAAAATTTCAGTAATATGGGTGATACACCGAAATTTCGACTATTTTCGACATTTGTGCAAGACCAAGACAGGATTGCGTTACGAAACATCGTCCCAGCGCTGGTTTGTTGTTTTCCGTTTATCTCATAAACTTTAGCTTCTGTAGTTTAAAACTAAGATCCGTCAGTCCTTCAGAATTTTTGTTGAAGTAATTGCGTATGTTTTCAATTGAAGAAGCCAGCTTTTAGCTTTTTGGAGATACAAAGATTCTCTGTTGACATGTGCTTTCAGCCGTGAAGACTAATTGTCTGGTTTTTGACACAACAAGAATGCTGCGAACTTCGCGGGAAGTGTGATTTTATTGCATTGTAGTTTAAATCACCACAAAGCTTCTCAACTTTACTGGCAAATGATAAATGTCTACTAAATAGAATATTCTGGAGTTCTTTTTATTTAATGTGGATCGGTTTTCAAAAGTGAGGAGGTCCGAGTCTTGAATTCCGCGACACAGAAGTGTGACATTTTCCGCGAACTGATTTGAATAATCAACGACTCCGCAGTGTTTGTTTTGCGTTGAGATTGCACAAAAAAATTCTAGAGATAAAATTTTCTTTTAGAAATCGAGATGCTTATGGAATCTAACGGTTTGAAATTTTTCACTTCATTTACGTATCTGAACAGTTTCCACATGATGCGGAAAATGGTTTGAGTCCATAGTTCTCGTGAGATGAGATCGTGAGGTGAGATGAGATCGCACGAACCGTATCGAATCTTTTGGAGTTTTGATTTCAGCTTTTTTACTTCATCACTTTGTGAGGAGTTAATAAAACATCCAAACGAAATTTCTATTCGAAAATCCGAAGTTACGAAATTTCTATTCGAAAATTCGAAGTTTACGAAATTTCTATTCGAAAATTCAACATTACGAAATTTCTATTCGAAATTTCGGTAAAACTCGCAGCACTTAAACAATGAAACTTTCGAATTTTCGACGTATTTTCACAAGTATCGTAATGTCGTTTCAAAGTTACGAAATTCGGCGAAATTCGGTTGCATTACTTTCGAACAGCACTGTACATGTATATGTGTACCTACCAAGATTCCGTTCATTAAGTGCATCTGTCACAGCTTTAGCCAATGATTCATAATTCTGTTTCTTCTCCAACTGTTCTTTTCTCACTAAAAGAAAGCAACATATGTTAGTGTGGTGTACTTTTGGGGGTAAATTGGATATTATGGTTCCCATCTTGATAGAACATGGAAAATGACATAAATAAATTATCTATACATAAATTATCTATCTTAATCTACAAGTAGTAAATTAATTCCTTTATTTTGGCCCACCATGGTCTCCAGATTTCTTTATAAAAATAATTGATTCAATAGTACATTTGCATGCATGCTCAGAGTGGCTTAAAGCCATGTTTCTATAGAACCATAAAACAATTTATTGAGTGCACACTTGAGCTAGTTGGGAGAATTTATGAGACTTAATCCAGGATTAGCGCTAATCAGGCTTCTAACAACTGGGCCCTGGACAGTACCAATATTCTCATCAGAATTTCATAGCTTGGGGTTCAAGGACCCACAAAGACAACAATTGTGGGACATTCCATAGACACAATGGGATCATTAGCAATTGAAGGTTTCACTAATTATCAGTTTCACTAATTATTTCACCATTATTTTCCTTTTAGAGCTAATAATATTGTAAAAGCTAGTTTTTCTGGTTATATTTTTAGTGTGCCATTTTGAGGGGAAAATTTGAGAATCCCATGTCCGTGGTCTGATGAGAACACTGCTGCAGTATTATTCTACAATCCAAGTACCCCTTCTGTCTTTGGACAAGAGAAAGTTCTTCCTTTTTGGGTTGATATAGTGCTTTCTTACCAATCAGGAACATCTCCTAAGAAGAAGCATTGGGGAGTTCTCACCTTGAGCTTCATGTAGCCTATATTTTACATCATCTTCTGGTGGAGCTTTTTCTTCTGATTTATTCCTTTTGTATGGGAAAAAGGGCAATATCTTTACAATGTTTTCCAGTTGATGTCTTGTAATAGAACAGACAATATTGTCTCACTTATAAGCCACAATATGTGATTTTAGCGGTTTCTCTCCAAAACCAAGTAGAGTTCCGAGCAACTTTTCCTCACCTTTCGGAACTTTTAAGATCTCAAATCCACTCAGATTATCTATGATAGCTTGAGGATGTCTTACGTTCCAGTTATAAGAAATTAACAGTACATAAACCTGACAAAAATACTGAAAACGTGAAGCTAAACAGATGGAAGTCCTTCTCCGTCAGGTTTTGGCTGCCATCTTGAATCTAGACAGCTCATAGCACATTTCGTAAAGTTTTTGGAAAGTGTTTGGATATAAGCTGCACACTTCCCACAACTTTGGGAATGTTTTTCAGTTTTTAAAACCTTGTGGCAAAATGCTGCAGTTTATAAGTGGTCAACTACAGTATTGATGGTAAGAATACACAATGCAATCAACTACAGTAATGATGGTAAGAATACACAATGCAATGAACCACAGTAATGATGGTAAGAATACACAATGCAATCAACTACAGTAATGATGGTAAGAATACACAATGCAATCAACTACAGTAATGATGGTAAGAATACACAATGCAATGTACAATGGCAGTGGAGAAGAAATTAAATTTAAAAGTTTTGAACAGACATGGAGAATGGTAAATTTAACTAAACACGAACCTTGACCCTTGGATATTTAACTCTCCAGTCTCCTTGTACTAAGAATAAGAAATATGTGATAATGAGATAACTACTCATGGCTGGTAATGTTTAATAACCACCATACCAGAGGTTTTACTAATTTGGAAAGTAGGCATCAGAGGTACCGTAAAAGACCGCCTATAAGCCGCAGGTTTTTTTTCAATTTCATTTTGACTAAGAGTGTTTTTTTTCTCCCTAAAGCCTAGGTGTGGCTTCTATGCAGTTTTTTTCAAATTTACGTTCGTGTGAGATATCGAAAAATGAGCCCTGATAACTTTTTTATGTTGTTTTCTTCTCATAACATTCCTTCACAATACAGTTTGTGTTTAATTAATATTGTGGTTCCGTAAAGGTCACATTTTGTGAAGTTTGATTGGTTTGAGTCTCATTCTTTAGTGTGCTTATTGAAAGACTAAAATTCAATGAATCTCACGAGTCATGACACGTGGCAAATTATTATAATATTGTCAACAAATCCAAAACTTCACATCTTGGCATTTTGATTTGAGACTCAGCACTTTTTGCAGAACGTGCAAACTGTTCACGGAGTAAAATAAAAATAATCCAGAACATTTAATGTCTATAGCAAATTTTTAGTCCGATTTCAGTGGCAAACTGAAGTGGCAAACATTACGCGAAGCTATTTGATATTCAAATCAGTTCTCGGAAAACTTCACACATTATGCACTGCAGCAATTTGAAAGACATGACTTCCACACCTTAGAAAACGGATTTATATTAATAGAAAGAACTTGAGTATTTTATTTAGTAAACATTTCACTTTGAGGGTAAAGTTGAGAGTTTGTGGTGCTTTAGAAACTACAATGCAATAGAAACTCAGTTCCTGCACCCGTACCCTAGTGTTGCTGTGTCAAAATCCAGACAGACATGTCTGCACGGCTGAGAGAATTCAATTCAAGTGCGATCTTGCAGAATCATAGCGTTTCTTGAAAACATAAGGCAGCATTCTAGTAAGTAGTAATCCCAAGTGGAGATTGTTAGTAGTGAGTGCATTACAAAATATCCAAGACATTTTCGTTTACATGCTTGCTCACATACATTGTAGCCTGATTTTCAGATGGTACGAGGTCCTCCGCTCACTTCCTCCCCCCTCACCATCTGATGGACTTTGACAGAAACCGTGTTCCTGACATCATTTAATTTTGACCAATCAGAGCAAAGGTTTTATTTTTAGAGAACTAAAGTATGCATGGATTGTCTAGTGGAGCCTGCATGAAGGAGAAGCCAAATGGCGGACGATACAAACGGACTTGATATGGCTTTGGAGAAAGCGTGCGAGACTTTCAGCATTTCTGAATTATTTCCCAAACAGAGAAAGGCAATATTATACATCTTAGGCGACAACCATGTAGAGAATCGAGAGAAGAAAACAGCTCACCAGAATCACACACTTTCCTGCACTGCAGAATTCTTATGTTTTACAGCTTCAAACTATGTCGATTTCTCAGAACTAACCCTGACCATACCCTGTTTGAGCTGCTCTGGATTTTTGGGCAGCAGGAACTTTTTAAACAGGATTTTTCGTACAGTATTTCAAGCGCATGGTCACAACACTGATCTAACTACTGGATTTGTTGTAATTACAATTTGTCAAAATCAAGACTGTTCAAAATTCTGAAAACATAAATATTTAGGCAAATGTAATCTAACTTTTACCATGACATAATTATTAGCTAAGATATTTCAGCTTTTAGGACAGCAAAATTGTCAAAATAAAGGTGTTAAAAATTCTTCAAACACAAATAATTGCCCAAATGTCATGAAACTATTACCATGACAAACTCAGTATGTGTGTTCACTGCTGTAAAAAAATCATTACATTTCATTAAAGATTTGGTCTTCTAAATGCCAACATTCTAGGAGACATACATTTTAATTTATAAAATAGTTTCGATAGTACGTGCGCTCTGGTTGGCTGTAAGCTGTGTTTCTATAACTCTATAGAAACACAGACAGTTGAGCGCGCGCTTGAAGCTAGTTGTGAGAATTTACGTTTTGGTTATCAAATTAAGCGAGCGTTTCCGTGCTTTTATTCGTTTATTTTATAAAGGAAATAGAAAACATTTTCCCCTTGTTTCTATAGAGTTATAGATTGAAACACTTGTGGAAGTTTGGAAGAACTCGAAATAGCTGTAGAAACACTCGCCATTTCTCGTTCTCCCAAACTCCCACTCGTGTTTCTATAACTCTATAGAAACACGGGAAATGTTTTCTATTTCTTAAACGGCATACAAAGCAGTTGAGGATCGGAAGATTAATGATTTTCCAAAGCCTGTAGCTAGTCGATTCATAAACATTGCGATATCGATGCACTTCCTATCAGATTTTCCTGGTACACGTCTGATGATAACATGTTTCTCCACGTTCTGTTTCTATAAGTTTGAAGCTGTAGAACATATTCTGCAGTGCATGAAAGAGCCGTGATTCTGGCGATCTGTAGAAGGCTACATAATTTCTCCTCTCTCAATTCTCAACCTGGTATCGCCTTATAGATGCAGCTGTGGTAGACAAGGTCCTTCCGGGAAACGAAGGATAATAATGCCTTTCTCTGTTCGGGAAATAATTCAGAAATGCCGAAAGTTTTGCACGCTTTCTCCAAAGCCATATCAAGGCCTTTGTATCGTCTGCCATTTGGCTTCACCTTCATGCAGGCTCCACTAGACATTCCATGCATACCTCAGTTCTCTAAAAATGAAACCTTCGCTCTGATTGGTCGAAATGAAAAAATTGACCAGAACACGGTTTCTGCCAAAGTCCATCAGACGGTGAGGGGGAGGAAGTGAGCGGACAACCTCGTACCGTCTGAAAATCAGGCTACATACATTGTAGATTTAAGATCTAAACCTTGTTCAGTCATAATTGTCTTTGTATCATATATCAAAATGTACTTCTAAAGCTGTAGTATAACCATAAGTAAATCCCATATCCCAATATGAAAGGGAAATTGTGGGTTAGCATTACTCATTAGAATGCCATAAAATACTAATGAGTATGCAATTAACACTCATTAGTATGTGACAAGTAGTGTGATAAATGATTATCCCACTGTTTGTCATCAGTTTATCACATAATAATGAGCATACTACAGTCGAGCAAGGCTTACTTACATGTACACAGCCTTCTTCTGGAATATGAATGAATTTACAATATTTGAAGTTGCATTTTCCAATTTGAAGTTGAGTCCAACAGTAACCAGGTGGACACTTCACAGGTTTCTTCTGCTCTACACTGTTGGGCAATGGCTTGTCATCTACATCACCCTGTATCTGCACTTTACCATCAAGTTCTTCAGTATCGTCACTCCTTCTTTTACGGGATGGAGGGGGCCTATTCTCAGTACCCATAGTGAAATCATGCTCTCTGTGAGGAGGTGCATGACTTCTTGACAAAGGTTGCTGACCATGAAATTTTGGACCTATGCTTGGGGGCTCATGTAAAGGTGGAGATATCCTACCCATAAGAGAAGGAATGCCTCTAGTACTTTCCCTTCCTTGATTCCATCCTTGGCCTCTGGGACCCTCTCTTCCTTTATCCCATCCTTGGCCTTTAGCATTTTCCCGTCCTTTATCCCATCCTTGGCCTCTGGCGCTCCCTCTTCCTTTATCCCATCCCTGACCTCTAGCACTCTCTCTTCCAGGATTCCATCCTGTGCCTCTAGTACTTTCTCTTCCTTGGTCCCATTCTTGGATTCTAGCACTCTCTCTTCCTTGGTCCCAATCTTGGATTCTAGCACTTTCTCTTCCTTGATCCCATTCTTGGCTTCTAGCACTCGTTCTTCCATGGTCCCATTCTTGGATTCTAGCACTTTCTCTTCTAAAATCTAAATTGTCTTGATTCCTGGTTGGTAAAACTGGTAGATGTTGAAGTTGTGCTTCTGGAAATCTACCACTTACTAAAGGGTTATTCATTATTTGTTGTGTATAAATTGCAGCAAGAGTGCTAGCCTTGTTTTGCAAGGACTGGAGGTCGAGTAATCCTGGACCTCCCAGTGCTGGTAAGTTCAAAATTCCAGGTCCAAGATTGGATAGAGAGAATGCAGGATTACTACATGTAGGTATATTTGGTGCTTTGCCTCTCTTTCCTCTGTTCCCTTTTCCTCTTTGATTAGCACCAAAACCACCCCAAGTCTTCTTTGCTTTTCTTGATCTACTAGCAAAGGGAACTTTAAAATTGGAATCCTTCACAGGTGAAGGCTTTCCTTTAGGCAACTGGAAAAAATTAGTTGACTCCTGAACTTTTTCATTCCTTTCATCTTGCCAGCTTCTCTCGTGGGAACCGGACTCATCTAAATCACCAGCAACATGTGGATTTCTCCTTTGACTATCATTTTGAATTTCTTTGAGTTCTTCAGTCTCTCTTCCTTTCTCTGCAAACTTGATTGGCCTTCGCTTTGTTAACCTCCTCCTTGAAGACCATGGGCCACTGAAAAAGTTAAATATAGAAACTTAGGGAACAGTGAAAATAATGCAAGAATGAAACTAATACATGTTGCTGCCAATCATGCTGTTGTGTCAATAGGAATTTGGAGTTTTTGAATGTTTGTAATGTCAATGACTTATAGCATGGTTATTGTATGGTATGCTGTAACACTGCAATGGTTTTGCCATTGTTTTCTCATCTGATTCAGTATGGCAAACAAACTGTATGTTTTTCACACTTTTAACAGTAGTTTCTATGTAGACCAAAAATACGAATGGGATCAAGTGAAGGGCTGTGTGCAAAAAGTGATCAAGTGACAATTTGAAAACTCTTGATAGCCAACTTCGCTTTTTGATTAAGAAAACCCGTAATTTCTAATCTAGAATGTTAGGATATCACTTGAAATCTCAAATAAATGAAAGAATAAACAAATTAGGCAAGCCATTGGGTCTAACCTTGTCATGGCCCCCCCAAAAAATGATCGGCATTTTCACATACACCAACTTCGTAAAATTCAAAATTCAACTTCATTCTGCGTGGAAAAACGTAAACACGACCGTAAAAGTAAAAACAAAATCGAGCAACTCAAATAGTCATCTTCCTTTCGGCCCATGTTAAATCCGAAGGGGAGCGGCAACAGGTCTCAGGTCTAATCCTAGCCTGATTATCAGACGATACGAGGTCGTCCGCTCACTTCCTCCCCCTCCCCGTCTGATGGACATCATAGAGGAAGTGAGCGGACAACCTCGTACCGTCTGATAATCAGGCTAGTCTAACCTTGTCATGCCCGAAATAAAAAAAATCCCAATTTTTTTTTACCATAATCAGCATTTTAACATACACGAACTTCGTAAATTTCAACTTCATTCTGCGTAAAAAAAAACGTAAATGCGACCGTAAAAGTAAAAACGAAATTGAGTGACTCAAATTGTCACTTCATCAGTTTTTGCATACAGCCCTTCAAGTGTAGTTTATGACTCCAATCAAAAACTTTCTACTGAGAATCATTCAAACATTTTAGAATGACAAAACTCCACAATCATGATCTTGCCATCCCCTGTCAATATTTGGGGATTTTGTTGTTCTAAATTGTTTGATACTGGAGTTGCAAACTACACTTGATGCCACAAATACACTCTTTAATAAACATACAGTTGACAATATTTTATTTTGTTCACATTCAGAACTCGTGACCATATGCATATCCAAACTGTGACCTCGCTGTGTCCAAACTACAACCTCGACGCATCAAAAATGAGGTTCAAATGCATTCTGTGCATGCAATCAAACTGCAGTTTATCTGCCTCCTTTATGCTTCAATCATTTCAGACGGTACTGTAATATAGCAAAAACTATCAAGAAACATCCAAGAAGTCAAGAAACACTCACAAAAGTTGTCTATGTGTTGGCAATTTCTAACAAAATCACTGTCAGAAGTAAAAAAGTCAAGGGGTCAAAATTAATGGTAAATTGTCTTCTGTAGACCAGCTAAGAAACTATGGTTACCAACACTTGTTGCTTAGTTGCACTAACACCTAAAAGGTTCAAAATTAATGTGTGTGTCAAGTTCTCGCAGGGGCAACCTCAGAACATGGTTTAGTTGTCGCAAGAATACTTTGGTTGCCCTTCTCCTATACAAAATAAACAAAACAAACAAAACATGTAGATGCTGCTGCAAAAGGCACAGGAGACTCACCTGGACAGGAGTTTATGGCTAGATACAACAGTGAAACACCAAACAAGTATTCTTACAAATCTTTGATATTATACATATTTAACTCTAGATCATGTTTATCAATTATTTATTACACTTTAAAGAGGATATTTAAGTCCCAGTAGGACTTTGTTTCCCAAGCATAATTTTTGTTGTGTGGGACAACTGGACAACAATTAAATTTGAACTCTGACCTAGTAAGCTGAGTTCCCTATTTCTATCCCACTCACAGTTAACTCCTTTATATATCTGTACCTTAATCTATGACCAGCCGAGGGTCCATCAAAGTCATCCTCCTCCTCAAATGTATCTTCAGCATGAATTGAAATAAGTTCATCAAGGCTGTCATCATCATGGCTTCCTCCTAAGGGAACATCACTGTAGTCCACACTTAGCATGTCAGATGTCTCAGACAGTTCTGTGTAGTCCTCTAGAGGGTCATCTTGGTTGGGAGACTGACCAGCGCTGTTTGCATCTGAAGTGCTTGATAATTGTTGGATTGGATTAGGGTCATCAAAGGAAGGTGCTTCAAGGGAAATATCTAAAGATGCAGTAGTCCTAAGGAGAAGTGAACAAAGAAAACAGTATACATTGAGTAACCTTGAGCAAACACAGACACCTTCAAAGCATTTGAAATTTTCACTGTAAATTATCTTTAAATGAGTCATCTTTCTCTGGTTTTACCACCCACTATCAGGTGTATCTAAGTGCATCATAGCATTCTTGTATGCAATACTTTCACTTTGGAGAACGTTTTGTGCTCTAACTCAGAGCAAAAGAGGAAGGGCAGGCCCTTGAATCAGCAGCTGCAACTTGCTTCCCATGGTGGTTAGTAGACCTTACAGTGCAACTACCGAAACCATAGCCTGCTTGCCGGCTCTCCTGTAATTTTTTTCGGTCGTTTCTTTTCGGATTGGGTCACCTGTGGCACGCGGTCAAAATGGGGCGAGGACAAAAATGAAGGGAGGGGGAGGGGGAAAGGAGGGGAAGAAAGGAGAGCCTGCACGAATGCCATTGTTTTGAGAATTACGCCCCTCCACGCTTGACCTTGCTTGACAGCCCGTCACGCTCTAAGTGTAAAAAAATTGACCAATGAAAATCGCAAATGTCAACACGATTCAAAATGACAGCGCTCCGGTTCAGCGCTCCACGTTCAACATTTTTGCGGTATTAATCATACCACAAATGGTGCATATGGACCAAGAAGAAACCCCAAAGAAAGTAATTACCAGTAAGAGAGGTCGAAACATCCGTGGATGATTTTTGCCGCCGTTGCAAATGTTGATTCAAGGTTAGGTACGGAAATCCAGGTTGTTCTGGAGTTATTTCTACGGATAATCTTTTTATTCCTTCCAAATGCAAACATCAAGGAAGCCGTGGTACGGCTTTGTATTCTCCTGGATTATCGAGTCGAGTTTGTAATCCCTGTGGGAGGAAGATTAGAATTCTCAATGATTTGTACTTTTACGTGAAAAACTTTTAAGTGGAGCTGGAGAAAGCTGCAGTAGTCCTAGTCCTGAAGCCATTCGAAGCAAACGCCAGCTTCCAACAAGAGTTTTGACACCCGATCGAAGCCCGTTGGCAAGAAAACAACCACGGTCTGAATATTTACCAATAAAAACGACTTCTTCGCTGTCGTCGAGAAAGTATTTGTTTCAAGTTCAACAGGAGTAAAGTGCCGATGAAGTGCTCACTCAACATTTAAATATTGATGTTGTTACAGAAACGAAGGAGACCAGTGTGAAAGTAGTAATACTTCAGCCGAATGGAAATGTCTCCGTTTGTGTTACGACCGATGTAACTACATATGTCACGCGGCATTCGGTTTCATGTGTGCTTAATGTCAAACTTGACACCTGTCACATTCTAGCCAATGGGAATTTTCCGTTCGGGAGTAAATACTCCGAAAACAATGGCATTCGTGCAGGCTCTCCTTTCTTCCCCTCCTTTCCCCCTCCCCCTCCCCCTCCCTTCATTTTTGTCCTCGCTCCATTTTGACCGCGTGCCACAGGTGACCCAATCTGAAAAGAAACGACCGAAAAAAATTACAGGAGAGCCGGCAAGCAGGCTACCGAAACCAGGACCACTTAGACAACGAGAACCAATCACATTGCAGAACAAAAACAAAGCATTCCAACTTATGGTTATTGAGCCAATCAGTATCGATTACAAGACAATAGCATTTTGACTTGCTCAAGCTTCAATCTGGGAAAAGGTGAATTTGGTCGACTAATTAAAGTCTTTTTCAGAATGAAGAAAAATGTATGGATATGCAGGGCGAGAAATTGTGGCCAACTGGGTGCAAATGCAACTAAAAATTGAGTGTTGCTGTCTGGAGTTTCAGAACTGGTCACCAGCTGGCAATTTACCTTTTGACCCTCAACTTTTTTACATTAACAAAAATCGATGTAGGATAACACATTAAAGTAAGATTCATGCCAATAAATTAACAAAACACAGCACTTAAAACTGGCACTTGTGATTCTTTATGATCACTGCAATTATTATTTACTTGGTAGGTAGACTGTACGTTGAGCTCTAGAGCAGCATCAAAACATCTGTCTTTTCTTTTACTCCCATGTCGTTGGCCTGAGTACAGCCGCTGCTCACCCACAAATATTGTTAATCTCGTTCCGAGTAATTTATTCACCTACATTACCATGTTCAATCACCCGTTTTCATAAAATTATAACTGTGTTCATTCAGAAATATTGATAAAAAAATCACAAGCATATCGCCTTAAAATAATCATTTTACTGTTTCCTTTTCTCTTCAGACTCATAGAAGACTTGTTTTGCTGGTGTTTTAGAAAATAAACTGAAAGAATGAAAATAGGTTCCCTCAAAATGATTCCCATCACATTGTAAACTCTGATAAAGGGGACATCCTGGGTACATCCTGCACTTAAATTTTCCAAGCGAGAAGTGAAGCAAGGAGAAAGCAAATATGTCACTTTGCTTCTTGCTGAGAAAATTTAAATGCAGAGAGAGGAAATAAACCTCTGGTACCCAGGGTAAAGGCGATGCGACTAGACATAAAAATTAAAATAAACTGAGTCATAGAGCAAGTTCAAAATTTCACATTCAAAATAATCCATTGCTGGAGAAAAACCTCTCAATCAAGTACTTTAATAGCAAAGTGCTTGTGAGTCAAGAGTCAAATTTCTACTCGTTCTGACTCGCTACTCGTGAGTATTCTATTGCAGAATGTTTATGACTTGACAGGTTCACTCGTCGTGGCGAGTGGATGATTCCATTGTTTTAGTTTTGACTTGATGCGGCGACTCGTGAGTGAAATGAGTATAATTATGAACGCTAGCAAACGAAAGCTGAATTCATTTGAGTTACTACATTTGTACGTACACTGATACATGTAGTGTGAGCTGTACGCAGGGTGTTTTATTTGGAAGTTTAATAAGTACAGACAATCAAAAAACGACAGCACATCGATGTAGAGTGAGCTTTACAGGATACATTTTGGCAAACTGGTTAGCGTATGCAGGGTGTTTTATTTGGAAGTTAATCACCAACAATCAAAAAACGACAGCACATCGAAGAGTGATCAAGCTTTTACGGGGATAAACTTTCACGAACTAGTTGGCATGTGCGAGGTGTTTTATTTGGAAGTTAAACAGTGAACAATCAAAAACTTACAGCACATTGAAGCGGCTTGGCGGGAATACACTTTGGCTAACTAGTCTGACAGAGAACGTGGAGTGTTTTATTAAACAGTGAACAATTAAAAAACGACAGAGCATCTAAGCGGCTTGGTGGGAATAAACTTTGGCTAACTAGTTGGCATACACGGAGACAATGAAAAAAAGAGGTGTGACATTAGCATATTCTTACGACCGTGTTTGAAACTCGAATGTAGTGTGTTTTTACTTTGTTTATTGGCATGTAATACTACTACATTGTACATTTAACTTTTTGGTGTGACATAAGTATTAAAGTGTGAATTAAGTGAAAATATAGCTGTGTAGCAGTGTTACAGGACTTCAGTTGTTTATTTTAAAGCACCTTTAATAATATTGTTACTCACAAATAATGGCGGTGTTGAATAAAGAAGACAATTAGACTAAAGATGTTTATTTTGAAGGCTTTCGTATGATAAAAAGTAAATTCTTTGAAGTGTGAAACAAAAATAAACTTCTGTCATATTGCAGTGGTCCTGGTATGTTTATTTTGGTCGAAGCACTTTAGTGTTTTACAGAGTTACAAAAAATATGTGTTCTCACAGACCAATGGGCGAGATCTAAAAAAATTGTCTCACCAAGAAAATATTGAGTGGATATATGCTTTAAACAATGCTCCATCGAAAACGTTGGAGGTTCTTGTGAAGAAATTGGTAGTTACATGTATGTTAATGATCGATTGACTTGGTCATGCATTATACATGTATTGATACAGTACCGCCCAGAAACATATGTCCATTCGTTCGCGAAACTTTCGCGAGCATATTGCATGCATTGTTCGCAATCTGTTAGCATTTTTTCGCGAACTGTCCGCAATTTGTTCATGAATAGTTCGCAAATTGTTCGTGATTTCCTTGTGAACGCAAGGTGTTCGCGAACAAACATCGCGAGCATGCAATACAGCTCAAAAATTATACACACACAAGAAGTCCCGCAAGAAATTTTTGCAGTGCCAGAACCCGCAAGAAGTTGCAAGAACACACAAGAAGTTTAACGAGTTGATAACTGTGAAATTTGTTTGATACTCTGCGAATATTCTCACAACTTCGCTTCTTCAAAATGTTGATCCTTCAAAATTTCGATCCTTGCCCGTCCAAGTTACTTTTTCTGGCTCACTAGGTCAATTGCCCTATATCATTATGATGTCAAATCAAAACAATCTATTGTTTAAACGCTAAGGATCACGGTCATTGGAGGGGGACAAAAGTGCAAGAACACAAAGGAAATCGCTATCAAATGCATTTTGTAGAACGTAGAATAGTCTGTGGTAACAACCACCAAATATGGTAAACATTGTGGGATAAACATTGATACAGCTGATATCTGGAAACCAGACAATTTTGAAGTTAAATTATCCTCAGCAGAGCAGATTTAGTTCAAAATTCTATTGTTCATGTCGATTCTGTCCCCCTCATAAACAAGCTGTGACATCATAATGATATAGGGCAATTCAGACAACCAACCTGAGTTGTCTGATTTGAATAATCAATGACTCCGCAGTGTTTGTTTTGCGTTGAGATAGCACAAAAAAAATATCTACAGATAAAATTTTCTGTTTGAAATCGAGATGCTTTTGGAATCAAACGGGTTTGAAAATTTTCACTTCGTTTACGTATCTGAACAGTTTCCACATGATGCGAAAAATGGTTTGAGTCCATAGTTCTCAATATTCACAGTTTTAATTTGTTGTCTGTTATTTAGCGTGAGATCAGATCGCACGAACCGTATCGAATCTTTTGGAGTTTTGATTTCAGCTTTTCTACTTCATCACTTTGTGAGTTAATAAAACATCCAAACCTGCAGGTATGTCGGCATGTAGCGTTCGGAAAAGCATATAAAGGCAATCCCGCGTAATCCGAGTTTCTAAACTTGTTGTGTGACTTGTAGTGACTTGTATGTTGCTAACAGATGATCGCCGAAACCAACGGTGATCGTCGAACTATTTAAACGCCCAATGGATGAATGTTTTGATCGATCTAACGGATGAAGGTTTTGATCTAATGGATGAATGTTTTGATCAAACGGATGAAGGCTTGAATGTAACGGATGAAGGTTTTTATCTAACGGATGGAAATTTTTATCTAACGGATGAATATATTAGTCAAACGGCATGGACAGAATTTCTAACGCTTGTTCTAATGCTTCTAACGGTTTTTCAAACCGTTCAAACGGCATGGTCAAAATTTCTAACGGGTGTTCCAAAGCTTCTAACGCTTTCTCAAACCGTTCCAATGGCATGGACCTATATTAAACATAATTTTGTTGGTTTTTAAGTAAGTTTTTAAGTAAGTAAGTCAATGGGAAAATGTAAATTTTTCCCTGTGACGTAGTTACACTGTGATGAACTTTTAGTTTATAGCATTAGTAAAAGGTATGCATGTACCTTGATTTAGGGCCTGGTTTTCTAGTTGTACTTTTCCAACCACTCTTTGCTGGTAGTGCTTTTAAGGGTATGGACAAGGAGCGGAGAACAACTTGGCTACTTGATCTTGACGACGTCTCTACGTGACTAGAAGGGGTGGACTCTGCATGTGAGGATACTGCAGCAACTGCTGGTCTGGACACTACTAATGAGGAGAAAAACATTAATACAAGGAAAAACGATAAGTAAATTCAACCATAAGGTAAGGAAAGGGTAGGGATACAATGTAGTCTGCCATTGAAATACACTTTAAAAATAATGTGACCTCCCCAGTATAACTTCAATATTTTCAAAAAGACGGTACCCCCCCAAAAACAAGTGAATTTCCAGCAATTTGACCCCCCCCCCCCCCCCCCTCATAGCTAATAAATTACCAGCCCCTTAGACTCAAGTCTAATATGTAAGTTAAGGTGGCACACAGGTATTGTGACGTCCAAAATTGGCATCATAAAGAATTGCACGTTTTTGGCCAATCACTGAGATTTTTTTAACCATGTATTTCCTAGGCCTGATATTGAAGAATGGTAAGCACAAAACAGAAATCCAAGATACATAATAAATTCAGAGATATAAGTGCTTCTGTCAACTTTCAACATTTTCAGCAGCAACCAAGCCTTGGTCGAGTGATTTAGCAGAGTGCCTGCCTTTTTTTCCCTCTCTTTTCTCTGCCAAAAATCAACTTTCGCTAAACTAAATAGAACACTATCCCCTAAAAATCTTTATTTCTTGAGTATATTTAGAGCACAGTACATGTATCTCTAAAGGTTCAATCCAGGATTGAAAATCTAATTCCATATGAAAGTTTATTGGTTATAATCTTTGAATTCGTAGCCACAGGGAATCCAAAACAATTTTTAGGTACATACCTGGATGGTAAACCTGTGGTATCACGAGATGATTGATAGGGATGGGTAGCACATTTATGTCCTTGTCATTCCGGTACAAACACTCCCATGTAAACATGGTACGAAATTAGATTTCTGTACCAGTATGAAACTCATACCGGTGTCAGATATACACTGTTAGCAAAAAAAACAAATCCAGTCCCAGGACTCAAAATTACAACTGATACAGTCGTAGCCTGGAAAACCAGCCGATTATCATCGCTCACCCACTTCGAAAGAGACATCTGGGCAACAAGGCAGAACCATACTGATGATGTACGTAGCAGATAGCTGTTTCACAATGCATAAATTAAGTGCAAGTTCAGAAGACGAATGCAAACAACAGAGTTCTTTTCAAGGTATATAACTACCTAGGCTGCGTGTTTTGGTGCTGTTGGTGTTTCCTTTGCTTCATTCTTTCAGTGGCTAGTAAAGCAAAATGTTGTAATGTCAAAACATTTACAAGTAAGTGATCAAAAAGGATAATGTATAAAGTGTGCTACATTGTATGAATCACAAACGCGATGGCCGTTCTTTCACCCAAGCAAACAGGCAGCCTCTGTAGTATACCTAACACTGGCAGATAAGCTGCACACGCAGATAAGCCGCACCCCAAATTTAGAAATTTTGGAGAAAAAAAGTTTTGAAAGGAAAATCAAGATTTAGAAATCTTCACCACCTGCATTGCCCCATCGAACTTTCAACGAGATTACTCCATAGTTTTACCCATAGTTTTAAAATCTGTAAGTGTTTAAACTTCATGTCTACTTGCCTACACATATACAATAGAACTTTCCATAGCATTAATTTTGCTTGATGGTACTTTTTCGTCCCAGGTCAATTGTTAGCTAAATGTAGTCGTGAATTTCACATCAACAAAAACATGCTCGCAGTCGTGTTCATCAAAGCTTAGTAACCATGCATTTTATTGCAAGAGAGAAAACTGGACACTAGAATGAGTACTCCAGAATAGCGTGGTATTTTCTCACTCGCAGAGGAACTATAATTGTTGAAGTTACTGGGAAATGCCAACACTGCAAAAAGCTTTAGAATGGAGATTACATGTCTGGTGACATTATTTTAGTTGTTGAGAAAAGCGATTGTTGACTGCTCAAAAGATCTTTTAACGAAGGATTCGGAACAAGTAACAAACAAGAGAGAGACAACACAAACAGCTCTTTTAGGAGCCACCAAGCTTGCGAAAGTGATGATTAGTGCTTCCTTTCTTTTCGTTTTGTGTAGTTTTAATCAGCATTACTTTGTTTTTAAAACAGACGTTAATTTATGGAAATTTATTGAACTTTAAAAGATGTTCTCACAGATAAGCCGCACCCCCGATTTGCAATGAAGATTTTGGGTAAAAAGGTGCGGCTTATCTGCCAGTGTTTATGGTACCTTGAAAATAACTGCATTCTATAGCTACCTTACTTCTTCAGCTACTTACCTGGTAAAAAAGCTGGCTTGAAAAGTGGCCTGCTGTGCTTTGTGTAATTTTTTAAATTATAAACAATTTATAACTATTATAAATTACAATAGTAACAAGACAAGGATCTGCCTTAAATGTGAAACTACACTGAAGCAAAAGTTTATTTGGTGTTATGCTTTGCGCTCAGAGAGTGAGTCAAGCTTTAAAGCGGGCCACGCACCGCCGGTCTGGGAACTAAGCAAGCAGCCGTTTATTTTACGACTCACGATATTTCGATAACTGCATGGTCTGAATTTACTTGAAAACTTTATGCAACACTTTTACAAAGATCTGGAAGGCTGAAGGATCTGAATATTATTGTGGATATACGGATAACGTTTACAACATTGAACACTTCCGAAGTTGGGACGTGCGCACGATTTATAGTAACGCATTCCTTTCGTTTATTACCCTTCCGGCCTTCGATTCAAACCGGGTTCAAAGCATCGGATTCTATTCTTAGCAGAGCCATTCTTAGCCTGATTATACTGACTGAACTGAAGTAAACTTACAGTTATCCTCCTGTACCGTTCAAAAGTGAGCCGTAAAGTTCAGTTAGTCAAAGTCCGAATAAAGTTTACACATTAACCGAGTGAGCCGGAAAAGGTAACTTGATCTTTGACGGGGAAGGATCGAAATTTCGTAGAAGCGAAATTTCGAAGAAGCGAAGTTTCGTGCGAATATTCGCAGAGTATCAAACAAAATTTCGCACAATATTTCATGCAGCGAATCTTCGTGCCAACCTGTCGCAGAGCACTGCGAAATGTCGCACAGAATAAACAAAGGGCTTAACGAATTTTCATCGAAATATTGCCGAAATTTCGGTTCGTGAAAATTTGTGTTCATTTTCGCCGTAAAGCCCCGAAAAGCCCCGAAATTCGCCGAAAGGTGTTTGCAAGACTTTTGCACAATACTGTAAGTGATCAAAAAGGATACTGTAATAGTTGTTGATAATTTCATAACCTACAGTTGTATAAACACTGAGCTATCACAGAACACAGGGCCACTTTTCAAGCTGGCTCTTTTGCTTGGCAGTGAATCTCGGCTATGTACATGATGGCCGTTCTTTCACCCAAGCAAATGGGCAGCCTTGGCACCCGGGGGGGGACTCCCATATAAAAGGGGTAGGGATGCTCGTCGGACATTTTCGATTTGACCCCTAAGAGGTACTAAAATGGGCGTGGCTCAAGCTTATTTTGACCCCTTAAAGATAATAAAAATGTAAATTGATAACAGCTTTTTTGTTCAATTGACACCCGACCCCTAAAAGGTACCGCTTTACATAGAAATGTCTGTGTTTGATGGTGGATACCCTAAGTGGTACCAAACTCCTGATTTTGACCCCTAAAAGGGACGAGCATCCATGTACCCCTCACATAAGGGAGTCCCCCCCCCCCGGGCCTTGGCAGTATACCTTGAAATAACTGCATTCTGTAGCTAATACTTCTTCGGCTACTGATCTGGCAAAACAGCTGGCTTGAAAAGTGGCCTGTTGTGCTGTGTATGGGTTTTGAAATTATAAACGACTATTACGTTTTGACCGTTGTAGGCCATAATATTCACTTGACTGGGGCCAAGCCACTGAAAGAAGCAAACGAGCTACGGGCACATGCTAAATATGCTTGAATTCCATGGTTGTTCATGACCGTGATCCACTGCCAAGCAAACAAGCAGCCTCAGTAGTTATATACCTTGAAAATAACTCTGTTGTTCGCATTCGGCTTCTGAGCTTGCATTTAATTTATGCATTGTGTTAAGGCTATCTGTTACATCATCAGTATGAAATTTTCTGGCTCATTGCTCAGACGTCTCTTTTACGGGGAGCGATAAGAGTCGGCTGTCTTCTCAGGCTACTTACAGACTTACATTGTACTAGACCTTCTCGGACACTTTTCTCTGAATTGCTCCTGCTAGGGTTATTTATACTGTCAGTATTACATAGACACAGTACCTTGCTACCACAGAAGGTAAAGTACCTCCTGATTAACTTCAGTGTGGTATAGCCGGGTACGAAGATAATTCGAAAAGAACCACCATTAGTATCGACTTTCTGGAGGTAATATCATAGCCGCAATGGCGGAAAAATATCCAAAAGGATGTTATTTCCTTTTCCCTTTCTTTTGCTCAGACCGTAGTCGTGTATGTCTGGTTTCACGAAGCGGTTGAGTGACCAGCCACGTGTTAAAAGCGAGATGAGCAAGTTGCATATTTTGGGCTTGTCGTTTGTAAGATCATGTCCCTTTTAAATTGAGACCAGAAATATTGACTATACGAATCCGCCTGTACTTACGTTTAATCAGAAACACAAACTACATCGTTCATGCTACCTATATCTGGAATGTTACAAAGCGTGTATTTCTTGAATAAATACCTTCGATTCCGTTGCAACGGTTCGCTGCAACGCAGCCATTTGGTCTCGCATGGCTTATCGCTTAATAGTCACTCTTACTCTCGTGATTCCCATTTACGTTTTACTCTGAAACACTGCCTCGCAAATATAAACGGCAGCATTTTAACTTTTTCATACAGTATTCGAAAGGTAAGGCGAATACTGAATTTGTGAACATCTACATGTACGTGTTTTAAAATCTCACTTCGTTTGAGCTCGGGCGGGCAATACGTACCTTCTAACTTTTTCTGTTTCTTTTCTCGCATTATTTCATCAAAGGTCTTAACCTTAACATTCTCCATCTCAGAAACTTTTGAAAGAAAGTAATAATATCAGTTAAGGACTGCTTATATCAGAAGATTTATGCTTTCTGAATGAGCCTACCTTTCTTCCCCGCCATTACGGCGTTAGACACTGACATGATGCATCAAGGCTGCCGAACGTAAATCGATTAACTTCCGAGAGCTGTCGATAATTCGGACTACTCGGACACAACATGCACAAATATCAACCATCGCTAATTCTTCTTATGGTATTTCATTCTGTTGATTTTCATTTATGATAAGTGCAGAAGCTCGAGATAGCTTGCGGGAGTGCAACACACGAGAGCTAGAGAGAGCCAATTACATTTTATTTATTTTTTGATCCGGAAGTCGGCAAAATCGATCGATGAAGGTTCGGCTTCATTCGATTTGAGTTCGGCATACCAACAAACAAATATGGCGGGCAGGGGACGGTGGCAGATGCAAGGAATGCCGAATGGGTAAAAGAACAACTTTATCATTAGCGAGAAAATGAGTTGGTAAGTTCTGGTTGGTGCCTGGGTTATTGTTAAATATTCAATTAAGTGTAAAGGCAAAGTTATAATAGGTCGGTGTATTTTCTTGTTATCTAGGATCAATCCTTTTAACAAGTTAACGAAGGGAAGACCCATAAAAGCAACTGTGACTGTAAGTAACTTATAAAGTCTTAAAGAAGAGCTTAATTAGTCTGTGAAATAAGTATTCCTAGTAAGACTTCCTGTACGCATTAATATGTATAATGTCGGCGATTTTTGGGGGAATTCAGTAACAACCTATATTAAATTGTCTGACTACAGTCTGCGTGTGACGACGGACAGGGAGAAAGAAATTAATTATTGGCATTGACAATGACAGTACTTTCTTTCCAAGACTGAACGGTCGTTAGTCATTAAAGTATATCATAAGCAAACTTACTGCATATTAATTAAACTGTCATGTGCACAGAGTACATGCATCAACAGAAGCATATTTATAAGCTTACATTATAGTAACTATAGTCTATATTTGCCAATTGCTGCAGGTTTGCAATCAAGATAACAAAGATGTGGCGGTGATGTTGGTTGATTTAACGAGAGATACTAACAAGCAATCTTTTGTTAGCATTAACCAAGATGACAACAATCTTTTGTTATAAACGTTCAATCAAGATGCCACAATCTTTTGTTAACGTTCAACCAAGATGGCAGCAATGTAAGCAATATTGCGAAACTCAGGCTGACATATCAGCTTGATGGGTGCACAAATGTGCATGGTAATTTAAAAGTGTACTTGGTCATTTTCATTCTCCCTATAATTATATAGCTACATGTATAGCCTGATTTTCAGACGGTAGAGGTCGTCCGCTCACTTCCTCCCACCTCTCCGTCTGATGGACTTTGACAGAAACCATGTTCTGGTCATTGTTTCATTTCGACCAATCAGAGCGAAGGTTTCATTTTTAGAGAACTGAGGTATGCATGGAACGTCTAGTGCAGCCTGCATGAAGGTGAAGCCAAATGGTGGACGATACAAACGGACTTGATATGGCTTTGGAGAAAGCGTGCAGATCGTCAGAATCACGGCTCTAATTCATGCACTGCAGAATATGTTCTACAGCTTCAAACTTATAGAAACAGAACGTGGAGAAACATGTTGTCCTCAGGCATGTACCGGGAAAATCTGATAGGAAGCGCTATCGATATCGCGATGTTTATGAATCTACTAGCTACAGGCTTTGGAAAATCATTAATCTTCCTCGACCACTTTGTATGCCGTATCAAAACGTAATGTCTCCTAGAATGTTGGTATTTAGAAGACCAAATATTTCATGAAATGTATTGATTTTTTTACAGCAGTGAACACATACTGAGTATGTCATGGTAATAGTTTCACGACATTTGGGCAATTATTTATGTTTGCAAAATTTTAAACACACTTTATTTTGACAATTTTGCTGTCCTAAAAGCTGAAATATCTTAGCTTTTTCGCCTTAAGAAGACTAAATCTTTCATGGAATGGCATGATTTTTTACAGGAGTGAACACATATAGTGAATATGCCATGGTAAAAGTTGGATTACATTTGCCTAAATATTTATGTTATCAGAATTTCGAACAGTCTTGATTTTGACAAATTGTAAGTACAACAAATCCAGTAGTTAGATCAGTGTTGTGACCATGCGCTTGAAATACTGTACAAAAAATCCTATTTAAAAAGTTCCTGCTGCCCAAAAAACCATAGCAGCTCAAACAGGATAGGGTTAGTTCTGAGAAATCGACATACGTTTGAAGCTGAGTAAGCTGTAAAACATAAGAATTCTGCAGTGCAGGAAAGTGCGTGATTCTGGCGAGCTGTACTAGAAGGCTATACATAATTTCTCCTCTCTCGATTCTCTACCTGGTTGTTGCCTATAGATGCAGCTGTGATGGCCAAGCCCGTCCTTCCGTGAAATGAGGGGTAATATTGCCTTTCGCTGTTCGGGAAATAATTCAGAAATGCCGAAAGTTTCGCACGCTTTCTCCAAAGCCATATCAAGTCCGTTTGTATTGTACGCCATTTGGCTTGTCCTTCATGCAGACTCCACTGGACATTCCACGCATACCTCAGTTCTCTAAAAATAGAACCTTCGCTCTGATTGGTCGAAATGAAACAATGACCAGAACACGGTTTCTGTCAAAGTCCATCAGACAGGGAGGTGGGAGGAAGTGAGCGGACGACCTCGACCGTCTGAAAATCAGGCTACTACATGTATGGCGGAGGGAGGGAAGAAACCTGCTGGCACCTGCAACGCATTTTTGGATGTAAACATTATGGTCTATCTGTATTAATGATAAATCAGTTTTATGCTTGACATCAAGCAGGAAAATGTTTTTCAAAGAACGTATATAGGCTCAATTTTTCTCAAGCAATTTGGCAGTTGCAAATAAATTATTATGCTTTCATCATAATTTGTTACACGTGCTCAACAGAAAAAAAAACATTGCAGGTGTCGGCAGAGGTTTCTTCCCTCATCCTGCATAGAGGGATTAAAAAGAAGCCAGTGCTTACAGGGTAAAATAACTAAATTAGCATATTGCATGAATCAAGTCAGAGATGTTTTGCAGTCTGTGAAAATCAGTACATTTATATATTGCATCAGATGTACATGCAGCTGCTGATTAAATATTCATGACTGGTTAATGAGTTGGATGAGATACATTTAGTGGTTTTAGTTCAAGTGAATAAAATTGCTTTCCCTGTGAAATAAAGAAATTATGTCCATACAATGTACATGTGTTTATATTATTTAAGTTTAGGGGGAAATACATTTTATTTCTCTGTTGGCATTTTAAATGAATTAAAACACCCCATTGTGACCTAGCTAATGTCACCACAGGCAACCCAAGCTCTAATTGTGTGTATTTATCAGTATTTATTTCATACTTGACACGGTTTTCTTTGTTATTCATGAGGCTTTATTTGCCATACATACCCCATTATGAATGCAAGGGATGTATGAGAAAAGTTCCCGGGATGTATCCAGATACACCCCGGGAACTTTTCTCATACATCCCTTGCATTTATAATGAGCAATTCAATACAATTCAACAATATTTTGTTGTTTCTAGCTTATTATTTTCTCCAAGAAATTCATTCACCTTGGCTTCAGCCAAACTTACTAAATATCCCTATAATGATTTAGAACCTTTTCTCCGTCTTGGTACTTGCCCAAAATCTACCTAAAAAGAGCTACATCAATGAAAATTTTGTGAAAACCTCGTCAAGTATGAAATAAGTCAGTTAAATACCTCGAACCTCAGCTTTTATCCAGATACATCCCTCGGGATGTATCTGGCTAAAAGCCTCGGTTTTCGGTATTTAACTCTTCCTTATAGGCTTTGTATAGGAACTACTGAACAGGGAAAATCACGCATTTTACCACTATTGGTAGGTCAAAATCAACTGAAATAAACATACATTTGCTCCATCTGTTGTCCTTTGTCGTTTATTAGCGATTTGGGCTTCTTTTCCTTTTTGGATCTCCTCTCCCTAAGAAAGAGACAAGGCAGCACACTCGGATTTCTACATCCCTGTACTCAAGGCCAGGTTTTTTCACAAAAATCGGTCCTGTGGCCAACTTTTCCTTTCTCACACGAAGGCCGATAATTATACTCTTCTCCCTCAAATGTTCAAATTTCAAAAATCTTTATCCCAACCCTTCGAAATGTCCTGGTTTCGGTGTCAAATCCATAGCTTTCTTCTCCCCGAAGTCCATGGTTTAGCGGCCTCGCCACCCACAAGTATCCCAGGCCAAGTTCCCGATTTGTGGCTCTTACAAATCCAACAGTAGATCAGACGTGATAGCTCACACAAGATTGATTGCGTGATGGCGTGCGCATGGTAAAAATAAAGGTAATGAAATAATAGTCATTTTGAAATAAATATGTACCTTGAGTGTCCCTTTCTTATGTTCTTGGCTATTCTCTTCTATTTTGGGCTAGTTTGGATCGGGTTTAGAGAGGTTTTGATTTTTGAGATCTCTGTCTATAAGAGAAATCTAGCGTGCGCCATCACACAATCTTGCATGAGCCATCACACAATCTTGCGTGAGCAATCATTTGTTATCTACCGTTGGATTTGTAAGAGCCACAAATCATGAGCTTGGGCTGCCTGTGGGTGGTGAGGCCATTAAACCACAGACTTTGAGGAGAAGAAAGCTATGGATATGACACCAAAACCAGGACTTTTCGAAGGGTTTGGATAAATATTTTTGAAATTTGAACATTTGAGGGGGAAGAGTAATTATCAGCCTTCGTGTGAGAATTAAGGAAAAGTTGGCCACAGGACCGATTTTCGTGAAAAAAATGGCCACAAGTGCAGGGATGTCAAAATCCGAGTGTGCTGCCTTGTCTCTTCCTTAGCAAGAGGGGATCCGAAAAGAAAAAGAAGCCCAAATTGCTAATAAATGACAAAGGACAACAGATGGAGCAAATGTATGTTTATTTCAGTTGATTTTGACCTATCAATCCTATAAGTAGTAAAAATCATGATTTTCCCTGTTTAGTAGTTACCATACAAAGCCCATAATATACTGACAACTGTACACACAATTAGAGCTTGGGGTTGCCTGTGATGTCACTGTAGAAAATAACAGGAAATAACTCCTAATTTATTCTAAGCTGTTTTATAGCTTTTGGTAAGAAATATTTATTTTAAACAAACATGTAAATACATGTACATATCAATATGTTATGCAAAACAGTGTATAAATTTACCACCAGTTTAATGTGTAAAATGTAAACAACATTGTTTTTTGGGATATTCCTTTTTTGGAATACCCGGAATATGTTCAAATAATATGTGTGCTTATTATAGATCTACAGACCTGTATGGCTAGGTAACTGTGTGGGCTATGATTGGTCAGTTTCCAGTCCATAACATCTCGTATGGACTGCAAAATTTGAAGCAAAGCTGATTTTTAATACTTTTGAACCATATAATAAACATCTTCTATCATGGTTACCATGGTCAGGGAAAAGTCAGGGAAAAACAATATTTATTTTTTCAAGGTCAGGGAAAAGTCAATTGCAAATGACGGGCTGTGTGCAAAAAGGGCGCTCTTGATCACATTCTAAATTCTCCCTTAGAAAACAAAGAAATTAAAGGAAATTTAGAATCTGATCAGGAAACACTTATGCCATTTTTGCACACAGCCCTTCAAATAATATGTGCACTGATAATCTACAGACCTGTGTGGCTAGGTAACTTTGTGGGCTATGATTGGTCAGTTTCCAGTCCATAACATCCTGTATGGACTGCAAATTGAAGCAAAGCTGATTTTTAATACTTTTGAACCATATAATAAACATCTTCAGGGTTGCCATGGTCAGGGAAAAGTCAGGGAAAATTTTTTTTTTTCAAGGTCAGGGAAAAGTCACGAGCAGCAGCACTAAACTTGACGTTACAACACAGGGTGACCACACGCATAGCTTTTCGCACGTATACCATTTCCATGAAAAATATTTTGGGTTCATGGTCACCCACCAACCAGCCGGTCGGTGATCGCCTCGCTTTGACGCCCTGGGCTCAGAGGATATGTCCCGGATGTAGCATTTTCGTGTTTGCCGATTTCAACACTGATTTCAAGTGGCCGGATACTGAAGTACCATTTTATCAAATTATCATGTCAAACTCCGCTTTATTCATAGCTGGAATTATTCATCAGGGTTACAACAATGTATCGAGAGGAAGACAACATTCTCTTTTGAGATTTTCAGCGCTGTCGTGTGCCAAATCTAACTGACCAGTTCAGCAGTAGACCTCTGACACAAATCAATACAAATAATTTACCCTTATCGAAGGAGATCGACTGATTGATCTCATTTCGCTTGGCAATCGACTCATCCCAGATGCAGAGACAATAACGCTGAACAGTCTGCCCGTTGAGGCATGTTGATTTATGGAGAGTAGACTAACACTTACAAATCATCCTTCGGGACAGCAAACGAACCCTTCCGAGTACGGTAGCAAACAACTAAGTCGCCCAACGTGGAACAAATGAAAAATCATCCCTATCAAGTATCAGGTTTACCCCATATAATTCCTCTTGCTTTTAAGCTTTTACATTTTTCTAGGACATTTTTTGTAATGAGTGTACATACATAAAATTGTTATTGTTTTGTAGCATTGGCATGTTAAAAAGTTCATCACTCGGACACAAATATTATTAACTTTGAGTTGATGTTATTGAATATTGTTGATCTGGGTGGTGAGAAAACATTGACCTCCAGTACATTTAGAGAGTCCATAGACTGGGGGTCAGTATTTTCTCCACTCCCATTGAATTCTGCCAATTGCAGCAAATTAATGTTATAGTTTGTGATTGTTCACACATTTCAATAAAATATCTATACTAATTTACTCGTCTATATTTCCGTTATCGATGTTGTTATTTTCTGTCCAAAATGCGCATTGTCTAATAACCCAACACATCAGTCCCTGATTGAGCAAAGTATGATTTGCAAGTTTCTGTAGTTTTAATCAACTATAGGAGTAATTATGGATTATGGCAAGTGCATTGGACAAATTTGAATATGATTGTGGACATAACACTAGTTGATAATTTTCGATTAAAAAATGAAACAAAGATAATAAAATAAATAAAGTGGAACAATATAGAGCCATAGAGATTTTTAGTTTACCCAACTCACACTCGAACTAATATCACTAGACAGTATAGCTCTATGCATCCCCTCGCAGCACTTCACTTTCTATTAGAAACTTCTAGTTATAGAGGATCAATGTACTTGGGGGAAACAGATCTCAGAAATTTTTTGACCAAGAACAATTTTAATCACGAAATATATTTATTTGTTTGAGCATAAAGAAAAGGTAAATATTTTAGAAAGCAACATATTTTTTTTATTATATAAATTATTTCCATTTCTAAATGCCATTAGTGTCAAATAAATTAAATGGTGAATTTTACAGTTTGACAAATCCCTGTGACTCAGACATTTCTTGACAGCCTTGTCAAGTCTGGTCAGGAAAATAATTTATGATAACAAATTTGGATCCATGCAATTTTATGTCATTAATAATTCACAACAGAGAAAATTTATTTTAATCTCTTAACATGTATGCTCAAATAAACTTTCATTGGTTTCTGTGTCATAATCAATTTGGTTGTGTTGTTGATACCCAAAGATATTCACTAAATACTGAAATCATGTTTCCCCCTATGGTTTGCATCAGAATCTTCCAGACATAAATATCTTCAAGTTGGATGATTTTGCTAAGCTTTTCTCTGAGTTTGTACAGAATTCACTGCATTGTCAAATTGTTATGCATTGATTTTATGCTACTGAATAAGACAGTAGCAACATCTGTGTTCTCTTATATAAATTCAAAACAATGATGTTTGGTTGTATGGGGAAAAGATCCAAGGCTTTCAAGAGATACAGTGCTTTTTTGGTAAGTTTGTTACATCATTTGTTTTGGATCCCTGTAAGTTATTACAGATATTGGTCACCAATCACTAACTTGAGTATAATACATTGTAAGCTGTTTTTCTTTTAGCATTTTAAGAACTTAATTTGTTCATCTGTGACTATAGCTATATAGCTATATATATATTTATAGTGTGTACATAATATGTATTTATGTTTTCTCCCTGAGCTATCATACAGAGCTGAAGGTAAAAGGAAAAATAAGTGCTGCATTGACTGGGCTAGTTTACTGGGCACCACTAAACAAAGCACACACACCAAATATTTGGAGTAAAATGGCTAAGGGCAAAAGCCCAAAGCCGCTTTAATAAAATTAATATCCAAATTTTGTACATGTGCCAAGATTACTAAATACGATAGCTTATAAATCTGTACGTAAAGGCCTGTATTTTATAATGCAGCAAATGTTTGGTCATTTCTGTTCAAATATTAAATAATGTAGACAGATATTTGTTTTTGAATACAATGCAAATACAAAATTGTTGTGAACGGCTAAAGTGAACAAGTTGCACTGTAAATTTGTTGTCGGTAAGTGGTCGGCCGACAGCTTACCAACAGCTTACCGACAGCTTACCAACAGCTTACCGACAGCTTACCAACAGCTTACCAACAGCTTACCGACAGCTTACCGACAATACTTGACGAATAGTTTCCACAGGGAATTTTCGTCTCAAAGTAAAATCCAGCTGATAGTACAAAATAGGGAATTTTCGTCTCAAACTCAAAGTGCGCGTACATACTCGCTACGCTCTCGATATCACGTAGCTTTCCAATGTTAGAACGAAATTTGTCAATAGCATATTCTTACTACGTTGTAGATAGTTGGATATTGATGAAAATAGTGTACTCATTATATCTGTCATTTCTTCTTTGCAGCATATTCTCGATTCAAATCCGTGAATTAGTGAACCCGCGCCATCTTGGATTCCCACGTGATATCACGTGTTCTTTAACTGCGGCAAATTCGTCGTAATATGTTTGCATGACTTTAGCACAATACTGTAGTTATCTGTTAATTTGCCGTGAGATCGCACTGCATCGAAGGGGTTTACCGTTGTCACAACGTTGGAAACTTTGGAAACTATTAAGCGTATTTTGGTTGAAAATATTCTTGAGCCAGTATGAGATAATGATTCATGCGCTTTCAGACTGATTGTCTGGTTTTTGACACAACAGGAGAGGCCCAACAGTGAGTGCCGCGGATATTTTAATTTGTTATCTGTTATCGAAGCGGTTTATCGTTGCCAGAACGTTGGAAACTTAAGAAGGTACATGTATAAAGCATATTTTGGTTCAAATGAGTCAACCACTTACCGACAGCTTACCGACAGCTTACCGACAGCTTACCAACAGCTTACCGACAGCTTACCAACAGCTTACCGACAGCTTACAACCACTTACCGACACAATTATACTGACCACTTACCAACCACTTACCGACAGCTTACCGACCTCTTACCGACCACTTACCGACCACTTACCGACCACTTACCGACCACTTACCGACCACTTACCGACCACTTACCGACCACTTACCGACAACGTATTTACGGTGCAACTTGTTCACTTTAGCCGTTGTGAACTGTACTGTAAGAGCACATCTCGTCTGCAAGACATGTGCAGGACTAGTGTACTTAAGTTTGATTCAAGTCTTTGCATGTAATGCTTTACATCTAATTGTACAATGTAGAGTTTACATCATTTTGTATAATTTAAAGCTTTGTTGTACTCGAAATAAAATATTGTAGTTATTCTAAGAAGCCTTTAGCTTATTGAGTGTGTAGGTCAGGTGTACAGTTCCATGAAATAGTTTTATGATCGATAACTATAAAACTTGGCTTGTTTTATCTGACTTCATTACAACATTAGGCCAAACAAAATAAATGTTGTGTGTCTGGTAACCTGCCAACCTGGATTTTTTCATGCTTGCAATGTACCTCAAACTTTCAATTGCTATTTTCAATACTTGAAACATATAAATTAAATAAACAAAAATATAAAATAATTATATATTAAAACAATAGAAGTACCTAGTAAACAACGACTTCTCGCTACAGTTTGTCTTCAGCGTGATGGCATGAACATGAAAACAATGATGTACAACACAGGGTTAACTGATTGCAAATACTTGAAAATTTGACAAACAAAGCCACCGAGACTGCATGATAATAATTTCCTATTCAAGCGAGCTGTTATTCGTTCACTGTTCTCTCTTGAACTGGTTCTCTCACACCAGCAACGAGATTGCTTGCTAGCAGATGCATGATCTCTCTCTCTCTCTCTCTCTCTCTGCAAGGAAAAATAAAACCGAGGGGAGAAACCTCTCTTTTCATAATTATTAGTATTCTCTGTTTATAGTACTGATGACAGGGTTCAGAAGCGACGGGTGAGCGGTAAATATTATAGTCAACAAAATATTATAGGCAACGAAACTCCGCTTGGTCGACCCAAAAAGAATTGAGCAATTTCCTAAAATCATTTTGAGGGCTTCGGCGTTTAACTTTTGGAAACAGGTCTCTCTCTGGTTTCGAAGGGTTTTCACACTGATTTCGCCGAGATGATCGATCAAAGTTTATACTCGCACGAAATTTGACAACAGCCGCCGTGATAATAATTTCCCATTGAAACAAGCTGTAATTTGTTCACTGTTCTCTCTGAAGTGGTTCTCTGCTACTGCCAGCAATGAGATTGCCTGCTAGCAGATCTGATCTCTCTCTCTCTGTCTGCAAGTAAAAATAAAACCGAGGAGAGAAACCCCAGAGAAACCTCTCGCTTTCATAATTATTAGTATTACCCGGAGAGAGTGTTCAGTCTGTTTATAGTAGCGACGGGTGAGCCGTAAATGTTATAGTACAGCCAAGTCCTGCTGTATAACACTTTGTTGACTTCACATTCAACTTGTAAGGTACTATTAGTTTCATCAAGGTCATCCATGTTCAAATCAAAATTATCATGTCACCAACAAAAAAGAATACGCTTAGTTCGTGAGGTTCCTGCCGTGAACAAGGGGTCAAAGTTCCAGATATAAACAATAACAAAAGCACGCTAAGCACTGTGGGTGAGATGGCCCCTTTAATGATAAAATAAAAATTGTAAGATTAAAATTGTAAAGTTGCTTACTGGTGAGTTAAAAAATGTTTGCAGAGATTACATTTTAAACTATTTACAGAATGATGAACTCTTTCTGATTTCGGTGTCAATGGAATTCCATGATCCAGTCCTTTATAGTTCTTACTGTGAATGTTCTTCCTCCCTCTGTAATATGTTTGAAAGGAGGGCATGATAAGTTCAACTTTGAGAAATGTGTATTTCTATCGTGTATGTCAGAGTTTCTTAGTAGCAGCGATTCAATATAAGCTGGTGTGGAATCATTATTTTATGTTTATACGTTTATAGGCTAGAGTATTTTTTTCTTCTAATTAGTGATTCATTCAAGAATGGCAGCCAATTCAAATTATTAAAAAGAGTAACAGATGAGGCAGTTCGATCAGCTTTGAGAATTATTCTGGCAGCTCTTTTTGGAGATTTAGAATCCTAGTTAAGTTCGAATTATTACTGCCAGACCAAACATTAGCGTTGGCTTTATATTAAACTCCATTATAATATATCTCCCTCTGCCTTTGTTTTAAATAAGGGCTTAAATTGTGACGGAGAAGTCCCAGTCGTTTAGATATTTGCTTACAAAGACAGATTGTCTGTGTGGGCCTCATAGTCTAAGTTTTTATCGATGATGACTCCAAGGAGTTTTTGACTGGGCACTCAATGATCAATTTTGATGTTATTCAGCTCCATGCATGGCAGTGCTCTCAGGTGCAATCTTCCTCTCAAGCCGTTTTCCCATTACAATGCAGCATACTTTTGGTCTTATCGGTGTTAATTATCATCCGATTTCGACACGACCATTCATGTATGGTCTCTAGATCACTGTTGATGTTCTTTATCATGGATGGAACTTTGGGCCAATTCACGCTTGCTGTTAGTGTAGTGTCATCTGCAATAATGTCAATTGTAGAATTAGTGACGTGCAGAGGGATGTCATTGACGAACAATAGGAATAATATAGGGCCGAGGATGGAGCACTGTGGTACGCCATACTTTATATGGAGGGGGTTGATTGATAAGAGTCAACGGTAACGAATTGACTCCTGTCCGTGAGGTCAGACTTGAACCAGGACACAGCAGAGTCACTGTAAGTTTTGTAGAAGGATTTGGTGATCTACTATGTCGAAGGCTTCTTTGAAATCAATAAATACCATCCCAGTAACCCGATCTTTCTCTATGTCAAAAAGTATTTGATTGGTCAATTTTATCAAAGCTGATTCAGTGGAGTATCCTTCAGGAAAAGTGGACTATAATTCATACAATAGGCTGTTGTCAGTAACTAAAGATAGTACATCAGATATTTTGCCATGTGTTTCTCGAGGATCTTACAAAATACCAACAGGACAGATATACATTGTAGGCCTATAATTATTCCTATTGTCACATGGTCCTGATTTGTGAAGAGGAGTAACTCTGGCAGTTTTCCATTTAGAGGGGAAAGTTAAGCATACAATTATGAGAGCAATATGCTGTTAACTATGATTATTAAATCTCATTAAATTCCCTTTTTATATAAAATAATATAATTATAGATTTTTTTTACTGTTTTAGGGGGAGGGTAATTAACATTTTAGTCTTGTTTAGAAACATTTATAGTAGATAGAATACCAGAAAATTTCCTATTTATTTTAATTTAATAGTGATGTAAAGTGCTATTGGACATTTATTGGAAATGGTGCTATTGAAAATAATACTGTCTTATTATTATTATTATGTACATATAGTATTTTAATTCTTATCTTTTCTCTGCAGGCTGACAATGACTTCGAAAGGGAAGTTGCAAGATTCAGTCAGTAAGCTACCATTTAAAGCTAAAAAAGGCCAATTTACATAATTAAAATGTTTTCAGCTTTATACATCTCTTGCATTTATTATAATAATACAAATTATGTACATGTATATCCATGCATACTCCAGTCATAATTAAAGTAAAGTAAAACAACTTTATTTAACATTGATAACTCGTGACAGTCTGGTGAAACTGATAAACTTCTGACGTTCATTCAAGATGGTTGTGAAGTTTCAAAATCCTCAACAACAAAAATTAACGCCACAACTGATATAGGCATAACCAAATATAGTAGGGTTAAGTTACAGTTGTTAGCATTTCCCGGGATCCAAAATTTTGCATGAAGTTTTGCAAAAGTTTTAGTTTGGGTTGCACTTTTAAAATTAAATTCATATTTTGTAAAAATGATGCTGCCAAAGAAATGTCAATACAGGTAATTAACTTCTAATATGTAAACAGAGCATTTTAATTCCCACATCATTTTAATGGCTAAAAATAATAGATTTAAAAATGTCTCTGGGGCTGAAAAATGTAGCCATTGATATTTTCCAAAAATAGTCCCCCTCACAGTCTTTTCGATCCACCATTGTAATGTAAAGTGATAAAACTGCATGAAAATGAGGCAAACAGTGACTTGAGTGATGCTATGAGAGTCAAAGTACTGTAGATAGAAATATTACACATTAATTTGTAACAGCAAATTTCTTGATTTGTTGTAAAGATCACTTCCTTGTTTGTTTTATGTTCGCGGACAATTAAGTCACCATTTGCTTTATTTTCATGTATTATTAATACAGCTTTACATTAAATATTCAAAGTAGCAGAGGGAACTGTCACTAAAACTCCAGAGCAGGACTTTTGATTTTTTCCAAAATTTTGGATCCTGCAGGGGAATTAATTAAGGGCCCATTATAACATTCACCAATAATCTGAATTATACAACTTAATTAAGATACCAAAAATGTGTCTCTGTTTGGCCATGTAATATTCTCTATGTACATGACTTGTACAATGTATAACGTATTGTCTTTTTTTGCAGAATGGAGGGTGCCACTAAAAAGGTTTACAAAGGGATGAAAAGATATGGAGAGGCATTAATAGGTACATGTAAGAACATTTCATCACAACTCTAGCTGACCTAGAGGCTTAATGACTTAATTCATAACATTTTTCCTTAACTTTTCAGCCTTAAATAAAGCAGAACAGAAAATTTTCCAAGACCTAGCATCAAGTCCTATTGCACAGGCTGATCTGCTGAAAGAACCAGTGAGTGTATGGTACATATCATTCAGTAAGATCAAAACTTGGTTTGCCATAAATACTACAAGATAAGTGCATTTTTGGCCAGTTTTCAATTTAAATATGTAATACTTTGAGAAACCTTGAAGCTGGCCATAATTTTTCTAATAGAAGCCTTGCAGTTGGCTTTGTGAATAAATGCACAGACCTAAGTAATGTCACGCATGTGACATAAAAATGGCATAAAAATTGTCGCCTCATTTTGGCAATTTAATGCCTGACTTAGATACAAAATAAAATTATGTTTGTGCTCTCCATATTGATTTTTAATTGCACAAAAGGACTATAAGAGAAACCTAGAATTTAATTTTAAAAAATGAAAAAACGGGATCAATTTTTTCATTTCATTGGCACTTTAGCAATAATTGAAGAGGTGAGCATGAAAACGACTTATGGGGAGACAAAAGCATTGTTGTGAAGAATTTTAGGTTTTTAATGGTGTAATCACAATATAAATGCCAAAACAGTAATAAACAGTTGCTAAACTAGAAGTTTTCAGGTGAATTTTAAAAATCACTAAAATATCACAATTTTATTAGGTCATTTTCATGCTCACTCCTTCAATTAGATTGCAACTTGCTTGAGGTTTCTATTGGCAGATAGTTGGTGAGGGGCATAGTCCTTGAGTCAACTATCCAACTCGATAGAAACAAGTGGTAAGTGTATCCTCCAATGCAGACGTCTTATTTATGTGGTTCGGTTTCCTACTGAACCACATAAGACTTCTGCATCGGAGGCTATGGTAAGTGTACATGTAATTGTTTTAGCATTGATAACTGAAAAACCTTGCAAAAAAGCATATGGTCGACTTTTATTATCAGTGGATAGATATGATACAATTGTGCAGTGTACCTGGCTATAGCCAATCAGATGGCAAGTTTGCCAATAAACAGTGGCTGGATTATGCTATTCAATATTATATGGCAGCTTAATGAGGAGCTAAGATGACTCTGAATGCTGCCATTTGATTCGTTGTTAATTAACACAGTGCACAATTTGTTTTGATAATTTATTGTCCACTCATGATCAGGATTTTCCAAAAAACACTCTCAATAATGCTTAATTTGTAATTATACAAATAGTGATCGATAAAACCCATGGTACATTTTGAAAGAAACCAATTGAAACAAAATAATTGTCACATTGGGGGGGGAAAAACAAGAAGTGCATGAACTGAAGAACTTTGAAGACAAGGAGAATTGCCTGCCACTGAATGTCATGAATTCGTTTTGGAACAATTAACAAGTGAACCTAAATACATATTCAAATTGCTAAAAGCGGGGTTTAGCAATTTATTTTCCAAAAATGGGCCCCACAATGTGACTGCATGCATGTTCATGATCAGGAATGAAGAATAGAATAATATTAATATTTGAATTCATAATTTGCCGCTAATTGTGATGACTACAGATTAAACTCATCTGTGCAGTGTTAGTATGATTCTGAAGTTAAATACATTGTATTCAAAAATACCAGCAAGAAGGCATAGAAGTCAAAACTACAACAATACGCAAAGCTGTGAATTATTAATAATCGGAACTCATCTCTCCGCTTGTATTTATGAATGTTTAACACCAAGATGGGGGTAACACTCTGCAGATGTGTCTGTATAGTCAACTACAATTACAATACACAAAGCTGCATGTAACACTATATATATATGCAGATGAGTCTATAGTCAATCAGTGGCCAATTGTAAATATATATGAAACTGGACTATTTTACCCCAGAGCTTCATATTGAAACCTTTAATTTGTGCATGACAAGTGAAGCATACATGTATATTAAAAGTGAGCTATTGATACACATAATTTACAGAATCATATAAAAATTATATCCATTCATAGACAATGTACCTAAGTTTTCTCAATATATTGTTTATTAAAGGACAGAAGCTATAATTATATATGTAGATGAGGTTTGTAGATTGGATAGCCAATTTAGCTAGTACATGCTATAAAATGTAGACATTTACATTTTGTGTGAGTGATCTTTTGGATGATAGAAATTTAATTTTTCATTAGATTGATGAGTATGTTATGACAGCAGCTAAACTTGAGGAATTGCGACAAGAGCTGGTAAGAAGAAGTTTGAAATTGCCAATTGATCATCCATTGCCCAATGATACGAATCAATTAAAAAAATAATCAATGATTATGTGACAGTGCAAACTTTACCACTGAGCTAACCAGGAGATTGTGTTTATACAAGAAATCGCATGAACACAAGTGCTATACTGTACTTTGATTTATACACTGGCCAGATCGAGTGATACTTTGAAAGTCCTGATAATTGCACAATTAAGCCTTTAGGTGAGTGCAATTTGAGAACTTTCAAAATATCACTCTGTGCCTATACATGTAAATCAAGTATAGCATGATCATGCATGCAGTTCATGTAATGTTGTGTTTATAATATACTGAGCAAACATTATTTTGTTGAGAGCATGTACATGTACATGTATTGCAACTGTGCACTCGATAACCTTTTTAAGAACTCGTTATTGACCAATCAGAATCCAGATATTTTGTTGAGTATAATTATTATAAACAGGAGTATATCCAATCATGTAATGTGACTTGATTGCTGTGTTTAGATTGGTTATAAGCACCCTTATGAATTGGTAATGAATTTTATATTAATGAAAATTACTGTCCATGGGTGAATTAATGCATGGTTACCAGGGCTCGACACTAACTTTTTCAGGTAGTGACTGTGGAAATTACTAGTCCCTTAGGTCTTTTCCACTAACCCAATATAACCTTATACAGTGGAACCTCGATTTAACGAACCTCTATATAACGAAGTCCTCGGTATAACGAACAATATTCTTTAGCCCGGCAAAATTACAAGTAAAATGTATGTAACAGAACCTCTATATAACGAACCTCTATATAACGAAATCCTCATTGTAACGAACACAATCCGGCAGCCCAAACGTAAAATCTACCCCAATATAACGAATAAATGTCAACACGCGACAAAAGATGAATGCGGAACAGACCAACAGCGATGAAAATCCTTTAATCCTGTAACAAGAGAACAACCTCCCAGTCAACAGTTCATTAGATGTGTATATACAGTACAGACACTGGCACTATCGAGACATCTACAGATCCGCTTTATCCTCTTTGTCTCTTAGTAGTTCTATTAACTTTGTTACTTCGTTACAAAACAATTGTTAACTATACCTCGATATAACGAACATTTTGGTTGTTTTTCTGCAAATTCGTTATAACGAGGTTTTCGATTTAACGAACCCTCCGATTTAACGAACCCTCAATATAACAAACCAATTTCCCCAGTCCCTTGGCACTTTGTTAAATCGAGGTTCCACTGTAATAATGAGTACTTGCCCTAAGGAACAATTTTTAATAATAATTATAAAGTAGAAATATGTGGGCAAATGAATCGACCCATCGATTTCTTATTATAATTGGATAATAAATTACTATACCACTGACAAAAACGTAACCCATAACTAGTTCCTAGTCTGAAAAGCAGCATTTTCCAAGATGGCAGTGTGGTCTGCTTCTGCATGTGTTTGGCACTCGATCAGTAAACGTCTATCAACTGAACTACAATGTAGCTGTGGTGGGTACTGTGGTTATAGTTAGGCCGAGTGGTTATGCGCTAGTCAGCCCTAGAACATTGCACCAAGCTGACCTCTTTATTTGCTGACACTGTCAGGTTGTCATGGCCAGGGTTTCTTGCATCCTCAGTGATTGTGTGTCACTCCAGCTACAATGTACCGGTAGCTGGACGATTCCTTTTGATTACACTTTGATGTGAACTAAAGAATGGCCATGAGTATTGATAGCATTAAGAGGTCACAAAACTTTCAACAGTACATGTTGAAAATATTCTAGTCTGGCAGGGTAGCTAAATAAATGTGATTTTCACTATAGTCCTAAGCAAACTTTTACTTGTCCAAGACTAGTAGACATGAGTACCGCTAGTGTTGAGCCCTGGTTATAATTACAATACCATGTAAGTTTGCATAATTGTCTTAAAAATAATCAACATATTAAGTAAATTTATACGTTGCTCAAGTTATAAAATTGCCTTGCCTTAAATAAATAAATTGTTTTCCTTTTTCCCATGCAGGTTTCCAGGAATCAGAAAGCTTTCTTAGACCCAATGAAAAGGTAACCTTACGTTAATATTTGCAAAGCTGTGATGCTGTGCTTAATTTATTAGTGATATATACCAAGTCATGTCCAATAGCCCAGGACTCGTGGGTTTTCCTGTCAGGCTAGTAGATCAGTTTGACAACTTGCCCAATGGGCGAGGAGCTGAAAATAATATACATGTACTTCTTTAACTGAAATTTAATTAATATTAAAATTCGGGCCAGCTTGATCGATAGACCTATCACCCTGTGTAAAATCCTGCTTATTTAAAGCACTGGGCTTATACGTGTACAACTTCGTAAGGAGTGTTAGGGGGCTGATATTATTAATCCTGGATTAACTCTGCACAAAACCTATTGGTTGTCATGGAAATTAACCCTGGATTAGCACTAATCGGGTTTTGAACAACCCGGCCCTGGAAGTGAACAGCTTTTACTTTTAGTTCGATTTTGGCAACTAGCCCATCGGAATGCTCACATGTTTATGTGAGTTTCCCTTCAATTTCGTCCCCATATCTTCTTCCAAACCAGAAATATTTGAAGAAGAATGCGTCGCTACGATTTCCGCCATGTTTGCCTTTGTTTACAATGTAATTTTGGGCCAAGTATATTGCTAAAACGATGTAAAAACTAGCGTGTTTCTTCACAAATTCGCCATGCTTTCTTATTCATGTGAAACAAGCTTAGTAACCTCACTTTAAGCTAATAATAGGGGAGTTCTGCTTGGTTTACAAGGGCTTGCAAGAGAATCACGGGAATCGAATCGTAATAAAATTTATATTTTGCTTTCTGGTTACATATTTTTTTAACATTCAGTAATGAATGAACAAAATCAAGAGAAGTTATCAAGGATTGAGGCGTGGAGATGGAAAAAGAAAGAAAAAACAGGGTAAAAAAATATATACAATGAGAAAATCGGGAAAAGTGAGCAAAAAATGCAAAGAAAAAGCCCGCAAAGGATTATGGGTAATAGTTTAAGCCCTGAAAAATAGCCCCAAAAATGTTTTTCTTAGAATATTTCGAGTGTTGATGAAATATCTTACGAGTGAGCGCAGCAAAATTTGTATTACAAAATTGCAAGATTTGTATGTCCATGCAGCCATGTAATGTTCTGTTTAATAATAATATAATTATTGATGAAAACCAGTTTCAATCTCTTACTAAAAAGGATAGAAATCTTTGAAAGCCAGTCATATTTTCAAATTGTGATATGTTCATTTATAGTGAAGAATTCAATATCACTTTTTAGAAAGAAATATACACTGGTATTATATATTAAAATGTTTTAACATGAATATCTTCATTTATAGTGAAGATATCACTTTTTAGAAAGAAATATACACTGGTATTATATATTAAAATGTTTTAACATGAATATCTTCATTTATAGTGAAGATATCACTTTTTAGAAAGAAATATACACTGGTATTATATTATATTAAAATGTTTTAACATGAATTCTTCATCTCATACAATAGATTCAGAAATGTTTTTCCAAGTATTAATGATGCCATCAAAGGAAGAGAACAAAGTTTTATGGTAAGACTGGTATACATGTTATATAAATTATTGTTTCATTTTGGATACATCTATAGTACAACTACAGAAACCCTGCATTTTCAAAACATTCCCTCAAACGTGGATACACAGTGGGCAAGACCTGCTTACTGCATATCCATGTATTCACTCCAGATATATATACCTTCAAAGCCTTAGGGGAGGGGTGGTCTCACTCACTGCATATCCATGTATCCACTCCAGATATATACCTCCAGATATAGTTTCACCAATTTCAAATCAGTGTTTTTTCCTCATTTTTCATTTCACTAACTTATAGAAAACATTGTGGGAAGAACACATGGAACACGTTCATAGCTAAGGTGGTAGAGCACTGGTCATGAATGAAGAGATAGCGGGTTAGAATCCTTCCACATCCTTGAGCAGGGACGCCTAAAGTTGCATGTCTCCCAACACTTTCTCTGCATAAATGGGGGATGTTAAAGAACCTGTTGTGCTGTTCGTGAAGAGAAGGGGATTGTTACCAGGGGCTGGACCTCGGTTCCTGTGGCCTCAGCCAGTCACAAAAACATAATTATGTTCTAAATCTAAAAATCAACATGGGTCTGTCATCACTGTGACCATCAAAACTTTATGTCCAGAGTTACATTTTTTTGTATCAGATCTAGACATTGTTTTATTTTATTGTATAAATATTTTTTGTTTATGTTTTTATCCTTTTTAGGAATATACCAGACATCAAGTTAAAATTGAAAAGTTAGCAGAGAAAGAGAAGACTCCACAAAACATAGCCAAACTAGATCAAGTAAGAACACCAGGATTTGTACTGCATCGAGATGGTGGAATACCATATCCAAAACTTAAGATCAAGTAAGAATTCCAGGGTTTGTACTGCATCGAGGGTAGCCGCATCGAGATGATGGAATACCATGTCCAAAACTAGATCAAGTAAGAAATACCATGATAATTGTACTGCATCGAGATGATGGAATTCCAGGATGGTTTACCAGGATACAAAAATAAACTTTCCAGGACCCTGAACTCTAAGATGTCATTAAAAAAACGAGAAATTGTATGCCATGTTATATACATAACCTAATATGTCTCATCACTCTATAACATTCGAGGAGTTTCCTAGGAGTACAATGTAGATGGAGAAAATAGAATTTTCCAAGTTTTCATTAGATGATTCATCAAGTAACGTGGGCTACTATTTAACGAGTATCTATTTTCCGAACCCCGCAGGATGTTCAACGCTTGAGACAGGTTATTTCTTCATCTCTATAGGCTGAACGAGAGCTTGCCAAAGCAAAAGCCGACTATGAAAGGCAGAATACGACAATGTTGGAAGTAAGAAAGCACATCGTTATTTACCGTACATGTATATAATATTGTATGTAAAAATTGTTGGGTTTGATGATGTTCAACATCTCCAGTTAACCCTTTAAGGCTCAAACACCCCAAATGTCGTGTTTTAGTGGTTACTTGCTTTGAGGGTTTCAGTGTTACTAAGTTTGAAGAGCAGTGCCCTCACATTTCCACACAGCATTATGCATAGACAAATGATCATGTTGAGCTGCAAATAGGCATATTAACAAGGAATAATTTCATCTAAATCCTTCTTTCTTTATGTAAGTTATATAACTATTGTCAGTATTGTACACTATTTCATTTCAGAATAAAGGACTACGTATACAAATGGTACATCCAAAAAACAGATTTCTCCTCAGATTCTAAGTTTTCTTACAAAAATGCATATTTCACATAAAATTTAGAGTTTCAAGTTTGCACTAACCTCACTTTCTGTCCCTGAACACTTAAACTTGCCCAGCACCAAGCCATTCATTCCATAAGCACTTCACCGCAAGCTAAATTAAACCACTCTGAACGCAAAGCATGCCGGGAAACCCAACCAATCGGAGGCATGGCCATATTCCAAAAAACCTATGATAGGTGGCTCCACACCTGAGTCCATTTATAAAGCTCACACTAAACTGGGACTGAAGAAATCCTGATCCATCCTACATGTGAGAAATGAAGCTCCTTCTCCGTCACAATATTAACATGCACAGACTCAGTTCTTTGAGAAAGTGCTGATTTAAGCCTTCATCAGACTTAATGATGTCCTCCTGGGCCGGGTTGTTCGAAGCAAGGTTAACTTTAACCCTAGGTTAGCGCTAAATCTGTAATTGCAATCTGTACAGTTTAACCCAGGGTTAGCGATTTAACCCTGGGTTAGCGCTTAACCTTGCTTCGAACAACCGGGCCCAGCACTCTAAATGGAGAAACAGGCTTTAAAAAGCCTTAAATTATGAGTGTTTCCTCAAGCACACTTCCCACCATCTCCGTAAGAAAAACCGACAATGAGTTCAAAATGGCTGACTGAAAACTTTTAGCCTAGTCAGTCTAGAAATAGCTAAAAATCAGTTAAAACCCCTTGGGAGTGAAAGGGTTAATAGTCTTAGCAAGTCTGGCATTCATTTACAATATAATATGTGCTTCGTTAGTTTAGGCGAGACTGGTTAAAAATCCACCGGCAAGGCAGAGAAATTCAGTAGTCACTTAGAGGGGCACTGTCAATCAAAGTCGAGCCTTCAAGTTTCTTTAAAGGGGCTGTGTCACAGACTTTGTAATAGACTTTACATTCGCGTTCCGGGCCGGAACAAGCTATTTTCACCGATTTTGATGTGAACGGCCGAACCTCTCGGCCATGTAGGATGCTTAAAATCAAAGTAAATATGCAAAAATGACTAACAAACAGTGTATATAAACAGTCTCCATGGAAAATATTGAAAACCCTTTCAATCAAGCATTCAGGGAGGGAAGTTTAACTGTTTGTATCCAATTAACAGCCACCAACCGAGCGATTACTTGATACATGCGCAGTACCATGACATAGCCCCTTTAAAAGAAAACTAAAATAACACCATCACATAGAAGAAAGATACCTTGTGAATGCCCTGATATGTTTTTCAAACCTTTTATTTAGAGGATGGCAAAGATTAAAGTGGATAACAAAAGTTTGTTCTAGAAATTTTAACCAGCTTGCAAATTTCCATTTCAATTTTCGCATTTGTCTTCTTTCGGATCATTTTAAAACAGGTTTTCCTTCATCGAGTTTGCGTATTTCTTTGTTATTCCATTCTACAATGACGTTTGGATGTAATCTTTTCGTAAACTGAGTTATTTTGGATGACATCACAATCTGTGCAGATGCATCTAATATTTTTGTACAAATAGTGCTCATGGATGACAGTAATTCAGTTTCTTTTGATACTACGGTGATCATGCTTTAATTATTTCCTGTTTTCATTTTGACATAGGAATTACCGAAACTGGTAGATGGGAGAATGGATTACTTTGAACCATGTTTTGAAGCACTCATACGATCGGAGGTAAACCGCCCATTTTTATAACTCTGAAAATACTGACGAATTTCTTTTGTCAGTTAGAGCAGATTTCGTATGAGTGGGACAAACTACGGCCCGTGACTTTGAAATGGTTTTCTATTGTTTTGTCCTGCTGATCCATCAAATTACAGAGTTACGGTCAGTAAGTTACAGTACGGTTACGGTAAGGCTACGGACACGTATGTCACTTTAGCAGATTTCGTATGAGTGGGACAAACTACGGCCCGTGACTTTGAAATGGTTTCCCATTGTTTTTGCCCAGCTGATCCAATCAAATTACAGAGTTACGGTACAGTATAAAGTTACCGTTACGGTATAAAGGCTACTGACATGTATGGTCTAGTTTGTCCCACTCATACGAATCGGCTCTAGTGACAAAAATACGGCAATGACTTACGGTACGGTTATTGTACGGCATACTGTGGTATTAAAATAACTTCTCTATCGTTTCTGTCCACTTGATCCAATCACATTACAGAGTAAAAGCTACAGTTATGGATTCTGCTCTAGTATTATGTAAAGGTCAAAACCAAGGGTGAGGGCTTTCATTGAAATTAAAGCCCGAGGTCGCAGCCCGAGGTCGCAGCCCGAGGTCGCAGCCCGAGGTCTTTGATTTCAATGAAAGACCGAACCCGCGATTTTGAACCGACTTAATAACCAGTCACGCCCTAATTCCATTGTTCTCATGCAATCACAGGTTTTACACGCCTAACCTATGTGTAATTGCGTTTTGCTCATTGGGTTCCGTTGCTTTATAGAATTAGCAAAAAGTAATTAGTAGAAGTGAATAAATAGCGTACTCATTTCCCTAATCGGGCAACCATTGTTAAGTAATGGTCCGCGCAAGAGGTAGGCATATGTTATGCATGGAATGTAAAAAGGTGCTAATTGTGGTATTGTTTCAATCTTCCACCTCATTGGCTTAGACATTAAAATCTATCTAAAATTGAAGAATATTTTTTTTTCGCATTTTGTAAACAGATTTGAATTGCATCTAGTGAAAACACTCATAACTTTTAATATGACGAACTTTCAATATGGGGAACATTTTTAAATTGAACGTTTTCTTGGTTATTGTTTTGCACTCTTCTGATTGGACAAAATGTTTTCACACAAAAGAACTCTACCTTTAAAATGCATTTTTAGTGGATATAATTTCAGAAATTTATGATTTAAGGGTTGATGAGTTGTGAGTATGAAAAACAGAAAATACTAAATGGGGAAAGCAAATTGCATCTGAACAATAGAATTGTGCCTACCTCTTGCGCGGACCGTTACTTAATCAGTCGCATTTGTGTTGTTGATTGACAAATTTTACTCCGAAATTTAGTGCTTTTGTGGAAAACGTCGAAGTGTTTGATCTATGAATTCGATAATGATTTGTCATATGGCAGCAATGATTCACATGATTAGTTTTACAATTCCCAAATGATTATTGCGCGTTTAGTTCATATTCATTCACCAGACCGCAGTTCTTCAGTGTTTTCTTGCTTTGCATAGCTGCGAGCGCCATGGATTTTGACCGCCATGAAGACCAAGAGTCGTTGGAGTGGATGGACAATTACAACTACCTTGAAGATGTGTTAAGCAGTATAGTGAACGAAACAGAAGACGCGAATGGAAAAGAAGAGAAGCAAAACTTAGGTTCAGTGAGCCGAAAAGTGAGAGCGAGATTGCTAAAAGAATCAAAGAAGCAGTTCCGAAAAACACGCTCTATAAGAATGCTTGGGCTACGAGGAATGGCGTGAAGAAAGAAATTATAGAGTTGGCTCCAATAGCGAGTTCGCAAGTTTTGTTGGGAAAGCTTTGGAAGATATGTCAGCCGAAGAATTGGATACAAATTTGGCACTGTTTATAGCTGAAGCAAGAAAACAAGACGGAACAAAGTATCCTCCACAAACACTGCACGGCATCATTTCTTCAATCCAGCCAAACCACCTGAGACGAATTTTGTGAATAATTTATTCAGAGGGCAAGGTTGAATTCAAAACCCAGGGGAGGTCTGTATGTTAAAAATGTAGACCTGTCCTTGGTTTTAAATTCAGCCCCGCTCTCCCTTTGCTATTCAAATCCGCTCCCGGCTTTTAGAATGCAGGTCTTCCCATGAGGATCAAAAACTGCATTGAACAATGGCATTGGGGCGTGGCTGGTTATTAAATTACCTTAATTTGTACAAAACTTGAAAGTAACCAAGCTTTCAATGAATTCTCTTTGGGAAATGTACTTGTTGTTGCTCACGTACGATATGGGGTGGGGTGGGGGTCATGGGTTGGTCTGGTAGAGTTTATGAATACTCTGCTTTTCTCCCTTCGACCAAGCTGATCCATCAAATAATTACTTTTTAAACTACGTCATTTTGAAAATTATTTTTTCAGGCGAGCTACTACAGTCAAGCAGTACAAACCCTAACAGATTTAACAAACAGACTAAACGCAGAACCATTAAACACTGAAGAACAACAGAGACAACTACAACAGAAGCTGGTAGATCTGAAGGCCTTGTCCATTACAGAAGATGAATAGAGTGAAAGAACTTAATACGTGATATAGTTAGTCCACAAATAGATATATAATGTAATTAAAATACTGCGTTTACGTTTGTTACATAGAGAATAAGAAATTTTAGTATTTGGCCTTGTTCATATTATATAGCGGTACTGAGAGGCATTAACGCAAGCTAGGCCTTTAACAGGAAACAGCTACGTGCTGATAGATCACTTCAATAACCAATGAATAGGCCTTTAGCAGCTAACAGTCACGTGCTGATAGATCACTTCAATAACCAATGAATAGGCCTTTAGCAGGAAACAGTCACATGCTGATAGATCACTTCAATAACCAATGAATAGGCCTTTAGCAGGAAACAGTCACATGCTTATAGATCACTTCAATAACCAATGAATAGGCCTTTAGCAGCTAACAGTCACGTGCTGATAGATCACTTCAATAACCAATGAATAGGCATTTAGCAGGAAACAGTCACATGCGGATAGATCACTTCAATAACCAATGAATAGGCCTTTAGCAGGAAACAGTCACATGCTGATAGATCACTTCAATAACCAATGAATAGGCCTTTAGCAGCTAACAGTCACGTGCTGATAGATCACTTCAATAACCAATGAATAGGCCTTTAGCAGGAAACAGTCACGTGCTGATAGATCACTTCAATAACCAATGAATAGGCCTTTAGCAGCTAACAGTCTCGTGCCGATAGATCACTTCAATAACCAATGAATAGGCCTTTAGCAGCTAACAGTCACGTGCTGATAGATCACTTCAATAACCAATGAATAGGCCTTTAGCAGCTAACAGTCGTGTGCTGATAGATCACTTCAATAACCAATGAATAGGCCTTTAGCAGCTAACAGTCGCGTGCTGATAGATCACTTCAATATCCCATGGGAAAGGCTTTACTGAACAACAAACAAACTTCCGAACGCTGTTTTAGAAAGATCGACAAGCGTGTGGTTCGCACTGGCATAAGCGCATTAGCGCAAGCGACATTCGCAACTTGTTCTTCACAGATGTGATTACTGCGTCTGCGTAGGTTGCTTGCGTCGCTAGTGTGAACGTAGATTAGGTGTATTCACTCTTACCCTTGTACTTCAATTACACTAATAGGTAAAATAATATTCTGACGTTACCAGGGTTCACACAGTCGTGGAAAGTCATGGAATTTGAAAAATAATTTTCCAGGTCTGGAAAAGTCATGGAAATTTGCAAAAATATCAAGTCATGGGATTTTATCATTGACCATTGAAATGTTTTGATGCTTGAATTTCCATGCAGAGTTATAGATAGATTAGTAGATTCTCTTTCAGCACTCTTCATCATTATCCATCTGTTACTTGATGATTTTGACTTGGTTGTTTTAAAACCGGCAGAGTCCTGGCTACATGCTAAAGATAATATGTTACGCTGAAATAAGGATGTGCTCCATTGGTAGTATTCCTTCCTTTGTAAAAGTTTTCAAGTAATATTAAAGTGGGTGGGACAGGCCGTTAAATTATGTTTTCTAGTTTTTCTTGTCTCCTCCAGAACCTAATTAGAGTCCTTGATTTTTTTAATTTAGTCATAGAAAAGTCATGGAATTCATCATAACTTTCCTGTGTGAACCCTGGTAACGCTATATCATTCGACCAATCAGACTGAAGACCTCCGTTCCTCGAATCCCGATTAGCGATAATCCTGGATTACATTTTAACCAAGGATTTTGGTTCTCTTGGTAAAAAGTCTGTTTCATTGTTCTAGGATTACTAATAGAAAGACACTTCTTATTCCTCATGAAACGCTAGTTTTTTAATCCCAGATCAGTAGTCCACGAGTTAGCAAATCGAAATAAAGATTACCCTTAATTCTGAGTTAGCTTAATCGGAGTTTGAGGAACTGGGCGGCCAGAGTGATTCCCGAAATTTAACTTACCTAATTTACTATCAATGACATTGAATTGAATTATTTATTTGACATTAGATCTGCTGGTCAGATTTAATATTTCGAGTATACATGAAGAAAATAAAGGATTTTTGTAAGACGTTTAATTCATCTTTTTTTCAACATCGGTACAACATTGGTTGAAACCGTTTGAAATGGCCTTTAAACGAAGTCTCAGATTCCCTCCTACATGCTTTCAGTATCTTTGTCCACCTTTCAAGAATGTTTCAGGCCATTTCGCTTCAACAAATGTTGAACCAACGTTGAAACCGTTTACTTGACAGAGTCTAAAGTCGAAACACTGTTTAGGGAGAATTTGGAAAACACTTTTGGCTTTTCGTCATGTGTATTGCTTGCGCGCCACTAATGCATGAGTTTGTTGTTTAATTTTTCGCTCGTAAGTTTTTTGTTTGTTATTCTGATCACCAACATCGGCACCATTATCATGTTTTCATCGGGTGGTTGCGGGGTTTGAATCCCCAGGCCGCGTCCTTGGACAGGGACGTTAACCATTGGCGTTGTCTCCTTCCTCTCACCTAGTCTATATATGAGGGGGACGTAAAAGAACCTGTACATCGCACAGAAAAATGTAACCAAACTGATCGATCCCGGCACAGCCTGGATGCAGCACAATGCGCCACAACTGCAGTCGGTTACAAGTCCTCCCTTGTGAAGCGCACTTGAATATTGTCATAGAATTTGCGCTATTGAAATGAAAATATCATCGTTATGCCTTGCATCATCATTAGCCATTTCGGAGTTGAGGAAGATACTGGAATTGAGTGTCAAAACTTAATCTGATTAAGAAATGAACCCCATCTTAAGAACAGGGTCGTAACGAGGCATGTGGGATCAGGGAATGGGATCGGGATCACAGGGCATGGGTTCGGGATCACAGGGCATGGGATCGGGATCACAGGGCAAGGGATCGGGATCACAGGGCATGGGATCGGGATCACAGGGCATGGGATCGGGATCACAGGGCATGGGATCGGGATCACAGGGCATGGGATCGGGATCACAGGGCATGGGATCGGGATCACAGGGCATGGGATCGGGATCACAGGGCATGGGATCGGGATCACAGGGCAAGGGATCGGGATCAGAGGACATGGGATCGGGATCACAGGGCAAGGGATCGGGATCACAGGGCATGAATGGGATCACAGGGCATGGGATCACGATCACAGGGCAAGGGATCGGGATCACAGGGCATGGGATCGGGATCACAGGGCATGAATGGGATCACAGGGCATGGGATCGGGATCACAGGGCATGGGATCGGGATCACAGGGCAAGGGATCGGGATTAGAGGGCATGGGATCGGGATCACAGGGCAAGGGATCGGGATCACAGGGCAAGGGATCGGGATCAATATATCGGAATATGAACGGGCTCATTTATTAGTTTTCGCTGGATCACGGATCACAAATTACTGGAAAATTGGGATCAAAGTTCCGCTGGGTAAAAAATACGGGATCACTAGAGAAAAGATATACCTCGTTACGACCTGTAAGAAAGATCACTAAAAGTAGTAGGTTTACCGAGTTGAGTAAGATTGGTTTGATATTAACCATGTGGGGAGCTTTCAAAGATCGCAAAAATGTATAGTTATCTGATTTTTGGAATCTTGCTATTTATCCAAACATTCCCAAACTCGGTAATTTTAATGTGATCTTTCTTGTGATGGAGTTCATTTCATAATCAAATTAACTTTAATTTGACACGTTCCCAGCTCCAAAATGGCTAATCGTCATCATCATTACCATCAACGTCATAAATCATTAGCCATAAGTATTATTACCGTAACCTAAAGCCGATTATACACGATTCAACACTTGTTGTCAACATGTGAAACATTTGTTGGCAACAAATGTTGAACCTTCAGTATCATGACGTCATGTTGAAAGAAGCGAGTCGACATGTTGAACGATATTGAAGGAACTAAAGACATTCTCTATTCTATTTTCAACAAGTTGCAACATCGTCCATGTTGACTCGCTTCTTTCAACATGGTATGATATACGGTTCAATATTTATTGTCTTCACATGTTGGCAACAAATGTTAAACCGTGTATCATCGGCTTAATACTCCTATTAAAAGTAGAGAACGAATTTTGGATTTGAGATATACAAATAGTGAATATTGCAAGTGTATATTATTTCGGTGCCAAAATAGAGGCGTCAAGGCGAACTCGTGTGAGCAACACATCTATTTGCCTTCAAATTACAGCATGATTCAGACTACTGAGACAAGCTTTCGCCATGGCGTTAGGAACTACGTAAAAGCCGAATGTCAGTGGAGGAAGGACAAGAGGATCTCCTGGTGCGATCTGCACCGGCCTGAATATTGGCAAAGTGTTGTCATCTACCATCATCAGCACATCTCCATTCAACTTCACAAACCTGTTGATGATTAACGACGAGTTAAAACAAACCTCTTGAATAGCTCGGATTTTCAGATCTTAAAAAAAAAAGGTGAGTGTATAAGCCATTTCGCAGGCACCGCCATCTTGAAAAGTGATGGGTGCTCTGATAAAATCCAAGATATACCTCACTTCCTACATACAAAGGAATCAATACGAGGCTCCGTGCATAATGCTCAGTCGTTCGTGACAATTCTTGATTATCAAATGAGCAATCATGATATTAAAATTCACTGGGATCTTAGTGAAATTAAGGTTATCGCATAACAATATAAAATGTGTCAAAAATGAAATAAAACGCTATTAACACTCTTCAATACAGAACTCACTTTAGAATCGCACAAAGTGCGTTTGCGAAATCAGACGCTGATTGGCTGAGAGGTGAGTGGTGAGTGGTGATTCAGAGTGGAATCACCACTGTATATAGGCTACGCGCACTATTTATAACTAAGCAAATAAATCATCAAGTACAGTAATTCATCGAACTATGCGATTCAAGGTAAATCACATGCCTGACTCGGTAATTCCACGTTAAATTGCACTGGAAAAACCGCTCGCGACTCGAGCGATATCGGGATTCTCATGCAGTTTAACGTGGAATCACCTCGTCAGGCATGCGAGTTAAAATTACTTTGAATTTATCACGAAGCAACCTTGAACATGGAATATTTCGTGGTGAAATGGTCATGGATGCTCGTCGGAAAGCTGGAAATTTCAGCTGTGTTCAATTTAGTCACGAGTGTATATTGTTTTAAGAGTCTGCATGTTTACCCCTAAAAATACCAGATTTTAGAACGTTAACATTTGTTTTTGCCCAAACGACCCCCTAAAAATACCTGATCGCCAAATTCAACCCAACCCCTGACAAAATACGACGAGCACACCCGACACCACATATGGGGAATACCAGAATGGTTATGGTTATGGACTTGACTTGACTGGACTTCTCGGGATACCCATTTCCCTCCCCTCCCCTCTCCTCCCCTCCCCTCCCCTCCCCTCCCCCCCCCCCCCCCCCCCCCTACCATGCAGTGATTCATGCAGTGTGGTGGAGAAATACGTAACGACACCAGAATGCTTTCTGTTCACTTACTTAGACGTAATGTCATCCCTGTCAGGGGTTAAGAGATACTGATCCACAGGAAGCCCGCCAAGATCCCCGGATAATCTCAGTCCAACCGAATCCTCAGTATTCAGGTTTAGCGCCATCACAGTCACTGACCCATCCTGATATTGTCTGGACAAGAAAAGAAAATAGATGAAGCTGCATTATCTGGTTTTTTTTATTATTACTTAATCGATGATTTTGGTTCTCTTGGTAAATTTCTTTTTTTCAATCTAGGATCACAGGTAGAAAGTACTAATCATTTCTCCTTAAGCACACGGCGGCCATGTTTAATCCCACTCAAGCATGTTAAGGCCTGGTTCAGGGGTCAAATTTCGGGTAAAAACGGTTTTCCTTATTTTAGCACAGCCGAGTGTGGTAAGTACACCAAGTTTCTCACGATAATAGATATCGCCATTCTTGACTACCTTAAGTGGTTTGTGGGTAGTAAAACTGTCACGTGACTTAGAACACGAAATCAGTAAATCAAAAACGCGGCTCCGAGTTTAAAACAGCTAGGATGATGAGTGGATGTGTTTAGTTAAGGTTGAAGCCCTTTACCTAAATCAGCTTAGAAAAGATGACTACAATGTTTCGTTAACGAGTAATTAAGGCGAAAATATGCAAAATAGGTCACGTGACTTTTTGCACCCTTAATATCTCCTTATCTTTACATGATAGTCATGTTTTCTAAGTGTGGTCTGAAACACTGCGGGAGGAGTAATGTTTTAGCAGGGTTAGTCTATATTCATATGTTATCGTCGCAGCCGCATTTCACTTAAACGATCTTATATAATTATGACGTCATCGGTCACGTGATACCCCCGTCTATCCTCGTTCTGAAACTGCTCAGTTTGTAGATAACATGGCCGCCGCGTGGCTCCGAAGGAGAGGAATCGCTCACTTAATTAATTCATGAAATGGCAATATAACTGACTAAAGCCCTACCCTGAACCATAAAATACCCTAACCGGTCAGTAAACAAGATCTTACCAACCTAGAGCTAGGGTCCTCAAAACAACTTCAAGGAAATGGTGAGGTAAATAGAATTGAGTGATTTTCTAGAACTCGAACCCCGCTCCTCCTACTCGTAAGGCAAACGTCGCAACCACTACACTAAACAACCATCGTCACTCAATTGCTGTCAAATGTAAAAAAATTAAAACCACTGCTAATCTATATATTTTTATCCAATCAGAATGAGTGAGCGATTCCTTTCCTTAGGAACTCTGTGATAAAGCCATAAATATGTTCAACCTCAAATCCGGTAGGCACGAGTTAGAAAATCCTATAAAATTAAAGATTACCCTTAATCCTGCATTGTTTTGAAAAACTGGATCCAGAATTCGATCAATGTTTGAGGGGTTGGGGGTAATTGCGACTCACCCTTGAGCGGTGTTAGTGCAATGAGCGTATAATCTCACCACCCTCCCCTCCTCGAGTCCATCCTTGACATCAAGAACCTCATGTCCTACAAGTCTCTTGTGAAGAAGTGACAACCAGTAATCCTAAAAATTCGCGGGAAAGCGAAATCTGTTCACGATTTTGAGCATAGAAATCGCGTATTGGAAGTAAACAATTGTATTATCAGTCACCAGTACGTCTGATCCGGTTATTGCCCAAGCTTGATGAGGTAAGAATTGATTGAAACTAATTGTACAAAGCATGAACTAACTATAGCGTTGATAGTTAGTAAACAAAAAAATGTACTTCGTAAAGAATGGACAAGTGCGGTGAGTGAAAAAAATTACTGATAAGATCAGAAAATAATAGCTCTTTTGTTGCAACCGTGTGACGTCACCGGACCTTTCTCTTTCGCTCTCAGATGAGGGGTTAGCGCTTGGTAGCACACCCTTAATCAGCTTCAGTTTTAGTTTATAAAACCAGTGCCTTACTTCCCCGTCGACGCTGGTTTACACTATAGACGTTTTCAGAAACGAGTCCTCGATTGTGTCAGGACAGAGTATGGGCTTGCCACGCGGGATGAGTGCTTTAAAATATGCCTCTAGAAATAGGGCGCTTTCTTCGACAAATCTGCTTTGTTTGCGCGCTGGAGATAGACTATCGTAGGATCCTGATTTCCTTCTAAATATCAAAATACGTCATCATTCTTACACTTAAAGGGGATGTGTTATGGTGACACGTCTTTATTTTCACAGTACGTGTCGGACACAGTTATCTTCAGCGATTTTCATCAGTATGAACTGACAAACCTCGCGCACATGTGGAATGGTTAAAGTCAAAGCAAATATGACAAAATGACTAACAAACTGTGTGTAGACATAATCTTATTGTGCATCAGTTCAACCAAACATTGAGGGAGGATACTAACTGTTTAACAGCCACCAATCGTTAATTGACTCCATACATGCACAACACCATGACATAGCCCCTTTAAACAACATGCATAGACCAATTGCATAAATGGCGTCCACTTTACTATAAGTAATAGCATGGCATGTTGGAAATTAGTAATTAAATTTCCCCGAGAGCCGGGGATAAAAGGAATGAAGACAGGTTCTTCACGCAGTCATAAATCGACAGAGGGGGGGGGGGGGGGGGGCAGGGTTAGATGAAAAGTGTTACCCAGTACTTACTCTAACCAGATGCGGTCAGGGGGACCTGTTCCCTCACCAGCATGCATGTTCCTACGTTTCCCCCATGCATGTTCATGATGAAAAATTAGTACTAAATGTCCGTCATGTATGTTAATGAAGAAAATTTAGTTCTAATTAACCCTCTAGCATGGTTAATGAGGGAGATTTAAAGAAAGGATACATGCTGATGAGAGAATTTAGGCAATAAATGTCCCTGAACCAACAAAGAAAACTGAGATGATCATGGTATTAAATAGGTATTGCCCTGGAGACTTTGGCCTTGTGCTCATGGTGCCACACAAAATCGTTTTCACATGAAAATGAGACTAAAGATTCCTAAACAATGATTATTCTAATTAGACGCCATTTATACAATGAGTCTATGGACATGACCTGCCCCTTGCATGCTGGAGACTAGACTATAAGAAGGCTTGTAAGTGTACCGGGTTAGGGTCCAGTGCATCATTGACCAGGGCGTATTTTCCGTGGAAGAACGACTGCCTTATAATGACCTCTGTTCCAAGACGAGCAGCCAGTCCCAGCTTGTCCAGCCACCTGTACGTGAACGAAGTCAATGATCAATCAGATGTATATTAGTGGAGCTCCCGCGCGAGCCCGGAGCACCATAGATATACGATTTCGGTTTCCCTCGCACCTGAATCCCGCGCGGCGACCGACATGCCTGAAAAAGTGCTACACCTGCGCGCGCACCGTTGTAACCAAGCGGGGCCTGGGTCGAAACCTTGGCCAGAAGGAGGATGTTTCTTTAGCATGCTTTGTGAATCCGCGAGTTTTTGATTTCCAACTACTCGACTAGATTTGTTTACATTCAGTTCGCAATCTTTTAATGTTAGTGCGCCCTACGTACTCATGTAATTTAGAAACTGAGAGAACTCACTCGTTTGAATTAACCCCGAATTGCACTCGAAAACTAAATGATTTACTTTTAATAAAACATAAGCAAAAATTCAAAGGAACAAAATGAAAAAAACTTTACTTTCGTTTTTTTGTATTCAGTCGTGCGCTCGTAAGCACAGGCAAATGTCTGTAGTTTTTCCCTTTTCTCTGCACCTTCCTTTATCAAGTATGTGCCAAAAATATGGGTATACAATGGTAGAGTACAATTACGTCAGAATCTCGACAAAAAAAATGATTTCGAGACACTTTGCCGTGAAAAGTGTAATTCGCACTGGTGTTCAGTCCTCAACCAGCTCATTCCGCCCCTGCGCTTATACGGTCTGAATTAGCCAATCAACGCCAGTTGTTCCATTTATCGGTTTGATTCTCCACAAATTTTAAATCGGCGGAGAAGCGTATTCAGAGAAGCGTATTCAGAGAATAACGTCGTAAAGGGGGCAATTGTTCATATTTATATTTTTTAATTAGAAAATGATTTTGAGTTAACTCTAAGGATTTAGATAACCGCCTTCAATTTTGACAAATAATGCTTTGAACGCTCCCTAGCGGACTCAGCTGGAAAATATCACGTGATAATATGGTTGGGCTAGGCGCGCAAAGCATGCCGGTGAAATATCCTCCTTTCCTTGGTTAGTTGCTAGTGATTTCATTTTATTTGTCATCGATTTTTTCTTCTAAACCTTTTGCACTGATTTGCCTTGATTCTACCAGTTATTTTTGTGTTTTTATCTTCTTTTTTAAAAATATAATTTATCGTTACCTCAATCAGTTCAGATAATTAGGAGCACCAGTTTTAGGCTTGCCTAAAAATATATATTATGAAATTAGGCTGAGTACATATATAGCATCAAGAGCATCTTTCATTTCCTAGATCGGTGTGGGAGATGGCAATTTTTGAATAGTTTTTAGGGAGCTGGAGGAATATAATATAATTTATCATCATGCAGTGCAGAATAAATAGGCAAGAAGAAACTAGGCCGATAATCCATCCAGGTGATAAAGACACGTTCCTGACGTTGAAAGATCGGATCTTAATTTCCGTATGGGCCTTTTGCAGGGTTCGATCACGTGGTCGTACCGGCTGAGTGGCAAAACTATCTGACTTCAGTAGTGTTATTAGCAAAACCAATAGCCCACTTCCGCGATATGCTTTACTTGTCACGCACAAAGGTTTCAATACGAGGCTCCGTGCTAAATTAAATTTATTCTTTTCACAGAGGAAAGAATAAATTTAGCACGGAGCCTCGTATTGAAACCTTTGTGCGTGACAAGTAAAGCACATCGCGGAAGTGGGCTATCTGTGAATGCTATTTTCCACCTCCAATCGATTGTCAATAGATCTTTCTAAAACTGCGTTTTTGAAGATTGTTTGCCATCCAGTAAAGCCTTTCCTATGTGATCATGAGATCAATTTATTGGTTATTGAAGTGATATATCAGCACGTGACTGTTCCAGAAAAAATCCTATTGGCAAAAATAGCCATGTTTATAATTGTAGTTGATGACTCAATCGTATTTCTAATATTTTATTGCATAAACACTATCGGCGCCAAAACATAATTAAATATGTCTCAAACTTATATTCTCATACTAATAATTCATGAAGGAAAAACAAAGAAAGAAATGTGCGATAAGTCCTAATTATCATTTGCATAAACGTTTGCTTCGATTTTCTCGGCCAAAATAAGTCATATCGCCAAAATAACCTAAAACACGACTCTTTACATCTAGAAGTTTGCTAAGTCAGATACAGAATTCGTGTCCGTGCTTTATCGGATTTACAAACTATCGCTTTCAGCTCGAGCAAAGCACGGCCACTCGTTCTGTATATCTATAGGAAGTTTATTATATATCTAAGTAATTTCGTGAGCTATGATTGGGCGATTTGCATGTCCCGTAACTTCCAGTAAGGACCTCTCGCCCACTTCCTGCCTCAATGAAAATGAAGAAGCGAAGCTACATAATAAACATCTTTTAAACCTCGTCTGCTCGGACCGTACCGTAAGTTATAGATCCTCGTTTCCCCCCCTTTTTATAGCCCGCGCGCTTCGCACTTGGGCCATAAAAAAGGGGAAAACTCGGTCCATAACTTGCAGTACGGACCTCGCACTCGGTGAATAAGAGGTATTTATCAATTCGCTCACGTAAATCCACCAACGTATGTGTCTGTCATGCCAGCAGCCCCGCCACCCCAGGCACTGTCTGTCTCTCCCAGCCACTGTCGCTTGTCTGGAGTTACCGTGTCCAGTAAACTGTTTATCATCTGAACCTGATGTAGAAGGTAATCCAGAATATCTGGATCATAAAAGTCCTTGACCTTACATGTCCTTTGGTCGAAGTAATACCTGGTAAATAGAAGCACACAAGGAAAGTGAAGTCAGATAAACTGAAATCGTAAAGTTGAAATCCATTTATTCTGTGAATTTGAATTCCTTACAACATCCTTAATAATTGATAAGGGTGTTAACTAATCCAAACGCAGCATTCAAGTTACGTGGATGCCCTGTAGATCCGACAGTTAGATCTATTAGAATTCTGTATATATTCAGAACGGTAATATAGCTCTATTAGTATATTCCGTATCATCGGAGCGAAATGTCAAGGTAAAACTCCTGTCTTGATGCATACAGACCGTCTCACCATTATGGGACCTGTTTTTGTGCAAGCTGCGCATGTCCAAACGCCGAATTCTTATTATTCAATTTATATAGTTAGGCAGTCATATTTTAAATAGTACTTAATAGGTTCCTATTGATTGGTATTACTTACTGCATACTGGAATCAATAAACTACTACTGATCATAATTAATAATAGAACGATGCAAGGCTGATTACGGCCAACCTTCATCAGGGTTTGCAAATTGTTAAATATAATTATTCCCAAACCATACAAATCATCCAATTTTACTATTATTTGTACGATTTTGCTGATTAGATCCAGTCAAAATGATCCGGTCATTCCATTTCGTCTGTTGGTCCTTGCAATTATTTACTGAGTTATACCGATCATAATATAATATTAACCTGATGATAATTTACGGGTTCGCGTCATTAGCACTCTATGGTTCAAATAAAATGTTACCAATCCAATATGGCGTCACATGACATCATCACAACAAATGTTGTGTTACATGACATCATTATAATTCAATATTGTGGCATATGACGTCATCGCAATTCAATGTCACATTACATTATCTTTGCCGCACTCGACGTTGTCACAGTATAATTGGCGGTATATTACGTCATCACAATACAATATGGCAGCATATCACATCATCACATTACAAATATGGTAGAAATGACGTCATCACATTACACATTTGGTGGAGATGACGTCATCACATTACACATTTGGTGGAGATGACGTCTTCACAACACGTAACTAAACTCTGATCTTCACCAGCTTTATACTTACTGGTGCCACGTGACTGCATCTACTGCATCCCTCGCTACGGACAAAAAGCTGTCGAAAACGGGAAAGAATGTGAGGTGTTTTAAAGCAGGTGGCTTTGCGCGGCGTAATTAAACGACATTCGTTCAAAAATGAACACCTTTTAAGGTAGCCTAGAGCAGGAGCCCCCGCGCCTAGAGATGGCTTTCTCGGTCTTGTTACATCTGGACCAACCAATAACGATCCGTATTCTGGGTTTTTGTCGAGTATTTCTCTCAGTATCACGAAGTCTTTTCCTAGTTTCTCAGCAGATATGGACCTGTTGAATTTTCCAAGATGATTCGGCTCTGAAATACCAGTGAAAAGATCCGTGAGTTGGTACTTATTATATTGCATGTAAACTCAACCTAAACAGAGGCTCTAAAACCAAACTATGTTATACTGAATGTTTATGCCTCAGTGCATGACCAAGATTCTGTTAGATCGGATTTCGTGAGTGGAGCAAAGATATCGGCACTGACTTACAGCACGGTTACCGTAGTGCTCTTGTCTTTCTGATCCAATCACATTACAGAGTTACGGTACAGTAAGTTACAGTACGGTTACGGTAAGGCTACGGAAATGCCGTATTTTGTCCCACTCATGCGAAATCTGCTCCAAACCACACTGTTCAAGAAATGTTAAAGGAGAACTGAACCCTAAATCAATCCCGCGACTATGCAAACTTGTATTCAAGAGAAATAAGTTCTGCTATTTTATTTCTTTGTCGTGCACGTCTAAAAAGAGGAAATAGGTTTTGAAGGTCGAAAAATAGCCGATTCTACGCTGATAAAGCTAGTTTGTGTGGCGGCTCAATTTAGTGCTTTTTTCCCCCTATCGTACGTCATGCATACCAAGGAAAAACAACCACGCCTTCAGTACAAAGAAAGCACAATAGTGCGCAATTGTGAGTCGTTGGTCCATCTATGGGCTTTTATCACACGGCGGCCATGTTGGCTTGAAAAAATAGATTTCTCACGTGTAGCCTCGTATTGAGCAGTTTCAGAACGAGTTCACGCGTGCAAAACAAAGGTTTTTATACTCCTGGGATTAAACATGACAAAACTAATTTATTCCCCGTATCGTACGTCACAGATTACAGGAATTGAGCCGTCTGTACATATATATTATATTAACTTTATTAAAGTCTTAATCTTATAGCTTGGCACAAGTACCTTGCTAATCGGGAAGACTACGTTAGTGGACCTACGATTTTACGTCCTTATCCGAGAAGACGTGAAGGTCTAACCATTTGCAGTTGTTTCACAAAGGCAGCACCTTCTACTCAGTTATTTTAAGACCCTGAGTGTTGGTCCGGCCGGGGTTTGGACCCGCGACCTTCCGCACAACAGACCGGAGCTTAACCACTGAGCTAACCGGGAGGCGGTACTTAGCGGCGGTTGGAAGGAAGATTTGCAGATTTTCTTTCCTTTGTCACGAAACACAGTAAAATAATTTTTGGTATGAGACTTTTCTTATTTAGATCTACTTATTGAGCTAAAGTTGATTTTAAACTTCAGTTCTCTTTTAACGAAAACAGGGGAAAGGTGATATATTTGAAGTGTGGGATAGTCTGCAGGCAGTCAGCAGTGAATCACCAGAGATTCTGAAATTAAATGACAAAGCCGTACATGGCGGTCGTATTCGTTGAAACTGAACAAAAGAATCTAATGAGGAATACCGTATTTTCTCGAATAAACGCCCGAGCGCTTATTTCGAATTTTGGCTAAAAGGGTGGGCGCTTATTCGAGGGGGCGCATATTTCAAATTTCATTCAACCAGCTTTATTGCTAAAACCAAAACAAAGCAGAAGCAACAGTAACAGTAACATTCATATTGTTCTGTAGTTCTCCTTGATAATCGCGTAGTTTAGGGTAAACATGCTTGTAAATAGTAAAAACAAACCGAGACAATTGCAAACACTGATGTTGGTCTGCTTGAATTGTCGTGTAATCTCTTTACTGTATTAACCCCGCTTTAACCCCCTTAATAGCCGGAGGGTGCCGCTTGTTCGAGAGAGGCACTTATTTCAATTCGAAGGGGCGCTTATTAGAGGGTGGGGCGCTTATTCGAGGAAATACGGTATTTTGTTAACGTCCAACATGGCGGCGATGATGTAACATACAAACGAAGAATACAAAACCTCCTTACCATTTCCAAGCTCCCAACCAAAACTGTAGCCCTTAGAAGCCACGTACTCCAATATCTCTAAGGGATTGGTATAATTCCATGAGCCATCAGAACGTCGAAGACACACGTTTAACCCGAATATCACATCCAACTCTCCTTTGCTTGCAATCAAGTTGATCTTATCCAGATCATCACTTGTCATGGTAAAATCCGTGAAGTTCTTGTGCTTGAATTGAGTTGTGGTTTTGCCAAAGTGGAGCCAGTCCTCCGCTGTGCCTCCAAATCTCACGAATGCTGGAGAAAGGCCTCGCGCTAAAGTGAAAGGCCGCTCTGAAGAAAAGTCAAAATGCGCCCAGTGTTCTTGCAGTAAGCCAATGGTGAAAGCAACGGATAGGAACTTCTTGCTCACTCTCTGGACGGCTTTCGCTGTGTTAATAGAAACAATATGGTCTTTGAAAGGGTCTGATGTGTTCGGTACAAGATGTGCAGTAAGCGAATTAAAGAATATCACGAACACTATAAACACAGTACTGCTCCATTTGCATCTGAGCATTGTCAAGACCGAGACCTGGTCAGTTATGAATATTGTTCTCAGCTTGATAACTGCAAGGAGCTATAATCGGTGTAGCCTGATTTTCAGATGGTACGAGGTGTCGGTTTACGCGAAGCTTCAGTTTTTTGAATAATTTTCAGCTTGAATGCTGTCACGGGCTAGAACTTCTAACTACTCGTGCGAAAAATAACACTGAATCCTTGTGCGAACAATAGGATTATCTTTCATGTGCTCAGTGGTTGGGAAATCATGGCAGCTGACCGGATACGGAATCAAACATACGAAAATATGTACTAGCCTGCATTATAATCTATCCTTCCGCTTTCCGAAGCCTGTCGAAACTGATAGTATTTATGTATAAAGAATTGACTAGCTTTGTTTTCAGTTTCAACATAATTTATTTAATTCGATTCTGAATAAACCACCATTCCAGGTTATCACTGTTAGATTGTATTTTTCTTTGGTCATCCTGTCAGTGTCGTTACTGGCATGATACGGAAATTTATATTCGGCTCCTGGTTTCTATCATCTCTATTCTTTTATTTTTTAATTCTGATGACAATACAATCTTATATCGAAACCTATAAAACCGCCAATCTTCGGGATGCACGATCAGTTTCTAAATAACGAGTAGTAAATAAATACTAGCCTTCGCCGAGAAAGATATGGGATAATACTATTTGAGTCTGGAATGTCTGGAATAAGAGAACAATCTTGAATAATAGATGAGTCTTGAAAGTCTTGCAAAGTAATAACTAAGTCTTGAATAATAATACTATTTGAGTCTGGAATGGCTGGAATAAGAGAATAGTCTTGAATGATAGACGACTCTTGAAAGTCTTGATGAAGAATTTGCGGGTCTCTAGAGAAGCTGTCGATCTTGTGTGAGATTATCGTTTCGTCCTCAGACCCATTCTCGATTCGTTCTATTACAATTAGGAGTTGCCTGCGGAGGAGGCCGTAGGAGAAGTGGATATGACAGAGGATTATACTAGAGACCTAGAGAGCGAAAGCATTGCACAGGTCGGTTGTTTTTCATCTCTTCCTTTTCTTCTCCGTGCGTAACGAGGAGTGAGGCGCGATATTGCAGAATATACAGTATATACATATAGGGTATATAGTGTATATTCTGGATGGAATTAGTGCTGTAAGATCGACTAACTATTTTTCGCCTAATGAGCTGTAGTCTGTGGCTATATTGTGTCGCGGCCTCAGTTCTGTTCTAATTCGCTCCCCGCTCAACCGAACATAAATATATATACAGAATATACTGTATATATTGTATACATATACAGATTATATTACATGAGTATATTCTGTATATTCCCCAGTTATATATATACACTATATACGCACTATATGTATAAAGTGTATATAGTGTATATAGTGTATATTCAGGCATCACCTTGTAAAGAACGACAGAGTATATTCTGTATATAGTGTATATAGTGTATATATATACACTATATACACACTGTATATGTATAAAGTGTATATAGTGTATATAGTGTATATTCAGCCTGAATATACACTATATACACTTTATACATATACAGTGTGTATATAGTGTATATATATACACTATATACACTATATACAGAATAGACATATACAAATATAAAGTGTATATTTTTATTTCTATACAGTAGTGTATATTTATACAGAATATACATGGGAATATACAATGGTATATTCTGCAATATCGCGCCTTAGTGGTAATGAGTCAGTAGTTCTAAGTACTACGAAACGTGTTAGAAGTGTGAGGAAATAAGTCGTGTGGAATATATATACATTAAAATGCAAGGGATTTCCCTATCCTAGGTATCAGTAGCCTCCTTTGTAGGCGTTCTTTGTGTCGGGAGGGAGTTTAGGACCGACACAAAGAACGCCTGCAAAGGAGGCTAAGGTGTCAGAGGCTCAAAGAAAAGAAGAACAAGAAGAACCTCTCGTCAGTCTGGTGTGAACGCAGTAGAAGGATCAGAAGTACCTTGGAGTCTACATCACAAGCAAGCTCAGTTGGGACAAGCAGTCGTCTGAGAAGGTTAAGAAGAAGGCCAACAGGATCTTGTCCCGGGGGGGGGGGGAACTCCCCATAAAAATAGACGGGGGTGCTCGACCTATCTTTTAGGGGTTAAAATCGTTAGCAGTGCTATCTCTTAGGGGTCTTCCAAAGGTCTGCTATCTTTTAGGGGTCTCCGAGACCCAAAATGTTTGTGGCCGAGAAAAAATAGCGCTGGATCCTCGAGCATGAGACCCCACAAGTTGAATCGGTATTTACGGCTTCGATATAGAGTTTGATCCATCCGAATATTAAAGACGAGGTTATGGGGCAGAGCTTTGTCTCTTATTTCCTTTAGTTTGCACAAATTAATGCCATTTTCTTGTCTTTTGGAGTGCTATCTTTTAGGGGTAATTTTTTTGTGAGCCACGCCCATATTGCTATCTTTTAGGGGTGAATTTCATTTCTCACGTCGAGCACCCCCGTCTATTTTTATGGGGAGTCCCCCCCCCCCCCCCCCCCCCCGCCGGGATCTTGTGCGTGTTACAGCGGAACCTATTGTGCGACAGGCTAATTACGTAAGCCTTGTTCGCCCAGTCACCGAGTACGCCACAGTGGCCTGGTCACCACATGCTCCGAAAGATATTGACACAATCGAGTCCATTCAGCGACGAGCTGCACGCTTTACTTGCAATCATTATGCTCGTACTGACAGTGTCACAGGAGCTGAACTGGCCTTCCTTACAGGAACGGCGACTTGACCATGTTCTACAAGATCAATACTGGTGTGGCGAGCATTTATTGCACAAGACAGCATCATGAAGTTAAATTCATGCATTAGCCAGCATCTGTTAACGTCCTGATAAACCGCACTCGTTGTTTTGTTAGGACGATTCCGCAGTGGAATTGCTTATTACCCACTACAGTCAATGCTGTATCCTTAGTGCACTTTCAAATTGCTGTTTGCAATTCGCTTCACCAATAACTATAGTATTAAATTATCTGATGATTGTAGTATATATATTGTACGCGTGGTATTCGTTACCCGTCAATTTGTACATAGGATTCTTAATGTCCTTGAACTATTTACATCGACGTTATAGTTAGACTTGGGATGTGTACTGTCTATAAGTATGTTAATGTAGTTTGTTATAACAGTATTTACTGCACACCACACTGTAAATATCTTATTATATAGTTATCATATCAAGCTACTTGCACGACTGCTGTCCACCTGATCATTGCCGGATCAACTCGCTACTGGGTAATTACTACAATTAAAGATACAATAGACCCTTTGCACGTGACGTCATAGCCGCCATGTTGGTGTACAGTTAACAATAGATTCTTCGTTAGCTTCTTTTGTTCTGTACGCCAACATGGCCGCCATGCCCTTTGTCATTTGAATCTCTGGGGATTGAGTGCAAACCATCTATTAAGGATTAAAGTTATCCGTTGAGAATCTCACGTCCATACGAACTTTAGGTTCAGAATTTAAACCTCGTCCGTGATTGGACAATCTACTAATTGTAACGGCTTACAATGGCCCAGCAAAACCAGTTTTAACGTGATTTCTTGATTTGAAACCCAGCGATTCTCAACGGATAACACCAAAGGCTCTTCCTTTTTTACCTGTCCTCTTCGCCTTTTATTACAAAAAAAAACAACGAGCCATGTGAAAAATAAAGAATTTTATTACTGACGTGGAATATACGAGTACACAAACCATCCAAGATATTTTACAAGATGTTTTTGATGACATTACTTATGTTTCATTGATTAGTACACAATACATCCAATATTTTTTACCAGAAAATACTATACTGATAACATTACTTATGCTTCATTACCCTGGATATCCGCAGAGGTTCTACTGCCTCCCTTCGCGACAGTTAGGCGCGAAGCCTCTATCGAGGAGCGAAGCGACGAGAGTCCGAGAGGCAACCTGTTCTCTCGTCGCTTCGCTCCTCAATGGAAGCGCTTCGCTCCTAACTTTCGCAAAGGGAGGCAGTAGAACCTCTGGTATCCAGAGTACTGCTTCATTGATTAGTACACAAACCATCCAAGATTTGTTTACCAAGAATACTATATTGATAACATTACTTATGCTTCATTGATTAGTACAGAAATCATCCAAGCTTTTTTTACCAATACCACATTGTATATTGATCACATTACTTATGCTTCATTGATTGGCACACTAACCATCCAATATTTAATACTATATTTATCACATTACTTAATATGCTTCATTGATTGGTATTAATATATTGAGTCCTATAAAGAAGACCAGCGATGTTTATACAGAATAAAAGTTCTAGTGCTAAGATATATATAACTTCTCATTCTATGCATCAGTCTGCCTCCACCAGAGCTAATAAACAACGCTCTCGAGTTATAAGATTCAGAAGTAAACATATTTCTGGAAAATCAACTTTGCGTTTGGGTGTAATATCACTCCACACCTAAATGACCCAGAATTTCGTTACCTTGTTTACCGGCATTCTTAATTTCTTTAAAGTATGGCTATGGCGCTTTGTAAAAATGAAAACGTTAAATATCGATTGAGATGGTGTTAGTAACTACAATATTCAAAATTCTGGTAAGCTTTCAATCAACTTGAAGAGCCTATAGTGTAAGAATTTCAAATAGTGACCCTCTTTATTCGGCCGAAATTGGCTAGAGAAAGAGTTTGCCGGCTTTCTGTCGTGTCATCATGCAGTAAGGTAAAGAGTCAGGCTGCAAAATGGAAACAAGGATCACATGGGGTTGAAAAGCACAAACACCCCTCTTTCAAAAGGCTGTTGAACTAAATGATTAGTAACGCAGATTTGACAAGCTGGATGTTTATAAACCAAATCATATCTTAGATGTAGTTTATGTGAGAAAATGTATATTAAAGTAAATGCATAATAAGGTATAAGAGGATATTTAAACATAAACTGAGAATGAATGATCTCTCAATCTCGCAGTCATCCATGCAGTGACTGATGTGAAAACGGTGCCATGCAGCAATGTAATCGAGTACTTAAAGTGCCGAGAAGCCCAATATTTATTTATCATTACTATCGATTCTACATCAAGTGAATAGATGAATAGTAAAATATTTCGGCTTGATTTGAGTGTTGCATCTATGAGTTCTAGAGGTTTCTATTTCCAATATGCTAATTATATGATGTCACAGGGCAGAGATAAATGACCTGTTATATACATCCATCGTGTAATGGGGCTTATATCAGTTTCATTCACAAGAGTAAGAAATGACATTTTGTTGGCCTCCTGTATCACATAATTGTTCAACTATTCACTTGACGTAGAATCGATCTGGTGTACTGTAACCCTTTAGTAACACTTTAAGAAAGCAGTAGCGGAAAGTGTATGTATAAATTCGAGAAGACAGACCTTAATCTTAGACAACATTATAGTTCAAGCTTTTAGGGGAGAGAGCAGTGACCAATCTCACTCTTCTATCATATAAACGCTTTCGTTTGGAACTTCTTCAAGGGTGTACATTAGCGCGAGCCCTATCTGGAGAGTTAAAGTAGTGTTAAGTTTCTTTAATGATCTTGTTAATCCAGGGAAGGAAGGACTTGACTTTGGTATAGACTCCGGGCTGGCCCTGTCGTGCGCAACCCACTCCCCAACTGACAGCACCGCTCAGAATGAACCGCGAGTTCACATTAGGATCTCTACACACAAAGGGGCCACCACTGTCTCCCTTACACGAGTCGATCTGTCCACCCTCGTACCCTGCGCAGATCATGAAGTCATTGACCACGTGTGCTGGGTATTGGGTCTTGCAGTAGTTCAGCCTGAGGACAGGGACAGTGGCGTGACGTAACTTGTTGGACAGCGCACCTCCTTCCACTAAAAAAAGCAGAAAAAAAGTTACAATAACTTCAAATATACCCAATGACGCCGTACACAATTTGTTGCGAGTTTTCTTGCCTAGGTAAACAGGAAATCAACCTCACATATTGACCTTATTCTAGACTTGCCACAAGTTGAACACAATATATTTTTTCTGGCGAGAGAATACATTTTTACAGCCGAGCGAAGCGAACTTTGAGAAAGTCTAACCTTATTCGTAAAGGTACCAAATTAAGGCCAGTTGAAAACTCTACAGTCGATGGAGGAAAATAACGTTAATTTCCTTATGACAAAAAAGAACACAGCAGAGCGGTACGATAGACTCCATTTTTGCGATCTTTGGGACAACTGGCCTCGCTCTGGTGCCACTGTTACCAGACTTCTTCCCGCGCTGGCATGAGATATATAGAACCACACCGTGGCAAAACGTCACGCGCATGCGCTTTTGATGAGCCGGTCGCGCGCGCCTCTCCCCAGTTTCCCGCCGAAACTAAAAGAAAACAGAGGCAATCTCCCGTTTCTAGTTTTAAGTACGTATTCGTATTTACGTGAACTGTTTCGCGAAAAACAAGAAAACTACATAAAAGTTAAGCCTAAGACTTTCACAGGTTGAAGGTTTCTTAATTTGTAATTCCCTATGGGTTTAATAAGTTAAAATTATTTACTAAAAACGTTTACGACCTCGGAAACTTCTATCTGAACTCCCGAGCCTTCGTTCTTTCGGGCCAGCGGAGCACAACGTTTTGCCGCGGTGTGATATAGAACATGATGCAGAGTGAAACCATGACATGGTACGCACTGCTAACAGACGTGCAAAGCGAGTTACAGCTGACGTTTCGAGCGCTCTTCGTCACAGCCAAAGAGGATACGATACAACGCGCTCTGCGTGATAATGTCATGCAATCTTAATAGGGTTGCACGAGTGTGTGGGGGGAGAAACGCGGTTTATGAAACCATGTAGATTTTATTTAACGGGTTCAAACGTTTTTTAGACAGATTTACACGGTGCGATGTTATCTTACTTATCTCGCATGCTGTATTGGATCATTGCATTGGATCAACAACATATCATGGGCGCTTTTTGCGCCAAGGATACGAGACTGGAACTGGATTTGTTCAGAGCGCGCGCAGGAGGGTAACGGGTGGGATTTCTTTCTCCTACATCTATACCACACCGCGGCAAAACGTCTGCGCATGCGTTAACTGTGATTTTCGAATCTCGTGTGGTGAGGGTGAAAGTGTGCTCGTGTTTGATGAATATTTCAGTAAAACTCCTTTGCAAACTATGCTGATTACTGGAAATCATAAGGACAAGCGAGTACGGATCAAGGTAAGATAATTGTGACGGTATTTTTGTAGATATGTTTGACTTTTACGCCTTTTTTGTCAAGCCTCAATAAGACAATAGCCTCGAGGCGTTCTTTCGCCTTTTTGGGCCAGCAGTGCAGCACCAACAAAATTAGCCAAATGCATGTGCACCAGGTCATGCTTTTCTAAAACTGAAACAAACTCAATTGAGCTGAATATGCGCAGCCTTGGGCTCTTAAAATTTACGTAATAAGTTCATTGTATTGTTTGAAAGCCTTGTTTTAAGGAAATGTCTTCACACCTCACACTATGACTGAGTAAAGTATCATTTATTATTAATAATAATATGCAAAGTGTGCGCATGGTGTAAAATGGGAGACGTAATTAATAATTATCAAGATAACTGAGTGAAAAAATTGGATTTTCCTCACCTTATATGTAATGTATAATGAATTGTTATGTCTCACCTTTCACAGTGATATTGTAATATTAAAATACTCAGTAGCTTCAAATAATCACCTCAAACACACAGACATAGCCATTTTACTAGCAAAACAATGGAAAACCTGTGATTTATATTAGGACACAATAATCTAATATTTGGTACTTACTGACTTAGTGGGAGGGCCAAACAGAACATAATTATGTGACTTGAGGTCATGACTGTACTTTGATAGGCAACAACAACAGATCAGACATCTGCTTACGGTAAGAAAACAATTCTAAACTTAAACTATCTCATAACAATATGATCTAATTACTATTTCCTATTAAGACAAATAACTAACTATACATAATACTTGTAGACCTTTATTGTTCAACCACATCTGCTCAAGCTCAACTTCGTCTTCGAGCAACAAATTATGACAGCCAACAAGCACCTGGAAGTAAGTAAAAACAATATAGCCCGCCTACCTGCCTCCTTCGTCATCGCAGTCCTCTTTGTCCGCCTTGTTACAACTAAGTTATCCACCTTGATATAACTAAATTAACCATACCGGTTCAAGTTGACAATCTAACTAAAAAGTTAAACAAAATGGCTGACATATAGAATTGGCCGTGTGTATTTACGTGTTGGGTTAGGCCTGGCCCGAGGCAGAAACACGCGACCGTCTCAGAGCACCTCTGGGATTTAGGTCACTAACAGACTTCCTAACTCCTGAAGAAGGAGTCTGTTAATCAGAAATACACGCTTGGCAATTCAATTCTAATGCAGCCTTAATGTAAAAGTATTTTTCACATATTTTTACTCTAAATATTTTACTCTAAATATTTTAGGTAAATAAAATAAAATGCAAAAGGGGGGGGGGGGGGGGGGGTAGAATGAACATCATTTAACCAATAATGATTACAGTTATATACTAGCTTAAGACATATTTTTATACTCAATATTCAAAGAAATTATTTCCATAATATACTTTTCACCTAAATAATTTCTTCACATATCATATTTTATCAAATCATATCCATGGCATAATCACGTTAATCTATTTTCATACCACTATTTATATATTTCATAATAACCCACTCTTCAAATTATCACTCAACATTTTTAGAATAAGTATGAATTGGTGGTGCTTGCTTACACAAGCACACTAACATTATCACTCAACATTTTTATAATAAGTATGAATTGGAGATGCTTGCTTACACAAGCACACTAACACTGCTTGCTTGTACAAGTACATTAACACCACATACATGTATAATACCTTCACCCATATAATATAAACTTAGACTTAGTTAACACCTTCACTCATAATAATCCTTCTATTATTCATAATAAAAACTATACTTTTTAACATTTCACTGATACTAAATAAGTTAGAAAATAAGTAAGAATTTGGTGGTGCTTGCTTGTACAAGTACATTAACACTGAAATTATTATCATCACTGATGATGGGGTTCGGTACCACCTAACCTGGAACGGTACGGTTGGCTCGGTTACCCACCTACGAGGGGGGTTTGGCACAGCCTGCAACCAATCCCTACAGGAAGGAACCAGGTAACCCTAGAGACCACACATGCCATATTCAAATACCTATTTTTATCACCCACTAATATAAACACAACATCCTTATCTTAACATCCACATAACCGCAACATCACTTACATGTCACTTCCACATAACACTCACATCAAGTTAACATTCACATCATCTCCACAATGTATTAATATATTCCACACATACCATCCACAGTCATAACCATCACTTAGTACCTTTTGTCAGTTTTAAACCCAAGCTAGCTTTAAGCTAGTACACAAGCACTTGGCACAGAATCATTTAATAATGAAAAACAATAGGCTAATATCTCCTTGTAAACAATTTTTAATTAACCTATCAACCTGTACAATTTTTAAATCTTCATGCTCGCTCTACTTAAATTCAAATCATCTTACCCGCTCTTTTTGAAACAACCATTTCCTATGACATCAGCTCTTTCGTGACAAAAATAACGTATTATCCTCGCGTTAATCGTCATCCTAAATCACTTAACCAGCCATTTTGTTTCGATCAACAACTCATGTTTACGGTAAACTAAATTCACATTTTATGACTCTTAACTAATTGCTCTCATTGTTATCTCTTATTGAGACAAATAACTAACTATATATAAAACTTTTAGACCCTTATTACACTAGTAAAGCCCAAGACTCAAGTAGTCATTAGAGGAAGGGTTGAACATAACCAGACTTCGAGCGAAATACATGAAAAAGTAAGTAAAAACTTATTTTAGCATACTTAACTTTAACTCCATTGTCAACTTAATCTCCTTTCTCCACTTAATATAACCAAGCTCATTAATCCTACCGGTTCATTCAATAAAATTTGGCGACCTAACATTTTATAAACAAAATGGCTGATGCATAGAATTAGCCGTGTGTATTTGCATGTTGGGTTAGGCCTGGGCCCAAGGCAGAAACACGTGACCGTCTCGGAGCACCTCTGAGATTTAGGTCCTAACAGACTTCCTAAACACGCTTGGTAATTCAATTCTATAGCAGCCCCATAATGTCAAATATTTTTCAAATATTTCCTATATTAAATATCTTATATAAATATATATAAAATTATTTTTCACATTATTTTTCATATATTTCTTATTTTAATAATATAAAAAATAAATCAAGGGTGCTTTGGATGTGGGAAATTATGGTAAAGGGAAATTATGATAAAGGGAAATTATGATAAAGGGAAAACAACCCAAAGAGGAAACCCAGAACATATCCCACAGCCCATCGGAGGCCGGCACCTGGCATCGTCCCATCCCCATGACACCACCCTTACCCATACCCCCACCCCCCTCCTAAACCCGTGGCACCTCCCCACCCAACCACCAAACCCCTCCCCCGACCACTTATTGTAATTACACTAATCAAAAATGTTTACCTCTTTAATCCTACAAAAGGTCATGGATGAATTTCCAGTGGATTTCGGAAATGAATTTCTAGGGGATTTTGCGGGTGGTTCTCACACAGAGAAGGATATTGCTATGGCCACAGATACTGACAACTGATATCTGGATGAAACACTGAATGGCAGACCATGGATTAAAAGAATGGGGACGTTGGTGATGGCTGAAGGGAGCATCGAAAAGGAAATGAATAGCCTAAAAAGACAAAAATCAGACATTCAAAAAAGGCTTGATGAAGTGGAATTCCTAAAAAAAAACAAAAAACAGATGTTGACAAAAAACTAGAAAACATGACGGAACGAAGGAACACAATTTTACAAAAAATAAAAAGCCACAGCACGGGTTGCCCCCTCTAAAAGCAAGATTGATTACTACAAACTTTCAGAATAAGGGTTTTGTTTCGCTGTGGGGCATTTTTTGGTTTTTCTGTGAGTTGTGCATTATAACAAGTGAATAAAATTATGTATCAAATTATACCAGCCTCCTTTTTCTGTGAGTGTTCGCTTTCCATTTCTAATCTTGTCCTTAATCACTCATTTACCCACAGATACTTTGGGGAGTCATGGGCATGAGTGGTTTTCTATAGTTTATAATCGGTCTGTCTCTGGTTGTGTTTAATTTCCATCCCTTCTATTTTGTTCTACATAGAATGTGTCCAGCCTTGCTTTCCAGTAGGGACTTGTCTTCAGTGACAACTGAGCTCCATCTACTTGTAGAATTATCCCAATCTTTAAGAGAACACTGTAGTTTGTGATAGTATTATCATGGCCATTGTAACTTATTTCTGGTTCTCTCACTCACACAATTGGTTGTATATGACATCATCATCAAATCTTCGTCAAACCTAGAGATGTCAAAATTTTCTAATTAATGATAATTTTTAAACAATAACAACACTGCACCAGTAACAAGAAACACCTAAGAAACACCAAATAAACACCATCAGCACATCACACGCAGAGGCTGGACAGGCAGGGCTGGCGGGACTAACAAAAAGACTAACAAAAAAACTATCCACATGTATGATACCATTACATACATAATAACTGTGTTTGATGGTGTCTGCTTATACAAGTACATTGACACAAGGAATTGGTGATGCTTGCTTGGCAAAGTACATTAACACATCACTCCATATATCATATATAGACTTATACTCTGTTAACACCTTCACTCATCATAATAATCCTTCTATTATTCATATATAAAAAAACTATACTTTTTAACAATTTCACTAATACTAAATAAGTTAAAAAATAGGTGGGAATTTGATGGTGCTTGCTTGTACAAGTACATTAACACCCCATAATGACCGTGATGCATGCTGGGTAATCTTACAAAACAACGACATGGCACTTCCCCCATCTTCATTCTTCAAAATATATACTAAGTCTAAAGCCATTTCGACCTAATACCTTCATATTGGAATCAATGGCAAGTAAATATTGTCCAATATTCCAAAAAAGCTATGATAGGTGGCTACAGACCCCCATTTATAAAGCCCACGCTAAAGTGAAAAAGACGTCCTAGCCCATTCACGAGTGGTAAATGAGGCTCTTTCTCTGTCACAATAAACTAGCACAAACTCGATTCTTTGAGAAAGTGCTGATTGAAGCTCTCATCAGACTTAATGATGTCCTCCAGCACTCTATAAATGGTAAAAAAGGCTTTTAGAAAGCCTATAATTCTCTGTATTCCTCCAAACAAACTTCCCGCCGGATCCGATAAGTAATCCACAACTGCCTTCAAAATGGCCGTCTAAAAACTTTGAGCCCCTAGTATTATAGGTCAGTTAAAATTCCATGGTAACAATGACTATTTAGTTAAGGGGGAGAGTTTTTTTTCAGTCTAAAAATACTGCTAAAATTCGGGCCTGAAAGGGTTAGCACCTTAACACCTTATAATAATAATAACAATTATATTTTATTAATGCCACATTAATACTATAACCACAAAAATAAAATAAAATAAAATAAAAAATAAGTGTGAATTGGTGGTGCTTGCTTGCACAAGCACACTAACATGTATAATACCTTCACTAATATAATATAAACTTAGACTCAGTTAACACCTTCACTCATCATAATAATCCTTCTATTATTCATAAGTTAACACCTTCACTCATCATAATAATCTTCTATTATTCATAAAAAAACTATACTTTTTAACAATTTCACTAATACTAAATAAGTTAGAAAATAAGTAAGAATTTGGTGGTGCTTGCTTGTACAAGTACATTAACACCACAATATAATTAAATATAAAAGAGTTTGAATTTCAAAAGTATTTTTCATTGTATAGTAAATAAATTACCTTGGCTTTATTCTCTCGAACAAACCCGGCAAACTTCTCATCGGCCAATGTTTTACATTTGTTGCACCATTTAGTGCCAGGCCTGTAGGATACCATTTAGGAACCAATGCTGTCAAACATGGCATATAAACGCTTGGGGATAGGGACACCAGCCAAACTATCACCATGTCCCCAAGATGACGGACAGGAGCAACAACTATCTTGCCGTATCACTTCATTTCGGTGCCGTAGGCAAATCCAAGAGCCAAATGGGATATTTCCAGCCCTGGCTAGCTCTCTGTCGACCAGTCGTAGTTGTTTGCAACATGATTTTCCTTGTCTTGTTTTAGCCTCCTTCACACAGCGTTTTACCGGTACACATACGCCTTCGAAAACAATCAGTAGTTGCAAGAAACAACAAAACATCCACGTCCGCATAGCTTTGGCGCCGGCCGCCACACAAAGGCAGATAACTTTTTTAGTAAACAAATTTAACACTTAGTAAACTCAAAATATATCAATATTCCAACAATCTTTAGCCTGTGAAAGTCTTAACCTTAGCTTTTCAGTAGTTTTCTTATTTTTTGACAAAACAGTTCACAAATGGATACTTTTACGCAGAAATTTTAAAATCACTGGTATGTGCCTGTTGTTTCATTTCAGGTTTCGCGGGAAACTGGGGGCGGTCGCGCGCCGACAAGAAATAGCAAATACGCATGCGCGTAACGTTTTGCCGCGGTGTGCATCTGTAATACTATCCTTCTTACCGGTTCTGCCGAATCCAGTGACTGAGCAGTTGGTTCCTACAGGCAGTGTATATGTACTTGATGGTAGACAGACTGGTCTGATATACTGATTAAACTTGTATACTGGACGAATGAGACGCAGTAAAGCTACGTCGTTTTCCAGCGTTCTGTGCTTGTACTCTGGATGCATGCATATCTGCGCAACACCTGAGAAGCAAGGAAGACATTTCAAAGATTAGTAAGAGATGTTCCGTGAATGTTATGTTTTGATCGATTATGTTAAAGGAGCTGTGTCACGGTGAGAGGCCTTTATCTTCGCAGTCCGGACCGGACACAGTTATTATCAGCGATTCTCATATGAACTGCCGAACCTCGCACACATGTGGGATGGTAAAAATCAATGCCAATATGCACGAATGACTAATGACTAGTCTTCATGGGAGGAGACTTTAACTGTTTGTAGTCAAGTAACAGCCACCAAGTAGAACATTGACTCCATACATGCACAACAGCATGGCATAGCCCCTTTAAACTAATTAATTCGTTCAATGACATTGAACCTGTGATACACATACAGACTAAGCTACAGAGGTAATATCTAATTATTGAGAAACTGTCAGCGATGTGTTTGTTATGTCAATCATACACACTGATGGAAGCTTTGAATTTGGCCCCTCCCACGTTGTATGATTGACATCTTATTATATAAAGTCATCAACAGCTAAAAGCGCCATTAAGGCCAATGACTTTGTCAAGATCTCACAGACAAAAACTAGGAAAAGACACCAGTGGATACTGATCCCCTAAAGCCCTCGAACTGACTGCCTTAAATTCTCCTATTTCCCTAGAACTATAATTGACTGGAATGAGATAAATGCAGAAATTGTCTCTGCTAACAATGTAAATTTGTTCAAATCTAAACTTAATTCTTATTAGAAGGTACGTATGTACAGTATGTATTTGGAGTATGCATCCACGGGGACTATACTCGTGTCGCGGGAGATACGTATGTTTACCTTTGCGGTTTCCCTGTGTATGGATGCTTACTTTATTATTATTATTATTATTGTCTATTATTTATTTATTTATTTATTTATTTATATGTTTGCGACTTCGATTAATAATTTATTATATGTTTCTTGATAGGCCCTGACCGCCACCTCAGTGTAAAGAATATAGCATTACTGAGTAATAAACAGGAACAGGTACCCTAATGGCAACTACACGTCATGACGTTAGCCTTGCGCCATCGCGTAGCAATAAAACCGGTCGTATGATTCGTCATAGCTAATGTTTAGATTTATATCCGAAATCTGGGAATGCTGCTAACTCGAGCTTCTTGCATTTTGTAGTGAAACCGGGACCACTTAGACAACGAGAACTAAACTGCAAACATTCAACTTACAAATCCTAGCAGATCCACGCGATGTTATTCATTCAAGACTTCGTCTTCAGAACTAGTCCACCAAATTTGCCTTCGAGCAAGTTGAAATGCTACTATCTTCTACTCGACACTGATTGGCTCGAATAACCGTAAGTTGGACCCAGCTACCCTAACCCCTCCCCGGCGTCAAGAAACGTCCAAGTTACAGGAAACAACGCGAGAGAATACTTACCTATTTCCACTTCGTGCCCATCAACGTTGTTAACATCAAACTCGCCGAGTATTACTCTTAAAGGTGGATTAGGCGCCACGCAACCTTTCTTACTAGGGTTGAGCCTGTTAATACAGTGTCCAGCGGTTAATACCCACTCTCTGTTAATGAGAGAGCCGCCACAGAATATCAAGTCGTCGGCTGCTTGCTTCAGGCCAACCTGCCATGGCCAGTCCTTTACCTTCGCGACATGTCCTCCAACGATTCTACCTAAGGAGTTTCGAGTACCGCAAATAAAAGACGGCAAAGATGGCTTTGGACCTGGAAGGGAATAGGTGGACGACGGATGTTAGTGGAAAGTTATCCGCGTTACTGATGGGAAACCGTTGAGGATTATTGATATAGATGTAGGTGTAATATAGGTAAGAGTCCATAACCAGGAGCGTCCATCCCGCATACTAGGCCTATGTCACAGCGTTTTCACAAGTTAGGTTATTTGTAGAACGGTTTCCCGCTATTCTTGGGTTGCAATCAAATCACAAAGTCGTAGCAGCCATGTTGGTTGGTATAAAAAAAGTAGCTAATGAGGCATCTTTGGTTCTTTCTCATGGTGCATACAACCCACCAATTGGCGGGAAAATATTCTAAAAATAGCCCAACTTGTGGACGCTCCTTGGCAATCCAGCGTACAGAAAAATATGGCGGCTTGTACTATAGACCATTTCAAGGTCGCCATTAACACTACGATATCTAGTTCAATTAGCGATAGCACCGGTACTACTACAAAGAGCACCTCAAAATTAGTCAAAATCCCAAATTTGATTGTTATATCTTGTATGTGAGCAAAGATAAAGCCCCACAAAGTAAGACAACTTTACATACATTTGTATGCGGGGGTGCAAATTGTTGCACTCCCTCATACAAATGTCTGTAAAAATAGCGCACTTTACTTTACTATATCTAAACCTTGAGGTATAACTATCAAATTTGGGATTTTGACTAAATTTTCAGGAGTTCTTTTCAGTAGCACCGGTGCTATCGCTAATTGAACTAGATATCGTAATGGTAATGGCGATCTTGAAATGGTCTATTACCCACAATCCTTTGGGCGCGAAAAACTTAAATCCGTTACGTTAGAGAGGTTTTAAATCTTAAAAACAAGCCAGTACAAGTGCAGTTGCCAATACAACACTGTCATTTCAGAGAACAGAGGATCTGTACGTGTTATTTCGACTGTGCTAGGTTCGCAAAGGATTGTGGTCAAATGTACAATCGCCATCTTTTTCCGAATAGTGGATTGGTCATCAGCGAGTTTTAGTTTTTAAGTGATTTTTGCAAAAAGAATAATGATTTACAAGTAAAACAAGTTAAGATCAATTCTATACACTAGATGGGGTTGTGTTAATCGAACATTCAGATAGAAGAGAAATACCATGTGAATATCCTGGCATGACTTTCAAGCTGTTTTAATAAATTATGGCAAATATTAAAGTCTATTACGAAATCTTATTCTAGCAACTTGATTTCCAGCCGTCCACAATGGTCCAAAATGAAGATTCTATTAACTTCTTTCTAAAGCAGAATTTTTCATCCACTCGAATAAACTTTTCCATCCTTCATCAAAATAGTTTCAGATTTTCTCCAATTTATCTGTGAAGCATACTCTGCTAATTTGAGCAATTTTGTTTGTCTTTCACTATGTTCATCTTCGCTTAGGTTAACAAAGCCCCTTTAGATGAAGCGATGATCCTGGTCCAAAAGCAAATGAACCCAATGCACAACTAGTTCCTGTAAAAACTAGTGTTGGTTTGCATCAACGGGAAAGATATATAAACACTGGTATAATCAACTGAAAGTCGATTAAGGTATGCTAATTGTTGTAATCGAGAAGCGAGTAGCAGCTGACATTTCAAGCGTTAGCCCTTCATCAAAGGAAAAGAGGGAATTTTATAAACCATGTTCCCACCCACAATTTCCTCTTTTGTTCTGACGAAGGTAACGCTCGAAATGTAGTAGTATTCATACTTACAACACCAGACGGAAAAACGACTTACATCTGCCAAAAGCGAAACTCAGTCTGGGGTTGAGAACTTTTAAATACTCCGGATCAGTACTCTATGATTCTCTTCCAGCTAAAGTTCAAGAGGCTACCTCATTATATACTTTCAAGAGTCTTGTCAAAAGGCATTCTTTTTTAGTCTAGTTGGCTTATATGTGTAATATCATGTATCATGTGTCTTTTAAAAATCTTAATTATTGGTAATTAATTAATTAATTAATTAAGCTTATTTGACTAGTTCGCTACTGTAAACACCTTAGGCTTCTTGTATTTCCAATATGCATACCATTATTAGTGATTATACTGCAATTTTACATTAGTACATTTATTAGTAATTAGGATTTTTGTAAGTTGCATGCATCTTGTATATATTTTATTGTAATATACATTATAATTACTTTTAGCTTATGCAGGGCCCCTATGGATACCAGCCTCGTTGCTGAATGGGCCACCCGGCCTAAATAAAGTTATCTATCTAAATGCCAGCTGCTACTCGCTACTCACGGCAGTTAGCCAGCAAATGAATTTCCCCCGAGGATGAGGGGCCGGGGGAAGGGGACCTCTTGTTTAAGACGTCATATATACGTGCGGCGTAGTGACCTACCCGGTCCGGATATTTCGTAAGAGTATGTGGAATTCCGGGTTATAGCCGATTCGGAATCATCAAAGAGTCATTTTCATAATAACTTGGAAATGCGGGTTCTAAAGTTTTCTTGTAAAACCGGGTCTGGTTCATACATACCTATTTATCATACAAATGCCACCCCGGCCCTCCCCCCAGCAAATGAACACCTCGCGATTCACCAACTCACCACATCTCTGCGTGTTACACGCTGTCTGTTCGTAGCTGAGACCGCTGCAGTAGCGACCCCCGTTTGCGGGCGCAGGGTTATCGCACCGGCGAATTCTGTCCTTCAATCCTCCGTTACAAGTGCGTGTACAGGAGCTCCAATTATCCCAAGAACTCCAGTTACCGTCGACTGCTGCAGAGACAAAAAACACCAGGTTTAACAGTCGTGAAAAGAATGTAGCTAGTTTGTACTTCTGTTGCTAGTTATTGCCGAGAATGGCGATAAAAACAAAACAAAAAAGTCCGCGGGAAAATTTACAGACAAATGTATGGAAAACTAAAAACACGATTTCACGCTTCCTAGCACAGAAACATCCATATCCCTCAAATTTTGATCAGTTAATCTTTTACCTGGTATCTTAAGTTTGCAGGCAGTGAATATTTCAGAAATTTGATTTTACGGAAAGTATTTGGCATCGGATTCTCATACAAATACTGTATTTCGCGCCATGTTTGACTGCTTGAAGATCTATTTAGCTGATCTTGGCTGAGATTTTTCAGGAAAGCATTTCATTTCGCATTTCGCGGATTTGCCATTTTTACATCACGACTGGCTAGCGCAGCTCCGTGGTCCGAGATACTGCACTGTGCAACGTCAAAACATATATAGGAAAGACTTGTTAATTTCCTAAGGGAGTTAAAACACCAATTTTCATAACCTGTGAGCCTCGTTTCCCTCACATTCGCCTTCGAATTCCGCGGCGGGAGGACTCAATACCATGTTATTGATGATAATGAATATCCTTATTCATCACAAAAATATTAAAAATATCATATCCTCTATAAATTCAGAACTCGCGAAGAGCTCGAGGAATAGCTCATAGCCAATAGACTAACTGTTAACCCTTCGAAAACAGATTTTGTGTTGTTCATATCTCAGCAAAGACTGAAACATATGAAAAAACATGCTTCAAACTTAAATATCACGTTTTCTACGAAAAATCTGAAGAAAAGTTTTTAGGGATTCTCGTTGATGAACATCTAAGTTAGGAGTCTCACATAAATAATATAGCAGTTAAAATTGCCAAATCAGTTGGTGTCATTTATAGATGTCTTACATTTCTCAATCGTAAAATCTTAATTAATTTGTATTATAATCTTATCTATCCATATTAATCTTACTGTACCAGTACATGGGGTAGTGTTTATAAAACAAATCTACATTCTTTATATATTCTACAGAAGCGTGCGATGCGTGTAATAACTTTCTCGGCCGGATTTCATAGCACATAGTAGGTCGCTATTCTGTGACCTTGGAATATTAAATATTTATGAAATAACCAAATTACAACTTGGGGAACTTGCTTTTAGCCATCAAAATAATTTGTTACCTAGTACTTTCAATACACTTTTTAGTAGAATTTCCGAGGTCCACACATACAATACTAGCCTGATTATCAGACGGTACGAGGTCGTCCGCTCACTTCGACCTCGTACCGTCTGATAATCAGTCTAATACAATACCCGATCGAAATCAAATAAGAATCTTGCAACAGTATACCTTTAGATATAAAACAATCGCCTAGCTTGAAATCTTTCAAAAATAATTACAAAAAATATCTTTTAACTCTTCCTCCTGAGTATTAATGATAAATTTCTGTCGTTTGTGCTATTTACTATTTTTGCTCTTTCTCGTAGGTATAATGCTATAACCTAAACTCTATTACTTTAATCCTATTTTTTTAAATACATTTATTTCTGTTTCAGTCTAGTTTACACAAACTCTTATACTAGATCTAGTGCACTATCTACATTCACTTTTTATATATCCTGTATTTGTCTTATATATCTATTAATTTAAATACCTTATTATAGGAAATTAACAATGCACTTTATTAACGCGATTTTACAAAATTCGCGTTAATTTAATGTATCTTAATTAATGTCGATGTAAATTTAATGCACGCTATTTTACAACATTGTTATTTTAAAGCACCTTTATTTCATTACAAAACCTTATTAGTTCATGACTCCTCTATTGGCTCTTCAGAGTCACTATCTGGCTTCAAACCCAAATTTTCGGCTTTAAAAAAAACTTAGAAACATCCGTGCACTTGTCTTGGAAGGTTTTATTGACGGAAGCCAAAACGCAGTTTGGCATTCAGAAATGTAAAGTGCGAGTTTGCAGAATTATGAAAATCGCAGTAAATAAAGCAAGATGCTTATCGAAAAATTCGCGTTAATTTAATGCATGTAAACCTAACTTTTGAAAAATTCGCATTAATTTAGTGTAACGTAAATTTTCTTCGCGTTGTCAACGTGCATTGTTAATTTCCTATAATAAGGTAGGTTTTCCAGGGGCATAAGCAACTTTGGTAACCCTCGTGGTTTTATGCTTGTGCTCCTCCACATTAGCAAATATATTTTGTCGCATCGGTCCTAAATGTAATGATTGTTTTGTTTTGTGGAAATAAAAACCTTGAACCTTATATAAGAATCGTTCAAACGTTATCAAGTTTTATATGTTATCGTTTATATTCACTTTATTAATGTACTTAGTAGATATAGCTTTTAACTTTCATTTTATTAGATCGCTTTTATGGCTCAATGCGGCTCTCGAAGAAGTGAAAGGAAAAATGACGCAGAGGGGTAGGGAGAGGATTAGTATTGAAGAGGAAGTCCTGAAACCATTAATAGAAAATTACATTGACGCTCTGTGATATGCTAGTCTTTTCACTTAAAGCCCGATTTACACTATCGGTACGACACCCCTTATTTTTGTCGCGTAAATGGAATGTTCCGTGTACGCGTGACCGGAAATCTAGGGATGCTCAGACCCTGTGAAAAGATAGTGTTGGGCCGCCTGTTTGAGTGCCATAGACTATATCGCAACCCCGCCGTCGCAGTGCACTCTGGGATGGATATCTCAGTTTTCCATTGTTCTTGTTGGGCGGCCATCTTGGATTTAACATCCCAGAGTGCACTGCGACGGCGGAGTTGCGATATAGTCTATGGCCGCCAAGTTAGGAGTGCCGGGCCCAAAACGCTTGTGTAAATCGAGCTTAATTTTTCGCTTTCCTAACATGGATTGAAGAATAACTAATAATATAATAATATACCGTTCTCTCAGACACGAAGACACGAAGACAGGGTTCGGGATGAGGGGACTTCTAACCGGTTTAATGTTATCAGACAGGTGAGCCTATATAACCGAGAGTTTACGGTATTTAATATGCACAGGGGCCTCAGCTAATATATGATATTCTTCAAAATACCGTTTTAACCATACTTTATTTATACCAACCGTATAAGTCGGTTGTTTAACGAGCTGAATGACGTCATTGGAGGTCATTGTTTTATTGTTGGTAAATGCACTGACATTGTATTCCTCACCCTCGCCTCCACTCCCACTCTCCCCTGAATAGTCCACGAATATTGAGCTCGATTCCGTTTCGCTGTCCATATCATCGTAGAAAGCCTGGAGTTTCTGCAAAGGGTGGAAAAGTTTTCAAATTACAGAAAAGCCGAAAGATTGTAAGACTCTTCCTTGAAATTATCGTCAAAGTTTGCGAAAATATTCCAAATGGTAATTTTTCTCAGTAGCCGCCAAGGATCGCACTCTGATCAGCGCCGGGCACGTGAACTGGAGCCATGAGGTTAGAAACGAACGTTTTAGCGGGTTAATGTACTATGATATAGAAAGAGTGCAAAGTCGTGTCAAAGATAAAGAGAATTTGTTTAGAAGTTGTTGTTATTTCTATGTTATTGCTTCAAGAAAGCCATCTCATAAGCCTGACGGCTGGTGTACCAGTTAGATTAAGAAGTGCGGTTAATTAATTAGTTCTACAGAATGACATGACTTCTTACTGTAAGGACCTGTTTGGATTTTGTATTAAAACGCTCCCGTGATTGGCTAATGACAGTGCTTCAGTGGCGTAGAGAGGAGGGCGCGCGATACCTGTGCAACAACATGATTGCTCTGCTCTTGAAGGATTCAACTGAACCCCTCTGTGGGGAAGGGACAGGAAAGAGGGGAAGGCTTACAAACATCATATGTTTTCACTTGTTTTTCTCAATTTTGAAACTGACCCCGAGGCCACCGTTATGGAGAGGAAAGCTCGACAAGACACGCTCCCAGCATGAGCTTAGTATATCAAATAACAAACGGAGGGAAATAAAATAGTGTTTTAGGCTCTCTGTGTGAGATTTGAGAATGGAGAAAGATCTTCATGGTCGATGACCAAAGACGGAAAGGGAGACCAGGAAATGTGTTCACCATTGAAATTGAAATACCGAACTCTATTTAGAAAAGAAGCAACTTGGTGAAGTGATTAATGCTTATTTCTTGATGTCTTTAACGCAAGATGCATTAGGTCTTCCAAAAGTAGCCTTGTATATTACAGTTTATCAAATGAAGAGTTGCGTTAATTGTTGTAGTTGTATCATGTCTCTAGTGTGAGACTGTGTTCAGCTTCTGCATCACTTAGGGTATATTCCACATAATGTGATCAAATCCAGCCACTTACCATTGCAGAACATCTTAACTGCCTAACGGAAACAAGAGAGACGATAACTGAAGCTATGAAGAATTTCATCGTTGACTTTCTTCTGTTTGTCATAAGTATATTAGGAGGTTTTAACCCAGAGTCTTTGCAAAGGTTTCGTTCTTCTCGAACGAACAAAACACAAGCGCCTTGCAGAGGAGTATCAACTAACTTCGCTATTTTAAATACCAGTGCGAGCTTGGTGTAAGGTTTCCTTCACGTTAATACGTAGCGCCATCAAGACTCAGATCCTTCTCAGTTCTTGCTGCGCATGCTCGCATTCCTGGAGGTACCTGACGAATGCGCACTCGGTCAAACAGCGAACGCCGCCCATGATCAGTCTGATTCACGTTGGATTCGTTTCACATATTAGATCGATGATTAGATCGATGGCCGACTGGTAAACACTTTCTTGACGTGTTTCGCAAAAGTATTGGAAACATTATTTGTGGAGGGTGCGCAAACGAAACCACTCATCAAATGGTACCAGTATAAAAATACTTAAAAGTTTCTTTATACAAGATCCGAGACTTGAAACATCTTCCTTATCACAAAAGTGATGGAAAATTGAGATGAGTTATTGACCTTGACTTCAGCGAGAGTGGGCCGATAACCCGTCGATAGTAAGGGTAGGATACCACAGAGTCGCTGTCAGAGCCAAATAACACAAATAGCCATTTCTTAACTAACAGATCATATGAAAGTCATGATCATGCATGTCTCGGCTCGGAACTTAGTGTAAGGAAACACTAATGATTCTTATTTCTAGAATAGCGAGCCGGAAATGGTTTGAACGTGAAAGCGTGATAAATGATAGAAGATACATGTGTTGGAACACTGGCAAACTCCTTTGAGTGTCACAGCCTTTGTCTTGTTATCGTTCGTCTTATTTGACATACAATGACATACCACAAAAAAGGAGGGAACCATATGTTATGTTGGTACCTGGAAAACGTCTTAAAGTTGAGAACAGGGTATGTTTAGGGTGTAATTGTTATACCCTTATCAACTTGAGGTTCATAAATCCAGTGTCCAGCTTTCCCGCTGACGCAGGTACAGACAAGATATCCATAAAGGTTGATAAGATTGGGTATTTGCCAAAGATATGAAAAGGTATTCATTTATATAGCGCAAATTCTATATGAATATATCCAAATGCGCTTCACAAGGTTATTTTTGTGATACGGACTGCTATTGTGGCGCAATGTGCTGCCGTGCAGTTTACAATCATGAGTGATTGTTAGTACCTCAGAATACCAGGCTGTTGTGTCGGAGACAATCCCCTACTCTTTCTCGAAATAACACAACAGGTTCTTTCACGTCCCCCTCGTATAGATTAGAAGAGGAAGGAGACAAGGTCAACGGTTTATATGTCCTGCCCAAGGACGCGGCCAGACCCTGAAATACCTAATTAAACTCGTGCAAGCGTTCAGCGTATATAGTGTGGTTGTGCAACGTTTAGCTCTGTACTCTATACATATAATGTCATTATAGACTCCAATTCAGTGAGTGCATTCAATAATTTAACTTTTACTAGCGTGTCTAGCCATATGCATTCATTCACTCATTCACTCACTCACTCACTCATTTATTTATTTATTTATTTATTTGTCCACATGGACTCGGATAGCGTTATCCATCTTTTGAACAATCGGGGCCAGCTATTTATTGGTTTCTTATCTGGAATAAAAGGAAGAGGAATCTTTGTGTGCAAAGAGGAGGACGCAAGATGACGCCATCGGCCACAGTACATATTTCATACAGCAACAAAGGAACCGACTTGTGACAAAATTTACATATCTTTCGAAATGATAAAATGGATATATACCGTGCCTATCATGCATGATAAAATGGATATATACCGTGCCTGTCATGCATGATAAAATGGATATATACCGTGCCTGTCATGCATGATAAAATGGATATATACCGTGCCTATCATGCATGATAAAATGGATATATACCGTGCCTGTCATGCATGATAAAATGGATATATACCGTGCCTGTCATGCATGATAAAATGGATATATACCGTGCCTATCATGCATGATAAAATGGATATATACCGTGCCTGTCATGCATGATAAAATGGATATATACCGTGCCTATCATGCATGATAAAATGGATATATACCGTGCCTGTCATGCATGATAAAATGGATATATACCGTGCCTATCATGCATGATGAAATGGATATATACCGTGCCTATCAAATTAAAGCACATGCATGATAAAATTATCAGCAGTTTAAATGACGAAATGACGTCAGTTTATCCCTCAAACATAACAGAGCATACATTTACATTAATTCAGGTTTTGATTATAAGAGGTTATCGTTTTCTTAATGTGTTTATCCATGTTTATTGATGTTCATTTTTATAGGAGATGATAGGTTATGAAGCATTCCCTGATATCTGGCCAAATACATCATGTTAAAGCAACAAAATGCTGCAAAAGCTGCAAATGCTGCAGCAGCTCCACTGGCTGCCGGTAAGCCACATGCTACGACTTAGGACTTAGCTCCCTCATATCTAGGCAGAAGATTTACTTTCAGATCGCAAGTACATAGCCGTAACACAAGACACCACAATATGTCAGGGTAGTATGACTATGGAACAGCATTAGGGGTATCGATAATATCAAGAATTTTAAGGTTGATTTCGTTTCTTCCTAATCATTTTTACGGGAAAGTTTATATTCTCCAAAATAATGACTTAATTCTATACCTTTACTACATGGCGCGAGAAGACACGGCCCCTTCTCACGCCCCAAACCAACACACGCTCTCCCTCCGTTTCTTGGTGCAGGATTGGCACACTGTCGCGTGCGGGTCCGAAAGCCTTTGCCACATGTCACAGAACAAGGCGTGTAGCCGCCCCATTTACCCCAATTACCATTCACTGCTGCGGAAACAAAAACACATCAGAGGGAAGAAACAATCATGTTGGTACTATTGCTTTACAGCGTTAAGGTGAGGACACACGCTGCAAGATTGCACGCAACACTGCCGGCAATTGTTTTGAAAAGGGATAGACACCTGCTGCAATATGTTCTGCGACACTGCACGCAGCAGTTTCAGAAATAGACACACGTTGCAATTTCGTTGCTGCCGGCAATGTTACAGCGCGTGTCCGTATCTTAAATTTGACGGAAAATAGTAGAATATGATATTATCATGAGGAAAAACAACTACTGGAGAATATTAACAGTAATAACAGGATACTATTAACAGTATAAACTGATGATGATGTTGCTAATTTATATGTTTTTAATGACGATGATGATGTTGATAATAATGATGATGATGAATATCAAACGTTTTATGACATCAGTCCAGAAAGTATCCAATCTCTCCCCCTTCAACGTTTTGCTGTTGATGTTGATGTTGCACTATCGAGTTCATTTCTCACCTGTTGATGGACAAGCGTTTGAATTACAAAACCTCCTTGCCTGTGCGATGCCCACACAATGTCGACCGCCATTCCTGGGTGCGGGGTTGTTGCATTCTCGATAACGTACTTGCATACCTTTCCCACAAGTCTTGGAGCATCTTTGATAAGGGCCCCAACTGCCCCAGTTACCATTGATAGCTAACAAAGACATAAACATGACTTTATTATTTATATTCGGCTTAGCAATAATAGAGTCAGATTCAGATATATTTATTTTGCACTATTTTCCTCTTTTTTTTAATTGACAAATATGTAGAAAAAAAGAAGGATAATATAAGCTATTAAATTTAATGGGTTAGGTTAGATGCGCGTACTGGTCAAAGTAGCTGCTAGGCTTTCGTGTTGATCACTACCATAGGTGCTTCGTTAGCCTGTATAAGCAGCTATTCTGGGCGGGTTTTTTCCGGTCAGTATAATCTACAGACAGCAGACTGAGTATAAAATGCAGACTGCAAACTGGGTATAAAGTACAGACTGGGAAATCAAAGCTAGGAAAAATTAAAGAATGAAAAATATATAAATTATTACTGCCATTCTTCATATTCTATGAATCGCTAAGTGTTTGGCCAGACGTCGTAAATGTTTAAGAAGGAAATTGTGAGTAAAATATGATATGAATTGATCCAGTTTTCAAGCCGGTTCAACTGAACATCATCGGAGCTTATAGCATGCTTGCAGGCTGTGAACCCGGTAAAATAAAACCGAAGAGCCTGCAGGCTACAGCTACATCGGAGTTGTAAACAATCAATCTACGGCGGTAACCTGCGTGAAAGTGTCGATCGATTTCATTGAACAAAACCGCGACCAAAAATAAATGTTTGAAGGTTGGAAGGCTACGGCGAGGTACGAGAGAAAGAAAAGAAAATCCTGGAACCATGTTAATGCCTTCCTTGAACTGGTTCCCTCCAGATTTGTTCGCCCGTTTACTTCAGCAAACACTAAAAACTCAAATTGCACGATCGAGTCCGTGTTAGGTTTTTGTGCATGTCATTATGTTAGTATAGACCAATCCAAGGTAATTTCCGCCATCTTGGAGGGGATGCAAAACTATACTGGGGCGAGCAGTAAATATATGTAACTTTGACTGTAACTCCACCTGAATCAAGATTAAACTGTTCTTTTACAGATATTACTTATACTATAATTCTTGACTGAAAATTAGACCGCCATAGACATCTCGATCTTGTAATTTCTAGGTAATTTGCATATTCTCGATTAGAAGGGTTTGTATGTAGTTTTAATATCTTATTTGCAGCAGTTGTAGAAAGTGTTTTTATACCATATTTGGAGACAGTAATCGCAAGATAAATATCTTTGAATACAATTCTAATTTTGATAAAAATCAGACGAATTCGAGTGAAGTTACAGAAGTTCAAAGTTACATGCATTTACTGCGCGCTCGCCCAATGGTTTTGCAACCCCTAAAAGATGGCGTAAATTACCTTGGATTAGTCTATTTTCCAGAGCATTTTAGTAAGGCAAACGCATTAAAAACGCATTAAAAATAATGATAACATTTTCAATTTGGCAATGTTTTTGCACGATACTTTAACGTTTTTAGAAGAAAAAAAACTGAAGCTCAAAAAGTATTCAATCTCGAGCTCTGGTGACTTAAGTGGATGTCCGATTTCACACGGGTCACAGTAACCGGGAGAACGAAAAGGAAATAATTAAACGAATTAATTCATATCGTATCTTACTCACAATTTACGACGTCTCGCCAAACACTTAGCTATTTACCGAACATGAAGTACGGAAGTAATAATTTATATATAGTTTTCCTAGCTTTATATCCCAGTCTACATTTTATACCCAGTCTGCATTTTATGCTCAGTCTGCGTTTTATATCCAGTCTGCAGTCTGCAATCTGCAGTCTTCAGATTACACTGACCGTTTCTCGATTTTGGTGCGCGGTCAAATCCACCTAATCCAGTGCAAGATGCCCATCACATCAGTAACCGGGAGAACAGAAAGGAAATCATAAAGGAATCAATTCTTATCGTATTTTCTGTTGATGTCGATGTTGCACTATCGAGTTCATTTCTCACCTGTTAGTGGACAAGCGTGGGTATTACAAAACCTCCTTGCCTGTGCGATGCCCACACAATGTCGACCGCCATTCCTGGGTGCGGGGTTGTTGCATTCTCGATAACGTACTTGCGTACCTTTCCCACAAGTCTTGGAGCATCTTTGATAAGTGCCCCAACTCCCCCAGTTACCATTGATAGCTAACAAAGCCATAAAAAGGACTTTATTATTTATATTCGGCTTAGCAATTATAACAACGAATTAGAAGTGATGCAATACTATCATATATGAACCTTTATGCATGTTTAAAATTAAGAAAAATGATTAGAGGATTTCTACATGTTATTTTGACTGTGATAGGTTCGCAAAGGATTGTGGTTAAATGAAATGCCGCCATCTCTTTACCGTACGGTAGTCCCAAGAAGATATTAGTAAGTAAGGGTTTTTGGCCTTCCGCTTCGGGTATGTGATATGTTCTCCGAGGACGACGCATGCACGAGGTGAATATATTACATACCCCGAAAATGGCTTTGTTTTACAATGGCGAGGTTTTCTCATTGTACGCAATAACGATATCCCTTTTCATAATCATTAGGAAGCATCGTTTACCCTTCACAAGGCACGTCATTGTTGTTTTCTCTCGATTCTTTCAACAAATTTAGCTTATAGTGTAGTGGATACGACAGAGGACAAGAAACCAAGAATGTTAATGCGGTCGATCGAGGGTTCGAGTGCCACTCGCGACGCATCCAGCCCGTTTCTTTGAATATTCTCCTTTACTTCTACTTACGTAGAGTGTGATTTTCACTAGCGATATAAGCATAAGCAGGCAACCCGATAATGCATTGATCATTAGTGGCGCTTCTTATTATCTCACACCTGTGAATAGAACAAGTACCGCTAATGATAAATAGGGCACTGCATCTGCGTACGTTGCTTCTGCTTATGCTGGTGTTGCTTGTGAGAACTAAATACTAGGAAAGTTCGTAGGGAATATATTGCAAGATTCGCTCTGCGTTTGGAATTGGGCACGAGTTAATAGGTATATTCCCCCGCAGGGACATGCATAGGAAGGATTTTGCCAAGGGGAAAAGGAGTACTACATGGGCATCAGAAGCTCTAGGGGGAACGAGGACATGGACCTAATCCCCCCTGAATTTTTAAACAAAAATTTGATTCGCTAAAATGTAATTTCCTGCGTTCTGGGGTAGGTTTTGTAGATATTTTTGCTATTGTTTGATTCCTAGTTCACTCTATACATTTTTCCGAACCCAAGAAGGAGGAGGGTGGGGGGTACGGGCACCCTAGGATCCCCCTTTAGCTACGCCTCTGCCCCGAAAACCGAGCAATATATATGCGAAAAATAAGTGGACGTTTTACTAATAGAAAACATAGCACATTTAACAAGCTACTGTACCTGTGGCACAAGGCCGTGTATTGCAGACTCGTCTTTGACGTGCTGTCCCATAGCAGTTTCTTCCGCCATTTTTGGGTGTAGGGTTGTTACACTGTCTGAACCGCTCCTGTGTTCCCTTCCCGCAGGATCTGGTGCAGCGGGAGTAAGCCCTCCACTGTCCCCAATTCCCGTTAACTGATGATTAAATGAACATTTAATTGAATATAATTTAATTGAATATTCCAACTTCGGCACATTACGAAATCCAAGCAGGTAATTGGCTAATGACAATGCTTTATTGATGACCACAGCAGCAATGAGCAGCACGCTGTGGGCTCAGTTTGAATAGTGCCGTATTGCTGGTTTTCACTCAATCCCCAGAGATTCAAATGACAAAGGAAAAGGGCATGGCGGCCATGTTGGTGCCCCAACAAAAGAAGCTAACGAAGAAGGGCACCAACATGGCAGCTATGACGTCAAGTGAAAGCCAGCAATTAATCACACATGTGAATAGAACAAGTACCACTAATGAGAAATACGGCACTGCGCCTGCGTATAGTACATATGTCGCAAGTGTAAACTAGGCCTAACATTTACTTCATATTTCAAGATCTTGTCGCGTTCTAAGATGCTATCCTTTACTATTCCTTGTTTGCCTCAAGGCGGTTCGTCGTCCAGGGAGCTCTGATTCGTTTACAGTATTCACATTATCATCTTATAAAATAGCATCGTTATAACAAGTACTCTGATTGGTTGAAAACGCTAAGCTAGTTGGGATAATTTACATTTTGATCATCAAATAGAATGAGCGTTTTCCCGTTTTGTACTCGGTGTTTCGAGTTATTTTATAAAGGCAATAAAATACGTTTTTTTTCTGTGTTTTCATAGAATTGTAGAAACACGAGTAGAAGTTTGGGAAAATGAGAAATAGCTGTGAGAACACGAGCCCGAAGTGCGACTAGTGTTTCCACTGCTATTGTGAGTTCTCCCAAACTCCCACTCGTGTTTATACAACTCTATGGAAACACGGAAAATGATTTCTGTTTCTTCAACATAACTATATCGTCTATTGGCGCAGTGATTAAGCGCTTCGCCTCTCACCTCTGTGGCCCAGGTTCGATCCCCGGACGTGGCGCCATATCAGGTGAGTTGAGTTTGTTGGTATCTCGTCCTTACTCCGAGGGTTTTTCTCCGGGTTCTCTGGTTTTCCTCCCTCCACAAAAACTAACACGCTAAATCCCAATTCGATCTGTGAATTAGCCGGGTCCTGACTTTCATCAGCCTTTTATGGTTGTTTCAGGTCCCGTCAGAAATCTTTCTTGACATCCACGCAGTTTACAAATATAAATCAAAATATCGTCGCTTCCATCAATATAGCGACGGCAGACTTTCAAACAGGATGGAAATCCCTTTCTTTTCTTAAATTCTTATAAGCCGGCCTAGGGGTTCTTTTTTAGAGTTTTTCTCCACTAGTCTTCGTACATGATTGTTGTATTATAATAACGACAAACTTTGACGTCCTTGCCCTAGACTTAGCGCGGCCGGGGTTCCCCGAAAGATACAACGTCACACCAACTAGACCGCTTCCAACTGAGCTGACAGAGTTGAAGTAGAACACATACACAAGAAACTTAGCTTAGAAAATATTTCTAAATTCAGGCCTACCTCTGCACTTCCCGCAGGATCGAGGACAGTACGGTGTCATGTACCGGGGGTTTGTCCTGCAGTAGTTTTTTCGGGACCACGAAACACAGTTGTAGTTGCGATCGACGCAAGCTGGTTGTGCAGACGTATAACCTTCAAGAATGCGTAGACAGCGTTAACACTCGAGATGAAAAATAGTATCACAACATGGTAACGGTTGCATTTCGTAGGCTTCTCTCCACAGGCAGCCCAAGCTCTGTATTTGCACTGTGTGACTATTATTTCACAAAATTCTCAGATAAAAAAAATAAACTGTTGGGGTCTAGAAATGGCGGTTATGGGGCATTTCTCTCACTTTGGGTTTTTCTCTCTTCTCTGTCTAAAAGAAAGGAAAGGCTGCACACTTAAATTCAAACCACGAGTCACTTGAGGCCGATTTTTCTCACGAAAACCCGTGCGATAGGCGTAATTTCCTCCGTCAGTTGAAAGGTAGATAGTTTTTCTTACCCCAGAAGTTTTCAGACTTGAGAAATCATTATCCTAACTCTTCCAAATGAACTCTTTTCTTTGAAAAAATCCTCTCATTCTCCGTCAGAAACTACGCAGCAGGCTTTCCTTCTGGCGCTCTTGTGATCAACATGTTTATTAAAGTAACCAGAAAAGTAACTTGTAGCATGTTGCATGGGTTTAATTTCTTTCTAATCATGACCGTGTTGGAGCTTGAGAGCCAATGCAAAACAAAGTTTTAGTGTGGAAGGCGGCTTTAATAGCTTAAAATAGAGGAAAAGAATAAATATAACTTAGAAAGGAGAAAAGGAATTAAAAAAAATTGCTACTGGCTGGTGTGGGAATCGAACTCCTAATCGTTGGATTCGAAGCGCGCGCTCTACACCACTTTACCATAGAGCCGATTCACTTGTAGACCTGTTTCAAAATAAGGTATAAATAAGGTATATATGTATAAGTTCTGAGCCCGTGAACTTTGGGAAATAGCCGTCGTCAAGCGTTGTCAACTTGTTTGAAATTGTAGCCACGCGATTGGCTACTCAGTACAATAGGCGGCACGTTAGACCCCGTGGGGAGAGAGTCAAGTATCTGGCAATTTATCGACTGTCCCTCTGCCGGAAAATGGAATTTTGACAGCATGTCCGAATTGATCCTAACTCGTAGTTTCTGACGAAGAATGAGAGGGCTTTTTCAAAGAAATGAGTTCATTTGGAAGAGTTAGGATAATGATTTCTCAAGTCTGAAAACCTCACGGGGTAAGAAAAACTATCTACCTTTCACCTGACGGAGGAAATTACGCCTATCGCACGGGTTTTCGTGAGAAAAATCGGCCTCAAGTGACTCGTGGTTTAAATTTGAGTGTGCAGCCTTTCCTTTCTTTTAGACCATAGTTAATAGAGTGGAATGGTTAGGAAACTCAGGGACCTTCTTTGTTGTATGTCTTTGTTAGCTTTTTTCAACCACCACCGTGCACAAAACACAGTAGAAATTCCAACATGTTAATCAATCAGCCAATAGAAACGTGTGAGTTCAGTCGTTCAGGAAACGCTAATGAACTATGATCGTGCACAATCTTTTGTCTTACCCCTTCCAACCTAAATCGCAGCGCCTTTGTTAGCCCTTTTGAAGTTTGCCGGGTTTCCTAACCATTCCACTCTATTAACTATGTTTAGACAGAGAAGAGAGAAAAATACAAAGTGGGAGAAATGCCCCATAACCGCCATTTCTAGACCCCAGAGAAACAACAGGACAACAACAAACTCTCAAGGTAAGTTTATTTTCTTTATCTGAGAATTTTGTGAAATAATAGTCACACAGTGCAAATACAGAGTTTGGGCTGCCTGTGATCTCTCTTAAAGGTTAATATATTGCTACATAACACGATTTATACCATGCGCATGTAGGACACGCAGAATGAAAGAATAAATAATGTGGAGGAGCATAAGCGTACAACCGAAATTCAAAGCTCTACATGCCACTCGGATCAGAGAAGACTCGGTACAGATGTGCCGGTCTGCGGCAGCAATTGAACTCAGGGCGGCATGCTCAACGTGCCGTGTATACTAACCCATTGCGGCGGCATACAAAACGTACATTTCGACCATATCACAATTATCAGATGTATTTTTCACATGGCTCGGTTTTCTTTTTTCATTTCGGGGGAATATATCTCGAAACCCCTGCCCAGTTCCAAAGGCAGAGGGAATCTCGCAACATACTGATTCCCCTGATCACATAGTACTTGAAGTTCAATAGTACTCTTTACGTATGGAGAAGTAAATATTTAATGAGAACATGAAAAAAAAAACTGAGCGGAACTCGGATCCCTCGATCTCTATCCACTACACTATCAGCTTCGTTGGTTGAAAGAACCGATAGAAAAAAACAATGATAAGCCCTATGAACGCTAATGCATCATTGTAACTTTTTCGAGTTACGATGCTAGCGCTGAAGAGTTATTTAGGTCTCTAAATTGGAAAAAGCTTGATCATCAACGTAAAGTAGATAAATCAATGTTGGTGTATAAAGCTTTGCATAATGAAACCCCAGAGTATTTCAGCCCAAAATTTATTAATAGATCTGAAATAACACATTATAGTCTAAGAAATTCAAAAAATAAACTGGCAGTACCGCTCCCGCACACTGACTATTACAAAAGAAGTTTTAGTTATAGCGGAGTGGTGCTGTGGAACAGTTTACCCCATAACCTAAGACATGCAGGCATCTTCGTTGACAGACTTTAAGTCTCAAATAATTTGCCATGACTTTCAGGGTGATACGTCATAATTATGACACGCGATAAACACGGCGTCTTTGTAAAGCAGGCTTTTTAGTTTGTTTGATCATGTAATTTAGTTTCCAGTAGTAGTATCGTATTATTAGTGTCATTAGAATTATTAGTATTCGATAGAAATCCTAATGGCTATTTTATTTTTATCTTTTTAACTTTATATTGTTATTATACATTACATTATTCTGCATAGTTATACCTGAAGGACACACCGTGTATAAATAAAGTTTTATCCTATCCTGTCAACTCCAGCGGTACCGTTCCCACCCCCCCCCCCCCCCCCCCGCCCAACCCCCGGGCATTAAACATTTGTGACAAACAAATTTCAAATGCCCCACGATGGAGCCAAAGAAATGAGGTAAATGCCCCACCACCGGGCACATCCATGCATACACCTTCTCCGAGTACGAGTATTTTGAAACAAAGTAAAAAGGATACGAGTCGGGCTAACTAGACCGCTTCCAACTGAGCTGACAGAGTTGAAGTAGAACACATACACAAGAACCTTAGCTTAGAAAATATTTCTAAATGCAGGCCTACCTCTGCACTTCCCGCAGGCTCGAGGACAGTACGATATCATGTACCGGGGGTTTGTCCTGCAGTAGTTTCTTTGGGCCCAAGAAACACAGTTGTAGTTGCGATCGACGCAAGCTGGTTGTGCAGACGTATAACCTTTAAGAATGCCTAGACAGCGTTAACAGTATAACAACATGGTAACGGTTGCATTTCGTAGGCTTAATAGTATCTACTCTCCCTTAAAGGGTTTATATATTGCTACATAACACGATTTACACCATGCAGGACACGTAGAATGGAAGAATAAATAATGTGGAGGAGCATAAGCGTATACAACCGACCGTGAGGGTTACCAAATTTACTTATGCCCCAAAGTTGCTATAAAACCAATGACATTGCTAATGAACACTTTAAAGTAAAAAATAAAGTTCTATATTTAACGTCGGTAGCTCCTTCAGTCTAACAGACTGCTCTTCCAGGAGACCGACGGTGCACAACTTTACACTCCTTCTCAGCTGAGATGCACTCGATTAAGGAAATACAAAGCTCTACATGCTACTCGGATCAGAGAAGACTCGGTACAGATGTGCCGGCCCGTGACAGGAATCCAACTCAGGGCGGCATACTCAACGTGCCTTGTACTTTCCCATTGCGCTGTACAAACGTACTCCCAAATAAAACCCAATCTAAACACATCAACGGATTCGACAATAGAGTTGAATGGCCAATGATTGTTAATATTAAAGCAGACCTCCTGAATGATGTTAAAACAAAATAGTGAATCATTATCATAATGTTTCCAGCCAGTGGCATCACAGATGTTATTGCTGAAATGAAGTAATAATTTATATAATCCTCACGTCACATACATCGTTTACATGTACACAATATCACAGTTATCTTTTCACATGGCTCGGTTTTCCTTGTTCATTTCGGGGGAATATATCTCGCCCAGGGGGGAGGGGGGGGGGGGGGGGGGGGGGGTTCTTTCTATATTCGGCTGGTAGGGGTGATCGTCGTATTTTTTAGGGTTTGAAATCGGCGATTTAGTATTTTCAGGGTTGTCCAAGCGAAATCCATTTTTCAGGGTGATTTTTAGACCATGAGGTACATTTTAGGGTGGGAAATTGTTCACGGTTTGGTATGATTTTTTTAGGATATTTTGAGAGGCCGACGGTCACCCCTACCCTTTTTACCTTGAAGAAACCCTCCCCACGGGATATCTCGAAACCCCTACCCAGTTTCAAAGGCAGAGGGAATCTCGCAACATACTGATTCCCCTTATCACATGGTACTTGAAGTTCAACAGTAATCTTTACGTATGGAAAAGTAAATATTTAATGAGAACATGAAATTGAAAAAACCTGAGAGGAATTCGGATCCCTCGATCTCTTGATCTCTTGGTTATCCGCCTATCCACTACACTATCAGCTCCGTTGGTTGAAAGAACCGAGGAAAAAAAACAATGATAAGCTAGCCCTATGAACGATAATACATCAGTCAATTCCAGCGATGCCCAACCCTTCCCCCCCCCCCCCCCCCCCTCCCCCCCGCCCGACGATGGAGTCAAAGAAATGAGGTATATGCCCCACCCCCGGCACATCCATACACCTTCTTCGAGTATTTTGAAACGGAGTGAAAAGGATACGAGTCGAACTTGACTTTATAAAAGAGTTCAAACAAGCAGTTCAAAACTAGCATTAACGGAAAAATATGGCCTGTAAATACACCCACAAGATTTGGTAGTCGGCCTTGCTGGACTCAATAAACGCGCTTCCATTTATAATGTTTGCTGCAAGTACGTAGTTGACCACAAGGGAATCCACAATAGAGGTTAGTTTCTTTCCGATAATTATTTTTGGTACCACGCTGTCACGGTGTAGGATATGGAGAGCGCTAGCCTTTTGAAGAAAACACCAGACGTTTTTCGCAGCATGAACATCACTAGCCTGATTTTCAGACGGTCGAGGTCGTCCGCTCACTTCCTCCCTAGGTGCGGCTGTGGTAGCAAAGGTGCTTCCGGTAAACGAAGTATAATAATGCCTTTCTCTGTTCGGGAAATAATTCAGAAATGTCGAAAGTTTCGCACGCTTTCTCCAAAGCCATATCAAGTCCGTTTGTATAGTCCGCCATTTGGCTTCACCTTCATGCAGGCTGTACTAGACATTCTATGCATACGTCAGTTCTCTAAAAATGAAACCTTCACTCTGATTGGCCGAAATGAGACAATGACCAGAACACGGTTTCTGTCAAAGTCCGTCAGACGGGGAGGTGGGAGGAAGTGAGCGGACGACCTCGACCGTCTGCAAATCAGGCTAGAACATCACCAGACTGATAGAATATAGGATTGAAAACGGTAGTAATATCTTACTAGTTAGAACTAACAGCAAGGATCTCGCCAAACCTGTAGCTCGTCACTTTAACCTTCCTGGTCATTGCATTAATCACATCACTGTATGCGGCATTTCTCTGCATCAAGGTATTACCGACACTCGTAAACGCAAAGAACATAACTTTATTTTCAAATTAGGAACTTTGTCACCTCACGGTATTAATGAACGCTTTTCGTTCATTTAATTTCAGAATTCACGTATTCACTCACACTTAGATCAGCATGTTTCCTTAGTTTACTCGTCAACACTTGCTGTTACAACTATTACAGGCATCCCAGACCTCCTATGTTTCCTATAATTTGTATAGGAACCTATAAAGAGCCTATATTTCAAGAAATCCTCCTATATTTCCTATAAATAGGATGTATGCTGAGTGATACATTTATATTTTGCACTTTTTAGCATTTTTGTTGTGAATTAACAAAAGCAAAATTCTTTCCTATCACTGAAAAAAACAACAGGTTTGATCAAACACATTAAAAGTTCACATGTTTTAAAAATTGTGTGTTTATTGTTTATTATTTATTGTTTGAAAGCTATTTTAGCTCCTATATAGTGCCTATATTTTAGGAAAAAATCCTATATTTTCCTATATTTAGAACTTGCACAGCCTATATTTCCTATCAAATTTGTCCAAAAAGTGGCTGGGATGTATGCTATTAGCATTTCTATTGTTGGCGCACTTTTCTTTGATCACAATTGATCCGAGCACATGTTTCCTCAGCGGTAATCATGCATTGGCGCAATTTCCTTTGATCCCAATTGATCCGAGTACATGTTTCCTCAGCGGTAATCATGCACTCTACACTATATAAACCGTTTTCCCACCCACAATTCCCTCTTTTGCTCTGACGAAGGGCTAACGCTCGAAACGTCAGCTGCTACTCGCTTTCCACGGCGGTTAGCATACCTCAATCGACTTTAGTTGATTACATACCAGTGTTTATTTTCCTCGCCGACGCAGACCAACACTAGTTTTTACAGGAACTAGTTGCCTATCATATCTTACTATAAACCTTGGACACGTTTCTTGTCGATCAACACGGACGGCAAGAACTCGGCTTCTTCAGTTTGACATTTGTGACTTGGCGTTACGCGGCCAACGCACGCGGCCGTGGTCAAATCGCGCCAAGGAAAGGAAAGGAAAATTTGACTTCCGCTTGCCACCCACGACTTTATTAACGTCTTTTGCTTTATACGATACCCGGCTGCCGGGCCGTTATAGTGCAAATGCCCCACTTCCGGTATCTCAAATTATGCGAATGCCCCACCATGTCTGGGTTATTATTATTATTATTTTTTTTTTTGGGGGGGGGGGGGGGGGGGATAGACACTGCTAGAATTGACTGGTGCATAAATTAATGAACAATAAACCAGGCAAACAATGCTTACTAATTAATGATTTATGAAAACAGATATTGTATTGTTACAGAGGCACCCAATGGTATAACAGATTAGATGTATTTAAACATATTCAAAACAACTTTTTTTTGACTGGCAGACTAACAGCTATTTGTGCAGAGCCTTTCTAAATATCCCAGATGGAAAATTTAGTGAATGTACTGACAGGCCAATAAGGAAAGCTTGAAATCTTTCAAATTTAAGTACTGTTTAATTTTGTATTCACAACGCCATGCAAAATCTTCGAGTAATCACCGCCTGCGATTACGAGCATCTCAAGGAATTGACATGAAGAAATTACCATACTATGTTTGTTTGAAGCGCAGTTTCGCAATGCTGAAAGCATTGTGTGGGTTGACATCGATAAAGTTCAAGACTTGGAAAGCGATGTGACTGACATGACGGCAGACTCTAAATGTTTGACTCCGTCACAAAATATGAAGAGGATGTTTGTAAATTTAATGCACGTTTTCATTATTTTACGGCTCTGAGTTTGGTTTAATAATTGGAACTAAACAGTGGCTCGGTAAAAAAGTAATGGTACATGTAGTTGGATAACTTCATTTTAAAAATATTATCTATGTATCTCGGTAGTCTGCTGATATTAGTACTTTTTTATATCTTTGGGTCTTTATCAGTGAATTCTTAATTAGGATGAACCTTTTATATAAAATTTCATGTTCATTAGTATTCTTTAAATAAAACGTTCATCCTAATTCGCAATTCAACAAGAGCCCATCTGGGCTTTCACTCGGGCCACATGAGATTGAAGATGAAATACACTTTCATTTGAAATCCTCTTAGTAATAACCAAAGGGAAGAATTATTAGCTGAATTTAGCAGTCTTTAGGAGTGGCCGGTAGCGCGGTGACTTTCATTCTCTGCTACCCTAGTATATACGTAATTTAATATTTTTGTTTTTCTCGTATGTTGACCTTTTAATTTAAACACTACTTATTCATGTAACACTGCTGTTCTGTTATACTGCAGGTTCCGAGTACTAATATATATAGATGATTGTCTCAAATGTATGTTTATATTTGTACCATAATATAAGTTGTATCCTGTTCATCCTGTGATGGAGCTAGCTATGTCAATTTGTGTGCCTCTCTATGTAACTTTATCTGCTGTTCTTGCCATTACCAGTCCATCTTGGTATTTGTTGGATTAAAGATTATTAACTGAAATGCCTGTTGTTATCTATAATTAAAAACTTTACCCTCATTCCCAAAACTTCAGTCTGCTCATTATATTACAGAACTATAAAGGGAATTGTTTGGAAGCCTTTCATTTCTCAAACCAAAACCTAGGCCGTGAGAGGTTTCTTGTTTAAGTTTACCTCGAGAGTTTGCCCATCATAAATTAATTTTCTGACTGAGTGACAGTGTTGCTCTCACAGTTCAGGAGTTCAGATGTCTTCAGACTTCGATAGAGGATAGTAACCCATAACTGCTCAACCATAGTCTACTCAACCACAGTATATGCATTTGCTAGTAAATCGCTCAGTATACTTCGATATATTAAAATATCAGCTATTCAGTATACCTGTGTATTAAACGTACACAGGTCTCGATACGAGATCGGTAAACCAGCCAAAAACACGGTCGAAAATATTTTAGTGTTGGCCTACCGATCACGGTGTTTGCGTTGGTATGTATTATGACCGAGTAAAATGAAATGTGGCATAAAACCTACGAAACGTACCTCAAACAAGAATAGCGTCCGCAGAATCTTAAGATGGCAAGATGATTAGAATTATACTGTCAGTCTCGCAAATCTAAGTGCTCCACTCGTTATACTATAAAATAAAACGAGCTCGTTTTTAATCTCTTATATATACATATCTATAAATCCTCGGGTCCCTTATATCACCTTATTACTTATTATACGTGTTCAACATATTGACCTTGTGGGTAGCCGTGTAATTGTCGATTTTGTTGGACATGTCATGTTATGCGCTACGCCGTACCTTATTACTTATTATATATGTTCAACATATTGACTTTGTAGATAGCCGTATAATTGTCATTTTTATTAAACATGTCATGTTATACGCTATGCCATGCTAGTAAATCGCTCAGTATACTTCGATATATTAAAATATCAGCTATTCAGTATACCTGTGTATTAAACGTACACAGGTCTCGATACGAGATCGGTAAACCAGCCAAAAACACGGTCGAAAATATTTTAGTGTTGGCCTACCGATCACGGTGTTTGCGTTGGTATGTTATTATGACCGAGATTAAAATCCAGTTAGACTTCACTGTTCTGTAGGTCATATCCTATTGGACTTCACTGATAAAGAATCCCATTGTAAAATGAAATGTGGCATAAAACCTACGAAACGTACCTCAAAGTTCAGGAGTTCAGAATAGCGTCAGCAATTAATGCGCCATTATCTATCAGCGCCAACAATTAATGCATAATTTAACGCATGCGCAGAAATTTTGCTGCACGGAACAAAAATAACGGCCTGCAGATTAAGACTCGTGCCTGCCACAGGCAGCCCGAGTAATGAGAAAGCTGAAAATCAATAGAAATTCCAAGAGTGGAAAGGTACTTATTCAATGTCTCAATCATTAACCCCGTTTCCTCCTGGAACAGAATTCAAATCCCTCCGCGGGCTTTTTAGAATGCATTATATGATGAGATTTTATCACGTATAAAGGAGCATACACGTGACTGATTTGCTTAATCTGATTGGACAAAATGCTCATTAATTATTCATGAGTTTTTGAATTCAATTTCAACATAGGTGTCAGATAACTTTCGATACCCTGCAGAATTCAATATTTTTGAAAAATTAAACAAAATGTGCAGAATTTGCTAGTCGAGTGGCCCAGAAGAACAGATATTTTGCAGAACAGTTCTTTGGGTGGCCCTATTGTTGTTGCGTGCAACGTTGTGGGAAATGACCATTTTATCGGTCTTCCGGTCGGGGGTATGTGATTTATTCACCAGTGCCAGTAGAAGAACAAGCCATTTCAAAGATAACGGCCTTGTTAAATTATGACTGGTTAAAACTAGGTTAGCTACTTAAACTAGTGTACACATGCAACAAAATTTAATCTAGTTTAACTACATCTGTGCGGACTATTTGGAATGAACAACTAAGAACACATTTCAGTCTTTCAAAGAACATATACGACAACTATTAAAGACTTCGTAACATATATAATAAAATACAAAATAACTTTCATTCTTCTCTGATAAAATAAGCTAAGCTTCCCCGTCATATTTCACGAGTGAACATTTGGGCGCGCAAATAATTTAGAATATTGAAGCTCGTCTTAGGCGAGAAATCCCAAGTAAACAGCTGACTCACATGCAAACGAACAGTTTCAACCGAGCGGCCTCTGACATGAATTGCCCGTCATGACAATATCCGTGGCTGGTGATATTGAATGGCCAGTCAGAAGACGTGTAAGAATGAGCATTAGTAAAAGCCAATCAGAATTGACTACATATATACTGGTACTTCGTTGGGGGTCTAGAACAAACTCTCTGTCGCTGTTTAACCGGGGTTCAGTTCGGATGCGACGCAGGCTACGCCGCATATCCCTAGCACGTCATATCCCTAGCACGTCATATCTCTAGCACGTCATATCCCTAGCACGTCATATCCCTAGCACGTCATATCCCTAGCACGTCATATCCCTAGCACGTCATATCCCTAGCACGTCATATCAATATCAAGTCATATCAATAGCACGTCATATCCCTAGCACGTCATATCCCTAGCACGTCATATCCCTAGCACGTCATATCAATAGCAAGTCATATCCCTAGCACGTCATATCCCTAGCACGTCATATCCCTAGCACGTCATATCCCTAGCACGTCATATCCCTAGCACGTCATATCCCTAGCAAGTCATATCAATAGCACGTCATATCCCTAGCACGTCATATCCCTAGCACGTCATATCAATAGCAAGTCATATCAATAGCACGTCATATCCCTAGCACGTCATATCCATAGCACGTCATATCCCTAGCACGTCATATCCCTAGCACGTCATATCCCTAGCACGACATATCCCTAGCACGTCATATCCCTAGCACGTCATATCCCTAGCACGTCATAAACATGAGTGAGCCCCCATCATCATTATCATCATCATCAGATCGTCAGCAGCTTTATCGGCACAGCTATCGTTACCATTCAGCGGCGTAGGGAGGTCCTGTAATTTGGGGGGGGGGGGGGGGAGGGGGCAAAATGATTAATTCTGGGACATTTTCATTGATGACGTCTGACAATTTCTCTACTGGGACTGGGCAGTTTGGGAGTTGACAGCGTCCTTTTAAGGCCTAGCTAGATTGACTCTTCAATTCTCTGTCATTTTTGTGAAAAAAATCTTACTCATTTTTTAGAATGTTCAAAGTGAATTCTACAGTTTAGTGAAAATAAAATTCCAAAACATTTTATTTTCAACGAGAAATTACGGCGAAAAGAAATATGGACGGGAAAGCAGGCTGTCAACGGCTTATTAGCACTTGTGAAGCGTTCTCATGGAAACCGCGAAAAAACACGTGAACTTTTATAAATAAACACGAAACACGCTCACTCGTCTTGCTCGTCTTGAAGCCGTTGAGTTGCAAATATTCATTTACGTTTCACACAGAAATCATATCTAAAATATAGTTTTATAATATATATATATAGCTCAATTCGTAATTTGAAGCTAGCTGCATGCCTAGGGAGGGCTTATGTTCGTTTTTTTCCGCGTGAAGAAACGAAAGTCGACGCTGATGGAAAGCGATCTTGGCTCATATTATAACCAAGATAATCAGTGGGCAGAAGTTGGAGATTCTGCAAAGTCAATTCCAAGTTGAAAGAGTGCAAGTGCCCATAAGTTTCGACTGTAACTTCGCCTTCGATAGCCGAAGACGAAGAACAACAGAAACCTAACACGATCTTCCGTAACAGTTATTGTACTGGTTTGGCTGTTTCTCTACGCTTTCTTCTTCTTTGCCTTCTCTGTGCACTCATGATTTCTGTGAAATACCATGACAACGGTAACGCTAAAATTGAACTTGTCTACTGCGTAGTCCTTCACAGACTAGAAGCGGGCAACTTTCATGAACAACATGGTATCGTGCAATCTCGTACCCAGGCCCTATTTTATCGTCGAGCATGCGCAGTAAGAAACAAATGGGGTCTGGGTACGAGATTGGGTATCGTGTTCCCCGATACCTACTGCTCAACATCAAATACTGGAAAAAATTACATTTTTAATGACAGATAAGTTAATTGTGTCAACAAACCTCAGTGGGATGCCAGGAAACTTTCAAACCATTTTTTACGGCGTTATATAAAATGCAAGTTTTGTAGCATGTATTCGAAGCTCCTGTCCCTCTAGATTTTAATAGATCGGATTGAAAATTGGCATATGGCTAGATCAATATGTTGACAAAAAAGGGTGTCTCAGTTTTTTTATGCGTTGTTTTGTTCTTGAGATACTTTCATGTTTCGTTCTTCAACCCCTAAAATAGATGTTCCGGATCTTTGCAGTTGATTATTTTCGCGACGGAATAAGAAATTCCCGAGGGACAGGAGCTCCAGGTATAAGGTATGGTCAAATTGGATTAAAATCACAATAAATAAAAGAGTATTTACTAATGAGGAAAATCAAGCTGTTTTCTAGAATCTATGTTTATTAAGCTTTCAGAAAATATATACTTTGTAGGGGTTTTCTTGAATTTAACGCGCGCAATTGAAAGTTTTCGGGAAGCGCTCTAGCATAATATTTAGATGAAAGATCTTCTGCTCTCATCTGACTTGATAGCTCAGTTGGTAGAGCGCCAGACATGTAACCTGGAGGTCGTTGGGTTCGAGTCCCACTTGGGTCAGAGATTTTTTCTCTTTCCCTCGTAGGGCGTGCACACTTAGCACTACAGCTTACCACTTTATATTACTTCTTTAGTGTTACGTGACGTTCCTCGATTGATGACATCACAAAACGAGTTTTTGAAATGGGGAAGGTTACATAGGAACATTTTGACAATTGCATTGTATTTCCGCCTTCTAAGGTGGTATCCGTTAACATTTACTATGTCACGTGGCCTGGACATGATTAAAAGCCCTTATTATGAGTCATAGAACAATGAACAAAAAAGATTCAGTAAGGCCCGATTCAAACGTCGAGCTTTTCATACGCCGAACGCAATTCACACAAAAGATAATTAGGCGGATTAGATTTGGCGCATGAAAAGTTCGACATTTGAATCGGGTCTTAAGCTCACTTTCCTTCCCCGTTTTTGTCAAAAAGTTTCAATCGTTAGCGATCGTTTTCAAGTCACGTACGTGACAAAAATTTGAAACATTGGAGTAGCTCATATTGGAAAGCACTGATAACAAATAGCCTACCGAGAGTCATATATTGTGTTCACACTAGAGGTTCGAGTCACTCACGACTAATTAGCAAGCGTTCACATTAGACACGCACGTGAAATACGATGCAAAAATATGCCTCCCGCTCATTTGCTCATTCGATGTAAACAACTAAAGCGCGGGCTTGTTCAATTACAAGAGCATGTTCGAACTCAAGTGAACCGTGTAAGGAGCAGGCTGAGAACGCTACTTGTTTTGATGCGCCGTAGAAGACGCAGACTTGTATATGTAATATTACGGCACTGAATTAATCAGCGAATTCAACTGAATCAGCCCACTGGTCGACAAGCTTGGGTTCTACCAAGGCCACAGTTCTGGTTTAACCAACTGTTAATGAACCGTTTTGACGACTCGATGTGCAAGCAGAACTTTCGTGTTTCGAGAGCGACTTTTGGCTTTATTTGTGGAATTGTCGGTCCAGAACTCAGACGAAAGTCTATAAGTCAATCAGAGCGCTGATATTATCTGGGCTATACAGCTGAATCCCGATAACTCGAACCGTCGGTAACTCGAAGCTCGCGCTAACTCGAACCAAAATTGATTTCCCCTGGATTTGCGTCATGCATTTAATGTAATTTAACCCTCCGTGACTCGAACCCTCGATAACTCGAACCTCCCGCTAACTCGAAGCAATTTTTGTTTCCCTTCAGGTCATTTTCTTTATAATTTTACCCTCGAGAACTCGAACCGGTATAACTATCGAATACCCCGCATCTTTTCCCTTCTTGGTGTAGCCAGTGGCTACGGCTACGCGTCAGAAATATTTTTGACGTGTAGCCACTCGTAGCCGCGTAGCCACTACCATAAGTATTGCTTCGTTCTTTAAAACTTTGATTTATACGATGCGACTTAGACACAGGCAAGCAACCCACTTCTTATTTTTGACGCGTAGCCACTCGTAGCCGCGTAGCCACTACCATAAGTATTGCTTCGTTCTTTAAAACTTTGATTTATACGATGCGACTTAGATACAGGCAAGCAACCCACTTCTTATTTTTGACGTGTAGCCACTCGTAGCCGCGTAGCCACTACCATAAGTATTGCTTCGTTCTTTAAAACTTTGATTTATACGATGTAACTTAGACACAGGCAACCCACTTCTTATTTTTGACGTGTAGCCACTCGTAGCCGCGTAGCCACTACCATAAGTATTGCTTCGTTCTTTAAAACTTTGATTTATACGATGCGACTTAGACACAGGCAACCCACTTCTTATTTTTGACGTGTAGCCACTCGTAGCCGCGTAGCCACTACCATAAGTATTGCTTCGTTCTTTAAAACTTTGATTTATACGATGCGACTTAGACACAGGCAACCCACTTCTTATTTTTGACGCGTAGCCACTCGTAGCCGCGTAGCCACTACCATAAGTATTGCTTCGTTCTTTAAAACTTTGATTTATACGATGCGACTTAGACACAGGCAAGCAACCCACTTCTTATTTTTGACGTGTAGCCACTCGTAGCCGCGTAGCCACTACCATAAGTATTGCTTCGTTCTTTAAAACTTTGATTTATACGATGCGACTTAGACACAGGCAAGCAACCCACTTCTTATTTTTGACGCGTAGCCACTCGTAGCCGCGTAGCCACTACCATAAGTATTGCTTCGTTCTTTAAAACTTTGATTTATACGATGCGACTTAGATACAGGCAAGCAACCCACTTCTTATTTTTGACGTGTAGCCTGTATTTCCTCCCACCAAGGATGCCGTTTTTTGCGGGGTATTCTGTAGTTACTCCCTCGAACCTCGTTTATCAAGACGTAACGAGACAAAACGTACTTCAGAACATTGAATTTATTTTGAAGCAGCATGTATTCTTTGTGTTAATTTCTCTAGTTTCTTGCCGGGTTTTACGTTACATAAAACGTGTCAGTTCAGTCCTGTGAGAATATTGTACGTGATAAGCGGTGTCAGCAGGAATCAAAGGGAAACAAAGGATCCATTCAACCAGCTTTCATCAAGCTTTGCCGCTTAGCTGTTTCTTTAAAATGTCAATAAATTGCTTCTGTCCCTTGAAATGCAGCGTACACGGCACTTGCATGCCTTCTCCATCGCCACGGTTAACTGCCTTGCAGTTACCACCTAATTCCCTAATTTCCGGTCATTTGTTCCCATCTCTCGCTAACTCGAACTCCCGCTAACTCGAACCTTTTCTGATTTCCCTTGGAGGTTCGAGTTATCGGGTTCAACTGTATTATAAATTGGAATAAGGTTAGGGTGAAAACCCCATTTCAGGGCCCTGGGGTTGAATCATGAAAGCGAGGTCGGTCGGTAAATTGCCCAGTTTTCATGCTATTCGTTAAAGTTTAGAAACATTTCTTTTAAAAAGGGTAAGGGGAAACTTATGTCAAAAGTTCCAATATTTTAAATTTTGGCGAAGATTAAACAGTCTTTCATGATTCGACTCCAGACCTTGGAATGGTTTTGCATGCGGTCTATACTTTGGTCTACTCACAGTAATTGCACGATTTCTTGCAGTTCGCTGTCATGTATGGTTTGTAAGTCCTACACCAGCCGGAGTTAACATATGTTCTACAATTTGCAATACGGTCATTGCAATAACCTGCAACGAAATTACAGAGTTTAATAGAGAGTAACAAAATGGGCCTGGGGGCTGAGGTGAGGGATATTGTAATATACTCAGCGGGATAAATTAAACACTTTTGCCATGAGAAAGAGGCAAACAGAGTAAGTTGTACCACAGGTAACCCAAGCTCTGTAAGTGGCTTTATTTACTAACATTTGTATGGATTTTTTTTTAGTCACTTACAGTATGTGTTTATTTGTCCATGGGTTGTCTCTAGTTGCAATTTCAGCGTTTTTCGACAAGTTTTGACCCCAGCAGTTCTCCCAACTGTATACCAAGGAAAGGTTGGTATACAGTTAGCAGAACTGCTGGGGTCAAAACTTGCCGAAACACGCTGAAATTGCAACTAGACACAGCCCATGGACAAATAAACACATGCTGTAAGTATTGTCGCTTTTTATTCAATATTAGTGACTAAAAAAAAATCCATACAAATGTTAGTAAATAAAGCCACTTACAGAGCTTGGGTTACCTGTGGTCTAATCCAATACAACGAAAACCTAAGATCACATTGTAGTGTACAGAAGATTACGTATTGTCGTATACGTATTGTATACGATTCGGCCGCATCCCACATGCTTCAGAGCTACGCTCGGGATATGGGATTTATTCACCGAAGTTCCGCCCGATGGTAGCACCGTACCCGAAGCGAATAAATCCCATCCCCCGAGCGGTAGGTAGCCTGCGAATACAGACGTCTCTCTCGGGGGGCGCGTTTTGATTGTGGCTCCGGAAGGCCGATAAAATGCTTATTTTTTACAATGGAGAGGTTTAATCGTTGTACGCAATAACAATATCTCTTTTCATAAATCATTATTTGCTGTCGTTTATTTCAATCAATAACGGCTTAATATATTGTAGTGGATATCGAGGATCAGTTCCGCTCAGGACACATGCCGTTTTTCTCAAGGGTCTTGTTACATGATCCCGGGTAGAAGGGTTACCCCTTTAGCAGGGACAACTTTACCGAGCGTTTATATGGAAAGCTAACCTCGCTGATTCCAAGAATCGCACCACAGTGCGCGATCTCTGTGTGATCGATTTGCTCCGAGTTGTCCCGATGAGAAGGGACAAAGTGTTTATATGGCGTATTGATGTCGGAAAGTTGTCCCGGGAAGAAGGGACACCCTTCTCACCGAGACGAGATATCCCTGGGCCAGGGACAACCCTTCTACCCGGGACGAGTTTATTCACAATGTAAACAGTTGCTTGTGGTTTACAGAGAAATGTATGGAAAGTTGTCCCTCCCCGGGTAACTCGGCTAGAAGGGTTATCCCTTCTACCCGGGACAACTTTCTCAAGACCCAGCTTGAAATCGGATTGAGTACAATATTTAGAGCATACACATGATACCGTTGCCGAGTAAAACAAGATATGTAAAAACTATTACATATCTATTATGTCTTGTTTTTAGATGTTTTTTTAATAATTTGACCACCTTTGTTCGACGAAGTGTACTTTTTATGATATCTCAAGTGTCCCACGTGAAACTGATATGAGTTTCTAATTCCAGCGCATCGCGTTCTAAACAGACCCAGATGTTGGTCGTTAAACGCAGTTAAATTTGAAAGATGCCTTTCGTCCATTAAAAAAGAAATTGTTAAACTCTAGTTTGTTTGTTTCTGGAAAGGCACACATTTTTTTTCTTTTGTAAAAAAGCCATTGGATCCGTAAACGACGATAAATGTTTGGGAGTCTCTCAGTGGCATTTTGAAGAGCTACTCACAGTAATGATTTCATAATTTTCTGTGCCTTGAGGTATTTCTTGCCAAATTGTTTTTCACACATACTTTTCTTGCTCAAGCACAGTTTATTGAAAATGAGAAGCAATGTATGGGACGTATACTGTAATTCGTGTTAGTAAGGGAGCAGGTCAACATATGCCCCAGATAGTATGGTGGCAAAACGATAAACGCCGTTGCACACACTTAGATAAACGCCGTTGCACACACTTAGATAAACGCCGTTGCACACACTTAGATAAATGCCGTTGCACACACTTAGATAAACGCCGTTGCACACACTTAGATAAACACGAGAGAGAGAGAGAGAGATGTAATAAGAGCTGCGATTTCAAATCTGTAATGCGAGAACTATTTTGTGTTTGACCTGATGAATAATATAGAATGATAAAATAAGGCTGCCCGCCTGAATCCTTTTATAGTGATGGGACTAAAATAACGTTTCATAATGAACAGCCCTAAAGAGAAGTCACGCATGGCACCAATAACACCAGGAGAGACAAAGGAATCAAGTCTTCTCTTTTCTCTGTCTTTATCGGTCATAGAACACCCTTTTACCGGGATGTATATCTTTGGCGAGTCTAGATATCGTCTGGGGGAGCATGCACCACCGAATTTTATTTTTAAATAAAGAAAGGCGAATGAGCGGCAACTGCTTTTGCTATTGGAAATGTGTGATCAAAGCCTTGCAGGCTAAAATGATACAATTTCACGGTTAAACTTGCTACTTCGCTACCGCCAAAAGATAAAGGAAAACAAAACTTATTATGTTTCCTTTGTTTCTTTGTGTCTACCAAAGCAACAACTGTCAAGAAAGTTTGATAGGAATATAAAGGTATCTATATATTATATGTATAAGTCTTTTGCAGAGTTTTTTTTTGTTTCAGTGTATGTATGTATATATACAATAAGTATTCTAGTGGCTAAAAAATCCCAGTTTGAGCGAATTGTAGTGATCATTCTGTGTATTCTTATTTCGCGGCAATCGAACGGTATCATAAGCCGGTAATGCTGAAGGATACACGAGCCACTTTCGGGGATCGAAATTCTTGGAAGAATATTCATTGATCTGGTAGGGTTACATAAATGATTATGCTGGGCCTTTTTACCGCTAACATCTGACGTTAAATTAGAGAGTTTGACAGGACAAGGGCACCCAACGAAGTTTTCGGTTAAAAAGCTGTTCGGGAGAGTAAGTTAGCCTAAAACTTTCGGATTTGAAAAAAATTGTCGCTAAAAAAAAAATTCCTGACATACTGCCCAGAAAATTTGTTTTCAATCCCTAGAAAATTATAGAAGAAAAGGGAGACTAAACGTTTCCCCTAAAATTATTCGTACGTCCCAATTCGTCTGAGCAACACATTTTTATTCTCTAAGAATTGCCTAAAGGAAAAAAGAATCCCTAAAAAAATCGTACCTCCACAAAACTTTGCAACATGAAGTTACTTGGGCTAGAAAATTATTGTTTCTGTTCTAGACTACTAACAAATTCGTAGGCCGGGAATATTTTGCCATAGTATTTTCGGTTGACGCGATTTCAACCTAGAAAATCCGAACAGCTAATAGCTTTCTAGAATACGTCAAAAGACATAGTAGGCGCCTTAAAATGGCGAGAGAAGCTGCAGACAACTGGTTTCAAACGAATTTCAAAAAGTACTCGTCTAACTCGTTGGGTATCCTTGACAGGACTGGACGTCTGACGTTAGCAGGGTTAACTGTTAATATATGCAACCGACTCCTGGTCACAACTAAAACGGCAAATGAATACCTAGCTCTCAATAGTAACGTCATCAGTATATTAAGTATTAACTCATTAATAAATAACTCATCAAGCACAAATAGTTATCGAAGTTCTTATTACATGTGTGCAGCCGTGTTTATCTAAGTGTGTGCAACGACGTTTATCTAAGTGGTGCAACGGCGTTTATCTAAGTGTGTGCAACGGCGTTTATCTAAGTGTGTGCAACGGCGTTTATCTAAGTGTGTGCAACGGCGTTTATCTAAGTGTGTGCAACGGCGTTTATCTAAGTGTGTGCAACGGCGTTTATCTAAGTGTGTGCAACGGCGTTTATCTAAGTGTGTGCAACGGTGTTTATCTCGAAGTGTGTGCAAAACGATAAACACCGTTGCACACACTTAGATAAAGACGGCTGCACACATGTAATAAGAACTTCGATAAATATTTGTGCTTGATGAGTTATTTATTATACTGATGACGTTACTATTGAGAGCTAGGTATTCATTTGCCGTTTTAGTTGTGACCAGGAGTCGGTTGCATATAACAGTTAACCCTGCTAACGTCAGACGTCCAGTCCTGTCAAACTCTCTAATTTAACGTCAGATGTTAGCGGTAAAAAGGCCCAGCATAATTACTCGGGCTGCCTGTGGCAGTACCGAGTCTTAAAATTCAAGCCGTTATTTTTTTTTGTTGGGTGTCGCAAAATTTTTGCGCATGCGTTAAAGGTCAAATTCACACCAATCAGATTGCACTGTGCTGGTCATGCAACAATCGCCAGGTTAATTTATTTACATAATTTAATACAGTAAAGCAAGATGGCGGAAGACCCGCGAGGAACTTTCTCTCTAATTTGGAGTCTCATCTCTCAAATGTAAGCCAGTTTAATGTTTTATTTAACTTCACTCGTGCGAAAGCCTTCCAACAGGCTCAGGATATTTCAACTGGCGCTATTGTCGGAGCCGAAGGACCGCGTTTTTTACCCAGATGGCCAGTGATTTTATATAGTAACGACACGTACGACGACCTGAAGCCAGTGAACTGGGGCCAGGATCCGGAAAGCTAAAATTCGAAGAAATAGATATTGGAATCTATAAGCCATCGGCTCGCTGTGCTGCATTTAAACCATCCGAGGAAAACATCTTATTTTGGGTGAAGGCACTTCAAGACCAATCATTACGAGTCTCTTAAAAACTGTCAGAGATTTAAATTTACCGTAAGTTGGATCAGAGAGTAGTGAGATCAAGTTATTTCGTTCCAGCGAGGATATTGACCTAGCGGAAACGGTACAAGCTGTCGAAGGATTTTACTTATAATCATCCACGTCTACTTAACAACAGGAATAGTTATGTGCCAAGGCATGGGCAAAGATTGAGTTTCCCAGATTACAGATGAAAGTAGAGAACTTAATGAATGAAGAAACAGGTCACGCGCGACATGCTTGAGAACATGAACATGTTCAACACTTTATGTTATACTAAGAAAACAAAACAAGTTACCGGCAGAGCCTGCAAGTTCACAAGTCAATGAAAAACCCCAAGAGCCTGTAGTTTTGGATCAACATATCCTTGAAACTCCAAAAGCAACATACACATGAGTCAAATTCAAACCGGAAGAGACGGAATTCTTTAGATTATTCACGAGGATAAATTTGTTAGCCCGCAATAAGAACTCTCTCGCTGCTTTAATGACCTTGATTTGTAACATGGAGGCTGACCTAACTGATATGCGTAATGAATTCTTACTCTCGTCACATCAAAACGAAACTCAGTCATTTGGAAGACAAATTAGTGCAGCAAGATAATATATACAAGACCGAAATCAAGATGCTGTCATCGCGTATTATTGACCTAGAAGTTGAAAATGGCGAGTTGAAAGCGGATATAATAAAGGTGAGATCCGACTTTAAAACTTTCAAAACAAAATCAAGAATACAAAAAAGAAGACAATGAAAGACCAAGGTCTCCAGTGTACCGAGACTACCCAACCTACTGAAGCTTATCAGTTTGTTCAAGAGCCATCTTTCTTACATGACAACCCGATCCCTATTCATCAGAATACATTTTCTGTGCTAAATGACGAGAGTTTACAATCACCTGACCGACAACCCACTACTAAAGAAAGGGACCATGAAGTACGGTAGTACGGTTAATTCTCGGGTTCAAAACAATGAATATATGCCTGCTCAAATGCAGTGTGTTAAACGAATAAGTAGTGTTTAAATTAAAAGGTCAACATACGAGAAAAACAAAACTATTAAATTACATATATACTAGGGGAGCAGAGAATGAAAGTCACCGCGCTACCGGCCACTAAAGACTGCTAAATTCAGCTAATAATTCTTCCCTTTGGTTATTACTAAGAGGATTTCAAATGAAAGTGTATTACATCTTCACATCTCATGTGGCCCGAGTGAAAGCCCAGATGGGCTCTTGTTATTTATGTAACCCTACCAGATCAATGAATATTCTTCCAAGAATTTCGATCCCCGAAAGTGGCTCGTGTATCCTTCAGCATTACCGGCTTATGATACCGTTCGATTGACGCGAAATAAGAATACACAGAATGATCACCACAAATCGCTTAAACTGGGATTTTTTAGCCACTAGAATACTTATTGTATATATACACATACGTACACTGAAACAAAAAAAACTCTGCAAAAGACTTATACATATCATATATAGATACCTTTATATTCCTATCAAACTTTTTTGACAGTTGTTGCTTTGGTTATAGACACAAAGAAACAAAGGAAACATAATAAGTTTTGTTTTCCTTTATCTTTTGGCGGTGTTTAACCGTGAAATTCTATCATTTTAGCCTGCAAGGCTTTGATCACACATTTCCTATAGCAAAAGCAGTTGCCGCTCATTCGCCTTTCTTTATTTAAAAATAAAATTCGGTGGTGCATGCTCCCCCAGACGATATCTAGACTCGCCAAAGATATACATCCCGGTAAAAGGGTGTTCTATGGCCGATGAAGACAGAGAAAAGAGAAGACTTGATTCCTTTGTCTCTCCTGGTGTTATTGGTGCCATGCGTGACTTCTCTTTAGGGCTGTTCATTATGAAACGTTATTTTAGTCCCATCACTATAAAAGGATTCAGGCGGGCAGCCTTATTTTATCATTCTATATTATTCATCAGGTCAAACACAAAATAGTTCTCGCATTACAGATTTGAAATCGCAGCTCTTATTACATCTCTCTCTCTCTCTCTCGTGTTTATCTAAGTGTGTGCAACGGCGTTTATCTAAGTGTGTGCAACGGCATTTATCTAAGTGTGTGCAACGGCGTTTATCTAAGTGTGTGCAACGGCGTTTATCTAAGTGTGTGCAACGGCGTTTATCTAAGTGTGTGCAACGGCGTTTATCTAAGTGTGTGCAACCGTGTTTATCGTTTTGTCCCTATGGGCCACCATAAGATAGGGACATATTTTGTCACCAGACACCGCTGTCAGCGCAGGGCACCACCCCACCCCCCATTTTTGACCATTTTAATTTTAATACAGCAAATAAAATGATAATTTAAAACATTTTTTTTAGATTGAATATTTTCTCCAGAGAGGATGGCTGGCATCTGCCCAGAAATGGGTGCGTCGTGAGAGCATGTATTTTGACTTGTTCCCTAAACTGATCCTAAAATTTCTACCAGGCTTAACGAGATTAACATCGTTCAGTGCTATTGACATGAACAGCTCAAGTGATGTTACATGTATTCGCGGTATTAACCCTCAAAAGTCGTGTTCAGTGTTATCAGGAGCCCATAATAATGTCAAGGAAAGAAATAAGCAAGTGAACAAATGTTCAGCATAGTCTAAGGACATTTTCCTTTCCGAGTCGCTTTTAACCAATAAATCTAAACGGTCCTCAACTTAATTTATCTTTTACATGACATATAAGCCCCACCACATATATTCACAACAAGAAAGCATCGCTTGAATTTTAATATTGTCAAGGCAGTCAAAGCCAGACAACCTCTAGGAATTAGTTGCTATGACCGTTAAAATACTCAAAAAGTATTACAGTACTTAGCTTTAGAGAATTAGTGAAGCTCACCAAAATCAATTTACAGCATAACTCGCAAATATTCTTACCTGCTCTCGCGTACAAATATCCTGAACTCGTGCCTATACAAATCAAGAAAATTAAGACACCAATCACGAATGTGGTATATTTGCTCATATTCGCTGTCCACAATCATAAAGTCCTTGATGGGTAGCAGATTTAACTGTACTGGCGTTTGAAAACTAAGCGTTGTCTCTTTCTTGGACGCGAGATAAAGTCCTCGCTGTGATATCCCGCCTTCGTATGTTTGTTTCTTTCAATTTAAATCAAAATATGTTAACAAGGCTAACGGTCGTTCTATTAGCTTTTGTTTGTGGAAGAATGAAATACGAGCTCTGGAGAAACAGTAGGGGTGAAACGATCCGTATTTTAAAAACAGAAGCCAATAAATGGGTTTGGAATGAATAACATTATTTGTTTAAATTGTACTTGAGGCTTGCTTGAGATGATTGTTAAGACAAATATTTTCAATTAAAGGTTTGCGCGCCAAAATAGCCCACTTTCGATATATGCTTCACTCGTCATGCACTTCACTCGTCACGCACTTCACTCGTCACGCACAAAGGTTTCAATATAATCTCAGTGATTTGTGAAAAGAGAAAATAATAAATTTAATTTACCCCGGAGCCTCATATTGAAATATTTGTGCGTGACAAGTGAAGCATATATCGAAAGTGGACTATTGGTCCCGCAAAATAAATAATCGAAGAACATTAATTAAATGACAGAAAATATAACGGTCCAATAACAAAGCCAACGGCATTCCTTAGATTTAACATGCTATATAACATATCTCATCTATAAAGCTAAAACCCTCGAACCACTCGGAATGAATAGACGTGATGAAATGTAATTTCACCGTTTGACCTTTATTGTCGGCTGTTACTCTATCTGTACTATCTTTTTAAACCTATTTCGTAATTTCCTTTGATGTGTTATTACTCGGGCTGCCTGTGGCAGCGCCGAGTCTTAAAATGCAAGTCGTTATTATTATTATTATTATTTTTATTTCATGTCAGACGGCTTCTGCGCATGCGTTAAAGGTCAAATTCGAACCAATCAGATTGCACTGTGCTGGTCACGCAAACAAAGGTTAGATTTCCTCAGGCGCGCTCAGATAAGAAAGTTCCAAGCTCAGACTAGGCGAGACAAGGAGATATCAATTTCAAATAGTCATTGTCAGAAATCTATTCCATCGTGGGCAATTATGCAATACAACCTAAATTTGGGTCAGGTCCATGTTTTACGACAGAATAACCAGAGTCTTTCTACTGGATTCGGAGAGCTCGAGACATTATACAAGTCTGCTAATATGGGGAAAACTGAAACAAAAAATGAACTTTGACGGCAGAAACCCTCATATTTGAGCCAAGCGGAATATTTACAAAAAATTACATGATCCGCTAAGATTTTTACAAATCTAATTAGTTAAGCAGAGGTACGCAGTGTATGCCAACTGAAATGCTGTGCTCGTTTTGTGGTTACGGCTCAGTGGGGCAACTACACGAACAAGAAGCATGAACTGCCAGCAAAGAGAGAGGAATTGATCGGAGACGTTAAATTACGTTACTGTGAAGAGGATCAAAATTCAAGTTTTGTAGCTTGAGACTGTCTTCTGCCGTGACTCGTGAGAGAAATTGGAAAAGATCTAGCTGTTTCATTCAGACACTGGCAAATTTATTGAAAGCTACGGGCTTACTTTATGAGATTATTATTCATTGTGGAATGAAAGGAAACAGGTTAGCTGAAAGTCAAGTTCGAGGTAGGCTTCGACTTTCATTCCGATTCAGTGCATATGTGCACGAAGGTGGAATGCTTTCAACAACACTAACAATAGAACCAAAACGAAAGATTCAGTTACGTAAGTACTGTAAGTAAACTCTTTTAGATTTGAATACATTTCCTCTCAGTTTGTCTGTTAATGTACTTTTTCTTCTAATTATCGCTTTATTTAACATCTCTGTGATTTAGAGTATGCGTACCTCAGAATAAATTATTTGAAAGTGTGTCGATAAGCCCAAATGTTTTTGTAAAACAGTCTGTGAATTTGAGAAGCGGACTTAGAAGAGCTTTCTAATTAGGAATTACATGTTTTTCTTGCTATGAAATTTATGTTTCATTTCACATTTATTCATACAGTTTTAGCCGGACATTTCCCCGAGTTTTTGATCTATTTTCAATCAAATTCAAATGAAAGTGTATTTCATCTTCAAATTATCTCATGTGGCCCGAGTGAAAGGCCAGATGGGCTCTTTTCTACTTTCAACACACAGTCGCTAAACTGTACGAAATCTCCAAGAATAAATCCCTAATGTCCAAACTAACGGGAAAAACTGAAAGAGGAAATCCTTGTGAGAAATCGACGTACATATGAAGCTATATAAGTTATCATCGACTATATGGGAGTCAAACATCGAGCTGCTATAAAACCGCTTGTGACAGTTTGTTTACGCACTTTCATGACAAACGAACGTTTCTACTTTCGACACAACGGTCGCTAAACTGTACGAAATCTCCAAGGATATATCCCTAATGTCAAAACTAAAGGGAAAAACTGAAAGAGGAAATCATTGTGACCAATCGACATAAATATGAAGCTCCAGAAGTAATTATTGAATACATGAGAACCCATAGAGAAAACCGATAATAATGAACACGGTATTAGTTTCACCGACATTTGTGGCGTAACTGAACTCGCACTACAGCATAGCTTGAAATACTGTACGAAAACTCCCGTTTAAAAATTTCCTGATGCCGAAAGGACCGTAGCATTTAAACAAGATATCCTTCTGACCAATCGACATACATATTAAGCTGTGAAAGTATGTTTCCATTCCATAACAGCCGATAGTGCAAACTAGTAAACTGCCACTAGTAAATTGACCTTGCGTACTTCCGCGAGTACTGAACTTTCTAGCGTCAAATGCATGTGTTACGTTTCCAAACTTTAGGACAAGAAATCTTCCATAGAATGTTCTATTTTTTTTACAGCTGAGAACTGTATTATTAAACATAAGAAATAAAACAATGGTGCCATTTGAAGAATTATATCATGTCAAAAGTGCAAACGAAGAAATATATAACTACGGACGCGAGCAGCTCGATCGTTTCACTTTGGTCAAACTCGGACTGTTTACGACTGGAACCTGCAGTTTTATCGGACCTGCAGACTAAATTGTAAACGTGTGGCCGTGTTCAGGCTAGTAAATCTAGCTAGCTAACCACAGGAGGTAGCGAGCTTCTTTAGTCTGAACAGTTTTTCTGCTCTGGTGATTAGCTAGCTAGTGGTCGGTGGAATACTTTGAAGTCCCAAGCTACCTAGCGAGGTAGCTTGAATAGAATCTAGCGCGCTAAAAGCCCATCGATGACAGATTTTAGTTATTATAAGGTTTTGAAATGTACACAAATGTCAAGTCAGTGTTATCATCCGATCTAGCCGACTTCTAGCTCTCGCTACGACCACGTTCACTACTCGCTCCAAGGTAATTTCTCTTTATACCACGACAACTACCGGGTGTATTGTACGTCAATTGAGCCATCATGGATAACGAGGATCGCCAAACACCAGTCAGTAGCAGTTTTTCGCACAGTTTTAATATTTTGGTTGAAATTTCAATTGAGCACTTTGGCGGTCAATTATTTGCGATTACGAAACACTTGCGCCAAGGGCAGTTATAGGCCAAATTTCTATCTTTTAGAGAGGGTCTGAATGGGGGGGGGGGGGGTCTACATGTCAGTTGTCAGTTAAAATTTTGGCCATTTGTCATTTGTCATTACTAGAGAACATTTACAATGTTTGACCCACAAAAACCAAATTTGTCAGTTGTCAGTTTTTTTCGGTTGTCAGTTGTCAGTAAAAAAATCGTCATTTGTCAGTTATTTTTAAGGCTGTTTGTCAGTAGTCAGTTAACCCCATTCATGTCCTCTTTAGAGATAGAAACAAACCAGAAGAGGAAAAAACAAAAAGTAAAACCTACTAAGTTACTAGGTCTGAACAATACTAATTTATTAACTAGCTGCGAGTTGCTGACAGATATCTCAAGACTCTAGCTAGCTGCACGATAGTAGTCTGAACATACATACACACATGAATAAGTAGTGTTTTCAATAAAAGATCAACTACTTTAATTTACATACGAGAAAACAAAAATATTAAATTACATACATGTATATATATACTAGGGGAGCAGAGAATGAAAGTCACCGCGCTACCGGCCACTCCTAAAGATGCTAATAATTCTTCCCTTTGGTTATTACTAAGAGGATTTCAAATGAAAGTGTATTTCATCTTCAATCTCATGTGGCCCGAGTGAAAGCCCAGATGGGCTCTTGTTATTGTATAAAACATATGTCATCGATTTTGTAATTTCCGCTCATAGTTACGTAATTAGCAATTTATATAAGCCTTGTATCCATTTGTGACCTCCACTGTAAAATAAACCTGAAGAAGGCTGGTACTGGCCAGCCGAAATATCGTATAAACCTCGACAAGCGTTGTATTTGATCAGCATTGCAGTAGTCTTCGGACACTTTATCATTATATTTTCTTCTTCTTGCTGATCAAGATCTGTTTTTTGATCCAACGTCTGGCAGGATTGATTGTACACGGTTTTTGCTGTGGTTTTCTAACCTTAACTATATATATATAACATTGTCAAGAGTTTTATCATTCGAACTAAAGCGAAACTTATAGAATGCAGTGAGTGAAAATTTATATCTCAATTTGGTCGGCATAAAATTGAATCGCCGAGACGGTAAATAGTGCAGAGACAATTTGGATAAATCGGTTTAATTTAAACGGAAACATGTTTTTAGCAAAGCGCATGACCGTTTCCTAAACACCGCCGTAGGCCGATTATTGAATTAATTTAAAAGCAACCTGCGACCTGCCTCGCACCCAGGCGCTTATTAGAGAGCAAAGGACCACGGGAAAGATCAGAGGTAGCGCAAAGGACCAAGGGATGTAGATTACACGGAAGCGAGGCGATTTCGGGCAACCCGCGACAAAACAGAAAACAAACCCGCGCGTAACCCGAAGTGTTTATCCACAGAGTGACCGTCGCAATCACATCAACTTTGTTCCCATATAACCATTTCTTGTTTTTCCGTGTTTTGAACAGTCGTTTGTCGTTTTTCAAAACTTGTCTTTTCTTGTTTTTCATGTTTCTATCTTTCCCGATTGGAGCGTTTGTATTGAATTTTGGCGACATTTTCTAATGTTCATAATTTTAATGTTCACCCATGCAAGCAACTACGACCGTCGCATTGCTTCATGGTATTGAAAGTGACTTTCCATGCCTTTTCGTGTTTTTCCTCACGTTTCCATTTGTTGTTGTTTTTACCGCGCTTGCTGTCTTTCATTCGGTATTAGACGTGTCGTTTTTTTTGTTTCGGAGGATCAGTTATTTGGTTTTTCGGGGTTTGGAAAAAAAACACAGGAAAAACACGGGAAAACAAGATGAATGGAAGCCAGTTGTAAACAAACTAAAACAATAAATGTCATCACGGGATAGAAAATAAACACCTTGTAAATGTGCTGATATCGTTTCCAAACCATTTTGGATGGCAAAGATTAAAGTGGAATGCAAAGTATTATTTTAATTTTAAGTACTGAAATAACATTGCGCTGAATTTCTCTCATGTTCAGTGGACTATCTTTCATCAAATCGCCTTAATCATAGTTTCAGATCAGTGTTCATGTTTGATCATCAAAAAGTGACTATTTATGCCTTCAATTTGACTTCAAAAGATGTCGTTTCTAAAGACTACTGAAGAAGGGTCAGCGATCCCAAACGTCTGAAAATGTTAACTTTATAAACAGGGTGCTCTGAAGATATCGCCCATGAACATTCATATCGTTAGGCCAATTTATCCTAGCATTAAAAATTAATACTGATAAGAAAACCTTTGCATGCATTGCTCTGTAAATTCCACGAATTTCTCGCGCGAAGCCACATCAGTGAATATTCCGTGCGGAGAGCGTCAGAGCGCGCAATTATTTTTTGACGTATTCATGGATTTAGGCCAGCAGTTAATGTTTAGGCACAAAACGACCTTTTTTATCCTTCTCACTTAGCTTTTTAAAGAGCACTACATTACCGGAACATTTGCTCATTCCAATAGCCCTATAGATTAGATCTAACACCTCAAGAAAAAAACCATAAAAAAATTAATCAGCCAATGACTTCCTGTGAAATATCTTAGATAAAAATTATGCTCACGCCTCAGCGACCTCCGTAGTATCCTGGCCTTGGTGGAAAGGAAGAGAGGAAAACCACGGGTAACTTACGGTGAGAACTATACACCAGTACTTTTAAGCAACGATTTCGTAGAAGATTAAAAATACATCATCCACGAAGTGGTTATGTGTGTGAAAATCAAGGGTTTTTAACTATAAGCTCTTTGATGAATCTACTAGAGAGCATACCGTGTTAGCACTCGCATCATTTCATTTTTAGAGGTCTAAATTCGTATCCATGTGCCTGAAGCGACTGGTCGCTGCACATCGGTTCTTTTTCACCGAAGACTTATCATCTCGCATTGAGTGTATCACTGAGTGCGTGGAAAGAGTATAGTATTTAACAACATAATGTACCTTGATTTGATGTATAAACCCCCTGCCACGCTGCTCCAAGCTTGCGGTCGTTGCGCAATTGGCCCGAAGGCTTTGGATGCGGATTCCTCTTTTTTCCTCTTGCGTGAATCATCGCTGCGATCCAACAGATCAGGAACACTATAAGTAATATTCGCATCTTAGCTCCACTGGATTATTCTTTCGCTGCAGTTGCCGAAACGTCTCTAGAAAGGCGCTTCGCGGGAAGACGTGACCAAGGAAAGATGATGTTGGCTTTAGATTTTCAACACTGATTTTTAAAAAGCTCGCATGTCAAATTAGTCGTTGGCGAGTGTATCATATGACAGTTTCATCGATCACACCCTCCCTTTGGCAGTTGTATTTCCTGTCTTTTCATTGGACAAATAGCTTAGTGTCATTCAATGATACCGATGACAACCAAATACATCCTGTCTGCTCTCATAATCACCAGATTAGGAGAGCCTTATCATCACCTTGACCGCGCAACACAAGAACTACAAGAAACTTTGCTTCAAATTTAAAAGAACACCCGCATCTACCATTCACGTTCGCATTCATCGTAAAATTTAAAATTTGTAACTAACGGTTTCTTGCCATATACTTGTGTACCCTGAAGAAGGTTGGCTGTAAGTGAGAGTAAGTGAGAGTTAAATACCGAGAACGGAGGCAATAAGCCATATACATCCCGAGGGCCGTAGGCCGTAGGATGTTTATGGCTTATTGCCGACGTTCGAGGTATTTAAGTGTCTTATTTCATACTTGACGAGGTTTTCGCAACATTTTCATTGATGTAGCTCTTTTTAGGTAGATCTTGGGCGAGTATCAAGACGGAGAAAAGGTTCTAAATCATTATAGGGATATTTAGTAAGTTTGGCTGAAGCCAAGGTGAATGAATTCCTTGGAAAAAAATAATAAAACAAATTCATTAATGCAAGCGCAATTCAGTGTATAAGCTAAAAACAACAAAATATCGTTGAATTGTATTGAATTGCTCGTTATAAATGCAAGGGATGTATGAGAAAAGTTCCCGGGATGTATCTGGATACATCCCGGGAACTTTTCTCATACATGACCCTTGCATTTATAATGGGGTATGTATGGCAAATAAAGCCTCATGAATATTAAACAAAGAAAACCGTGTCAAGTATGAAATAATTATATATATTTCCCAGTAACCATACAATTAGCCTTTCATCTTGCCTTGATATTCGTATATATTTGCTGATTAGATCCCATCCAAGGTGCACTTCGTCCGAATAGTACATTGCGGCACAGGTAGCCTAAAATCAAAACTGCCCGAAAAATACCCTGAAGCGCCGGCTAGCCTGTCTCCCTTACCACAGGAAGCCCGGTTTCACATCTTTTCTCGATTTTTTCGATTATAATTAGGAGTTGCCTGCGGAGGAGGCTATCTCTACGGTGGCTAGTAAGTGCCATGTATTTTGCAACGTTTACTTAGTCAGTAACTGGCAATTGCCATTTAGCCGGTAACTGGCAATTGCCACTTAGCCTGTAACTGGCAATATTGCCACTTAGCCGGTAACTGGCAAGTTGCCACTTAGCTCGTAACTGGCAATTGCCACTTAGCCCGTAACTGGCAATTGCCACTTAGCCCGTAACTGGCAATTTTGCTACTTAGCCCGTAACTGGCAATATTGCCACTTAGCCGGTAACTGGCAAGTTGCCACTTAGCCCGTAACTGGCAATTGCCACTTAGCCCGTAACTGGCATTTTTTTTACCACGCATGCGTGACAGCACTGACAATGAAAGCACATCCATGCGACAGATCTAGAGTACTACATGAAGAGTTAAGGGCTGTAGACTAGATTTGGAAGAATGACAACCTTGCTTTTTATTCTGTTCATTTGCCTGACAAGCTACGTGACAGTGTGTAGTTTACCCGACTATTTACCATCAATGAACGGACAATTTGCAGGAGACCGTGATGGCATAATAATTGAAGAATACTTTCATCTTGGATTTCGTTATTCAGAAATCTTGTCCTTCCTTCTCCTTTGTCATGGAATACGTATTAGCTTGAGGCAGCTGAAACGAATCATTAAGCGTAGAGGATTACGAAGAAGAAGAAACCCTACCGACTTATACGTTGTTTTGGATGTTATAGACCACGAACTTCAAGGAAGTGGATGCTCTTTATAGGTTATCGCTCCATGCAACAAAAACTACAAAACGAATATGGACTGCGAGTTGGTAGAGAGGCAGTAAGAAAGATTTTGAAAGGTTTGGATGCAGAGGGCGTTGAGAACCGTTCAAAGAGAAGACTTAGAAGAAGGACTCTCCCGGTCCTAACTTTATATGGCATATAGATGGGTACGATAAACTAAAGCCTTTTGGTTTTCCTATCCATGGAGCTATAGACGGGTTTAGTCGCCGAATATTGTGGCTTGAAGTAGGTGACACTAACAACAACCCGCGACTGAGTAACAGCTCAGTACTTTATTGAATACGTACGAAATATTGGAGCTGTACCTAGGGTCGTACGAGGAGATGCTGGGACAGAGAATGTCTACATTGCAGGAATACAACGATTTCTACGTATGGACGATGTCGACTCTCTTGCTGGTACTAAAAGTTTCATGTATGGGAAGTCCGTCGCCAATCAGCGAATTGAGGCATGGTGGTCCATACTCAGGAAAACCAGTAGTGATTGGTGGATAAAATATTTTAAAGATACACGCGATTCAGGCTTGTATGATGACACCAATCCTATTCAGGTTCAATGCCTAAAATTCTGTTTTATGCCGGTCATTCGTGATGAGTTGCACAAAGTAGCGCAGTCCTGGAACTTACACAGAATACGCCCAAACATGCATTAACTCAGAAGTACCACCTGGAAAACCGGATGTGCTATACTTTATTCCACAAACTGTTAATAGCCACGACTACAAAGTCCCTGTTGATCACGATGATTTGGACCTAGCAGAGGACTTATACGCAGAACGGTTATCTCAGACAGGCTGTAGTACCGCCTTTCTAGAGCTAGCTGGTATGATTATGGAGGAAAATAATTTGCAAATACTGTCAAATGCATCAGAAGCTAAAGAATTGTATTTAGAACTCGTTATTCATATTGAAAACGTATAGGAACAAATGAGCTTCAGGCCCGTGGACAGAACTCCGAATGAGTGGGGTTCGTTTTCACCGGCATAGAAAAAAAAATCAAGAAAATGTTTTTTTTTTCAAATATCACCCTATATGTGAGAAAATAGGAAATATTGAGGGTTCGTTCCAATCGTCTAACCTCCCCTGTCGACGAGCGCGAGCTTATTAACCCCAGGTAGGGCTGCCATATATGAGCTTCAGGCCCGTGGACAGAACTCCGAATGAGTGGGGTTCGTTTTCACCGGCATAGAAAAAACAAACAAGAATTTTTTTTTTTTTTCAAATATCACCCTATATGTGAGAAAATAGGAAATATTGAGGGTTCGTTCCAATCGTCTAACCTCCCCTGTCGACGAGCGCGAGCTTATTAACCCCAGGTAGGGCTGCCATATAGAAGTGACGGGGATGCTCCGATATATATAAAAAAACTCTAAAGGTATCAGAATCTTCTTGTGGGGTTGGATAACATTTTTTTCTAAAACACAAATTCAGTGGCATTTGATTCGAGTGCAAGCGACTTTGAAAATACAAAGACATTCAGCCAGGCCAGTAAGAGACCATTAAACAATCATTTTATTGTATGGCTCTAGTTCTTATCTGAACTCAGTGAGACCAGCATTCCCCGTCAAGGCGATATATGGAGAGTCACTTTCCCCCAGGTTATAGCTCTAGCTTTCTATTGACATTTGTTAGACGCCCCATATCAAAGGGTTGAGTGTAAGTTTGACTACTAGTTCAGTTAAGACAACAAATCTTTTTATTAAAGATTATTAACTAAGCACGCTAAGATCTGTTTAGAGCGTTCATATCGAACAACTCTAATGACGTGCTCACTATCTCTCATGCATGTAAGTTAATGTGTACCTTTTTAGCAGTCAACTGAAGTCCAATTATATTTCACAAGGCCTTCGGTCACTAACACATCAAACTGTGGAATGCATGCACTTGATATTCACATTTAAGGCGGTTTCAACGATAGACCTTTTTCTCGGGGTTGGACCGGGCTTTACGAAATTGAAATTAAGTTAAATTTTAAGGAATGTTTCAAATTCATTTTCCAGAAAAAGCTGTAAGGAGTCGGAAAACATGCATCAATGAGCTGTTGTCCGAAGTATTCACATGCATGGGCCCGTCAGGTTTGGCTGCGTACGCAATCATTGCAATTTTCGGTTAATTATGTCGTGTTGAGCACTAAAACCACGACAGCAGTTTGGCAATTATTCCTTGTAAACTTGCCTTCATAAAAAGTTTAAAGTAAACTGAAATTGAAAATCACTAACCAAATAAAGAGCCCGTATTGAGCGAATTTCATGCGACTGGATCGGAAATACGGTAAGACTAAAATTCCAGTATAATCGTAACTTTTTTTGCAGTTACTATGTACTTTGGATTGGATTAAAGGGATGCAACAATGGGTAGGTGAATGAAAAGCCACTTCAGTGTTACGTGCCGCTCATGATGCCGGTCCCCTTAATTAGTGTAGTCTTTGCCACAACTTCACCACTCACACGAAATCCCCTCCATTCAACTATGAACAAATTACCACATCAAACGATGTGACAACCTAAATAGTATAAGATGAAAAACAGTTGCAACTTGAGCCTAACTGGATAGCTTAAAGCCCGGCCAATAGTTGGTTAAAGCAATAGCATGAAATAGTATGAAAACTCGATTGTCGATCCACGTTACTGTATGACGCTTGAACTTAAACACAACTGGCCAACGATGAATATTCCCGCTAAACTTGCACACTTATTGGTATGTAATGGAAGTAATACTACAGCTGTGGCATTTGAAAGTTAGATAGGTTTAGATAAAGTCTATTACCCAAAATTCACTTGACAAAATACTGTTCAGTTCTTCTCGGAACTGTGGAAAACTGTCGTACGTGCTGGGAAGTTCAAGTATTGGAGCACAAGTGTGTGCAACAGGTCGGCGAGCCACACCTTCAAGGCTGGTGAACATTACCTCGATCTTCTCCACGCATACTACGCTTGCTCCCGTGCAAAACCTGAGAAAGCTTTCGAGCTTGTCTTGGTTTAGACCTCTAATGTATCTTTGGAGATATCCAAATGCATCACGTTGTGCATTGCTTTCCGGTTGGGCGCAAAATAGATTAACCACTTTTCTTGTTGTTGGTTTCATCTTGTCATACATCTCTTCCAGCTTTGTCATGGTTTGGAATTCTTGACAATCTTTAAGTGCTTGGCAAGGCTTGATCCAACTGTCAATGACGTATTGTGCCATTTGCACAATCTCCTTGTGAGCAACTTCCAGTAAAACCATTTCAACATCTGCTTTGTTTGCTTTTGGAATTCTCTTCCAAGAGAATCTGTCTAAGAACTCAGTCCATTCGTCAGATTGGTTGGTCGTCGTAACGTGGTTGAGTCTGACAACCCGCATGTGACGACGACCAACCAATCTGAGCGCATTCGCAATCCGCGGGACGTCACGCTGTCTTGGCACTAAGGTACCAGTATCGGAAGGTTTTGAAAAAGCGGTTTTTGATACCACAAATATGTTTTTTTATGAGGGCTAAAATGAAAAATTTGGAAATTCCACCCCGAAATAAACGTAGACAGATATTCGGTACGTCCTTTTGTGGAGTCGGCGATGATTGAAGTGATTTTAGAGTGATTTTTTCCCCTTCGAGTGATTTGATGTGATCAACGGCCTGTGCAGCCTTGTCATTTCATTATATATATATATAGAGAGAGAGAGAGTTCTCCGAAATCAAAAACTCTCTAAACCCGACCAAACTAGCCCAAAATTGGAACACAAGAAAAGGACACTCAAGGTACATTTATTGCAAAATGTTATTTCATTACCTTTATTTCATTTTCCGTTATTTCATTTTTTCCACGATAAGAAATCAATACAAGAAGACAATGAAATTAACGGGGAAAACGGTGACTCAAGCGCGCGCCATCACCCAATTAATCTTGCGCGGGCGATCACCTAATCTACCGTAGGATTTGTGAGAGCCTGTGCCTAAACCAAATTATTTTGAATTCACTTTACACGCACTAATAATAGTTATATTAATGTTTCTTTATTATTCTATTTTAGGACCCTTAGAATAAGAAGAGTTTCAGTCCTGAAAGACATGATTGCTATTTTTCAAGACGAGGCAATTATGGATGCAGAAATAAGGATGCTGATGGTGAACGAATTTGGAGAAGACGAGCTAGGCATTGACGGTGGGGGAGTAGTGAGAGATGCACTGTCAGCATTTTGGGCTGAATTCTTTGAATCTTGTACACTAGGAGAAGATGAAAGAGTGCCTTGTCTAAGACACGATTTCCAATTTCGTGAGTGGGAGGCGGTTGGAAGGATCCTTGTGAAGGGTTTCCAACAAATCAAGTTTTTCCCCAAAAAACTTTGCAAAACTGTTATTGCCGTCACACTTTTTGGAGAAGAAAGTGTGTCAAAGTGCCAGCTTTTGAATTCATTTAAGGCCTATGTATCTCCTGATGAGAGACAATTGATCACGACCGCATTAAGAGACACAATTCAGATTGAAGATGATGTGTTTGACGAATGGACTGAGTTCTTAGACAGATTCTCTTGGAAGAGAATTCCAAAAGCAAACAAAGCAGATGTTGAAATGGTTTTACTGGAAGTTGCTCACAAGGAGATTGTGCAAATGGCACAATACGTCATTGACAGTTGGATCAAGCCTTGCCAAGCACTTAAAGATTGTCAAGAATTCCAAACCATGACAAAGCTGGAAGAGACGTATGACAAGATGAAACCAACAACAAGAAAAGTGGTTAATCTATTTTGCGCCCAACCGGAAAGCAATGCACAACGTGATGCATTTGGATATCTCCAAAGATACATTAGAGGTCTAAACCAAGACAAGCTCGAAGGCTTTCTTAGGTTTTGCACGGGAGCAAGCGTAGTATGCGTGGAGAAGATCGAGGTAATGTTCACCAGCCTTGAAGGTGTGGCTCGCCGACCTGTTGCACACACTTGTGCTCCAATAATTGAACTTCCCAGCACGTACGACAGTTTTCCACAGTTCCGAGAAGAACTGAACAGTATTTTTTCAAGTGAATGTTGGGGAATAGACTTTATCAAAACCTATCTAACTTGCAAATGCCACAGCTGTAGTATTACTTCCATTACATACCAATAAGTGTGCAGGTTTAGCGGGAATATTCATCGTTGGCCAGTTGTGTTTAAGTTCAAGTGTCATACAGTAACGTGGATCGACAATCGAGTTTTCATACTATTTCATGCTATTGCTTTAACCAACTATTGGCCGGGCTTTAAGCTATCCAGTTAGGCTCAAGTTGCAACTGTTTTTCATCTTATACTATTTAGGTTGTCACATCGTTTGATGTGGTAATTTGTTCATAGTTGAATGGAGGGGATTTCGTGTGAGTGGTGAAGTTGTGGCAAAGACTACGCTAATTAAGGGGACCGGCATCATGAGCGGCACGTAACACTGAAGTGGCTTTTCATTCACCTACCCATTGTTGCATCCCTTTAATCCAATCCAAAGTACATAGTAACTGCAAAAAAAGTTACGATTATACTGGAATTTTAGTCTTACCGTATTTCCGATCCAGTCGCATGAAATTCGCTCAATACGGGCTCTTTATTTGGTTAGTGATTTTCAATTTCAGTTTACTTTAAACTTTTTATGAAGGCAAGTTTACAAGGAATAATTGCCAAACTGCTGTCGTGGTTTTAGTGCTCAACACGACATAATTAACCGAAAATTGCAATGATTGCGTACGCAGCCAAACCTGACGGGCCCATGCATGTGAATACTTCGGACAACAGCTCATTGATGCATGTTTTCCGACTCCTTACAGCTTTTTCTGGAAAATGAATTTGAAACATTCCTTAAAATTTAACTTAATTTCAATTTCGTAAAGCCCGGTCCAACCCCGAGAAAAAGGTCTATCGTTGAAACCGCCTTAAATGTGAATATCAAGTGCATGCATTCCACAGTTTGATGTGTTAGTGACCGAAGGCCTTGTGAAATATAATTGGACTTCAGTTGACTGCTAAAAAGGTACACATTAACTTACATGCATGAGAGATAGTGAGCACGTCATTAGAGTTGTTCGATATGAACGCTCTAAACAGATCTTAGCGTGCTTAGTTAATAATCTTTAATAAAAAGATTTGTTGTCTTAACTGAACTAGTAGTCAAACTTACACTCAACCCTTTGATATAGGGCGTCTAACAAATGTCAATAGAAAGCTAGAGCTATAACCTGGGGGAAAGTGACTCTCCATATATCGCCTTGACCGGGAATGCTGGTCTCAAGTTCAGATAAGAACTAGAGCCATACAATAAAATGATTGTTTAATGGTCTCTTAGTGGCCTGGCTGAATGTCTTTGTATTTTCAAAGTCGCTTTCACTCGAATCAAATGCCACTGAATTTGTGTTTTAGAAAAAAAATGTTATCCAACCCCACAAGAAGATTCTGATACCTTTAGTTAAGAGTTTTTTTTAATATATCGGAGCATCCCCGTCACTTCTATATGGCAGCCCTACCTGGGGTTAATAAGCTCGCGCTCGTCGACAGGGGAGGTTAGACGATTGGAACGAACCCTCAATATTTCCTATTTTCTCACATATAGGGTGATATTTGAAAAAAAAAAACATTTTCTTGATTTTTTTTTCTATGCCGGTGAAAACGAACCCCACTCATTCGGAGTTCTGTCCACGGGCCTGAAGCTCATTTGTTCCTATACGTTTTCAATATGAATAACGAGTTCTAAATACAATTCTTTAGCTTCTGATGCATTTGACGGTATTTGCAAATTATTTTCCTCCATAATCATACCAGCTAGCTCTAGAAAGGCGGTACTACAGCCTGTCTGAGATAACCGTTCTGCGTATAAGTCCTCTGCTAGGTCCAAATCATCGTGATCAACAGGGACTTTGTAGTCGTGGCTATTAACAGTTTGTGGAATAAAGTATAGCACATCCGGTTTTCCAGGTGGTACTTCTGAGTTAATGCATGTTTGGGCGTATTCTGTGTAAGTTCCAGGACTGCGCTACTTTGTGCAACTCATCACGAATGACCGGCATAAAACAGAATTTTAGGCATTGAACCTGAATAGGATTGGTGTCATCATACAAGCCTGAATCGCGTGTATCTTTAAAATATTTTATCCACCAATCACTACTGGTTTTCCTGAGTATGGACCACCATGCCTCAATTCGCTGATTGGCGACGGACTTCCCATACATGAAACTTTTAGTACCAGCAAGAGAGTCGACATCGTCCATACGTAGAAATCGTTGTATTCCTGCAATGTAGACATTCTCTGTCCCAGCATCTCCTCGTACGACCCTAGGTACAGCTCCAATATTTCGTACGTATTCAATAAAGTACTGAGCTGTTACTCAGTCGCGGGTTGTTGTTAGTGTCACCTACTTCAAGCCACAATATTCGGCGACTAAACCCGTCTATAGCTCCATGGATAGGAAAACCAAAAGGCTTTAGTTTATCGTACCCATCTATATGCCATATAAAGTTAGGACCGGGAGAGTGATATTTCCTTCTTCTAAGTCTTCTCTTTGAACGGTTCTCAACGCCCTCTGGATCCAAACCTTTCAAAATCTTTCTTACTGCCTCTCTACCAACTCGCAGTCCATATTCGTTTTGTAGTTTTTGTTGCATGGAGCGATAACCTAAAGAGCATCCACTTCCTTGAAGTTCGTGGTCTATAACATCCAAAACAACGTGTAAGTCGGTAGGGTTTCTTCTTCTTCGTAATCCTCTACGCTTATATAATGATTCGTTTCAGCTGCCTCAAGCTAATACGTATGCCATGACAAAGGAGAAGGAAGGACAAGATTTCTGAATAACAAAATCCAAGATGAAAGTATTCTTCAATTATGCCATCACGGTCTCCTGCAAATTGTCCGTTCATGCATTGATGGTAAATAGTCGGGTAAACTACACACTGTCACGTAGCTTGTCAGGCAAATGAACAGAATAAAAAGCAAGGTTGTCATTCTTCCAAATCTAGTCTACAGCCCTTAACTCTTCATGTAGTACTCTAGATCTGTCGCATGGATGTGCTTTCATTGTCAGTGCTGTCACGCATGCGTGGTAAAAAAATTGCCAGTTACGGGCTAAGTGGCAACTTGCCAGTTACCGGCTAAGTGGCAATATTGCCAGTTACGGGCTAAGTGGCAAAATTGCCAGTTACGGGCTAAGTGGCAATTGCCAGTTACGGGCTAAGTGGCAACTTGCCAGTTACCGGCTAAGTGGCAATATTGCCAGTTACGGGCTTAGTGGCAATTGCCAGTTACCAGCTAAGTGGCAATATTGACAGTTACCGGCTAAGTGGCAATTGCCAGTTACCGGCTAAGTGGCAATATTGCCAGTTACGGGCTAAGTGGCAATTGCCAGTTACCAGCTAAGTGGCAATATTGCCAGTTACCGGCTAAGTGGCAATTGCCAGTTACCGCTGGATAATTCGCGGGCGATATTTAATAGATAGCTGCTGTCCAGTTCGTGGGCGCACATCAATTCATGCACGGAAAGTAGAAAACAAAGGAATCTTAATCATTTGCAGGGTCAATACTATTCAATACACGTCTACAGCATTCTTAGTGTCGACCAGTTTCAATTAATAGAAACATTTGGGATAATTTGGGTGTTTTATCATTATTTGTTGCTCAAAAGTTGCCGCCAAGGAAGGCAAAAGTTGCTCTAGGTTGCTTGCAGTACAAAAAGTTGCTCAAAACTCCAGAAGTTGCTCAAAAGTTGCCGAGCACAATCTATTCAGGCCTTGTTGGGAGGGGAAGCGACTGTCCTTGGCCTCTCCCTTGGCGCCGCTACGAAGACTAAATACAAGTAACAGCGATAGAGCTACTGGACGATAAGATTTTGGCGACGACGGCTGAAAGGACGGCACGCGCAGAGATGTAGAAACATTATAATTACTACAATAAAACTCAGGATTTCGATGGCAATCGAAAATGGCCGCTATGCTGAAAGCCCGCTTCAATCAATCAATCAATGACCTTTATTTATCCACAATAAAGTTGAAAGCTTGGAGCTTGTGGGGTCGTGACTTAACATAAATGTAATAAATTAAAGAGCTAAAATAGGTAATTTGTAAAACTAAGATACTAATACCAATATTAAATAATGCTAGTATATAACAGTAACTATAACTATAACTGGAATTATAATAATTACAATACAATACAATACTTTATTTAACGTGGAGGACATGCTTAGCAATAAGCCGTAGTTTACAGATGTTCCACAAATAAATTCAAATTAAAAAAACAATATATAAGGCCAGATAAAAAAAAATACTTGTTTAGCGTCCACCCGTTTCAATTTTTCCAGGTAGGGAGGGAGGTTTTTTTTTCTTCTATGTGAAGCTTATTTTGTCTTGACTAGACATTATTCACTCACCTCGTGTTCATGACCTCGTGTTGTAGAAACAAAATGGCGTCGATGTTAAAATATTTAATGCGCCGGCGCATATTTTAAGTGGTACATGTAGGGGTCTGGGTACAAGAATTGGTGTTCGCGGGCGCATTTACACTTTCTAAAGTTTTTTATGAAAAATAAAAAATAAAATAAATTAGAGGTCGGGGACATTTCTCAGGTCGGGCGGGGACTAGGCATTTATAGATTGTGCTCGGCAACTTTTGGGCAACTTTTGGAGTCTCGAGCAACTTTTTGAAGTTTACGCAACTGTAAGCATTTTTTGGAGTTTTGAGCAACTTTTGAGCAATTTGTTAAAAAAATTTGAGCCACAAATAAAATTTTAGAGTTTTAAAATACAAGATCTGTGTAAATACGGCAGAAAACACCCTGAACAATCCTTACAAAAAGAAAGCAGTTTATTATGTGCCCTCGATTACCTCCATGTGGTCAGCGGCTGTTCGCAAACTGTACACGCTCTTTATGTAGTTTGTGAACGTCTTAGTTCAATAAAGTCTTAGTCCTCCACGTTAAATAAAGTATTGTATTGTATTGTAATTATTATAATTCCAGTTATAGTTATAGTTACTGTTATATACTAGCATTATTTAATATTGGTATTAGTATCTTAGTTTTACAAATTACCTATTTTAGCTCTTTAATTTATTACATTTATGTTAAGTCACGACCCCACAAGCTCCAAGCTTTCAACTTTATTGTGGATAAATAAAGGTCATTGATTGATTGATTGAAGCGGGCTTTCAGCATAGCGGCCATTTTCGATTGCCATCGAAATCCTGAGTTTTATTGTAGTAATTATAATGTTTCTACATCTCTGCGCGTGCCGTCCTTTCAGCCGTCGTCGCCAAAATCTTATCGTCCAGTAGCTCTATCGCTGTTACTTGTATTTAGTCTTCGTAGCGGCGCCAAGGGAGAGGCCAAGGACAGTCGCTTCCCCTCCCAACAAGGCCTGAATAGATTGTGCTCGGCAACTTTTGAGCAACTTCTGGAGTTTTGAGCAACTTTTTGTACTGCAAGCAACCTAGAGCAACTTTTGCCTTCCTTGGCGGCAACTTTTGAGCAACAAATAATGATAAAACACCCAAATTATCCCAAATGTTTCTATTAATTGAAACTGGTCGACACTAAGAATGCTGTTCACAAACTACACGCTAAGATGAATTTGGGACTTACAGTTAAGATGCGTGTGTTCTAAGCTGTGTTCATCACGCCAACCCGGGTTACTGAGTCCTCTAGCTCAATTCTGGACGTTATTCTTGCATCTGACACGAAGCAAGTGCAAAAGGCCGCAGTGTTACAAAGCTCAGTCAGTGATCATGACCTAATTTATATCACTCTCAAACTGAAACAAATGCGCACCAAACCAGTGTACATTACTACTAGAAGCGGCTTTAAACACTATAAGCCTGAGGCATTCGACAGGGATATTTCCTTAGTACCATGGTCCATTGTGGATATTTTCGACGATGTTGACGACAAACTCTATGTATTTGATACATTATTCAACGATATTCTTGAACAACATGCACCTGTCAAAACTTTTAAAGTTCGCGGGAAACCTAACCCATGTGTTAATGACAATATCCGTGGATTAATGAAGACAAGGGATAAATGGCATAAAGCAGCTAAGAAAACAAATGATCCCTTGGCATGGACGACATATAGGTTCTTCAGACAGGAGGTAAAACGTGAAATTCGAATTGCAGAAAGGGATTTTGTCGCTGAGCAGATACAGAAAAATCCAAACAACACCAACAGTATTTGGAAAACAATCCGTCACTGCATACCAAACAAGTCTAAATCACAGCGTATCTTTAGCAAAGACGATAAAACTGTTGCTGACGAATTCAATAAGTTTTTCGTTTCTGTCGGTCAAACTACCATCGAGAATATCAAATCGCTGGCCAATGAATACAATATTGTGACAGGAAGCAGCGATAACTTCATCCCAAGAGAATACCAAACATGCGAACAATTCTCACTGAGCCCCATTGTTTGTAAACACGTCGAGGATATAATATTATCTATGCCCTCTAACAAAGCTCCAGGGATTGATAAGATTCCGATCCGTGTAATTAAGGACTGCCTAGGCCCTATTCTCCCAGTTTTTACTTCCATTGCAAACACTTCAATAGCCACCAACACCTTCCCTGCACAATGGAAACTAGCTGAAATTACTCCAATACCTAAAGATGTAGACTATGAACAAGCGAATAAAAATAGACCGATTTCGCTCCTACCAATATTATCGAAAGTCTGTGAAAGGATCGTCCACAATCAATTTACATCATATCTCATATCAAAGGGAAGGCTGTCAAATAACCAAAGTGGAAACAAGAAATTTCACTCTACAGAAACTTCTGTCATTGAAACAACAGACAAGATTCTCCAGGCCATCGACAACAAAAAACTAACTGCTCTGGTTCTTTTAGACATGAGTAAGGCTTTCGACAGCGTCGACCACAAACTGATGATCTCTAAACTACAAGATGTACTAGGGGCTTCACCTTCATGCACAGACTGGTTTCGTAGCTACTTGAGTGACAGACGACAAGTTGTCCGAATTAACTCAGCCCTATCTGAGCCTCTTACTATGGTCAGCGGCGTGCCTCAAGGGAGCATACTGGCACCACTCCTATTCAGTATATATACGAATGATCTCACCTCTGTACCACAGAAATGTATTGCAACGAGTTATGTGGACGACACCAAACTACTTATATCATTCAATCTGAGAGAGAGGACATCTACAATAACTGATATAGAAGAAGATTTATTTAACGTCAGCAAGTGGTGCTGTCAGAACCGCTTATTATTAAACCCAGATAAAACTAAACTCTTAGTATTTGGTAGTAAACAGAAGATAGCTGAACTAGAATATTTTAAGATTTCATTGCTAGGAAAGGAGCTGTTACCAGTATCCAGTGCCAAAGACTTGGGCGTGATCTTAGACACGAACTTAACCTACGACGAACACATTACTAAGACCGTTTCTTCATGCTTTTCTCGACTAGCACAAATAAACCGTGTTAAACACGCGTTTAATAAGAACACTTTAATTACTGTTATTAATACATTAGTATTTAGTAAGTTGCTTTACTGCTCGAATGTATGGGCAAATACATCTAATAGAAACATACGTAAGCTACAATCATGTCAAAACTATGCCTGTCGTATTGTTAGCGGGGCCAAAAAGTATAACCATATTACACCTATACTAAAAGAGCTAAATTGGCTCCCAGTAGATAAGCTAGTGTATTTTAGAAGTGCCACTCTGGCATTCAAATGTATGACTGATTCCGCACCAGGTTATTTAATATCTAAATTCACGAAGCGCTTCAATATTAGTGGTCGTGAAACTCGAAACTCGCAATTATTACAAATCCCCTTATTCAAATCTGCGAGTGGTCAGATAAGTTTTTATTACAGAACAGTAAAAATATGGAACTCACTAGATAATGAACTGAAATTAAGTAAAGACGTTTTAAGTTTCAAGCGAAAGCTGAAGAGCAAATTATATCAAACTCAAAATAGGTTAAATTAATAGATGTAATTCAAATTATCATGTACACTGTAGTTGTATTGTATTTGTATTTTGTCTTTGAAAAGCCTTTTTAAGGAAAGATAAATAAAGTATGAAGTATGAAGTATGAAGTATGGTCAGCGGTTCGAAATTTTCGGGATCGACCATTTTGTTTCTGTCATGTTGAGGTACAATAATGCCAAAAGGCAGTAATAACTGAACAATAGACAAGCATCTCGGTTAAATGTACTCATTGGCAAGTTAAACGTTGTACATAGTGTAAAAAAACTTTACAAAGTGTTGTTTAAAGCTTTTACTTCAATAAAGCGGTTTATATTGTAAAGCAACTTCTTGAATTATTGAAGCAACTTTTCTCCTTTTTGGGCAACTTTTTGAGCAACTTTTTCGAAATTTTTGAGCACAATCTATAAATGCCTAGCGGGGACGCTAAACAAGCAATTTTTTTTATCTGGCCTAATTTAGAGATTAACAATTTAAAAGACTATATCAATCGAGAAATAATACAAGTTAAAAGATTAAGATTAAAAATTAAAAAGGTTGTAATAAGCACTATAATATACTATATGTAATAAAATATAAAAATAGACTAAAACTGAAGTTTGCGAATATATTTCTGCATTAAATTTGTGCCGGCCATGGCTCTGATCTCGTTTGGTAGTTCGTTCCATAGTTTGACCGCGAAATATCGCCATGATCTTAAGCCAAATTTCGTTGTTTTGGCTTTGGCAGAGTCAAAATGTTATCGCCTAGAAATTCTTAATGACATTAAGTCCTTTATACATAATAGGGCTTTGTTGCTAAGACAGTTATTTATGGTAATCAACATGTCTTGCATACGTCGATGTCCTAGTGTCTGAGTGCCCATTCGTTTGAGCAATTCTTGGTATAATGTTGTTTGTCTTGCATACGTCGATGTCCTAGTGTCTGATTGCCCATTCGTTTGAGCAATTATTGGTATAATGATTGTTTGTCTTTGTAAACATTTTATTCAAATATTTTACAGTATTTCTGGCTAGTAAACGGAGTTCGCTACGCTCCCATACAAACCCTTATATTTTCGTAACTTGAGCTCGCTACGCTCCCATACAAACCCTTATATTTTCGTAACTTGCGCTTGGGCTGCCTGTGGCCGGTATGCAGCTTCGAGGCGCTTTTTATCGATGTGACCTCACTCGCCGCCGAAATTCGACAAGAAATTCGAATCGATTTCGCCTCTTCTTTCGGCCTGAAACGTGGATGAGAAGTGCTTACACATCTCTGGATTTGTGTGCCGAAAGCAGAGGCGAAATCGATTTGAATTTCTTGTCGAATGTTGGCGGCGAGTGAAGTCAAACAACCCTATTTTTTCGTGGAGCATGCGCAGTAAGAAACAAATGGGATCTGGGTACGAGCCGTTGCTTCTCAGGCAGCCCAAGCTCAAAGTTTGAAATTATTTGACAGTTGAAGTACGAAGGTTCAAACATCCAGAATATCTGGTATTTTATCGCACTACATGGCAAATGAATAACACAATAAACTTGCTTTGATGAAGATTATGTTATTGTGTCTTGAATTTGGGGGTTTGGGGGCCGATTTAACGAGTTTCTAGGAAACCTGGCCAAAGAGTACTTTTTGAAATTCGTTTGAAACCAGTTGTCTGCAGCAGCTTATCTAGCCATTTTAAGGCGCCTACTATGTCTAGACAGTTTTTTATTTAAATTAAAGACCCTGTGTCCGAGCCCATGGTGCTTTGCGCGCGCAAATCATTTCCGTAGGCTACGGAAATCAGAAAGATCGTTGTTGTTGTTATGTGACTCTCGAATCTTTCGAAATCCATCCCTAGTTTGGGCCATCGTGTAATTATTCATAGGTATATATGCTTAACTGACTTTCTTTTATCTTAACTTTTGAATATATTCTTTTTTAAATGAAACTTTAGTTCGAATATTTTTCGAATCCCGAACTAGAGTGGCGAGTAGAGGAATTCCGGCGAAAGGACCGAGACAGCGAGGCGAAGCGACTCGACAAATAATCCTTCAGCAGTCCACATTTTACTTTCTCTAGATCTACAAGAGAACACTTGTGGTTCAAAAGGACTACTACGTGAGTTTCCCGGGGATTTGCTGCACTAATGGACCGGCGGGCTTCGTTGGAAATACAAAGAACAAAGCATGCAACCACTTCTGGCATCAAGATAATTCGTAATTATAATTTCGCATGGCTAAGCTCCACTGAGGTGTTACGACGTATCTGTATATGTTTTTCATTTTTATTAGCAGAGAAAGCAATGTCCTTAACCTTTTTTTTCATCCTCCAGTAGGTTCAGAAAGTCTTGCTATCAAAACTACGATCACGGCTCAAAGTCCAATCTGCCGAGTTCAGCTGTTACTTCGCTGTGAGTTTGACTCGAGTCGACATTTCATTTTACACTCAAGATATATCATTCGCAAGGAAAGTAGAGATCTTCAAATACAGCTAAGCAATACTGGAAACATGAAAACAAGGTAGCAAGAGTATGTGTTTGCTTGTAGAGTTGTGAAAAGTCGCACTCGTGAACCTAATTAGAATCTAAAGACAGAACAACTGGCTTCCTGCCGATTACTGTTAAAATCATATTCGAAGCATCCGGAGAAAATTCGTGGGCTCGATTGGGTTTCTAATCCAGTAGAAATTATTAAATCCGTTATCCAAAGTATATGGGTACTTCTTTTATGAAACTTATAAACAATCGAGAGCATTTTAGTTCGCCTAAAAGCTGGCCTTTAATTTATGCGGCCGTTGATAAACAAACTAATCATAACATTGGCGCAAAGCACCATGGGCTCGGACACAGGGTCTTTAAGATGTTGTATTTACAAATGTGGCTGGCTCGCAGGTAGCTAGGTGCTAATCTAGGCGGGCCGCTGCTTACCCGAGCGCTTAATTAGTTTGCAATATGCACACCTGTGTTATGGACCAATCAGATTATGGACCAATCAGATTTAAAGGGGCTGGGTCAGCGCTCATTCGTTACCAGTCTATCGCACGGCCAAAGGCAATATTTGATTTCCGACTCCGGGAGTACGAAATCAAACCTCCCTCCGAAGGAACCTTTCAGGAATCCATTTCCATCGCTCTTATTTCGAACCTCTAAAACATTTTTTTTTGCAGGAACGTTTTGTTTAGCATTCATTCTAAATGTAGAGTATTTCATTTTTACATTTTTTGTTTGAAATTCTGATGAATGAAGGCTCTGGAGGAAGGGGAGGTAAACGAGTCGGGGCAGGAAGAAAGAAAACGCCTGCCGTGAGGCAATTGACGAAAAAAATAAATGACCGACACTGGAAAAGCCAACATGCTGCTATATACTTAAGCAAACAAATATTCAAAACCTGGCGGGAGCTAAAAGCCAAGGAACTTCGTGGCCGAGTCACTTCACTGAAGAGTAGTTGATTGAGATTGTTGCCACACGAAACGTTTAGTGTTTGACTCAAGGTATAACAAAAAGTAACGCCAGAAGATAAATAACATTGCCAAAAACCTTTTGCTAAAAAGCAATGTTTTATAAAACGGACAAAATGAAAGAAAAGAAAGAGTTTATTTTGCGACTTTTCTGAGCACAAGCCAAAACACACCAAAGCCAAGACAAACTCACCAGCCAAAACACACCAAAGCCAAGACAAAGGACAACCCGAACTCACCTGAAAACGTTTTCCAGAATCAAAACAAGGTAATAAAACATACCTGAAATTTAGCTGAACCTGCTACTTTGTCGGCTCTTCAAAAATAATTATTTAGGAAACGGCGAAGTTCGAGCCAAGCTATCTCACTGACTTTATTCCAGCGAAGCATTTATAAACACTTCACGAACGAACCAAGGCTTCACAACAATTATCATGAAAGGAGACGAATTCCAACTCTCTTTACAAGTCTTTAGAACTCCAAACGATGGGAGTTTTCCGTTCAGCAAGGCAAGGAACGACGACTAAATTTGAAAACCGTCCGTTCAGCGTTCAAGTCAACACGGGACCAAAACCATGTTTTGCAAAATTTGACGATTTTCACAAGAAATGGCGCCAGATTGTCCTAAGCGATGACAAGTAAACAATCCCTAGTATTACATTTGACGAGGTGAAGAGTTTTTGCACACATTTAGCCGGACTTTCATTGCTGTATTTTCGGATAAATCGAAGTGAACTTCCGTAACTGAATTTTACTTTCTTACACACAATCTACCCGCTAACATTGAAAGGGTTTCAATCTTACCCTCAACCAATCAGAAATGAGCTCTCATTGAACTGACCAATCAGATACAATGCTACTGTTGCTTGCGAAAGAAAACCATTGCGATCGCAGAAGAATTTTGAATATTTATGATATGCTAATTACCTCAAGAGCATACTTACTGCGCACGGGCACCAGGTGACCCAGCCCCTTTAAGTGACGTTTGTTGCATTTAAAAGCAATTCAGACAATACATTTGCCATGACTATCACTGACGCGCCAATTCACTAAAATTCTAACAATGGCTTTAATTGGGCAGAAAAATGAAACAAACGTATCGACGAGCTTGCATATTGGAAACTAATTAAGCGCTCGGGTAAGCAGACGTTACTTTTTTCTTCGAATTTATGAGTGAAAAACTACGTCTGCATTAGCAGGCTAGGTACTGGCCAGCGGAAATATCAAGCGTTGTATTTGAACAGCACTGCAGTAGTCTTTGGCAGGAGCCCATTACCAGGAGAATCTATTTGTTATGCATTCGTGAGACAGCATGTTCCCAGATCAGGCTATTTTTAGCCGCGAAAAACAATGAGAAGCCTTGTGAACAGTAATTTCAGTCAACAATGTACTAGGCAAACAATGCTTCCTGATGATTTATGAAATAGAGTTACTTACATACAATGAGAAAACCTAGTCATTGTGAAAAACAAAGCATTTTATCGGCCAACTGCTCAGGGGTACGAGATTTATTTACCTCGGCTGTTCTAAAAATAACCTGATCTGGGAAGGTGGTCTCACAGACCAAGTATGAGAGATGGACGCTCCTGTCACCACAGGTATCGAGACCTTTTTTTGAAATCTCGTTGGTTCATTAATAGGCTAACTAAATATGCCAATATGAATAGCGTGTTATGACGAGACCCTAGCTTGAAACTTGCCACCCTGGGAAATGCACAGCAGCGAAGAGTAGTGGCTACCAAAGGAGACCAAGAGTGGATCAGTAACACCCCAGGCTCATATTGGGGGGAGGGGGGCAGTATTTTTATGCAACAATGCACTACACAAACAATGCTTCCTAGTGATTTATGAAGAGCTATTGTTATTGCGTACAATGAGAAATCCTAGTCATGTGTAAAAAAAAAAAATTCGGCCTTTCGCTCGGGGGTTGGAATTCCAGTTGAATACAACTACCAGAATCCTTTTCGAATTATTTTTCTTATTCATATTTTTTTTAATCCTGAGAATACCAACACAATGGTCCAAAGTAAAAAAAACACTTAGTATTCTTGCTTTGGTAATGTTTCTCGTTTTATTTCAAACGTGTTGTACATATTATTGACGTCGAAAATATTACTCAAAGCACATCAACAAAGTACCAAGCATCACCTTCGGTGTTACGGTTTCACCGAAAACGGGAAAAGAGAAAGAGTAAACCACTGTCAAATTCAAGTTTATTTTCAAAGCGAAAGGCGTTTAAATACGAACAATCTGAAACCTGGCTCTCGCTTTTGGTATACGGGACGCCTCGACCCGTGCGGTTGTTTCTGTAAAAATGAGGCACAAACTTTAACCCTCGGGTAATTTTACCAGCTTCTGTATTGACAAAGCAGAGACTTTCTGTGAATACACTCGCAGTTCAGTAATCTCATTGGTATCGCAAACTATTTTAAAAGCGTCCGATATCTCGTGCAGTTAGAAACAAGTCAAATAAAATCCTCCATTCTCTCCAATGCTTGTCCAGCCTCGCCTAGTATATATATGGTTGAAGTTGAATGTGTCATAGTGTATCAGCTTTCATCCTTCTTCTTATCCTCGCTGTCGGCACTTGTTGAGTCAGAGCCCCCCTCACTGCCAGTTCCCTCACGTTCAGCGGCCATCTGAGGTGAGATACAAATTACGACAATCAGTAGGGTGGGGTGAGGGTAAACGTCAACTTCTCCAGAACACAAAGTGCACTTCTTCTCCCCCATCTTCACCCCCATAAAAACCTGGAAAAAGTATTGACATGCATGCGCAGAACGTAATAATAGGAAGGGAAAACCGTTAGTTGCTTGGCAAATAATAATAGTGACCATTTATATTAATAAAATAGATTCGATAGTACGCGCGCTCTGACTGGCTGAAAGCCGTGTTTCTTAACTCTATAGAAACATAGAAAGTTGAGCGCGCGCTCAGTTTTGATTGCGTGGTTAGGAGAATTTATATTTTTGTGATACTAATAAATGCGTGATTTTCCATTGTTGTACTTATTTTCTGTGGGTTATTATATAAAGGAAATAGAAAACATTTTCCCCTGGTTTCTATAGAGTTCTAGAAACACTTGTGGAAGTTTGGAAGAACTCGAAATAGCTATGGAAACACTAGCCTGATTTTCAGACTGTACGAGGTCTATATAGTCAAGGTTAGAAAACCACAGCAAAAACCGTGTACAATCAATCCTGCCAGACGTTAGAAGAAAATATAATGATAAAGTGTCCGAAGACTACTGCAATGCTGATCAAATACGCTTGTCGAGGTATATACGATATTTCGGCTGGCCAGTACCAGCCTTCTTCAGGTTCAGTATTTTACAGTGGAGGTCACAAATGGATACAAGGCTTATATAAATTGTTAATTACGTAACTATGAGGTCGTACGAGGTCGTCCGCTCACTTCCTCCCCCTCCCCGTCTGATGGACTTCATAGACTTTCATGTTCTTGACATCATCAACCTTTGTTTTTACAATAAGCCAATATATGAACACGCGTAAGAATTGAAGCGTGAAATGCAAAACAGTCGGGCAGTAGAGGCTTTTACTAGTTGGATCTATCAGCTTTCATGCACTGGAAAAAACATTCTACAGCTTCAAATTTCTGTCGATTTCTCAGAATGGTATCCTGTATGAGCTGCTGTGGTTCTTTGGAGAGCAGGAACTTTTTAAACGGAAGTTTGCGTGCAGTATTTGCAACAAGAAATATCAGCCTCGATTCCATGCCGTAAAGTTTATTACTGTGATCTTAGAACTTTCACGTTTTTCTTTTTAAAAGTTTTGAAGTTTGATATGTATGTCGATTAGTCACACAAGACCCTAAAGTTGTCCTAGGGTATTTTTTTTTGGTATCAGAGGTTGTTTTAACCGGACTTTCTGTGCAAAGTTTAGATGCCATTGCCGTACATGAAGTGCCATGAAACCTTTTCCATAACATACTCAGTATGTGAGTTCACTCCTGCTGGGAAAAATCATAATATTCCATGAAAGATTTGGTCTTCTAAAACCCAAAAACCTAGGAGAATGTTTGAGATCTATTGAATGCATGAGATTTATATAAGCGGAGGAAGATTAGTGATTTCCCAAAGCCCGTACGTAGATTCACAAACACATCGTTTCAATGAATACACGATTCCAATGCTTTCTTCTGCTCTGGATATAACTTCGAAATCCTGAAAACTTTACAACTTCGGGTGACACACTGCTCAAGTTCTTCCCCAACGCCATTTAGAAAACTATGCGAACACATTCCTTAAATTCCAGACTTTGCCAAAAGTGTAAAGTTCGCTCTGATTGGTTGAAATTATGACGTCAGGAACATGAAAGTCTATGAAGTCCATCAGACGGGGAGGGGGAGTAAGTAAGCGGACGACCTCGTACCGTCTGAAAATCAGGCTATGGAAACACTCGCCCTTCGGGCTCGTGTTCCCACTGCCATTTCTCGTTCTCCCAAACTCCCACGCGTGTTTCTATAACTCTACAGAAACACGGGAAATGTTTTCTATTTCTTAAATAGTGACCATTTATATAGCGCTAATTACTTAAAGTCCATTAACGCTTCCCATTAATAATTGGCCAAGAAACTGCCTTAACAATATCTAACGCCAGCCTTATCACGCTATCGGCTGGGCATGTCTCCCCCCATTTACCGCATCCAAATCGCGCTGGTATATCACTGAGCGAAGAGCGACAATAACTATAAGAACCAATCCCATTGCAGAACGAAAACAAAGCATTTCAACATATTATTTTAACCAATCAGAGTAGAGTACAAACAAAAGCATTTCAACACTGCAGAATGAAAACAAAGCATTTCAACATATTATTTTAACCAATCAGAGTAGAGTACAAACAAAAGCATTTCAACACTGCAGAACGAAAACAAAGCATTTCAACATATTATTTTAACCAATCAGAGTAGAGTACAAACAAAAGCATTTCAACACTCCAGAACGAAAACAAAGCATTTCAACACATTATTATAACCAATCAGAGTAGAGTACAAGACAATAGCATTTCAACACTGCAGAACGAAAACAAAGCATTTCAATATATTATTTTAACCAATCAGAGTAGAGTACAAGACAATAGCATTTCAACTTTCAGTAGTCACACTGTAATTAGACACTACACTTGAAAACACACCTTTTTGTAAGCTATTTCGAATAACTTGAGTGACTTCTGTTGAAGTTCACTGTACACCTGTCTGATAGACTCGGCAGTCTCGTTCTCCTTATTGGCCAGCACTTCACGCACTTTGGTAATTTCTTCCTTTAACTGTGCAGCCTAAGAAGAACGGTAACACTATTATGAGTTATATAACAGTCCGCACAGCCAAATAGCTCAGGTTGTGGGTTCTAATCGCAAAGAATGTGATATAAAGTGGTAAGCTGTAGTGCTAAGTGGTTCTAATCACGGCCGTGCCCCAATGGCAGGTCAGAATTGTAGCAGAGCGCGGCCAGCTGTCCCAAAGATTGCAATGGTTGGAGTAGGTCAGAAATGTCTTAGTTTCTGTCGTACAGCACTGCATGTTGCGTTCTTGTATCAAGGAAATTAATGTTATTTTTCTTGTCGACTGTAGATTTTCTCTTTCAGTGACAAGCTAGTTCTTGTTGGAGTAAAACATCAATGTCTGTATCACTGTGTTTTAATAATCCCACACCCCAGGGGTGAAATATCACAATAAAACTGTACAATGCTTGCCAACCATCTCATCATTGTGGGACTCGGTTGTTTACTGTGCACGCATGTCTGTGATGCAAACAATAGCACCAAACTCTAATTTGGACACTTTAAAAAAAATTCTTAATTTCTTCTTACAGTAAAGATTACTTCCAAATCACTTTATTCTTCCCAAAGTCAGCACTGAAAGATTTAAAAGATCGTTTTTTTAACAGATGTCTTTTTCAATTAATATAACAACAATTATTAGCAGAATATTTGTGGCAATTATTACTATATTTTACATTACAATATATTTATTTATCGAGTTATTTACATAGTTCTATTTTACATTATTATATATATACACATATCATTATTACATGTAAACTCACACGTCTGATGTGTAGTATTAATAAAGACTATTATTATTATTATTATTACTTTGTTGATCATTAATTACTTTTAATTCATCACTTCAAAATAAAAGTTATATCGTACAAGAAAAATAATTCCGAGTCCAAATCATTTCGGTTGGGCATCCTAATCGAAGAATACGGAAATACAAAAGATGTCTGTATCTCACCTCTTCTGAAGGCAATTGATCCTTGAACTCCTCCATCTTGGTCTCTGTGTCGTGAATCATTCCCTCAGCCTGATTAAGTGCTTCTGTAGTTTCCTGACGACATCAGTACAATAAATAAACCAGCTGACTAAGAAGTACACTAAGACCAAATGTCGAGGAATCTAAGTCCCAGATTAACTCACTGGATATTTAACCATGTCTAAATTACATTTCAAAAACTCATGAATAATTAATGAGCATTTTGTCCAATCAGATGAAGCAAATCAGTCACGTGCATGCTCCTTTATACCTGATAAAATCTCATCATTCTAAAAGGCCCGCGGAGGGATTTGAATTCTGTCCCAGAGGGAAACGGGGTTAATGATTGAGACAATGGAATTTCTATTGATGTTTCAGCTTTCTCACTGAATTGCTAATTAGGATGAACGTTTTATATAAAGAATATTAATGAACATGAAATTTTATATAAAGTTTCATCCTAATTAAGAATTCACTGATAAAGACCCAAAGATAGCAAAAAGTACACGGAACATAAGGTACCTAGATAATAAATTTTGCACTCAATTTACTAATATCAGCAGACTACTGAGATACACAGATAATATTTTTAAAATGAAGTTATCCAACTACCATTACTTGTTTACCGAGCCACTGTTTAGTTCCAATTATTAAACCAAACTCAAAGCCGTAAAATTATAAAAATGTGCATTAAACTTACATATTTTGTGCCGGAGTCAAAAATTTAGAGTCTGCCGTCATGTCAGTCACATCGTTTTCCAAGTCTTGAACTTTATCGAGGTAAACCACGACACCAAATCCTTCAAGTGCAGATTCTTCTTGCCGATTGCGAAACGCCGCTTCAAACAACATAGTATGGTAATTTCTTCATGTCATTCCCTTGAGATGTTCGTAATTGCAGGCGGTGATTACTCGAATATTTTGCATGGCGTTGTGAATACAAAGGTTCAATGGTTCATTAAGTAACCATTCCCTTGAGATGTGCGTCTTTCTTTCATTGCATTCTTAAAGCGTTTTTGAAGCCGTTTAAAACACTCACAGCACGTGTTTTATCAAGTCTAAAAATTCTCGGGCTTTGCCCTCGAATTTTTAAACTTGATAAAACACTGCTGTTCGTGTTTTAAACAGTACGTAGTCTCAAATAAATTAACAGGGCCACTATCACGGTATACATGTTGTATGTGTGATCTAACAATTTTCAACCTATTATTCTGTGCAGCTTTTTTTTTTAAACAAAAAAAGGTAGTTCCCAGTCTCACAGCAACCCCCCTCCTTCCTGAATTTAAAAACATAAGGAGAGTGGACAAGTACATAATCCAGAATTAAACATGTTTCGTATGGCTGGTTAGCAAACCAGGTAATCATGTTTCAAGTTTCAGTAAAACAAAACTACAAAAATAACACCCTGAGATCGAAGAGAAATACCATGTGAATGTCCTGACATTCTTTTCAGACACTTTAATAAAGGCAAAGATTGAACTGGATTACAAAAGCTTATTCTCTATTACAAGTGAACCGATGTCAAGTTTGTCTAAATTTCTCTTAAAAGCAGACTTTTCATCCACTCGAATCTTTACCATCCTTCATTAAAATTGTCTCCAATTTTACTCTGCTAATCTGAGTCATTTTCGTCACGAGAAAGCGTACCATTTGAGGTTAACAGTGCCCCTTTAAATGTTGCTATTTATTAGGATTACCACTGCTTCAATTTACATGCCATGAACTGTTTGTTACTCAGTTTGACTTGCCTTTTCTGCATCTGGCCACCCATGAAGGGCTTGTTTGATACCCTATTCAAAATCTGACAATACAAGGTGCAAGGTTTGGAATTCCTTCAAGTTAATTTTACCTTTTTCTGTTTATCTGATTCAGCATATTTCTCTGCCTCTTTTATCATATTCTCTATAGCATCCTTGCTAAGGCCTCCAGATGACTGAATAATAACTAAGAAAAAATGGAAAATATAACTGGGAAACAATGACTATTACATGCCTCGAAATTTAAGACAATATTCATTTCACAAGTAAAAGGGTAATACAGCTTACCAGATAGTAAATGCCAATACAGTCTGTCTGCTCATATTGTATCTATTACTTAAAGGGCCTATGTCATGGTACTGCACATGTATCGAGTAATCGCTCGGTTGGTGGCTGTGAATTGGATACAAACAGTTAAACTTCCCTCCCTCAATGCTTGATTGAAAGGATTTTCAATATTTTCCCTGGAGACTGTTTATATACATGTACACTATTTGGTAGTCATTTTTGCATATTTGCTTTGATTTTAAGCATCCCACATGGCCGAGAGGTTTGTTAGTTCATATCAAAATCGGTGGAAATTAATAGCTGTTTCCGGCCCGGAACGCAAATATAAAGTCTATTACTGTGACACAGCCCCTTTAAGAAAACTATATACACTGTAGATGTATTGTGCATACTTAAACTCATGATGTAACATATTTCATTGAATTTGTGACTTCACATGCAAAAATGGAAGTGCACATAGACTTACTTTGTTGTTCTCTGCCAGTTCCCTTATCCCGTGCAGACACATTGACAATACCATTGGCATCAATATCAAAAGCCACTTCAACTTGGGGAACACCCCTCGGAGCAGGAGGAATGCCAACCTTATAAGAATTTAATCGATTGCAACAAATTAATAAAAGCCACAAAAGAATGTTAGAACTGACACTACAAAATATTAACAAATAAATCACTTGTGTACCAGTTGGAATTGTCCCAAGAGTTTGTTGTCTGTGGCCATGTCTCTCTCTCCTTGGAATACCTTGATTTCTACTTGAGTCTGGCCATCGGCAGCTGTTGAGAATACCTATGGACATATAGCAGGTACAGTACTTTATGTAGACTTTCTCAAAGTCCTTCTTAGCCCCCTGTACAAAGGACTTTTCCCACTTGCAGCGCGCCAAATTTACCGGTTGATTTTTCACCCGGAGGCGTGGCTTATGACGTACTAAGGTTTGCCCAATCACAAAGTGTCAATTCTTCAGGCATTGTATGTTGACGTGTCAAGTTTATAGTCTACCGTGAATGTGGTATTTACAATTTGATTGTACTCAGAAAGAGATTGTCAAAGGCGCGAAATGTAAGCTCCGCCCCTGAAATGTGTTTTCGCGCCAAAACATAATCCCCCGATTCAATTTCCTGCAAGTGAAACAAGTCGAACTCGCCTCTCGCTTCAATTCTCGCACTCGCTTTTTGACCCAGTAATCGCTTACCCAGTGACTCAGCGAGTTCGACTTGGAGCAAGTCTATACTTTATGTAGAGTACAACGTTAACATGTTTTGTCAAATCTAAAGATCCTTTAAACTGCATTCAGATTACGGCATCAACACTGACAGTATGCTTCATGTATAGTGGAGCAGGAATTTAAAATTCAATTAAAGGAGAGAAAATAAAGATTTACATGACTTGGGAGGTTAGGTTTGAAGATTTAATTGTTTAGAGTGAAAAACTAGAGGGGAAATCAGATTTAAAGTCTTTAAATTAATAATGAATAAATCAACAAATCAAAACGAAATGGATCCAGTTGCCTATACAAAAATGTATGTACTGTATATGTACATCACTCCTAATAATAATAATAATAATAATAACAACAACAACAACAACAACAACAATGATGATAATAATAATATTGCAGGCTGAATATACATGTATGGCAGCTTTAAAGCTGAGTTGTACCATCATTTACTCCTCACACACTCCCCACTACATGTACATTAACAGTTTTGGGCACACAACTCTCGACTCACATGTTGATATTTATGGAGGGAAGAAACCATAGAATGCAGATAATGAATCAGAAACAAGAGCTGGGGAATCCAACCCAGGACCACAGCTCAGTGAAGTGTTTTACAACTGCGGCAACCTGCATCTCCGATCTAATTTCCACGGAAAAGCAGCAAGAATTTTGTAACACAGCCTCTATAAAATGCATACATGTACAAGCAATCTTTTTTGGTCATTAATGCTTACTATTCCTTTTATTTTACCTGGCCCTTCTTGGTGGGGATGGTTGTATTCCTACTAATCAGCTTAGTAAACACACCACCCAGTGTCTCAATACCTAATGACAGTGGTGTCACATCCAGTAACAGTACATCCTTGACATCACCAGCTAGTACACCACCCTGAACTGCCGCACCAATGGCAACAGCTTCGTCAGGGTTGACAGCCTTGCTGGGCTGTCTGCCGAAGATTTCTTGAACAGTCTGTTGAACCTGATTGCATAAAATTTATATTAAAAGGAATTTTCAGGAAAACAGCAAGAAGCAATTTGTCAAATTCAGCATTATTTTTATTTAATCACATTTTACATGATATCAAATAGTATCAAGACCAAGGTGTGTGAACTAGACTAGGGTAAACACCCGTAGATAAGCCGCACCTTTTCACCCAAAATTTTCGTTCAAAATCGGGGGTGCGGCTTATCTACGGGAACACCTAGAAAGGAGACCCAACATTAACATATATTTACATATCATGAACCTGTATGAAGCTTTTATTATGCGACGGTGCGTATATTACAATCAGGTTCAAATTGCATCCGATCGTGTAATATAGCAATTTAAGCATAATCATTGATAAAAACACGCAGTTTGAAAGAATTAAAGCAAAAACCCCTTCTAAGACCCACCTTAGACCTAATATGTTAGAATTTCATGAATATTTAAACGTGATTAAGCTTATTTACCTCCCAAAACATGCTGATTCGCAGCGGTTGTCAAAGCAGGCATCTAAACAACCAGGCATTCTTCGCAATTTTACACGTGGGAGATTGGCACTAGTTAATGAAAATCCAAGATGGCGGACCTCAAACCTACTCGTGCAATGCCAGAAAACCTTTCTTGCTCTAGCGATTAAAGAAAAGCGGTTCCTTGGAATTGTTGTTAGTTAATGGGAGAATAAAAGCGGAATAATTCTGGAGTGATTTAAAGACTGCAGGTTAAAATATTATACACAAGAAATGACAAGGCAAGTTGAACCATATTCGATCGAATTAAAGTTGAGATTATGTATTTATGACAATCTGATGAAGTTTTGCTTCAAGTACGAGCGTTTATGAACTCCAACAAAAGATTATTCTTTTTTTTGGAAGAGGTTTGGCATCAAGTACAAGCTTGAACGCAGACAAAAGAATTTCTATTTTTGGGGGGGGATTTTTCAAAAAAAGTTTTTCCTAAATTCAAGCTTCAAAACTTGGGGTGCGGCTTATCTACGGGTGCTTACGTTAATAATAATAATAACTGCTTGCAAGTCCCTTCTATTCGGCTGCAATATTATTTCTTTAAATGGCTAAACACTACTTGCCTAGAAGAAACAGGGAAGAAAGGAGAGAAACATAAACTTTATGATATTATTGAAGATCAAGAATCAAAGCGATGTTGTGAACTCGATCACTCTCCTATGCACTGTAGTAGATCAAGAATCCAAACTGATTGTTGTAGATGAACTCGGCAAAATCTTGCACAAAGAGCATTCATGTTACTGACAGTTTGATGCAAAGTTCAAACCAAGAATGGAGTGCTTAAGAACTAGCAGTTGCTGCAAATCTATTGTTTAAGTCTGGCAATCTATATATATAAGCTCATTTGAGGGCAGCAATCTGTTTCACTTGCATGAATGCTATATAGCTTTACACTCGACTGTGATTACTGAGTTCTGCCAAATATTACAAGTCATTTTGACAAGCTGCTGACAGATCTGTAAAAACTGACCAATGGTACAGTGTATTTCCCATTGCTGGGCCGACAGGGAATTCAAGGTCAGATTTACAAAAGAGCCAGCAGTCCCTACTTATAGACACAGCCATGTTGAACTTAATGTGTGCCATGTCTAGCCATCGTTAAAAAGAAAAGAAAAAACATCACTTTATTTACAGCCTGAGGGTACCACGTTAACATGTAGCTCAGTAATCTTCCACATGGCCCTCTATTGACTTAGCCCTATGATCCTATGTCCTTATCTGAGAAGACGTATAGGTCTAACCATTTACTGTTGGATTATGTAAAGACCTTCTACTCAGTTATTTTAAGACCTAAGCATTAGCCATCTTGAATCATATTGAACCATGTTCAGCCATTCTAAAATATAGCGGAATAGAAGAAACTTGCTAGCAGTCTATTATTACACTGTCACATGTAGACCAAGGTCGTGATCATTTTTGATATCATGCAAAAGATGAATCCAATACCATTGTAACTGTTTTATTCATTTTCTAAACCTAAGCTTGGTGACTGCTGTGCCATGAATCCTCCTTGATATTTCTCCAACTTTGACAGTGGACATCTCAGACAGCACTTACAGTGTGACTACTGAAACCACTTAGACAACAAGAACCAATCACGATGCAGAATGAAAACAATGCATTCCAACTTATGGTTACTTGAGCCAATCAGTGTTGATTACAAGACAATAGCATTTCAACTTATGGTTACTTGAGCCAATCAGTGTTGATTACAAGACAATAGCATTTCAACTTATGGTTACTTGAGCCAATCAGTATCAATAACAAGACAATAGCATTTCAACTTATGGTTACTTGAGCCAATCAGTGTTGATTACAAGACTATAGCATTCCAACTTATGGTTACTTGAGCCAATCAGTATCAATAACAAGACTATAGCATTTCAACTTACGGTTACTTGAGCCAATCAGTGTTGATTACAAGACAATAGCATTTCAACTTATGGCTACTTGAGCCAATCAGTGTTGATTACAAGACTATAGCATTCCAACTTATGGTTACTTGAGTACAAGACTATAGTATTTCAACTTATGGTTACTTGAGCCAATCAGTGTTGATTACAAGACTATAGCATTCCAACTTATGGTTACTTGACCCAATCAGTATCAATAACAAGACAATAGCATTTCAACTTATGGTTACTTGAGCCAATCAGTGTTGATTACAAGACAATAGCATTTCAACTTACGGTTACTTGAGCCAATCAGTATCAATAACAAGACAATAGCATTTCAACTTATGGTTACTTGAGCCAATCAGTGTTTATTACAAAACTTAGCATTTCAAAGTATGGTTACTTGAGCCATTGAATCAGTGTTGATTACAAGACAATAGCATTTTAACTTATGGTTACTTGAGCCAATCAGTGTTGAGTACAAGACTATAGTATTTCAACTTATGGTTACTTGAGCCAATCAGTGTTGATTACAAGACTATAGCATTCCAACTTATGGTTACTTGACCCAATCAGTATCAATAACAAGACAATAGCATTTCAACTTATGGTTACTTGACCCAATCAGTATCAATAACAAGACAATAGCATTTCAACTTATGGTTACTTGAGCCAATCAGTGTTGATTACAAGACAATAGCATTTCAACTTACGGTTACTTGAACCAATCAGTATCAATAACAAGACAATAGCATTTCAACTTATGGTTACTTGAGCCAATCAGTGTTTATTACAAAACTTAGCATTTCAAAGTATGGTTACTTGAGCCATTGAATCAGTGTTGATTACAAGACAATAGCATTTTAACTTATGGTTACTTGAGCCAATCAGTGTTGAGTACAAGACTATAGTATTTCAACTTATGGTTACTTGAGCCAATCAGTGTTGATTACAAGACTACAGCATTTCAACTTATGGTTACTTGAGCCAATCAGTGTTGATTACAAGACTATAGAATTTCGACTTGCTCAAGCTTTGATCTGGTACATGTAAAAGGCAAATTCGGCCGACTATATGTGCATGTAGTTCTGAATTAAGTCAAATCAATTATCATGGATATGTTACATGTAGGATTTATAGTTTGGAATGCTTTATTTTCATTTTCAATGTGTTTAGTTCTCTGACATTGTCTACAATGTAAGTGGGCCAGGATTCATTAGTCACACTGTAAGGCATATTCAAGCAAAATAGTATAATTTGGGGATCTGCTCGTTGCTACACCCTATTGTCTTTTGCTCTGACAGTTCTTTGGCAAACCATTACTTAATAATTATAGAAATAATAAGTACATTTACACATACTTTAGGCATCCTTGTCATTCCACCCACAAGCAGGACATCACCAATATCGCTTTTGTTAATCTCGGCATCCTGTAGACACTTCTTACAAGGACCGACTGTCCTATTAATGAGCTCACTAACAAGTGACTCAAACTTTGACCTTGAGAGCTTGATGTTCAAGTGCTTAGGGCCACTGGCATCAACTGTAATGTATGGAAGATTGATGTCAGTCTGTAAAAGAAAATTAATGGTTAAAATGGTTTTTAAATTTTCTTAACATGCTCAGAGCACATTAGTAATATCTTACACTGTATATATAACAAAGTTTGAAAACTAATTAAAATACATTTATAATATAAAGTACTGTTACACTAGGCAACATGTCTCTCTTTTGTTGCGACTCAAGTTGCATGAGAATTTGCATAGTGTAACAATGATACAAAAATGTACCAAAAATTCAACACGACTTGCAAGATTTTGTTGTTGCAGCAAGCAGTTGCAAGAACCAAGTTCTTTTTGCAACATTGTGGCAACACTGCAACAAAAACAATTATTGTTTTTAAACTTGTTTTAAAACAGTTTGTGTGACCAGCCACAAAAATGTTCATTTCATAAATCTGTAACTGTGCCAGTCCTCGGTCACCTTCATGAGACAAGTTGCATGAAACATTGCCTATTGTAACAAGCACCTTCAGAGTTCTTACTCAGAGAATACAAGAGTATATTTTAAATAGCTGGAAAATAGGCAAAGACCATGAGAGTGTTCAGTTTTGGACCAGCTCAAACTTGAGGTTTAGGCGCTGACATTAAAAACCGGTTGATTAAACTACATTTACCGTAAATACCTGCATAAAATTGTAGGCCACACTTTCTTGGACATGTAGTTAATTAGCCATCAAAATAAAAATGTTTTTGTTAATAATACAAAATAAAGAAATTGAATCTGAATCTGCTTAAAAAATAATGGCAAAACCTTATGTGCTGTATTCAATAACAAAATGCCAAGTAAACAGTTGTTTGCAAATGTGTAAAGTATATTATCAGCATTACAAAAGTAGGGAGAAGAACAAAAGATAAAATGGCAATCAGTTTGTAATTGAATGTATATCCAATACAACATGCTACATGTAGTTTACACTGTCACATGCTCAAATATGTAGTAATAACCTGTATTATAAAGGCTTAATTTACCTGTACAGATGCTGAGAGTTCAATCTTGGCCTTCTCTGCTGCCTCTCTCAGTCTTTGTAGGGCCATGTTGTCTTTTGACAGATCGACACCACTCTGCAGAGAAGATACAAAGTAAAAATGAGTGGGGCAAAAAGACAAAAAAGAAAAAAAAAATTTGCTTGCCACAAGAACAACCAACTCTCCATATTTGCTGCAATAAGGTTAATGACTGAGGAATGAAATAAGTGGAAAATGTATTTATCACACACTATTGAGGCCTGCATGTCTACCCACCCACCCAGAAAATCAAGTTTCTGTTACGTTGTGATGAGCATCCCACTACATTGTACATGTAGTTCTATAACCACTGATTGTCATGAATAAAGGTCAGGTTGTGGCAGTCTGCTTGACCTACGTACATGTAGACGAGTGTTACATGAGAACAAATTATCATCTTCGGAGCTAATATTTCAGAACCTCATTCTAGATAGATCGTTTATTACAAATATTTCTCACTTACAGCAAAAACTGAATTACGGAGATTTACATTAATATGGTTCTAGATAAGTTAACTAAGTTTTAAGAAGGATATACTATATACTGCTCTAATTAAACTAATGCTATATTACAATTAAAAATTTATAAATACATCGATTGTAGTTACTTACAATTGTTATTGTAATCATTGGCGCCCGATATTATAAAGGTGTTTCTATATCTATTAGTTCTACATGATGGTATACACATAGGATTTCTACTCCTTAAGGTATTAACAGTTGGGCGCGTTGCATTAAATGGTAGGAGGCCATATAGATTTCCCTCTGGATGCGACAGTATCCTCCGAAATAAACTCTGGCAGAGTTGTGACCTACGGTCCGCAAGACTACATAGACCAGAAAAGTTAAGCTGGTCAGAGTACGAAAGATCGTATCCATATATAATGCGTAGGGCTCGTTTTTGTATTTGTTCAAGTGAACAGCTAAGATAATCTGGGAGACTAATGAAATACCGGGCTGGCATATAACAACACAGATTGAATACAGGCAGTATAAAATTGGACAAGTTCGTCTGCAGAAACATTAGCGCGCTTAAGCTGAACTAGGAAGTATAGTCTCTTTGACGCTTTTTTGATGGTGTCCGAAATATGAGAGTTCCATTTAAGATTATTCTGTAATGTTACACCTAGAATTTTAATTTTGTCCACTTCACCAAGAGTTGCCTCCCCTACCGTAACGGTGTCATAAATTCTCGGTGTTCTAGAGAACGAGATTTTGAGTTCTTTACATTTCTTTGGATGCAATTCAAATCTGTTCTCTTTAGACCACTGATCTACACGATTAATTATCTCCTGTGCGTGGCTGCATTAGTTCTTTTTTATTACTTCGTGAATCGTGGTATCGTCTACATATTTGAAAATACCATTTGCGGATGGGGCATTCAGATCATTGATCATAACTACATGTATGAATAGCCAGGGGCCTAATTTGGTACCCTGAGGTACCCCTGCCGGCACTGACTCCCACTCTGAGAAGCAATCACTTGCAAGCTCATAAAAGCTCATAAAAGCTCATAAAAGCAAGAGGGCTAAAGTGAACAATCTGCACCGAAAAAAAGTGGTCGGCCGACCACTTACCAACCACTTACCAACAATACTTGAGAAATGTAGTTTAGATGGTTTCCTCTGCCATTTATGCATTGGAAAATCGCTTACTACAATGTATGTCGTAGATAGTTGGATATTGATGAAAATAGTGTACTCATTATATTTATCTCTTCTTCTTTGCTCTTCTTCTTTGCAGCTAGCATTCATTCCGTGAATTAGCGAACCCACGGCATCTTGGATTCCCATCTAGCCATTTAGTAACACAGGCAGCCCGCAGCAAATAAACATACCGCTATCTCGCAAACTGCGGCACACTGCAGCAAATACGTGCTTGGCCAGTACTTTTTCTCTCGTTCAGATGTGATGCTGCCTCAAAATCCTCTTGGTAACATTTATCAAAGTCTTCAGGAGATGTGCTATCCCAATCTCTCAGCTCTACCTTCCCTTACGAACACGCTTTTTAATATGTGATTACTACTAGTTATTAGCATAAGCGTGCCGCAAAGAATTTTTTTTTTTTTTATTAAAACCAATTAATGTCAGGTTAGGACTAGTAACAAGTGATGCCGGGTTTATGGTGTCGGGTTTATGCTTGTGAAGAACTATCAATGTTATTGTTGGCCCTCATTGTTTCAAGAATACTAAAGTGTTGTGAAACTATCTTAAGAAGCTATTAAGTGTTCTTATATGGTATTTTATTTCAACTGGACCTAGTGAAGAAATGACAAACACGTAATTTCCGAGTTCACAAGTTACAGACCACTTACCAACCACTTACCGACACAGTTTTACCGACCACTTACCGACCACTATTTTTCGGTGCAGATTGTTCACTTTAGCCAAGCAAGAGAGCAGAAGATTTGTAAGATTCATAACATTAAGAAAATTGAAAGTGTGTCTGGCCTAATAGAACCTCTGCTGGGATTCTGTGCTTAAAAAAATGAAAATGTGGTATCCCAGGATGCAATAGTGCACCCAGGATACCTCTAACAGATGCAATAATAATATTAATCCATTTTTTTATTTATTTAACACAACTTTTCTGTTACAAAATTAAAGAAAACTGAAGAATAAGGCTGCTCAGAAATATAAAAGGCTACTCAGAAAAAAAGGAGAGGGCAGAGTGTTTTGAACTTAAAACTAAAACATAATGAAATACCAACCTCTCTCTTGAATTCAGTTATGAGATACTGTAGTATACAGTGATCAAAGTCCTCTCCACCAAGATATGTATCGCCATTGGTGGATTTGACTTCAAAAACTCCCTTCTGGATCTCGAGAATGGAGATATCAAAAGTACCACCACCAAGATCATAAACTGCAATACTGTGAAGATTATAGAAGGCATTTAGAAAAAAATATCAGTGCCTATTCCAAAATTTATCACAACAAAAAAATAATTAATATTGTCAGACTTTAGTTTCTTCTCCCAACTGAAGAGTTCTCCAGCCAAAAAAATATAGTACCCCTTCAGGTGTCTTGCTTACATTTTATCCTCCGTCTTTTCCATGCCATAAGCAAGAGCTGCTGCTGTGGGTTCATTGATAACTCTCAGAACATTGAGACCTGCAATTTGGCCAGCATCCTTGGTTGCCTACGAATGAGAAAGAATGATACCCAAATATGAATACCAGTACACCAAAGGAAGAAACAAATGAAGGTAAAAAAATTCTGATAAATTTTCTGGAACGAGTTACCGACTGCCGACAGAGAAAAGTATTGGTAAAGACGTTAAAATTCACTCTAATTCACTGAAATTGCGTACAGACGCAGCCAAGGAAAATATAAGTTTCATTATTAAATTTATTGTGCTATTTTATCAAAATTCTACATGCAAATATCCTCCTACAAACCTCATATGTATGCAGGAACATTTCAATCAATGTTGCAAAACATATTATTTTTATTTATCCCACCATGCAAGTTTACTTGTTTATTGTGCATTTTTGCCTTACTACATGTACAATGTAGTACTCAAAGCACAATTAAGACACAAGACTGAATTTTCCTTCCTCCATTTTGATAATTTGTGTTGGAAGAGGTCAAGACTCTGATGTCATGATAGTTTTGTTAGAATGCAAACATATCTTAAAAAATAATAGATCAAATAAAACTTTTAAGTTTTATGTGTTCCATTTGACATGTTAAAATAATCTACCGATTGTTTTCGCGCTTTATTTGGTATTGTAGCTTGGACGGATGTGCGAGTGACCAATATACATGTATATTCCAACGGATGTACAATGTAGAAAAGGTAACAAAGAACTTGGCGAATATTGATTGAATAATGCGGAATCAGGTAAGAAAATCGATAATATTGATTTGTTAACACCTTACAGATTGAGTGAGTGAGTAAGTGACATGATTTCCCCCATACCAATCACAATATCCACAACTTAGTTAAAAATGTAGAGTTGTCTTCTTTATTTAACAGTGTCATTTCTAACACTTCAAAACCAACTTCTCAACATTCAAGAAAATAAAAACCTGGCAAGACTTGTCCCGCTAATACTGACAGCAAAAGTTTATTTTCACTTCACACTTTTACATATGACATATGGCCCAACAATGAGACAAATGTACTGTTGGCAGCAAATTAAATGAATGAACCAATCACTATTTACACGAGCATTACGATGTATATTCACCTGTCTTTGCGAGTCATTGAAGTATGCAGGCACTGTAACAACAGCATTGGTGATACTTGTTCCCAAGTAACTCTCTGCAGTTTCCTTCATCTTCATAAGTACAAAGGCACCAATTTGACTTGGTGAATAAAGCTGGCCATTCACTTCAAACCAAGCATCCCCATTCGAGGACCTTACAATCTTGTAGGCAATGTTTTTTCTGTACAAAATTATTATAAATCACTAATTTATTTCATAATTTATAGTCAAACAACAACATTATCATCAGTTAAAATTTGTATGTTAAAAGTACAAACTGGTATTCAAAATATACAGCAAGGCACTGTTTAGAAACCTTTTTCTCATAGTAACCCTTATACATACAATATATAAGTGCCTATTCAGTGTCTTTAAAAAAATAACTGCAAAAAATTCAACAACAGTCCAGGCTTGTATTCAAAATTTAAGTCTACACATGATGACTACATTGTACCGTATTTTATCACGTACAAGCCGCACCTCACGTATAAGCCGCACCCCTAACTTCAGCCTGATAAACAGAAGCTTGTTTTTCCCAAAAGGTTTAAGTAAAAACCTTGTGTATAAGCCGCACCACAAAATGCCTTAAGAGTAGTCTTGTGTTCGAGTTCATAAAATAATGCCCGTAATTGAAGCAAAACTCTTCATAAGAGATCGTCATATCACAACAACGAATTGGTTACAACTTTCCTTGTCCCTTCTTGTGTATATTTTAACCTGCTGTCTTTAAATCACTTCAGAATTCTTCTGCTGTTGTTCCCCCATTAACGAACAACATATTTAAGGAACTTCATTCCTTTAAGCACACAAGAAAGTAAGATTTTCTGGCGAAACTGTATGAGCATGTGTCTGAGTCCGTGGTCCGCCATCTTGGATTTTCAAGGAGGCCTGGGGCAAGAGTTTTCTCAAACGTCGAAGATCGAGCGTGAGCTCCGAAGTTGAACATGAACTCGATGAGAATTATACTTTATTTGAAAATTTGAAGGCTTCCATGACCAATTAAGGCCTTTAACAAAACTAGGAGTTATCAGAGAAGATGACAGGCAACTGGACAGCTAGTTTTCTTTGGAAAGCGAAGGAGATGAGTTTGAGTAGAAATCTTGCTGACACTCGTGTTCTGTGAATTGTATGTGCCATTTCTATGGCTTTGTTTATGGTCATTGCAAAGAAAGTTTTCTGAAAACACTCACATATAAGCCGCACCCCCAACTTTGTGACAATTTTTTGTTACTTTCAAAATCTGAAAGTCAAAAAAGGTGCAGCTTGTACGTGATAAAATACGGTACATGTACAAAAATGTATAGCGGCATATTCTACTCCTCAATGACAACAAACATGCACATATATGCAGGAGGTGGTCCTACCAGATATCCGCACACAATGTACATGTATTTTACACATGTACTTACATGTATGCTGTATTTCAATCTACACACTTTATGTATAAACATGAGATGCAATCACACACTGTGCTAATGTACTCTGCCGGAAAAACCACTCTAATTTCCACAGTATGTGGTAAAAAGTGAAAATGTATTCCCCAGCCCAATGCAGGAGTACTGACTTCTGGGAGGTGAAAGTCTGGAAACTACAGTACCACAACTCTGTAAACTGGTCAGCAAAAACTGATAAAAATAAAGTTATGGTGGAAAGAAACATCAGGACCACTAATATCAATTACAACTGACATTTCCTTATATATTCAAGTTCCTGCCAAAATTCTACTCTCCATATATATGGAATATGTCCACAGGGATACCAACAGTCTTTTGGATAAGGAACTTGTTTCTCTTTTCCTTTCATCCAAAGAGAAATACATGTACATGTATCATTTACTCAGTATTAGCCTCATCTTGGCATTAAACATTCATCAATACCAGCAATACCAGCAATGAGGTCAACCATTCTCAGCTCTGTGTATTGTTGAAGTTTTGAGTTTTATACTTCCTTGGCTGTTTTTGTGAATATTTAACTACAGAATGAGACTGCATGTAACACTTAGCAAATGTCCTGTAGTCATCACATTCAGCAGTAATTTTCAAATAAGAAACAGGTCTATTTGGCTTCAGCTATTATTTTCCTTAAAGACATGTATGCAAAAGAAAGCCCATGTTCCCATAACAAATGAACAATACTTACATATCCTTTTTAATTTCTGGTGCATCATATCTTCTACCAATATACCTCTTGGTAGCATACAAAGTGTTCTGTGGGTTAGTAACAGCCTGACGCTTGGCTGGTGCCCCAACGAGTCTTTCTCCATTTGAGGTGAAAGCAACAACTGATGGTGTTGTTCGTGACCCCTCTGCATTCTCCAACACCTTTGCAGTTTTTCCTTCCATGACAGCAACACATGAATTTGTTGTGCCAAGATCAATACCACATACAGCACCATGGATGGATTCAGAACTAAAATCAGAAGGGAAAATTGTCACCTTCAACACTGTGCAATTGAAAGACCGGCCAAATTCAGTGATTGTGTGGCTAATGAAATTACAGACACCCAGGGATTAGACTGGGACCTGTGTGTAAATTTAATTGAATTCAAAAATATTTTTAATACTTTTTTTAATGAACCCCACCACATGAAAGATCACATCAAAATTACATGTACTAATGTTTACCAAGTTTGAATATGTTTCAGTAAGGGATAGACCATTAGATTATTGATTGAAATAAGACTGGCCATTAAGTGAGGTCTCATCTGGGGACACCGAAACAATACTTTTTCTCTTGTTTTAAGATTTTAAGTTTAAGAGTGGGACGGACATACGAGTTGTGGGGTAATTTCGGCAATTTGTAACAAACTCAGTGTGTGGTATATTGCTTAAAAAGTTTGGAAACTTGACCCCCCCCCCCCCAAAAAAAAATATATATAATAATAATGGAGATTTAAGGTGATGTTACACGAGACGATTTTTAACGACGATTTTTCGTGCAACATTGTTGCGCGAAAAGTCAACATAGTGTAACATGGCACGCTGGACGATTTTTAATGCAATCTTCGTTGCGACAACATGTTGCAAGTTTTGAATTACCTTCAAAATCCTGCAACATTGTTGCCCGAATTTTGTTGGAGTTGCTTTGTGTAACGCCCTCGCCATTGACTTTTCGTGCAACGTCGTCCCAGAAACCTGTTCGCTACGCCCACGGAAACGAGGCTACGTCAACAAACAAAGACTTCACTTGTCAGCCATGTTTCTAAACGAGGGTGTCGGAGTAGGAGCCTAGGTGCTAGCTAGATGTTTAGCTAAAAATCGTCCCGTGTAACATACCCGTTGCAGCTACAATGTTGCGCTAAAAGTTGTCTCGTGTAACATGCATTAAAAATCGTCGCGAAAAATCGTCTCGTATAACATCACCTTTATCGCCATGACTTGACAAGGAATCCGTGCAACAGTCAAATAATTGAAAAGAATTTGTCACGTCATTCCCAACGATGCAGGACTTTTTTATAGCGTCATATAAATCAATGGCTACCTAAATCAGATCTTGATTAAATTTTTGAAAAAGCTCTAGATGTTACTTTAAAGTGGAAAATTAAAGGGATTGTACAATACAGTAAAATTTACAGCCGATGATACCACGTGGGAAGTTCGTAATTATATCCACGTGTGGTTGCACGTCAAACTCAAAGTCAAAACTTCGATCCTAATCTGAGAATATAATTCTTACATTTACCTGTAAAATCGGCTAGAAAGAGCTGAATCCCTCGCAAATAATGATTCAGTAAGACTCTATGACGAAGAAGATGAATTAGTCCAATGATTTTAGATATCTGCCTAAACAAAATATGATGTATTTTAACCGGCATGTTTTTGGCCAAATCTTACCTGACGAGAAAGTGTCCCGAAATTCCTCAGGGCCGGGATGTAATGAAACCCACGGCCTAAATGCTTCATTGAAGTCCTTGCCGCGTTCACTGTCCGCCACATTTTGAATTTTAGGTAAAAATAGAGTTTAAAGAGGTGATTTTTTGCAGTCAAATAACCGATTGATGCAACGAGCACACGAGATTATAGAGGGAGATTGCGTAAGTGCTCCAAAGGAATCACGGGAGCCTGCTGCCAAATATAGAAACTTGGTTCTAGGGTACCACTGCCATGTAGCAACACAGGGAGACCGCGTTATTATATAAAAACATTTCATTCCTACTTCCTGCGAAATTATTTGCCGATGACCTGATTTCAAATTAAAGTATTTTCTCTCAAACTTTTCTTGCCATATACTTTTGTACACTGAGGAAGGTTGGCCGTGCCAACCGAAATATCGGTATTAATTATATAATTTCCTTATTTTTTTACATATTCAGTTTGTTTTAATACAATGTCACCTAATTGGATGTTTAAATTAGTTTTTAGTTTACGAGAAGAACAAATTATATTTTGATTTGGAGATATTAAGTGATAACAGGAGCCCATGGTGATAATTTGTTAGTTTGGAAAGCTCTTTATTTACTAATACTTGAAGATTATTAAGACTATTGTCTGAAAAAAAGACGTTAGTGTCATCTGAAAATAGTCTTATTGATAAAAGGTTACTACTATATATTATTAATGTCATTAATATAAATGAGAAACAGTAGTGGGCCAAGTGTTGATCCTTTGGGAATGCTACAATATATATCGGTATGGTGAGAATGGACATTACCAAGTGCAACAAATTGTTTACGAGTTTACGGCAGTTCCTCTTATTCCATAATTGTTAAATTTACCTAAATGGCTATTGTGATTGACTGTATCGAAGGCTTTAGAGAAATCTAATAAAACACCACAAGTATATAGGCCATTTATATCAATAGATTCTATGAGATTGTCAATGATTTCAATAAGAGCAGGTGTTGTGGAGTGTTTTTTTCTGAAGCCAACTGGTATTTATACAATAAGTTGTTTTTATTTTAAAAAATGAGGGATGTGTTATCTTCGCATTGAAGTTATGTAGATGTCTATGTTGGCTCGCTGTTGATGTCTATGTTGGCTCGCTGTTGATGTCTATGTTGGCTCGCTGTAGATGTCTATGTTGGCTCGCTGTAGAGGTCTATGATCACTTTTCCGTAATATTCGTCCGGCCTTCGTTGTCCTGTTTCGAGGCAAGGGTAAGTCAAAACTACTGTTGACAAAGTCATTTGACTCCTGTTAAGCGTCTAGAGGTATTTACCGAGTTCGATGCAATTTTTTACGTTGGCAAGCAACATGTGTCGGAAACCGCGGAAAATCGTGAAACTCCGGGAGAGAGAGGAGGACTGGGGAGGTTTCTTCACCTGCCACAGGAAGTCCAAAATCTGATATCTCCTGCCACAGGAAGCCCACAATCTGATTTTTTTCGAAAATTAGAAGTGCTTGCGGGGGAGGCTAGACGTATTGCGAGAGTCAATGAATGAATATAATTTGGTAAGCTTAGAATATCGTTCAAAATATCATGTTTTCCCGTAAAAGTTATTGTCAATGAGCTAACAAATTAAAGTACTTATCTTTCGTCGTAATTTTCTTGTTTCTGGCTTCTTCATAAGCTTCGAATTCAGAGGCGGATTTAGGGGAGGGGGGACGAGGGGACCGCGGCCACTTCTTTCATGGGCATGCTCCCACCCCCCCTCCCCCACCCCCCAACCCCCCCCCCCCCCCCCCCCCCCACCCTAGCTAATCGCGCCTATACGGTGCGAGGTTCGGCTTATGCCGCACTTTTATAGCCTCCTAAAGCAGAACCCCGGGGCGACTTCCGTTTCACATCGCCGCGCGGGTCTGCTTTAGGCCACTTCTCTCTTTACGGCCACCCCTTTCTGCATTTCCTGGATCCGCCCTTGGTTGTTATGAATCCGGCCTCCACGCGCCATGGTGACTTTCCGATCGCATCCTATTTTCAAATCACTCAAACATTAACGGACATCATTAATAAGTTTATCCTGGTTTATCGTTAATCTGCCCGCTACTAGGGCGGGCTAATGATCAACCTATCAACAATACAATACAATACTTTTTTTATTAACTGACGTCCGTTATTATAAAATGCTGAGTAATTTGAAAATAGGGCGCGGTGAGAATGTTGTCTTTAGAGCCATTGGAGCCGGTTCCAACTAATTTTCGGGCCTAAAATTGTGACTTGATCTGAAAAAAACCTTTAAAAAAAGATTTTTACCATAAACTATATTTCGTGGTTGTGAATACGTGAGCTGGGCTGTGCACTGTGCTTTGTCCGATTCAGTGTCAATATAATACTCTCCTTCCGTTACTTATCCTTCGGCTGCGCAATAAGCAGAAACAAAAACACTTTCTTTTCCCACCATAAAAATAAGCTTTCTCTAAAATACTGCCAACACAGTTACCAGTAACACTAGTAGACTGCGGTATTTCATTCTTTTATTTTGATTGTATTCAGTTCCTGGATCAGGAAAGCAAAAGATTCCACCCAACGGGGGCCGCGACCTTGGCTCAAAGAATCACCGGAAGAATTTATATCTTCTTCATCTATCATCACACGAAACAATGGGAACAACATGTGCAACAAGAAGTTTTTATTTTTTTCTGGATTTTTTTTTATGAAAGCCAAAACGCAAGCAGTTAATGTACCTTCAGTTTATCAATTTCACTGAATGCCTGTAACATTTTCTGATTGATTTTCTGATATTTGTATTGTAAATACCGCTGTCCATTGGATCAGCTTGCTATTTGGATATTATATACGATTATGACATTCCACTCAACGGGGGCTGCGACCTTTGCGCGAAAAATCACCAAAAGAATTCACATTTTCTTCATCTATCATCACCTCAATAACATGCGCAGTATCTACAGCAATAACTCAGTTCAAACGAGTTATCTGATGTTTTTCTCTGTTTGGTAAATAAGTGAGAATCGTTGTTAGTCTATGGCTATGGAATACCACAAGTTCTTGAGTGTTTGTATTATTGTCATCGTTGGTTCGATAAGAGGGATTGCATCAACTGCTAATGTACGACTTTCGTTCACACAGAAAGGGATTAGCCATGGTAAGGTTTAGCCTCCTCCGCAGGCAACTCTTAGCCACGTTTCACATCTTTTTTCTCGTTTTTTTTTCGATTTTAATTAGGAATTGACTGCGGAGGCTAGGTAAGGTTGTTGATTCGTGTGTTTTAATAGATCCTTTTAATTTCGCCGCTCTTCCCCTCTCTCTCTCATACTTGTACCGCAAATTTATGCATACCATTGTTTTGTATTTTATTGTATTGCTTCGTTCTAATGTTGTATTGTATTGTTAAGCTCTTGCTATGTCGATATAATACAATACAATGCTTGAATTTCAGGCTATACAATGCTATGCATAACTTTGTCTGAGTATTGGACAACCCTCCTATATTTGCCTCGTTAAATACATTGTAATCGTCCTATTCCTTTCCTGTACTCTCTAGCCCATAGTAACGTGGTGGAAAACGTGGTTAAAGAAATTGAAGGACTCAAGATCCCACGTGTCTCTAAACAAATAGAGTCCTGGTTTGTTTCTGTGAGGGTGGCACTCTTCGAGTAAGTTAAATTCATAAGAACAACCACACAAATTGTTACACAGCTGGGGATTGGTTGGATCTAACGCGCACCCTCATTGTTTATTATAGAAATTCTGCCAAGAGACCACAATAACCAAAACCTTTGCGTGCTTGCTCTATAGAATTGAATAGAATATAAACTTTATTTACCCACGTATATGCCCATAAATGATATCACTTACGTGCGCTTCCTGAGTAACGTGCATTAAGATAGTTTACAATTCAAACTACAAAAGCGACAAAAATACAATTATAGAATTAAGCTAACTCTATAGAATTAAGCTAACTCTATTTTTACATACTTAAAAATATCTACTATTGCTGTAGCTACTATTACTACTACTATTAATGACTACTGCGCCAAAATCGTGGCAGCGAGGGGACACAGCGAATATTTCTGGGAAGTGAGTTCCAAAGAACCGCTCCAATATAAGAGAAACTTATATTAAGATAATGTGTATTAGGTTTTATAGGAGGTAGTTGTAATTATTAGAAGTACAAATGGGACATCATGGTGATGGAAGCCATATAACTACCCGAAATACGATATCATACTGGGTGTATTCTTGTGATATTTCCTGTGTTCTATATTAATAATAAAACTGAGGCAGTTATTCAACGGTATCCAAGAGGTGTAGGTGCCCGCATGGACCACTGGGAGACCATGCACCCCCTGTGATACGGTCAATCAAACTCACTCTGAGAGATGTCTACACACTGAACTTCATTGAGTAGATAAACTCGTCGCCGGTACATATAACAACCTTTGGAATACATTCATTCACTTTCCCTGCTACTAAATTCTGGAACTCCCTACATGATAACATACGGACTGCAGCTAATGTAAATATATTTAGACGTATGATTTGTAAATGCACTTTTCATAATGTATGTTGTACTTTCTGTGACAATCAACAATTGTAATCACACTAATTAACATTTTGAACAGTCTGGGCCCGGGGGGCATACTCCCATAAATACATCTAATATGGTCCAGCAACGGAAACATATTTATCGCCATATGTTTTGGTTTGAGATTTTGGAGCAGCCATGCAGGAGATGACGGTCTAACGATTTTAAATTGCGCGAAGGCTTGTATTGATTTAATAGTTCAGTGATATAAACGGGAGCCTGATCATGTAAGGCCTAAAAAGCAATTCAAAGCAATTCAAAAGTAATCCTGGCTCTAATAGGTAGCCAGTGGAGTTTACGGAGTATAGGAGTTATGGGCTCAGATTTTTTAGATCAAGCGACTAGTCTGGCTGCCGTGTTTTGAATACGGTGTAGTTTGTCTAGTTCTGTTCCTGGCAAACCATACAATATGCTGTTGCACGAGCCAAGTTTGGAAGTAACGAAAGCAAGGACAAGTCTCTCACAGTTAGCCTGCGTCAGATGTTTTCTGATCTTACCAATGTTCTTAATGGAAAAGGAGGCCGACTTACAGAGATAGTAACGCCTCCAATATTGATTCCAGTAATCTGATTACATTCTCTAGCGTATCGGGAGGATAGATGCATGACCTCAGTTTTCCAGCGTTGCATGCGAGGCCATTGGCTTTACACCAGATCATGATGTCATTGGTGCAGGCTTCAAGTTTTGACAGTGCGATTGAGAACGTTGAATGACACGTAGAGCTGTGTATCGTCTGCATATACATCATACAGTCCAATCCATGAGCAGTTATGACATCCTCAAGTGGAGCAAAGAAAAGTGAGAACATGGTTGGACCTAAAACAGATTCTTAAGGTACACCATAGCGCAGTGATCTTTCAGACGATTGAGTGTCCTTCACCTTGATCATGACTGACTGGGTACGACCGACGAGGTACGATTGAAACCATTCTAGAACTGTTCCATTTATACCGTATCTGTGCCGAAGCCGGCTGTTCAAGAGGACCGCGTGGTCGATAGTGTCAAATGCTGATGAGTACTAAAACCACTTCCTGCTGCCGGTCGATTGCACACAAGATGTCATTGAACACACGTACAAGATCTGTTTATGTACTGTGGAAACGTCTATACGCCGACTATAATTTGGCCAGGAGGTTATTAGCAAGGAGGTAGTTCATCATTTGTACTGCAGCAACTCGTTCTAGAATCTTGGATATGTAGGCAATATTCGTAATTGGACGGAAGCTCAGAAACTCGTCATGGTTTGTTTCTTGATAGATGGGTGAACAATGCCCTTCTTGAGTGACGAAGGAAACTGACACACCTGATGTAAAAGATGCGTTCACAATGTTGGTAAGCGGACCAGCTAGAGCATCTACAGATTGCTTCAAAACTTTTGTCGGTAGAGGATCAAGAGTGCAGGATTTAGGTTTAGATTGTTCCACTATTTCGCGGATATAGTTCTCAGAAACAGCAGCAAAGTTACAAAAAGAGCTTTGGCAACTAGAGGAATGTACTGACACTGACAGTTCCATAGATGATAAGCCGGACTCCTGTACATTATCTCTCAGTCTCTGTATTTTGGAGGAGAAATACTCATTGAAATTCTCGGCTAATGAAAATAGGGACGCATGAGAAGGCAAGGAAGGAAGAGACTGGTTTTGATCATCTGGAACAGCTGGTTTTGATCAGAGTTAGAAATCTTGATTTTATATTAGTCAGACTTCGTTGAGTGCGTCAGCGTAAGCACGGCTGTTTTCGAAGGCTAAGGGTTGAAAGATCTAGAGCGAAACCGAGAATTTTGTGTCAACATGGTATCTTTTAGGGGATACGAAACGTGAAAGCATTTGATGCCTTTGTCTTTACTATTACAAATAAACTCATTGATTTTCTATGTGTTTTTGAATGGTATCTTTTAGGGGTAAATCTAAGCCACGGCCACGCCCAAATTGGTATCTTTTAGGCGTAAAATTGATTTTTTTTTCGACGATCATCGATCATCCCCGTCCCCTCGATATCTGGCTACGGTTATTCAAAGGGTGGATACTTTTATCCACCGGATAAATCCTTATCCAGTGGACAACTATTAACCAAACTAGCTTATTTTATCCACTGGATAAGGATTTATCCGGTAGATAAAGTTACCCACCCTTCGAGAGCACCCTTAAGAGCACCAATAGAGGTTATATATATAATTATATATATAATCATATATTTTTTGTGTTCATTTCAACTGTTATGTTTCTCGGAGAAACTACCATAGTTTTGCTACTCTAAAATCCGAGTTGAAATAAACTTGATGATGATGATGATAATAATAATGATGATGGATTGATTGATTGATTGATTGATTGATTGATTTGCAGCTCTGTTGTCAAGAAAGCAACACGCGCCTCATCTTCACTCAGGACCGATCCCACTAGCGACAGCTTCAAGCTTCTTTTGGAACTGAGTACTACTAAAATCGAAGGCCGTTACAAAATGGTGGGCACATTGTAAGTGCAATATCATGGGAATCTTTAAAAAAACTATTTATTTTATTCAAGATACATACGTGCATAACAACACCAAATGGAAATAGAACTGCTGTGGCTCACAAAGTGACAATGTGAGTCAATTAATTAAAGACAAAATCAGCCGGTTCATTTCGTACTTCTACTTAGTGTTTTAAAATTTTGGACCAAACCCCTCTGTGACCAAGCTGATATTTATGAGGTATAAAAAATTTGTATCACATAATGGTATGGGGCATTCAACCATTGAAAAGGGTTTGGTTGATAGGGGGTGCACAATAGTCTGGAAAACTGGGTTTGAGGGCTGCCTTATTGATCTAATATCGATGCTATAGCCACACATTATTGCCTATTTCGGATTTGAAAAAAGGACTGGGACCGAGTGTGTGAATTTAACCGTCACAAGAAAGAACGCGTCGAAATTATTAAGTTTACCAAGCTTAAAGATGTTTGGGTAAATAGAAACGGAACTGCAAACTCTTAAACATTGCGGAGACGTTAGTATGGTTTTGGGGCCGATTATTTTATTATTTCTGTGATTTTTGAAAGGCTGACTACATGATAAATTGTTACGTAAGTGTTGTGGTGGTTCTAGATGACTGTAAACCTGGGGTGGATTAGCTTTGGTAGAACTTACGCTGATGTTACTCACGACGATTTTTCGTACAACATTGTTGCGCGAAAAATCTACGGCGAGGTTGTTACACGAAACAACTCCAACAGAATTGGGGCTACGATGTTGCAAGGTTTTTGAAGGTAATTCAAAAACTTGCAACATGTTGCCGCAACGAAGATTGCGTTAAAAATCGTCCAGCGCGCCATGTTACACTGTAATGACTTTTCGCGCAATAACTGAGAGACACGAAGTATTATTGACTGTACATGTACTGTTGTTTATTGTCGTTGTTCAGTTAATACTGTACGGCCTTCTCAGTGAATGACCATCTCCGGCAGTGGACTCTCAGTGTCTTCCCTATGGAATAAGAGACACGAAGTATTATTGACTGTACATGTACTGTAGTTTATTGCCTTCTCAGTGAATGACCATCTCCGGCAGTGGACCCTCAGTGTCTTCCTACTGGTCCGCTCAGTAGCCTCCACCTGATCTCCTCAGTATCCTCCCACTTCGTAGTCCGGAGTAGTGTCAAATAGTCGTTGACTACCACAGTGTAGCGGTTATTTTCATGTTACTTCGCCGCTTGGTGTGTCGACGGGAAAAATAACCTATGGCACCCAGGGTAGACCAAGACAGCCAACAACTACTGTCAAAGGCTTTCTCTACAGGCAGGGGTAGTAGAGGTGCGCGGGTGTGCTGTCTGCCCTCTACAGGCAGGGGTAGTATAGGTGTGCTATCTGCCCTCTACAGATAGGGGCAGTATAAGTGCGCGGGTGTGCTGTCTGTTGTATCGTATGTAGCGAGCTATGAATGCTCTTTGTAGAGAAAAGAATGAGAGAAGCCTCGGGGAGCGAAGGAGAAAGGAACACGAATGTAACACGAAGAATGTAAACTCGCGAGTCTAGAATAAATACAGAAAAAAACAGTAAAAGGTGTGTGGCTGAATCAGCGAACGAGTAGAAAACCGAACGAAAGGTTTCTACAACAGCCGGTTCTTTGATCTGCATTAGCCATTTTAGTGCATTGTGGTTAGCAGTATACCACAAAATGTCGCGGCCCATATAGGATCGAAAGTGCTTGATCCCTTCTGCTAGGTAGGATCGGAATTGCTTGATCCTTTCTACTACTGCTAAGGCTTCGCGTTCGGTAGCCTGCGTCGCATCCGAACTGAACTCTGGTTTAGTTAACCAGGACTTAACCAGGGTTCAGTTCGGATGCGACGCAGGCTACGCGTTCGGTAACGCTGCTGTTCTTTGGACCTGGTTGAACGGGCGGCCGCCATAGGCGATAACGACTTCTCGTCCGTCTTGTTTCTGCTCCAATACCATCCCTAGATCTTCGTTAATTGCGTCGACGTATAGAGGTCAAACGGAGGTTCGAAGGCCAAAATGGGAGCTTGAAGTAAGGCTTGCTTCAACTGAGTGAACACCGCATCAGACGACTCGTCCTAGTGGAACTTAACATTCTTGCTTGTGAGTTAGTTGAGTGGACCAGCTATCTTTGCAAAGCCCTTAACAAATCGCCGGTAATAGATGGCGAGACCGAGAAAACTGCGTACATCTTTTGTAGATTTCGGCTTCGGGAATTCTTGTACGGCTTGGATTTTGGCAGGGTATCTGGCTTGATTCCGTCCTCGTTGACGATATGTGAAGATACTTAACTTCGGGGCATGCAAAGTGACACTTGCTTTGTTTAAACCGAATGATCTTCTGATCGACAACTTAGTCTAGATGACGTAAATGTTCGTCAAAGGAATGGGAGATTATGAATACGTCGTCAAAATAAATTAGACAGGCTTTCCAATATAATCCTTTCAGAAGGTGTTCCATTCATCTCTGGGAGCCTCCTCCGCAGGCATCTCTAGTTTTCGAACTTGGATTCTGGGCTTCCTGTGGCACGTGAAGAAAAGAGAAGCGGGAGATTGGAGCCATGCAGTCCTCCTCTTGTCTTCTGGGTCACAGGTTTCCGATACTAAGGGAAACCCAACCTCGTTCCCAGGTTCTTTTCCTCCAGTGAGCCTGGGGACGAGGTTGAGAGAGGCTAAGTCTCTGGAATGTAGACAGGGCGTCGGAATGTAGACAACCCGAATGGCATGACTATAAATTCATATAAGCCACCATGCGTGACAAAGACCGTTTGTCTCCCTGGATTCTAGATCCATTTCCACTTGCCAGTATCCTGAAATCAAGTCCAGCGTACAGAAATACCTGGCGCCGTTAAGCGAGGTTAACGTTTGTTTGATTCTTGGTACGGAGTTACCATCCTTCTTTGTAACTGCATTTAGGCGTCGATAGTCCACACAATCTCGTTCCCAGAGCCCGCGCGTTTTCGCTCTGCGGTGACCAAACGCTCAGAGGTTGTAGTCAGCAAAGTCCCATGACTTCTCCCCGAGGGAGGATTTAGTATTGGCCTTTCCGGAAAACCGGACACTAGCCTGGGGGGAGAGGGGTACGATGCATGCATTGCAAGCCGTCAATTGCATGAAGACAGTCATTTACTAACTTTCCTTTTTGCTTTGTGTTATTTGTAGCCGCCAGGCTGGATCATACAAACTCAAAATATCAGGAATGAAAATTACGAAGCATCTTGGCATTGGTAATACAGTCTAGTTTATTGTTGATTAGCCTGAATTTCAGCTGTCTCCTCTGCCGGTTCGTTCCTCTCTCCAGAGGAGACGACTGAAATTCAGGATAACTGTGGATATCAATTATCTTGGTTGTCTGAATCGCAAACTCATTATAGAGCGGTGGTCGATTGAGTGTCGTAAACCCAAAACCAAAGTAATTACTGAGCCAATCACGAGCAAGTAAAAACACAATGAGCCAATCACGAGCAAGTAAAAACACAATGAGCCAATCACGAGCAAGTAAAAACACAATAGACCAATCACGAGCAAGTAAAAACACAGTGAGCCAATCACGAACTGAAGTACTTCATGATTGGTTCCACGAGGATAACTCTCGCTAAAACATCCAGGTTGGATGTTAACATCCAGGTTGGATGTTAGCATCCAGGTTGGTGCCGAGATCATCTATCCATCCAAATCAGCAAGGAACATTGGGGTCGTTTTCGATCACACTATGATGATGGACAAGCAAGTGTCTGCGATTTGCAAATCTGCGTTTTACCATATAAGAAACATTGCTCGCGTTAGGAAATTTTTATCTTTAGATGTTTGCAAAATACTAGTTCATGCATTTATCACCGCCAAATTAGATTATTGTAACTCGTTATTATATGGTATCCCTAAATATTTACATCAGAGGCTCCAGTATGTCCAAAATTCGGCAGCACGCCTTCTTACTTGTTCGCGTAAATCCTGCCATATTACAAATATTTTACAAGACCTACATTGGCTACCAATAGAACAAAGGATTAATTTTAAGATATTACTACTGACATTTAAGGCTATGAACAATATTGCACCATTATATATTAGTGAACTTTTAGAACCATATGCACCATCTCGATCATTACGCTCATCTTCTCAGAACTTACTCAAAGTTCCAACATACAATCTAAAAACGTATGGTGCAAGATCCTTTTCATTCTCAGCGGCCACTTTATGGAATAGTCTTCCAATTGATGTAAAGAACGTTCAATCTGTAAATATTTTTAAGACTAAGGTTAAGACTATTCTTTTTAAAAAAGCTTTTAACATCTTATATTTAAAATAGTTAAATCCGTAAGTATGTTTAATTAATTTGTATATTTTGCCCTATTTAATTTATTTATTTTAATTATTTTTAGTAGTGATGTAAAGCGCCATTGGTCATTTAGTGGAAATGGCGCTATATAAATTGTTATATTATATTATATTATTATTAAAACGAAAATTAATCACGTGACAGATCAAAACGATGTTTGCTTTTAGTTTAAGAACTTGATTATCTGATAATTACAACACATTTTACACAGCCAATAGAAACACTAAGCAAACGCAAAACCAAAGCAATCACTTATTACTTTCGACACTCAATCGAAAACCGCTCAACCAGAAGTTCATCTTACAAAAATTAGGCATTGACCAATTAAACGCCAGATCGACGGAGATCTTAAAGTGAAAGAAAAGATCATGAAATAAGAACTATTTTCATTCTGAGCTGCTTGTCAAATGTTTTTGTATTCCGTTATATTCAAAAGACTATCAAACGCAATACAATGACCTCCGAGTCTTTACTAAAACGACATTCACCACACTTTATATATATATATATATATATATATACAGTCAATGCCAAAAAGGTTGTCCAGCAGAACATAATATAATACTATAATATCCATTGTTTTGGCCTATTGTCTTGGTCTAGACAATAGCCCAAAACAATGGATATTATAGTATTATATTATGTTCTGCTGGACAACCTTTTTGGCATTGACTGTATATATATATATATATATATATATATATATATATATATACAGCCGTTTGCAAAAATTCTGACCCCCTTACCATATATAAATATATATCAAACATATATCTAACATTATGGGATGTCATTGCTGATATTTTTTTCAAGTTGCCTATCATCAAGGGCTTCAGAAAAAAATATAGGAAGAGGTATCCCATAATGTTTGATACATTTTTTATATATATTTATATATGGTGAGGGGGTCAGAATTTTTGCAAACGGCTGTATATACAGTATACATGTATATATATATATATATATATATATATATATGATTCCTAACGTTGTGCATTATGATGCTCTTGAGATCCTTGGTGTAACTTTTCAGTCAAATAGCAGATTCTCCCAGCACATCACTATCAAACTTGTGTTACCGAAATTAACCCAGGGTCTTTCAGCCCATAGCAGCAGTGAATCTGATCTTACCACGGTACAGCGCTTCCTACTGAAAATATAAGACTAAATATACTATAAAAGAAGTATATAAGTCTGCGGGAAAAGAGCTTCAGTTAATAAAACCTCCCATAAATACTGAACACTTTAAAAACACATTTGTAAATAGGCTTATTTTTAAAAGGCATGAACTAGGAATTTAGGGATTTTTATAGTAGGTATTTGTAACTCTCTAAAGTAGGTATTTTGAATGTACATAGCCTTTTTTAATCTATTGTAAAATTTGTAATGTATTTTAACAAATTGGAAATAAAGTATTATTATTACTAGAAAGAAGCGACAGGCGCATATTTATAAGGACCTAGCTCCCTCCCTACGCCACTGAGTAAACATTACCGTAACAGTACTGTAACTTATTGTACCGTAATTCGGCAGTAATTTGATTGGACAAGAGCCCATAATCAGGAGCGTCCAGTCATTCAAATGACAAAGGGCATGGCGGCCATGTTGGTGTACCTAACAAAAGAAGCTAACGAAGAATCTATTGTTCAAAGTACACCAACATGGCCGCCGTGACGTCATGTGCAAACCATCTATATAGGACGAGCTCCTAAGGAGAAGAATCGCTCACTTAATTTACTTCATGAAATGACAATATAAACTAACTAAAATCCTACCCTGAAAAATAAAAAAAACCTAACCGGTCAGTAAACAAGATCTTACCCACCTAGAGCTAGGGTTCTCAAGAAAAACTTCTCAAGAAAATGGTGAGGTAAAAAAAAACATTTGAGAGATTTTCTGGAACTCGAACCCCGCTGCCGCGCAACCACTACACTAAACAACCATCGTCGCTCAAATGCTGTGAAATCTGTACATTTTAAAACCACTGCTAATTTATGTTAGTTTATATGGTCATTTCATGAATAAATTAAGTGAGCGATTCCTCTCCTTTGGAACTCTACTATACAGGTGTCACGGCATTTTTACAAGTTGGGCTATTTTTAGATTATTTCCCGCCAATTAGTGGATTGTACCAGTGGCAGAACAAAATATTTCTCTTTAGCTACTTTTGTTATACCAAATAACATGGCTGTTACGCTTTTGTGATTTTATTCCCTTAGGAATGATTGCAACCCAAGAATAGCGGGAAAGCGTTCTAAAAATAGCCTAACTTGTGAAAACGCTGTGACATAGGCCTAGTATGTGCGTGTATTTTACAAGTCCAGTCATTGTTTTCCGGCGATGAAATTTGAATTGCCCCTGCCCAGTTGGATCAGAAAGACAAAAACAATAGGGAAACTATTTCACTGTCGTAGAGGAACTGTGCCATAAGTCATTGCCGTAACTTGCCCACTCATTATTATTAATATTATTATTATTATTTACAGAGATAGACAGTAAGGGACGACCTGTGGTGGTGAGCAGGAAATGCGTCACAGAGATAAGAGACCTTTCAATGAAATTCGAAAATAGGTAAGCCAAATAGTGGGTCAACCATTTAACTTCTTAGGGGGAGGGAGTTGGAGGATTTCAGTGATATATTGTATCGGATAGGTTTTTTCCGTGCCTGTTCACACCATAATGGATAGGCTTTTGTGCCGCTACGAAAACCTATCCGGTATAATGTGAACATGGCCTAACGTATGACTATGACTTGTATTTCATCTCTACAGCTGGTTTCTAAACATAGCGTCTCTCGTACTGAAGAAGACCTTTAAAACAACAGTTAGTGATCTGGTAAGCAAAGCAAGCATTTCGCATGGTAACAGTGATGTGAATCAATGATACATGTAAAGCTCTCACGTGTACAAACATTTGCCTGATATGATAGACACTGAGGCCGTTTACGGTTTATATTTACTGGTTATTTCATGGTCACGAGAAATTAGTGTTATTTTCGCCCGTATTCCATAGAAAACCATAAATAACCATATAATCCTATAAATAACAAATTTACGGGAAGATTTATCACGAAAACAAAGTAACTTACCGGACGATAGACTGCGAATGTTCTCGCCGGATAATTTTTTTCCGAGTGGCGGACGCGTCTGTAGACTAATTATGTATTCAAAATCTTGAATTCTTATTGGCTCGTAAAGAATGGGCGCGAAATTTCCTGCATTTTTTTGGCCTTGATACCACTCTGTATTTCATAGTAAAGTTGAGTTCTGATTTTCTGAAATATAAGATTTATAGGATAATGTAATTTCATCCCATTCCATGGAGGATACACGACCAATAATAATAATAATAATAATAATAATAATAATAATAATAATAATAATAATAATAATAATAATAATAATAATAATAATAATAATAATAATAATGGAGAATCAATCAGAAGACTGGAAAGCCATTGCATATTCAGCGCTATCCCACGGGTTGTATACAACGGTGTTTTCCCGCCAATATCTGCCGCATCCGGCACATCTTCCAGTTGCTTGAATATACTTATAATATTACCCATACGGCCCCGCGCGCGCTTTCCTTGCAAAATCATTTACAAAAGTCACGTGATGAGGGCCGTACGTGTTTGACCACGTGACTGGGCCGGAAAAAGCTGTCCGGCCCTGTTCGACGTTTTGCTTGTTGTTTTGCCATTATCCGGCAAAACAAACTAAGTGGCCATATGCTGAAAAACGTATTGACTGAATTGAGTCGGACCGGATAGGAAAATATATGGCTCTCGGTCAATTTATACGTGCGCGAGGCCGTACGTCGTGACCTCGAGTCAAATATTTTTCCATCCGGCCTCCAAGGCCAAAGTACCTAATCGCTGCGCTCACTCGTAAGTTATCAAGTTGAACACTCTAAGAAAATTTCCGTATCTGCGCGCGGCCATGTATTGTCCTGTATGAAAATATTTTATCTCATGCCTCAGGTGTGTAGATCTGTGACGAATGCAATAGCAGCTAAGGCCCAGGAAGGTACCGCGTCATATCAAGGTGAGTTTACGATTGATTAAACAAATTAAAGAGAAGCAAAATCAACGTGCAGTAATACTGGCAACAATTTATTTCTTGCAACTTGTCTGGAGCAATGTTGCGTTGCGTGTTGAAGCGCGATGTTGCAACGTGCCACGCAACAAATTTCCATGTTGCAAGTTGCGGTACGTTCTCTGATACCGGCTCCAAATCCAATATTCCAGGCTCGTCTTCGATATCCGCCATCGTTTTTTACGTTGTGCACGCGCGCGCCGACACATCGACTTCATCACTTGCCAGCCAATCACAAGCGTTCTTTATGGATTTGCAACAAGTTGCAGCTCCAGTGGATAATACGAGCAAAAAATTTTTTGTTGAAGTTACTTCTACTTTCTGCACTATTTCTCTGCAACATGGAAATTTGTTGCGTGGCAAGTTGCTCGAGTGGGTGGTTTTGCGTGTAACATCGCGCTTCAACGCGCAATGCAACCGATATAGCGTCCAATGGACCCGCTTTTGTAGAAATGCAATCACGTGGTTGTACTGGACGGCAACCAAATCTGACTTCATTTATTTAAAGGCACTTGTACAAGATCGAGAGTGTCATTAGCAAAACCTGTTTGTAAATTTTATTTTCCACGTCCAATTTTCGAACTTTCTAAAATAGCATTTTGAAGTTTCCCCATCCAACCTTTTCCATGGGACCATGAGCGAAATTCATTGGGGGGGGGGGATTGATATATCAGCACGTGACTGTTTCCAGCAAAAGGACTATTTAAATAACTATTGTTTAGGACTGACTAGCCTCATATACACGTGAAATTGCTTTTAAGTGCAACGTTAGCACGAGGCTACTCAGTCCAGGCCAGTCATATTTAAATAACTATTGTTTAGGACTGACTAGCCTCACATACACGTGAAAACGCTTTTAAGTGCAACGTTAGCACGAGGCTACTCAGTCCAGCACGAGTCATATTTAAATAACTATTGTTTAGGACTGACTAGCGTCACATACACGTGAAAACGCTTTTATGTGCAACGTCAGCATGAGTTGAGTCATTTTTCGAATGGATCCACAGTGTATATCTTTCCATCGCACTTGTAATCCCGTTCCTCAATCGAATTTCGCAAGAAGGAAAGGACTGTTTTGTATAGTGTAAGTGTTACGCAAATAAAAAGAAAATGCGCAAAAAAAGCGGATTGCCTTCTTTGCACGCTCTCGTGCAAAAAACAAAAAACAATAAAGCCATTCTTTCTTTAGTAGTTTCTCAACCTTTGCCTGATCACGCACATTAACATGCAGTTGGTGCCCATTATTTGTTAATTTTGTTCTGTTACTTTTGAATGAATGATGTTATCATTTTTCAAACACCCGTGCTCTGTCTGGAATTCTTGTTATTCAGTTCACTACAGCATTCCTCGAGTAGGGTGCTCTAGCATTGAGGTCCCACTGGTCAGATCACCGATAATGGAGACAAACAGAGTAGACTTCTTCCTCCAGGTAAAAGCCCCTGTTTACATGGAGCGGATTGAGTGGTCGATCCGATCGAGAACTCAATCCGCTACGGTGACGTGTGTACATGAAGCTGCTCGAACATTTATAAGTCGATCTGACCTCAAAACTCAAGTCAAGCGGCTCGACTTATTGACAACATTTCAATCCGCTTCATGTAATACTATAAAGAAAACACTACAGGGTTGAAAATGTCATTATTTTTATTCGTCTTTCATATTTTTGCCCGCCTAAGGCTCACCAAATACACACCCGTATTAGATGCTTGGCCGACTAATTAACAATTATTCACCGAAGTGGAGGTGAATAGTGGTGGATATTTACCGAGCCGCTTTTGTTTTAGTATATACCACACTTCAGGTGAATAGCCAGCACCAAATAGTTATTTTATTTTCTGTCAAATGGACAAAATCTCGCGCGAGATGATAGCTGCTTTGCTCGGAGGTGAATATGAAATCATATTCACTGTTTGAGTAGCCAATCAGAGCGCGCGAAAAGTGATATTCACTGGTGTGGACGTAGTCTTCAAGAAAAATATTGCATTTCATTTCAATCAAGTATATCGAGGGAGAATAACTGTTTGTATCCATGCAACACCATGACATAACCCTTTTAAGTTACGCAACTTAAATAAAATATTGTTCCTACGCGCAACGTTTGTGGAAAATACATGCATAGCTATTTATCGACAGCCTTGCGTGTAGAGCGGATTTGATGTGAGTGGACAAAAATAAGTCATGTCACAGACTTGTCGTAACTGTACTGTAACTGTGCCTTACCGTAACTCTGTAATTTGATTGGATCAGAAGGACAAAAACAGTTGAGGAAGCCATTTCAATGTTACGGCATGCCGTACAGTAACCAGGTCATACCTTGCAACTATATTGATGCATTATAAAGATTTCTGATTCTATAAACAATAGCCTACTTATGGCGTGAAAAAAAACAATTATAATCCATAAAATATTTTGCCGGGCGAAATAGCGTCACGTGTCCCGATAATCGCATTTCGGCCAGATTATAACTTCCATGAGGGCTGAGGTCGCACAAAGAGGGCTCCCGTTAAGGAAAATATTTGAAGGATTATACTTAATTTGTGGTTTTGAAATATTTACTGATATTTGTACTTGGAAATTGTCTGTTCCTTGAAAGTCATAGTTTCCCTCGAGCTTCGCAATGACTTCCAGCAGGTCTATCCATCTCCCATACGATATCTTTGAGTTGGCGTATTTACGTATTTGACTCTCGGAAATGCATGCTATTTCCAGCATTCTCCGTGAGATATTTCCTGATAAAATAAATAGTAAAATGCCTTGCATTTAAGTATTCTTTATTAGCCTATTTCGCACAAAGGTCGTACGCTTTTGGCTTTGTAACCCTTCCTATTATAGACTAACTCGGACTCAGGCTCCACACGAGTGAGCAAAGGCAGGTGACTTTTTTTTTAATTCCTAAAATATTCGAGTTCCAGTTATTCGTACATGTCTTTCCATAAGCTTTCACAATGAATATTCAAAACGTATGAGTATGATTTACAGAACTATAAAATGCATGATTGAAGTAAATAGGTAGTCAGAGTTTGTTTCCCAGATTTTAAGTACGTACGTAAGACAAGATTGCTACGCGCCTGTAAACGCATGAACGGCGAACGGTACAGGCTATTATCTTCGCCGTTATTGTTTTACTTTCGGCTTTTACAGGGCTTTCACAGCTCTGGCCATTTCGAATTTATGCGAGCCATAATATGATATACAATACAGTGAATAGTTCGTATAATAATATATTTTCATTTTATTCCAGTGAGATATTACGTGGACAAGCGCACAAATTTATACTGGCCTCCCCTCATTTCGATCCTTCGTAGTTTTACACCAACAATCTTCACTAGCAAAATAAGTGTGCCACACCTCCCCCAACCCCCCCGCCCCCTCTCTCTCTCCCCCAAACGCCTCTCCGAAATTGAAATGGGGGAGAGGGGGAATGACCTAGAAATATTTAGAGCAGCACAGTTTATTTTGCAGGAGATTGAAATGTTTTTTTTTTCATCCAATAGGCGAACGTGACGTCATCATGTTACTCTTTAGATGCCCCCACCAGAAGGAGAGTCACATATCATCATGTCCCCAGGGCCGATAAAATGCTGAGTATCTACCTGAGTGACAATTTTTTCAACTCTTTGGCGGAGCTCTATTTCAAGGCGGGGAAATTAACGAAGACTATAGTAATCAGCAAGGTAAAGACCAAATGAAGATCCTACACAGTGCATCAGATCTCGCACAATTCTAAGCGAAAGTTTACTGCAAGATTCAGAAAGTTTTAGATTCTAGTTCGATCCAAAGAGATCCGCTATTTTTATACATAAAAAGATACAAAGATTCAAGTATATGAAGAATACTGTTGTGGATAAAAATTTAGAGCACTATGATTTTGTATGCTTTGTATTCGGAACTAGAATGCGATTTTGTAATCCACATTAAACTGCGCTGCGCCATCCTTAATCAAAACGGTTCGTGAAACATATCTGGTCATTTAGAAGGTGATTTGCAACGCTCTGATTCAAAAAAGTAAAATGCCCCACAAATGCCCAGGGGAGGATGGACAGGTTTGAAATTGAGAGACACACAAAGCATATGCCTTAGAGTTAATATCGGTCAATTAGTTTATTTAAACCAGAGGACTAATACTCCTCAAATTCCAGAATAGAATAACTTTCTTTATCTTACCTTAGTATCGTTCCTCTCAACAGAATAAAATATTTATCAACCCTGTTCAGGCTTTTATTAGCTTTACCCAACCACCTGTCATCGCGACGACTTCTTCAGGAGCACAATTTTTCGCCAGCATTTTTGTAGTTGTTAATAGTACCACAGCAGGGAGCAAAATACCTCACTCGATTGGCATTGACTTGGTAAGTGCACTGAGAGAAATAGACTAAGAATGAATCTGCGGCGAGCAGAGCTTATTCAATTCCACACGAAAAGCAAGAAGAAAAGAAGTCTCGTGCTCAGACTCACTGGGTCACTCACTCGTGTCACCTTCTAACCTCGTTCCCAGGGTCTTTACGCGCCTATTTTATTTTATTTTGATGCCATGCACCTTGGATTAGGCGCGTAAAGACCCCTGGAAACCAGGTTGTCAGTGTTGCTGTGGGCTCAGGTTTGGTCGTCATCAGCGTGAAACAAACTAAAATAGCCGCGCGCTAATAAACCGGTTTTAACAGGATTGTCAAGCCCACAAGCTTAGACGAAAAAAAGCCTTATTTTCTGCTCGCTTTTCGTGGGGAGTTGAAGAAGGCTCTGTTCGCAGGAAAACTCTGCGGCTGTCCATAAGATGAATTGTTAATATAATAATTGATAAACAAGAAATGATCTTCAGTCGCATTGCAAACTGTGCAGCTTGCGTAGCGGCATTCTTTTGAATTTGAAGCGCGATCGTGAGCCCTCACGATCTAAACTCAAAACAACTTATCGCCGGGGCAAAATGGAGGGCGTTACGTAGTCTACATCAGTAGTGTGTGTGTGCATTTGTGACTTCATATACAATATTGCGCGCAACGTTGTACCGTACTACTACCTAGTACTAAGAAATACTATATTTCGATGCCGTAACTGAGAATTTTAAATTAGTCCTGTGAATATATAACTCTAAAGGAAGTAAGAAGAGCATGAAAGGAGAACAAGAACTGATGAGCAGAAGAACGCTCTGCTCGCTGGGTAAAAGGTTACATCCATTTTATTTTCTCAGGTTGTTAACGGAAACGTGTCAGTTGATGCGAGAAAACAAAACCTTAGAGCTAACATTACGAGTCTTAGGTAAGTTATGAAGTTAGTTAATATAACTGTTGAAAATAATAATTGCTATATTTAATAATAAGAATAATGTTTCATTTATACTGAAAGGCCAGTCAGCTCAACCGCAACCGGAGAGCTGCAATTGTGGTCTTCCCCTAGCTGGCAATCACTTATTACTTACGACACTCAATAGACCAGTTCGCAGTTAATTCCGACATTTTGAAAGGGGTGCAAACATGGCCCGAAATCCAGTGTTTGTCGGTATGGGAATACGATGCCAAATAATTTCCGTAAAATCCAATTACTGAAATATTCATTCTGCAAACTTAAGATACCAGGTAAAATATTAACTAATCAAAATGTGAGGGATGTAGCTGTGCTGGGAAGCGTGCAATCGTGTTTTCAGTTTTCCATACATTTGTATGTAATAACGAGTCAAAGTCCGCGGAAACATTTACAGAATTCTAATGACTGAAAACAATTCCCGTTAGTACGAACTCTCATTATTACGGACATCAAATGTGCGATCTGTACGTTATAAGGAGAGTTAACTGTATTCATAATTTCACACAATAGAACCGGCTACCAGAATCCTTTGAGCACCTTGTTTAAAATTCTTCACAAGGGAGATATTCAAAAAGCATTCTGTATTTAAATGACTCTATGATGCAAATCACCACAAGTCCCGATAAGCAACGAAATGCGGCCCATCAGTTGACGGTATAATCTATTTTTAGAACGCCGCTCAAACTACTTTCGTAGCGCCGAAAACAATGGCAGCCATGTTGCTTTTATAATCACAAAATTAGTTATCTCATTAGAACAAAGGCTTTCATGTTTTGGACCAATCAGCGTCGCTGGTGCAATTAGGTGCAATACGCTTGGCAATAGATGTTCTAAAAATAGATTATACCGTATTAAAACTGAATGGCCAAGACCCAGTATGAGATATCGAGACTTATGGTTATGGACTTTTGAAATAACCTATTGCTGGTGTATTCATTGCAGGGTCGTGCCATTTTTTCCACAAAAATCAAAATCACCCATGTTTGCAACGGTTGGTAAACTTTAAATATAAACGTACGTTCATATTACTGTAGTGTTAAGCACCTCCGCTTTTCCTGTTTTATTATATTTTTTAAAGTGTTACCTTTTAGTGTCATGCATGTCAAACACTCTGACTAGAAAAGCGACCATTTTTCTTTGAAGAAGTAGAATTCAACAGAACATAGAAAATCGCCTAACATTGTGGTATCTCTAGCTTTTTGACTTTTCTGCAACTAAAGGAGAGTTCAGGGACGGCACAGCCGGGTGCGCTTTTTTTTTTGGGGGGGGGGGGGCTGCGTGGGGTGGATACTTTTACTTATCCAGCTTATCTGACTTACCAGAGGCCGGATTTCGTAAGAAAAGTTGAACTCACGACACAGGACCTTGCATTTGAAATGACTTTCCTACTTTTTTTACGCTTATGTCCCAATCAAAATACAAAGTTATTGTACGGCAATATTTAGCTTGTGAGGGGAGGGGAAAAGTAGAAAATGAACCACTACATAGTCTTGTCGTTATTCTTTCACACTGATACGAAATCCGTTTTATTGCGCGCAAGTAAAAATCATTAGAAAATCCATTTAATGAGCTTTAAATGTAGCTATTAAAAAAGAGTTCTCAGTAATGTACTCACTTGATGCTTTCTTTATATTACAATCTCTCAGATGAGAACATTTGTTCTTAATTACATCGCTAGCAATAACAAGAAAATGATCAAGATGGTTAATGGTAAGAATATTCGTTCGAGATCCTTTAGATATCTTAAACTCTTTCCGATTGTTTTTACCATTTGTAGTCAGGTGAAATCTTAATGACACCCAAAGTGTGTGATGACACTTTTAACAACTTACAGGAGATACGTTATTACTAGTAATGAGGTGAGTAACCTCCTACCCAGATCCCACTCTGTACCCATGATAGAGGAAGAACTGGGCTCAAGAATTTGTTTGTGTCCTGATAACGAAAATATCAGTTAGCGGTTCAGAATAAGACTTTAAAAAGCCGGTGTGTGCAAAACGTAGATTAGTCCAACGTAGAAGTACGCCGTTTACCAAGATAATCAACAATTTTAAACTTCCATTATGTTTTTCTGCCATGCTTTACCGTTCCATAACCGAGAGCAACAGATACGCTGTTTCCGCGTTCCAGTCGATCACGCAAGATGTTTTAATAAGGCTCTCGCTTAGCTTTGAGTGTCACGTCAGTACACCTGGCATTTTCCCTCCCACCTTATACGTTAAAGGGGATATGTCACGGTGAGTCACGCTGTGTCACGGTGAGACACTTTTATACTCGCAGTCCGGGCCGGACACAGTTATTTTCAGCGATGTTCATATGAACTGACGAACCTCGCACACATGTGGGATGGTTACATCCAAGAAAAATATGCAAAAATGACTAACAAATTGCGTACAGACATATTACGTATCATTTCAATCGAACATTGAGGAAGGGACTTTAACTGTTTATAGCCACGCTTTTGCAGAATGCAATAACGTTGTTGTACTGGATGACAAATATCGATATCTGACTTGTACGAGATCGGTAGTGTTGTTAGCTAATCTTGTTTGTGAATGCTATTTCAACCTCCAATCGATTGTCGATCTTTCTAAAACTGCGTTTTCGAAAATTGTTTGCCATCTAGTAAAGCTTTTCTCTTGGGATCACGAGCTCAATTCATTTGTTATTGAAGTGGTATAGTAGAACGTGATTGTCAATAGTTCCTGTAAAAGATATCGTACATCGACTCAAACACACGCAACACCATGACATAACCCCTCAGTTTAAGCATTATAGTTACGTAACAATCAGTCTTCTATAGCTCGTACCACAAGGGGTGGAAAAGAGCGAGCAGAATTCGTCGTCCTTATCTCACAGGTTGTCATGTTTTCTCTTGTTCTTTTTAGCTGGGCTTCGCAACATTGCACCACTACCTTTGCTGAAAGGCATGAAGTTAACTAACACAGACGTAACCTACGGCGAGGTACTACTCAATTCATGTTCCACTCATCCATACTAATCCCCGCCTTCCTTAGTTACTGTTGCTATGTCACACAAGCCGTAGACTTTAACCCGAGAAAATTTAAAATAAATATGGTGAAAAAGGTTAGTTCGGCGATAGTCTTCGTAACATTCTGAATGATATATCGACTTCCAATAACTGTCGCTGAATTTCTTAAATCGTTGCGAAGAAATAAAGTCTTGTGGAACAAAGATGGCGACCGTCTTTTTCCCGGGAAACATTACTGCGTTCTGATTGGTGTGATTTTGTTTTAATTGACAGGTGTGGACAGGTTATAACTAGAATCCTCCGCAGGCATCTCAGAGTCACATAAACTGGGATTTCGCTTAAACACAGGAAGCCACGTTTATGTGATTATTGGATTTTTGAAGCATGATGCCCGGTGTGTGGAGGCGTTAGATATAATATAAGGCCGCTATAAAATGTACAAAGCTGACAATATACTAAGAATCGGATCGGAATAACTGGATATGCATAATCGTCGCTCACTCGTGAGTGTTCAAGCTATCTCGTATCTCCAACCGGGCCATCTGATAAATATCCTCTATTTGTATTTCAGAGCTACACCCTTCTGTCGGCAGATGTGATTTAACAAGAATGGATGCTTCCGGAAAGTTGTTTTGCCAATGAAATCAGAACTCCCAAAGATCACTGCATCGAGAGTTCTTCGACTTTCAAGGCACAATCCGATTTGGTCAACAATTTTATCGTTAGCTTTTGATTGTTAGATAAATAATTAGATGACGAATATAAAACATGCGCTTTGATTGGTTGAAATGTTTTACCATAACATTATGGTAACAGCAATGTATCCCGGTTTCTGATTGGCTAAATCATTGGTCGGGCGCTTACAGTGCGGCTACTGAAACCGGGGCCACTTTAGACAACGAGAACCAATCACACTACAGAACGAAAACAAAGCATTACAACTTACCGTTACTTGAGCCAATCAGTGTCGAGTACAATACAACAGTATTTCAACTTGCATGAGATTTGATCTGGTAAAAGGCAAATTTGGTCGACCAGTTTTGAAGTCAAAGTCTTTAGAATGAACAAAATCGCATGGATGTGCTAGGATTTATACTTTGGAATGCTTTAATTTTGTGTTCCGGTTGTTTAAGTGGCCCCAGTTTCAGAAGTAGCACAGTAAGGCGATTATTACCTTCATCATACTCCAAATAAAGAAATCATTGTCGTTCGCGCATTATCTGAATTTATTTTTTGAAGAAAATATCAATTATAGACATTTGAACCGTGCTACAATAGATTTATGCTCAGCCGGAAATATTGAGACTATAGGTAACAAGGATGACACATTTTATATTTTTTAATGACACTTCTTTAATGAAAGTTCAACGGAATAATACAATTTTGTATAATAAATAATAATTACTGGTTATTTTCATGTTTTTCTCTTATATGGATTGCGGACAGAAATTTTACTTGAAATGTATTTTATTTTGGTATATACAACTCACCTAAAGGCTCGTTGTATACCCGTGAATAGTACGTATAAATTTCTCATAAATTATTCGCCCGTATTCAATAGAAAATTCAATAAATAAGAAATGGGTACATCTATTTTGTCTACGGAAAGAGAAAGCAGATTGGAAGCCACTTTGTTTGAAATGCTCTTGAAGCCAGCGGTCGTGAGTGGCGCCGCGACTCGAGACTTACATGTAGATTCTGATTGGCTAAAAAATGAAATAGTGCGGAATGTCCTGCATTTTGATTGGCTTGAATGTGTCAGGATTAGCGTTAGCTATATAGGCACTTAACTATTAATCTGAAATTGCTTCATCTAGCCATGGAATACATATATATTACTCTACATTGTGCATTTCTATATATGCAATAAATTTCCCGAATAAATATGGAGAATGATTTGACTTCAAGCATCATCCATTTCACTGCTTTGTATATTGGCCGATTTATGTAATTGCACGGTCCAACTTCTCTAACAGTTGTAAGTAAGTTGTAGGGTTGATTTACATGAAGAAATTCGAAAGAGGAGGCCAGTTTGTCGTCAGGTAACTGAATAAATTAATAGCAACAAAAGCTATGGGACGAAGCAATAGAGCTCTATGACAAAAATACTAAGGGACTGTGCAATAACTAGCAGGGGGTGGGCTGGGAAATGAGTCTGACTGTTTCATCTGGAACGAACATCACCTCGTATTTTTGCTCGACCTAGACACTGCCTTCAGTTTCCAAGTTAGAATCACATGGTTCTGAATCCGAATCCCTGGTTCAGGCACATTTTGCACTGTACGCGACTAGTTTGTGGCAGAAGACGAATGGCTAATATATGTTGATCATGAAACTGTGGTTGATATGGCGCTATATAAATATGGCCATTATTATTATCATCCATTGCCCTCTCGCTGTTACATGTATATAAGTTTCCTTCTCACCGCCGCATGTGTGATGGAGTACCCGTGCAATCAGCTCAGGTTTCGTTACCACCAAGATGTTCAGACCGGCTGCTGTTTCGGTTAGATACAGTTGGAGCTGCTCACTAGTCAAAGAGGTTACGACAGAGACTTCATGTCATGTACACACCACAATTCATTGCAAATTAACCTAACCTACAAATTAAAACAAAAAATCCTAACCATTTTTCATCCCAAATCATTTTAGAACGACTCTAAATACACCTGAACTATAATGGAGAATTTTGTACTTTTGAAGTGGCCTAGTTTAACTCTGTGAATCGTGGTGTGCCATATAACATGACGTCTTACCCGACCTTTCTTCCTGTTCATTACTCCAAGAGATCCTCGGAAGTTGCTTCCATTGCCTAGCTCTTTTTCGTGCTTTTGCTACTAGAAATTCAAGGTGCTCAAGGAACTTTTTTTATCTCTGGTATACCTCTCTTATTTCTTTGCTGTTTGCACTCATAAATTTCCTCACTTGCACGCTGGGCAGCAGTTTGTCGATTTTGTTTTCAAAAGCAGGCATTGCGTTTGTAACCAAGGGCTGGGACTGGTGACCATAGTAACTTTCAAGTATTCTATGTATTTTTAACAGGTTTCTCAATAAATTATAAACAATCATTCTTTACAATGAAGTGGCCTCTCGGTGGTTCTTTAACTGCCTTGGAACTAACCCAAAAGTATTGTTACCCCCTCCCGGCCTTCCACTCTGGTTTTCCAAATTTTATCGGACGTACTCTATCAGCACCGCGGATCTTTTTATTTTGATCTGCATGCATAGAGATGACTTTTCGCATAAAATCCCTCAGTAATCCTTCCGGTTTTAAACTCCCTCCTCTATAAAGATCGTATTGTTCACAAGACAAGAGCCCATCTGGGCTTTCACTCGGGCCACATGAGATTGAAGATGAAATACACTTTCATTTGAAATCCTCTTAGTAATATTAACCAAAGAGAATAATTATTAGCTGAATTTAGCAGTCTTTAGCTAGGAGTGGCCGGTAGCGCGGTGACTTTCATTCTCTGCTCCCCAAGCATATATGTAATTTAATATTTTTATGTTTATGTTTAATGTTTTTTCTCGTATGTTGACCTTTTAATTTAAACACTTCTTATTCATGTAACACACGTTTACAATTTAGTCTGCTGTTCTGTTATACTGCAGGTTCCGAGTACTAATAGATGATTGTCTCAAATGTATGTTTATATTTGTACCATATTATAAGTTGTATCCTGTCCATCCTGTGATGGAGCTAGCTATGTCAATTTGTGTACCTCTATGTAACTTTATCTGCTGTTCTTGCCATTTAATATGAGTACAGCTTGGTAGTTGTTGAATTAAAGATTATTAACTGAAATGCCTGTTGGTTATCTCTAATTAAAAGCTTTACCCACATTCCCAAAACCTCAGTCTGCTCATTATATTAACTGAAGAACTATAAAGGGAATTGTTGGAAGCCTTTAATTTCTCGAACCAAAACCTCGGCCGTGAGAGGTTTCTTGTTTGTTTACCTTGAGAGTTGAATATTGCTTGGGCCCGGTCATCATAAATTATTCTGTGCTGGCGAGCGACAGTGTTGCTCTCACAGTTCAGGAGTTTAGATGTCTTCAGACTTCGATAGAGGAGAGTAACCCATAACTGCTCAACCACAGTATATATATTTGCTAGTAAATCGCTATATTTCGCTATAAATCAGCTATTCAGTATAGCTGTATAACGCGGTACACAGAGAGATCGTACGAGATCGGTAAACCAGCCTAAAACGCCGTCAAAATTATTTTAGTGTTGGCCTACCGATCACGGTGTTTGTGCTGGTATGTATTATGACCGAGAATAAAATGAAATGTGGCATAAAACCTACGAAACGTACCCCAAACAAGCTGATAGCGTCCGCAGAATCTTAAGATGGCGACTGGACTTGAGATAAATCATTAGCGCCAATAATTATGCATAATTCAGCATAAATACTAATTATTCGTGCCTCATAATTGGTGGTTTTAACGCATGCGCTGAAATTTGCTGCACAGAACAAAGACTCGTGCCTGCCACAGGCAGCCCGAGTAATAAGTATCCAGTTCACTGTGTGAAGCTGAACGTTTCGGTTATAAGCCCCCTCAAAACTAGAGTGAAGACTGGGAACAAATTCTAGGCTCTCGATTATTTCAAGATGGCGGTCAATGTTGTGTGTAAACTGCTACTCTTTCTATGCCCTCTTTCATTCATTCTCTTCACGTATTATCTACTATTCTGTGTCAAGAAGGAAGCCAAGAAGCATAGTGGATCAAGAGAAGGATCATTAGCAAACTCATACGTATTTTCAAAGACAAACTGTCCAGTGAATTCTTACTTTTTGAATGGTATTTGTATCACTTGTCCCACAGGAGAATTCCGTTTCACACTCACAGGGTGGATTTCGTGTTTATCGCATCTAAACTGTGAAAATATTTCACACGATGTAAGAATAAGACAAAGACTGAGCACTCCAGGCCCGTTGAATGCTGTTAAGGATATCTATTTAGCAGATTGGTACGGATATGCCGTGGTGTACTCGAGATGTTTAGATTTAATATATGCGGATGATTGCTTGCATGGACTGAGGATGCTGGAGGGGTTACAGGGTAGTGAGTATGTTGTACAGCTTATCGGGGCATGCCACGAAACTCTAGAGGTGTGTATATCACATTCATAATATTTAGTGATACTTTATATTCAATAGATTGTTTTATTTTTAAACAATGGACCAATCCAAGGTCGCCATTGCACTACAAATAGTTACTACAATAGTTACCCAAATTTGAGAGTTATATTTCGTATGGAAGCAAAGATACAGTCCTGCAAAGTAAGATAATTTTACAGACATTGTATGCAGGGGTGGACCCGTCATACAAACGTCTGTAAAAAAAAGGTTGACTTTACTAGTCTATGGTCAGCAAATGTTGTGGTCTTTTCACTCTAAACGAGGATGGCCTCAGCATATTCTTTATATAAGTGCCCTGCATAATGTTCAATGGACATTAAGGTTGGGAGCCCCCTTCCCCCCCCCCCCCCCCACCCCCCCTTCCCTCCATCCCCTAACATTCACATATTTGTTGTTAAGTTACAATACTATAAAAGTACCTAGAGCTCAGTCAAAAATCACATTGAGTTTAGTCGATAAGAAGCTTTAGGACATGTATCAATAAATTATTGTTAAATTCTTATTACTGGGTCCATGGAAACATCTGCATGTTTGTTTGGTTCCGTAATTTATGGCTGCCATGTTGGCTCTTGTTTTTGCTCCAGTCTCATTCCCAGAACTGTTTTGGTCTTAATACCCCACACTAGCGTCCATGCCTGGATACCCTCCCCTAAACGTCCATTGGATGTTAAGCAGGACACTTAATAAAGCATATGTTGATGGTTCCTACATGTAACTAACCTGAATCTCAGTCGTTCCACTTGCTCTCAACCATAGCTTGTGATTATTTTGTTTCCTGTAAAATCATTGGAAAGTGTGCTAGAGCAGATATTTCAATAATATTACAGCATACATCAGGACCTTACATGCATTACATTTTATCATCATTCTTTTTCAGATGGTCACTGCATATCATCATTATGGCTCTGCAGAAAAGCTAGAAGAATTATTTGAAACCCCAGCACTTGCCAGATACAATACTTTAAAAATCAGATTCCAATTATGTCTAGACTATGTAAAAATACTACACTTCCTTCATAACAGTCCGCTCGGCACAAGAGTTATGTGCGATTCGAATGATGTTCAGAAAACTTTATCACAATATCTTGTAACTGATGACTTCCACTTAGTAATAAATGATTTGGATGCTTTACCTGAGGTTAATCACAAGGAGAAGAAATTCATTAAATGTGGACATCGGCAACTTCATGGGAACTTTGTTGCACCAGAGCAATTATGGCCCTTCAAAGGGAAAACATTTAATGATGAAGAAATGCCTAGTTATGATGAAAAGATTGATATATGGAGGATTCCAAATGCTGTGGATAAACTGTTATCAAGAGTTAATAATAGTAACTATATAAGAACACTTTTATTAGAAATTCATGACAGCTGTAAGATTGAGGACCCTAAATTACGACCGACAGCAGCAGAAGTTTTGCAGGTATATTTAAAAGTTGATCAGATCGTTAGAGCAGGACTCAGGGAAGAAATGTGAACAATGCATTGGATGCATTTTTATTGCATTATTAATGCAAAATGTTTAAATTTCCTCCCTGGTTCCACAAATACATTGAATTAATTTTATAGGGTACATTTACACATTTTTATATTTAAGATTTGGATGAGGTGGATGAGGATGTAGTCATAGTTTGAAGTGGGGGGGGGGGGGGGGGGGGGGGTTCCTAACCACGTGCACTACAAGTGTGAGCTGTTAGAGGGGGGGGGGGGGGATTTTGAAGATCTAAAGTCTTAAATAGCATTTCCTGCATTAATTATTATGAGATTAAGAAATACACTTGCTCTTTCTTTCTTTCTTTTATTTATTCCATTTTTCTTCTGGCTTGGAAAAGGGAGAGGGCATTTTCCTTAGGAAAAGCAGGTTCCAGAGCCCCAGGAACTTTGCCCTGGCTATGCCCATGATGGAATAGGTTCATTTCTCTCTTGACATGTTTTATAAAGAGATGAAATTCAATCAGAAATTAAAACAAGTTCATGGTTTAGAGTGGAGTTCATATTTGCTGGTTTAAAGTGGCCATAAGCCCAAATTCTTGATCATTAAAATCGATTCTACTTCGAGTAAATAGTTGCATAGAAAATATTTATTGATATAAGTGTTGTATCTAGGAGTTATAAAGGTTTATATTTCGAATATGCTAATGCTATGACATCAAATAGGAAATTTTCTCACTTCTTTCTCTGTGTGAATGAAACTATTTTCTGAGTAGACAAAATATTTGGTAAAATGCTGATATAAGATATATATAACATGAATGTTTATAAACGGGCATTGTTCTCTATCAGCAATTTTTTGTATAATAAATGATGCCCTGTTTGACATCATTAGCATATTCGAAATATAAACCTTTATAACTCATAGCTGCAACACTCAAATCAAGAAATATTTTACTATTCAACTTGATGTACATGTAGAATCGATTTTATTGATAAAAATTGGACTTGAATGCACTTTAAATAAAAATATGTGTTGGCAAAATACATGTGCCATCCTAAAAGTCAGTAAATTGTCAATTGTTAAATAGGTCTAGTTAGCAACCTTGTCTGTTTCCAAATTTGACTGACATCATTCCTCAGAAATAACTAAAAAAACTAGGCCTCTTGTCAAGTGCTACCTCTGGAATGGCATAACAAATTATCCTATAAATATGATATATCAGCCAATCAGAGCTCAGCATTTCTAAATAATACAGAGCAGTATTCCGTTGCTAGTTATAAAATAATTTAGATAGTACGTGAATTGTGATTGGCTGAGAGCCATGTTTCATTAGCCTGTGCAAACATGGAAATGACTTCACGCCGTAAGACAAGCACCGTAAGTGCTTCTTTTATCAAAATAATTTTATTTTAAAAATGAAACAGTTTTTCCGGAAGATCTGTTTCATTTCTTAAATGAAGCCATTTCTTTTTCAGCCAATCAGAATCTAGAAATTTATATAAAAAAAAAATTCTTAACCGGACCTGAAACAACCATAGGGGCTGATATAGAAAATCAATGAGAAATAAGGGAACAAAATAGCCACACCGTGCGGGCTGCCTGTGCCTCACCCGCTCACGCTAAATAAGGTATACATCTGTTTAAAGTAAAGTGAAGCAACTTTATTTAACGTTGTTAACTCGTGATAGTCTGGTGAGTCAGCACGTTGTTTTATTTTCCTGCCCAATCAAAGCCATTGTTAGAATTTTAGTGAATTGGCGCGCCAGTGAACACTCTCCTATGATTGGTCAATGGCAAATGTACTGTCTGAAATCCTTTTAAATGCAACATTACGTCACTTTCCAGAATATGGAAGGTAAAATCTGATTGGTCCATAACACAATGAGGTGTACATATTGGAAACTAATTAAGCGTTCGGGTAAGCAGACGTTACTTTTTTCTTCGAATTTATGAGAATGAAAAAATACGTCTGCTAAAAGTCTGGTGGATTCGTCTGTTTTTGGGTCAAAAAATTTACGACCAAAAACGATATTAATACTATCGATTCTACACATAGTGAATAGTTGAATGGTCCAATATTTCTGAGTTTGAATGCCGTGCCGATGAGGTTTTAATCTACAAAATGCTAATGAGGACGTCAGATTACAGATAAACAATATGTTTTAAATATATTGTTTTACTTTAAAGTTTAAATAAATGATTTTACACAATTTGTTTTCCTATATCAGCAAATACGAGCAGCAAATGCCTACCCTGACGTCATGTCATTAGCATTTTGTAGATTAAAACCTCTATAACTCATCGGCACGGCATTCAAACCCAGAAATACTGTACCATTCAACTATTCACTGTGTGTAGAATCGATAGTATTAATGTCGTTTGTGGTCGTATTGGCACATTAAAAATACGAATAATAGTGATCTCTTGGGAATGGATGTTCTATTAGGCCCTTTGCAGCTACATGTAACAGTCACATGCTGATATAATACTTCACTAACGAATGAATTGAGCTCGTGATCCCCATGGGAAAGGTGTTGCCATGGATTCTGGAGAGCAAGCTATCTTCGAAAACGCAGTTTTAAAAAGATCCGACAATCGATTGGATTTGCAAATAGGTTTTGCTAATAGCAATACCGATTTTGTACAAGGACTTTAAATGAATGAAGTTAGATAAGTTTTGCTCTCCAGTACAACCACGTGATTTGTTAGCTGGAAAGGGCCTATTACATCGTAAGTTATCCGTTTCGCACACCGTACAGTCACGTGCTGATATAATACATTAACGAATAAATAGCCCACTTCCGCGATATGCTTTACTTGTCACGCACAAAGGTTTCGATACGAGGCTCCGTGCTAAATTAAATTTATTATTTTCTCTGTGAAAAGAATAAATTTAATTCAGCACGGGGCCTCGTATTGAAACCTTTGTGCGTGACAAGTAAAGCATATCGCGGAAGTGGGCTTTTGCGCTCGTGATCCCCATGGGAAAGACTTAGACTTATTTGCACATTTCTTAAAGTTACAAATGACATTTTTAAAAGATGACTATATGTAAAAAAGAAAAGAAATTACAAGTACAGGTTACTTTAGAGAAAGAAAATGAGATTGTGCACAGTTGTTAAAGTAGCACAGAGCTCTGCCTATCCCGATATTGGCAAGTACAGTTCATGCGATAATATATAAGAAAATAGATCAAATAAAGCTATTTACCAAACGAACTTTAAAACGCTGTTTTAGAAAGATTGACAATCGATTGGAAATGGAAAATAGCATTTACAAAAAGCGATGTTCGTGTTGATAAACATTACAATTGTTATGTGCCAACCATGATTTCTAAAGGCCGCTTTGTGCCAGGAACCAATGGATCTCTGGTTGGCACATTAATGACAATGGCTGACGTGACAGTGAACATCGCTATAGACCCTTTGCACGTGACGTCATAACCGCCATGTTGGTGTACAGTTAACAATAGATTCTTCGTTAGCTTCTTTTGTTCTGTACACCAACATGGCCGCCATGCCCTTTGTCATTTGAATCTCTGGGGATTGAGTGCAAACCATCTATAGGTTTTGCTTATGACACTACCGATCTCGTACAAGTGCCTTTAAATAAATGAAGTCTGTGTTTTGCCATGCAGTACATGCGTGATTCATTTCTGCAAAGGCCCATTATAACCACAATCCATATGTCGTTTGCCGTGTGTGCGTGAGGCCGAGTGGTCTAATTAACAGCGATGTTTCGGGTTGATAAACATTACAATTGTTGTGCTAATGTAGCAACCATGATTTCAAAAGGCCAATGTGTAACGAGCCAATGGATTTCTGGTTTGGACATTAATGACAATGGATGTCTGGCAGTGAATATCGCTTTTAGACAATTCGGAGTTGAGGAAGGGCCTGGGACCGAGTGTCAAAAATTAACACTAAAGCCGAATTTGAGGAAAATTGGTTGGATAATTAAAAAAAAGTGGCAAGCTTTCAAAAATCGCAAAAATAAGAGAGAAGTAAGGCTTTCGTGGACGGCGTCCCCCAAAACCATACATTCTATTAATTCTGACTACACTGACAAGAGACTTCATAAGTATAGTTTATTGTGGGATAGTCGCCAGACAACTCCGTACTACAATACAATTAACTAATATAAATTGTATTCCTAACTAATGGGAAACTGCCAGATACGAAAAACCGCTTAAACCACGTGCATGCACGAAAAAACCACCCTGGGCTTGTGGCCAAAAAACGTGGGGAAATGCGGAAACGTACTCCTCGACCTAATGCAGCCACCCGAATTCTCCGAGGGCTAGAGAACTAACAATCGACTTACTAAGTCAATACAAAGTAACCGTACTATAATCAATAAGATATATAAAATAAATTCGAAACAAACGTGGAGCTGACTGGCCTAGAAAGACTACTTTTCCCGCTCGAAGCATTATATATGCTAGAAGCATTACCCATAATGTTATAGTCTCCTCCCCAAACCTCTTTACCGTGCCGGCAGAATATTAATTTCTGACTATATCGCTCCTGCGTCGCTCAAACGTCAGAAATTACATTTTTTTCGATTTGTTAAAGGTTGCTATTCAGTTCGTATTTATCCAAACATTCTCAAACATTCTCGAACTAATTTTAGTGTGATCTTTCTTGTGATGGGGTTCATTTCTTAATCAGATTAATTTTTGACACTCGGTCCCAGTCCCTTCGTCAACTCCAAAATGACCAACAGCCCGCGCTGAAACTCGATGGACTGGGTTCGACTCTCAGGTGGGACATTTTTTCTCATGTCTTTTTCTCATGTTTTACTGCTGTTTTTTTATCTTTCTTTCTTTCTCTTCCGTATTCTTTTTCAATAACAGCTGCTCGATCATTTCAACATAAGATAGAGGAGTATACTGAAGGTCGTGCAGACTGAAATATACAATATTTTTTACGAGTTTTCTTTTTCGATAGCTTTCAGAATTTGAAATACCTTGGAGTTGAGCGGCTATTGAATGTGGTAGTGTGCTTGGAAATAAATAAAGAATTACCAAGAGGCCGCCACTCGACACGTCGGGCATAAAGTACGTCAAAATCGGCATCAGTGAGCGTGGACAAATAATTAAAATTAACACCATTTCTTTACTTCTAGTCTCAATTTGAAGAAATGTTGGTGACTTGTTAACAAAATGAAACTACATATTTTAGGTGTTTTATGTTAGTATGATGACGTTGTTGTGACGTCATAAGTGATGCCTCCTTTTTTGGTAAAATTCTCCCTTTAATAGATGTTACAAACAGACTACACCATCAAAGGGCCTTCATGACACACATTCCTTTGGCGCAAATTTGAACGTTCTACGACTATTATAGCAAAAGTTATAGAGGAAGGACTGTTGCTATGACGTCATATTTTGTGACGTCAGGTGTCATACCTAAATAAGGCCGCCTATTGTTAAAAAATCAAGAAAATAAAATAACGTGGGTTTTGAGTGCCAGACTAGCGCATTTCATCACTAAAACTCGAAAATCACTCAAAAGATTTTTTTCTAAGGGCATGTATAAAAAAGTATGACGTCTAATGACGTTGCCGAAAATATGACTTCAATAAGCCGGTTATGGCCAGGAGCCCATTACCAGGAGCGTTCCTCTGTTATGGGTTGGGTCCCCAGCATAAGAGTAGATGAGGCTATTTTTAGATTCGAAATTCCCGCGAAAAGAGGTTGCCGCCATGTTGGTGCCCTTAAACAATAGATTCCTCGTTAGCTTCTTTTGTTGGGGCACCAACATTTGAATCTCTGGGGATTGAGTTAAAACCAGTAATTCGAATTCCCGCGTTGAAAGTGAGAAGAATGATAATGAGAAGTGACGTTAGCTATCTGATTGGCTAAGAATAGCCCACCTTTGTTCTTTTTCGCGCGAAACGCAATGCTAAAAATAGCCTCATCTACCTCTGTGCTGGGGTACAGACACAGTGGGGAAGATGGACGCTCCTGGTAATGGGCTCCTGTTATGGCTTATGTTATGGTTATGGTTATGGTTATGGTTATGGACTTCAATAAGCCGGTTATGGACAAAAAAATCAAAATTCAAAAAACATACGATTTTAGCCACCAACGTGTTTTATGATTGGACAAAATGTCATGCAACAATATTTACAACTCTAAAAATTGAATGAAGCGATGTTTTCATAAATGCTTTTGTGTTGTTTATTTCCCGCCAAATTTTGGCGGGAAAATGGACAAAATTCAAACTTTCATAACTTTTGATTTCCTTAACCAATCGACATCGGGTTTTCGATTCCTTCATTCTCATCACGAGTAGATTTTAACAATATACGACATTTCGTTTTTAGAGATAATGAACAGTTGCAAGAAACGTATTACAAATGGATAAATGACGTCATTGTGACGTCACGATGGTAGTAACATAGCTTAAAAAATCAGGTTATATTCCTTTTGCGATTCTACATCCTTCTACCAAAATTCAATCGTCTGCATTGAAAACTTTTTAAAATATAGAACTCATGCCGTTTTTATGGTCGTTTGTGCCCACCGTGCGATACATCTAAGTCTGAACAACATTCCAACTAACCCATACTTGCCAACCGTTGAGGAATTCAAATGCGGACATGACATCGAAAATCGAATAAAATGTTCGTTAATTTCTCTTTGCAAACAAAAAAAGACCGTGACAATGTACCGTAACAGCGTACGCGGAAACTAAAATGCGGGACATTTGGACGGCCATGCGGTACGCGGGATAAATGACAAATATGCGAGACAGTTGGTAAGTGTGCAGTTATCTCTTCCCCTTCCCGCTGTGCCCTCAATGCCGAATCTAAGCGATCATTATTATATTATGTAAAATAAACCTAAGAAGGCTGGTACTGGCCAGCCGAAATATCGTTTAAACCTCGACAGCGTTGTATATGACCAGCATTGCAGTAGTCTTCGGACACTTTATCGTTATCATTTTTCTTCTTCTTGCTGATCAAGATCTGTTTTTTGATCCAACGTCTGGATTGATTGTACACGGTTTTTGCTGTGGTTTTCTAACCTTAACTATATATATCAATTATTATATAATTATAAATATGTGTATTTCGTCTTGCTTTCGTTACATGAATTGGATAGTTCTTGTAAGATGTTGATGTCAATGGAGCTGATTCAAATCATCAGTACAAATTGTTTTTTTAAAGACCAAACATGCAACCAATGTTTTCCCTAAAAACAAATGATTACCTGAGGGGGAAACGTTAGGTTTGTAATGATTCCTTTTGGGGAGAACTGGGACAATGTAAAAGCTAAAATTAGACTCTGTCTATATCTCATCTTTCCACCGGGGTTCTCCGGTTTTCTATGGTGGCCCGGTCAGGTTACCACGTCAGAACCACCGGGTCACCGTAACCTGACCGGGCCACCGTAGTTTTCCTCCAATCTATGGTTCGGTCGAACAAATCGAGAAATTTGCCAAATCGTGTAGTAATATTTCTATTTACAGTACTTCGACTGTCAGAGTCATTCGAGTCACTGTTCGCCTCGTTTTCATGCAGTTTCTCTTCTTTACATGACAATGGCGGTACCGAGGAACTGTGAGAGGGAGAATTTCCTCCGCTGTAGTCCGATTCTCTTTGGGTAACAATTTGTTTCCGTTCTCGCGTGTCGCGCGTCCCTATATAATTGCCATTAATTAGTGTTCCTTCATCCCCCAACCTAACTACTGGCGACTTTTTAGCTATTGCTGCTGATTTTTTTCAATTCAAGACTATATAATTTTCAATTTTGAAGAATTAACCCACGGTATACAAGTACAACAAGGGCTACATGGACTACAGTCCTCCTCTTCATCATCCTCTTCCAGAAGAAAGTCCTTCTCGGTTGTTAAAGACCTTGGCGACCCACCCGAAAGATGTATCAGTGTTCCAGATGAATGTGTTTCGGTCGGTTCATGTCGTTTACTTTTCTGAATTCCGTACTTTTCGCGAATATGACTCCTCGTTTTGGCCCTTTCCGCTTCTACCTTCGCGTGTTTCTTCTTCCTTGAGTGCTCTGCTTTTTGAATTTGTAGTTCAGTCTTTTCAATGTCTTCCCTCGTGATGTTTTCATGGCTCGTATCTCCTGTAAATTCTCCCACAGTATTCCGTACCCCGCCAGCGGCGCTCGAGGCAAGATACTTGGCAGCAAAAGAAGCCATTTTCCCGGCTTTACTCACAATGGAAAGGCCACCCCATTTATTGCTTTACATGAGTGGGAACATCTGGTTTATTGAATTTCACTGAAAAGGTAAAAATAATGTAAATTAATCTGAGACAGTTTTTGTCGAAACGTTCGAGGTGAGACTATTGGTTTATTTATCTTCCTGGTTCAAGTGATCAACTTACTACAGCAGCTTGTCTACTTCTCACCTTAACATTCGATTAAAACTCTCTTTGAGAGAGGGGGAGGGGGGGGGGAGATTCAGTAAAATTTCAAATTTTGGAGTTTGAGTTGGGAAGTCGGAAACCGGTCAGATTTTTTTCTGGATCCGCGCCTGAAATTAACCATATTTTTTTACGCATTCTGAAGTTTTTGAGAAAAGGGTGCTAGACTGCTGGAAGCTAAAGTTTATGTAACTTCTAACCGACATCAATACAGATGTTCGATGTGAGCACCCGAGAAGAGTTACATTGTATGGGGAAAATTCTGTTTTGTGTCGGCTATCGCGTTGGAATAGTAATACCATTTTGAGGTTTCAAAATGGCTTGTCTGAATGTTGTTAGTTTGCCAAAACATGCATATAGACGAGATCCGTCTCATACTTGCCAAAAGAGAGTTTGATATTTTAGCTCTAAATGAGTCAGATCCGTCTATTTCTAACGTCTCGTCAATGTAGACGGTTATGACATTGTCCGTTATGACCGTAACCGATTTGGCGGCGGGATTTGCATTTATATAAGAAAGTCAATCTGAGCGACCCGATCTTGTGGCAGAAAACTTAGAAGCCGTCTGTCTCGAAATAAGTAAACCAAACAGTAGCCCATTCATTGTTTCTTCGATTTATAGACCCCCTAGCGCACTTGTTGAAATATTTAGTAGTATTGAGCGTATGGTAGGACTAATGCGGGTATCAGCGGCCATCCCGAGGGGGCGGCCCCCGGGCAACCCACGGGCAACCAGGGGCTTAGCAGGGGATTTGTAGCAAAAACATGCCCCACACGCGGGGCATTAGAGCGCTTTTGCGTTTTCGTCAAAATATCCCGGGGACATACCCACGGGGTTTGCACGAAATCTGCTGTCTCAACGTTCAGCGGTTTTCGCCACAGGACTCGCTCGATCGATCGACGTTCTTCGATTTCTTTGTCCTTGAGGTAAGTCATATCATTATCATTCAAATTAAGAGATTAAATTAAGCCATCTAATGTCGAAAGACAGAACAAAGAAATAAAGGATAATATTTGTATAAAACTATTAAGATTTTTGACACTTCTAAAACGTTTAGCTTCTAATACTTATAATATGTCGTCCAGGTTGCCCCAGGGGTGGGGGTTTTGTCACAAATTTCTGCCCCACCCGAGGGGTTTTAGCATGTATTTGTCATGGCTGCTGTGACAAATGCCCCTGGGTGCCCGGGGGCCGCCCCCTCGGGATGGCCGCTGATACCCGCATAATCGATAATGAAGATAAGGAAGTATATATTCTGGGTGACCTGAATTGTAATTTACTTGATCCAATAAATCAGTATGCCCAACCGTTATCCCAGATCATGGAACTATACCATCTTACGCAGTTAATCAATAAACCCACTCGCTTTAATGAATCGACAAGTTCTCTATTGCACGTATGTGTTACCTCTTGTTCTGAAAAAATAATACATTCAGATGTCATTCATGTGGGTTTTAGTGACCACAGCTTAATCTACGTAGTTCGTAAGATTAATGCACTTCCCATATGTAATAGAGTAAAAGAAATAGAAGTTAGAAATTTCAAAATTTCAACAGCGAATATTTCCTCGAGGACTTAAGCGGAAAACCCTGGGGGGAAATAGAATACGAAGCGGATGTAAATGCAATGTGGACACGATGGAAGATAACTATGAAGAAGCAAAGACCGATACAACGTAGAATTTTGAAATTAGTGGTACAATATTTCGGCTGGCCACACCTAAAGACTCTTTTTCTTAGAAGTGCTTGATAGGCACGCCCCAATTAGAGTAAGGCGGGTCAGAAACAGGTCCAGTCTTCCCTGGCTATCTAAAGATATCAGAGAACAAATGTTAGGACGAGACCGTCTCAAGCGCATAGCAATAATTTAAAACGATGAACTTCATTGGAAAAAGTACAAGTCTTCCAAAAATGCTGTTAATGTTGCTTTACGTAAAGCTAAATTAGACTACTATACTACGCAAATAGAGAATGAAAGTGGTGACCCCAAGAGGGCATGGAAAACTGTAAACAAAATTCTAGGACGTAAACAAAAGGAAAATAGTATTAATGAAATTAAGTTCAATAATCATTCCATTACGACCTCGGAAGAAATTGCACAAAATTCTAATGAATACCAGTTACAAGTATAGGTCCTAGACTTGCTGAAAATATTGACAACAATGAATGCAGTTATAATGAATTTGTAAACAGAGTTCACAGTAATTTCCAGTTTAGCCCTGTAAATACTTCACAGGTTTACAAGTTAATTCACTCATTATCCGTATCCAAGGCTACAGGGGGATCGATAAAATGTCAGCAAAAGTCCTGAGATTAGCAGCTCCTGTTATTTCCGGGTCTCTAATGTTAATATTCAATACATCAATTGCCTCGCAATTGGAGTGGAAAGTAGCTAGAGTAAATAAACCCCCTCCATAAAAAAGGCCCACCCAACTTGATGGATAACTATAAGCCAATTTCGATTCTTCCGGTGATTAGCAATGTTTTTGAAAAAATAGCATACAATCAATTAATACTTACATACAGAGAATCTGTTGTCGGAATATCAATTTGGTTTCAGGCGTTTTCACTCGACTCCAACTGCTTTGTATGGTACTTCAACATTGATCGTGGCCTTTGTAATCTAGTTGTTTTTCCTGACTTAAAAAAAGCCTTCGATACCGTAAACCACATGATTTTGGTGGACAAACTTGAAGCGTACGGTATCAGAGAGGGTGCACTTAATATTCTTTGTTCCTATTTAACTGATCGAAAGCAAACATGCCGGGTGAATGGTAAGCAATCTGACCTAAGGAAATTGTGCTGTGGAGTCCCCAATTCTATTCTGGGCCCACTTCTTTTCCTGGTATACATTAACGACCTGCCAAACTGTCTGAGTTGCATGACACCTAACGGCTTTTGGGAAAATATTAGTGAAAGCTGAAATGGGGGCTGAACGATGACTTAATTAATATCAAAAATTGGCTAACAGCAAATAAATTAAGCCTAAGCATAGCAAAAACGGAGAATGTACTGATTGCATCAAGACAAAAACTAAATAATCTCTCTGTACAACCAAATATTGTCATCGGAGATGACCCAATCAAAAGAGTTCTTAGAGATTGCAAAACACTCGGGGTGCATATCGATGAATCCCTTACTTGGGGAAAAACATTGATGAAATAGCTAAGAAAATTTCATCTGGAATTAGTGCCATAAAGAGGTTGAGAGATTTTGTAAACCGTGACACGCTTGTCTCCGTATATAATGCATTAGTTCAACCCCATTTCGATTATTGCTGTGAAGTTTGGGATTCGTTAGCAAGCGGCCTAGCTCAACGCTTACAGAAGCTCCAAAACAGGTGTGCTAGGGTAATTAAGAGCGACTGCCTGTAAATATCGAGAATCGCGGGACAACGGTGAAATTTCGGAATCCTTCATATTTTGCCAGAACATACCTTTGGGTGAACTGTTTTAGGAAATCATATCAAAAAGTTCCAGCGCTTTTTTAATTTGCCGATTTTTACAAAAGATTGAAAATACGGCCCCAGAGCGGTTTTCGGCTTGTCGAAACGACCGAATCATCACGCAACAACAAAGAGCTAGGGAAGTCTTATAAAAACTCTAATGGAATCATACTTCACACACGTATTAAAACAACTCTTTGACCTCAACATCCAGCAAGAATATATTCCGATAGTGTAATTTATTTATTTTTCTCCGCCTTTTTAAACATGCATATTTTGGATGCCAAAACATAAGACAAAATAATGGCCAAGTTTGACAGCCCTAAGCGACTCCTGGTATATGATTTTTTTAAATAAAAACTACACCGCATGAAAGCTTGGTTATTCTAGTTTAATCTAGCAAAGTGCCAACTTTGGAATCCAAACGCTTCCCCTCGGCAAAATAAAACGACCATGTACTGTAAGAGAGACGATTTAACCTCTAATTTTACAGTGCTTATCACAAACACCCATTCAAAAAATAAACAAACGTCCAAAATCACTTTTCAACTACTCTTAGCTGGTCTTTTAAAGCTCTGAAAGTGAAATGTTACCTTTTGTACCTTTTTATCAGTCGAGATTTTGAGCCTGAGAGCCGTTAATTGAATGGTAGCTATATATAGATTCCCGTGCGAATCCGATCAAACATTGAAACAACAACAGCGTTGTTCCAGTCATCGAATTGGCCGAAATTCACCAGGCTGTGCTCATTTAAATGCCTACACTTACATCGGAAGTACATTCTATACGACAAATATATCAGATCCTGCAGTTATTTCTGAAGCCAAACGAAGAAATTTTCATTCTCAAAGATCGGACCTGTCACCTATCAGTAACGCTAGCGAAGCGCCGGCTCAACGAATACAACTCTAGTTTACAAGTCATGTTATGAGAACTAAAATAAATTCCTGCACCTTCTTTATAAGCCAATAGAAAGCTTAATTCAGACACATGGAGATAAACTACTGACTCAACTCTGCATGATAACGATTCCCCTAAACCTGTCTAAAATAGCCCGGTAAATATAATGATGATGATAAACAACTGAGCTGAAAATATACTACTCACCGACAAGAAGGCCCATTTCCACCACTTTTATTTATCCACCCGGACTATCCAATTTGGTACTCAGTATTTGAAAAGAAGTTAACTGCCCGAGGGTCCTAAACTTGATCGATTTTTTTTCAAAATGGTGAACATAATGAAATGTGATACTACTGGAATGTAACGCAACTCGTGCACACCCGTTACCCGCATAAATTAAATACTTTCTGTGTTTCATGTTTCAATTCTAGCCGAAGCAAAACAAATTAAAACTACAACAAATATTTCAAATTAGGCCATCCCAATAGAATGTTTCATTTCCCATCGTCCGACCGACCCAATGCTCGAGATCTCTACGTATTAGTTTCTTGCCTTTCTCATGCAAATAGGCCCTTTGCAGGACCTGGTCACGTGACCTCTTTAGCCTGTCAATAATAAAAATGGCGCAAGAACAACATGAATGCCAGAAATGGAAAGAGCAAGCCAAAATTAGAAAAATTACAAGTTTTAGGTTCATATCTTTAAAACTGAAGGAATGGCAAATTGTTTTAAAACTCTCGGTTTGTAAGGATATTTTTGCTGACTGGCAAGCCGTGCCTAAATTAGCTAAATTATAAAGTTTTCAAAACAATGCCATTCCTTCAGTTTTAAAGATATGAACCTAAAACTTGGGCTTTTGGCTCAGTAATTTTGGTTTGCTCTTTCCATTTCTGGCATTATTCATGTTGTTCTAGCGCCAACTTGTTTTTGATTGACAGACTAAGGTCACGCGACCAGGTCCTGCAAAGGGCCTATTGGCCGGTAACAAAACGAGCAGGAGACTGGGACCTAGTTTATCAGAATTACTCTAATTCTAAAATGAAGTTCATCACATCATAGAGCATGTTGAAATTAGCATTTGTGCCAAGTTTGATGTAATTCAAGTGAATCGTGTCTGAATTATAAGCAATTGAAATTTCTTTGTCCCTCCAAAATTTTACAATGAATGTATGGTTTGGAGGGACAACGTTAAATAATAAGAGAGTTTGTATGGGAAAATTGACATATTTGATGCCTTCTAGCATCGTCAATATTGAGCCAAAGTTCACCAAACTTTCCAGACTAGCTAAGTTTGATCTGTGCTTTTGGAAAATAATGCTCACTTTGACTAGTTATTAATTGAATTAGTTTTACTGACTCGGTTCCAGTCCCCCACTCGTTTTGTTACCAGCTAATTGTCAATCCACAACTAGTCCTATCCACTACACTACACTACAAGCAACGAGAAAAAAGAAACAATGAGAAGATTTGTGAACAGTAATTTTAGTTATTTCGTACAACTGATAACGGACAAAACCTCGCCAGTGAAAAAAATATGCATTTTATTGGCTTCAGCTCGGGTTATCGGTTTGTAAAAGGGGTATCGGCCTCGATCGAGGGGTATGGCTGATTTATTCACCTAGGGTTCCGCTTGAGGGCAGCACTCGAGGTGAATAATCCCATAACCCCGAGTGAAAGGCAGATAAATGCTAATTCCTCACAATGGCGAGGTTCATTTCGTTGCACGAAATATTTTTGCATAAAATTCCCGTTCATAGAATACGAAGTCCAAGGACTATGGCAAAGCTGACACAATAGAGCTTATCACAATTTTTTTCTCTCGGTTCTTTCAACCAATGAAGCTTATGGTGTAGTGGATGGGATAACAGGCTAGTATTAAACCAAGAGATCCGCTCAGGACACATGCCGTGTTTTCCATGTTCCATTACATAATTATTTACTTCTCCGTAAGTAAAGAGTAAGTAGAACTTAGTATGAAAGAAAGTGAGGGGAATAAGTTGGGGGGAATATGTCCAGGAGAATATGTCCAGGGGAATATGTTGCGAGATTCCCTCTGCCTTTGTAACTGGGCGGGGGTTTCGCGATATATTCCCCCGAAACTGGTATATACAAAGAAAAACGAGCCACGTGAAAATTAACCGGATCTGATTCACCCCGGGTGTCGCCCTTGCTTGGGCGAAACCCTCGGTGAATAAATCCCATACCTCCTCGCTCCAGATCGATAACCCTTATATAATCCCCTGAACCAAGAGAGGATGAGGTAGCGAATCCCCATGCCCCATGATAACTATTTGAAATCTATTTTTAGTTTCACAACACGTGATTTGAGTTATTTTTATATCGATCTGGAAGGCTACCCTCGTTAGTTGTTACCCATTGTATGTATCCTCTGGGTCCTCAGATCATCGTTATATAACTAAAACATGCACTCCTTAGCACAAATCGGGTGTATTTCCTAAAATAACCAAGCTGTGTCCTGTTAATGTCAAATATATTTCAACAACTACCATTGGCATGAGACTCTTGTATAATTACCATTGGCATGAGACCCATGTATGAGAGATTCGTTCCCCCTGGACCTCGACGTATTCCCCTCGCACTTTCCTAGTACTGGGAGTAGCTACATCCGACGCCCAGCTGAGGACCGAGTTTCTAGGCGGGCCGGGGAAAATTTTGAATTTCTGATTCTCGGATGCGTATTTCCCTGCACTTGCTGGCACAATCGAATGCATAGTAGATGCGATAATATGTGCATACGATTTGAACAGTTGGGGGGTATGGCTGGTAGGGGGAGCTAGTAAGGGGTCGTCGGAGCATTTGGATATGGAACCAAAGTATAATATCTGACCCCCCTCCCTACCAAACATAATACGGCACAGTGGTGAAACCTTGACGTCCATCAGCTATGTCCCGAAAAAATATTTTTTAATGTCTCAGAAATGCTATTTCTTTCATTTTGAGGGCATAACAGAGCCACCATGGGACTTGGGCCTATCTAGCTTCCTCCGCAGGCAACTCCTAATTAAAAAAAAGATGTGAAACCGGCGAGCTTCCTGTTGTACAAGAGAGATGAGCAAGGGTCTGAGGATGAAACAAATGTCCCATCGCGGCTTCGCCGCTCGGATTGGCTTCCGGCGAAGCCTGAAACACATAGGAGTTGCCTGCGGAGGAGGCTAGGGACTATCTGTGTGCATGAATTTTTTTCCAGCAATTCTGCCCGGCGCAAATTTCTTTTCCTAGGCCATGCTTATAATACTAGTAATGGGCTCCTGTTATAATGCATTGTTAGTGGTTTTCAAGGGGGCTTCAATCCTTTTTTTTTTTACTTATCCAAAAAATTGTGTCGGTGTCGAGCTTTGTATTTTTTTTTTACTTTTCCAAAAAAACTTGGGTCGGTCGGGCGATGGGAAATGAAACATTCTATTGGGATGGCCTAAACAGAAAACTAATTTGAAATAGTTGTTGTAGTTTTAATTTTTTTGCTTCGGCTAGAATTCATACATGAAAAATTACGATAATAGGATCCGAAGTTCACGTTATTCTCCACACAGAAATTATTTAATTTATGCGGGTAACGGGGGTGCACGAGTTGCGTTACATTCCAGTAGTATCACATTTCATTATGTTCACCATTTTGAAAAAAAATCGATCAAGTTTAGGACCCTCGGGCAGTTAACTTCTTTTCAAATACTGAGTACCAAATTGGATAGTCCGGGTGGATAAATAAAAGTGGTGGAAATGGGCCTTCTTGTCGGTGAGTAGTATATTTTCAGCTCAGTTGTTTATCGTCATCATTATATTTACCGGGCTATTTTAGACAGGTTTAGGGGAATAATTATCATGCAGAGTTGAGTCAGTAGTTTATCTCCATGTGTCTGAATTAAGCTTTCTATTGGCTTATAAAGAAGGTGCAGGAATTTATTTTAGTTCTCATAACATGACTTGTAAACTAGAGTTGTATTCGTTGAGCCGGCGCTTCGCTAGCGTTATGCACTAGTCAATTGAAACCCCCACCCCCCTGGTCCCGGGGAAGGGTGGGGGATTTGACAGAGATCTGATCAAAAATCATCAATACCCCCACCCCAGAGGCTTTAGTTCAGATCAAACGCCCCTATCCCTGGGGCAAGAAAGTTGAGAGATTTTTAATGTTCTTCTTCCAAGATTTGTGTAGCTTTTATAGTTTTCTTTAGTAATCACACAAACTAAGTCTCTCTTGGCTGAAGTTCAGCTTAAAGGAGAACTCGTCTGTACTCTAAAATCAACCCACCATCTATAGAAAGATTTATTCAAAAGAAGTATCAGCTTGTCCGCCATCTTGGAAGCTTCCATACTAGTTCCCAGTTCCCCTCTTCCCCGAGGTGGGGACACCCGAAAAGTCGAAGTCAGTCAAATCTACTACCCCCACGGGACAGACTGTGGTTCAAAAGTGATCAATGCCCCTGTTATCCCCCACCCTTCCCCGGGACCGGGGGGGGTGGGGGTTTCAATTGACTAGTGCATTACTGATAGGTGACAGGTCCGATCTTTGAGAATGAAAATGTCTTTGTTTGGCTTCAGAAATAACTGCAGGATCTGATATATTTGTCGTATAGAATGTACTTCCGATGTAAGTGTAGGCATTTAATGAGCACAGCCTGGTGAATTTCGGCCAATTCGATGACTGGAACAACGCTGTTGTTGTTTCAATGTTTGATCGGATTCGCACGGGAATCTATATATAGCTACCATTCAATTAACGGCTCTCAGGCTCAAAATCTCGACTGATAAAAAGGTACAAAAGGTAACATTTCACTTTCAGAGCTTTAAAAGACCAGCTAAGAGTAGTTGAAAAGTGATTTTGGACGTTTGTTTATTTTTTGAATGGGTGTTTATGATAAGCACTGTAAAATTAGAGGTTAAATCGTCTCTCTTACAGTACATGGTCGTTTTATTTTGCCGAGGGGAAGCGTTTGGATTCCAAAGTTGGCACTTTGCTAGATTAAACTAGAATAACCAAGCTTTCATGCCGTGTAGTTTTTATTTAAAAAAATCATATACCAGGAGTCGCTTAGGGCTGTCAAACTTGGCCATTATTTTGTCTTATGTTTTGGCATCCAAAATATGCATGTTTAAAAAGGCGGAGAAAAAAGAATAAATTACACTATCGGAATATATTCTTGCTGGATGTTGAGGTCAAAGAGTTGTTTTAATACGTGTGTGAAGTATGATTCCATTGGAGTTTTTATAAGACTTCCCTAGCTCTTTGTTGTTGCGTGATGATTCGGTCGTTCCGACAAGCCAAAAACCGCTCTCGCGCCGTATTTCAATCTTTTGTAAAAATCGGCAAATTAAAAAAGCGCTGGAACTTTTTGATATGATTTCCTAAAACATATGGAGGGGGATTCTGGACAAAAATAGCATTAGATCGTACTGTAGTGGTGTATTCTATCGAGCCGCCATACCACTATGTCAAACCGTAATCCATTATATCGAACCGTCATGCCATTATATCAAACCGTAGTACCATTATATCGAATCGTAGTTCATTATATCAAACCGTCATGCCATTATATCAAACCGTCATTCCATTATGTCAAACCGTCATTCCATTATGACAAACCGTCATGCCATTATGTCAAACCGTCATGCCATTATGTCAAACCGTCATGCCATTATGTCAAACCGTCATGCCATTATGTCAAATCGTCATGCCATTATATCAAACCGTCATGCCATTATATCAAACCGTCATGCCATTATGTCAAATCGTGGTCCATTATGTCAAACCGTAGGCACAGGCAGCCCAAGCTCAAAGTTTGAAATTATTTGACAGTTGAAGTACGAAGGTTCAAACATCCAGAATATCTGGTATTTTATCGCACTAAATGGCAAATGAATAACACAATAAACTTGCTTTGATGAAGATGAGGTTGTTGTGTCTTGAATTTGGGGGTTTGGGGCCCGATTTAACGAGTTTCTAGAAAACCTGGATTCACTCTACCTATAAAAGAGAGAAAAGGCCGGCAAGTGGATCGCGATGGCGTCAATGATGGCGTGTCACATACCTGTCACATACCTGTCATCTCCACGGCAAAAATGACCCTTAAATCCGCTCAATCAACGTGATACTTCTGGATCCCGTAGACAGATCTCTTTGCTACGTATCCTCCAAGTTTCATGACCAAACATTCAACGAGGACCGATAAATGATTTTTGTCACCTCGCATTTCGCCATCCTAAACACCTCTTCACAGTTTGACGAGACACCGGAAGTCCAACCGAAATTATACCTCGTTTTGGAGTTGAAAATCACAGCATCGGATGGGAGAGTACCTTTTATCGCTCAGTTTTTACAGCCGCACTAGGGGACGGGAAAGTATTATCCGCGGTCATGTAAATAAATCGACGTTTAGCCGGCTTTGTTAAAGTTGTTAAGATCAATCCGGCGTTGTTGTTTTTTGCGTATTATTCAAGAGGTTCCAGTATGTTAGTACAGCAACTACAGAGAACATTTTGAAATGTAAGTGGGATTTATTTGTTTAAAACTAAGAATACGGACAGGAAAAGCTTCAGACTACGAGTCGGCGGGAAGATTCGTCAGTCTTCTAGTTTCCTAGAAACTCGTTAAATCGGGCCCCCAAACTCCCAAATTCAAGACACAACAACATTATCTTCATCAAAGCAAGTTTATTGTGTTATTCATTTGCCATTTAGTGCGATAAAATAACAGATATTCTGGATGTTTGAACCTTCGTACTTCAACTGTCAAATAATTTCAAACTTTGAGCTTGGGCTGCCTGTGCCTACGGTTTGACATAATGGACTACGATTTGACATAATGGCATGACGGTTTGAAATAATGGTATGACGGTTTGATATAATGAACTACGATTCGATATAAAGGTACTACGGTTTGATATAATGAACTACGATTCGATATAATAGCATGACGGTTCAATATAATGGGACTACGATTTGACATAATGGCATGACGATTTGTCATAATGGAATGACGATTTGACATAATGGCATGACGATTTGACATAATGGCATGACGGTTTGATATAATGGCATGACGGTTTGATATAATGAACTACGATTCGATATAATGGTACTACGGTTTGATATAATGAACCATACTACGATTTGACATAATGGCATGACGGTTTGAAATAATGGCATGACGGTTCAATATAATGGGACTACGGTTTGATATAATGGCATGACGGTTCGATATAATGGACTACGGTTTGACATAGTGGTATGGCGGCTCGATAGAATACACCACTACAGTACGATCTAATGCTATTTTTGTCCAGAATCCCCCTCCATAAAAACAGTTCACCCAAGGGTATATTCTGGCAAAATATGAAGGATTCCGAAATGTCACCGTTGTCCCGCGATTCTCGATATTTACAGGCAGTCGCTCTTAATGACTTGGCACGAAAAAGACTGTCTAACATTTTCAGGGATTCATATGCAGCCTCAAGTGGCTACCATTTAAGGAATTTCAATAAAAAGGTAGCTCTTCCGTTACCTAGAACATAATTTTCGAAAAATAGTCTAAGCTATGATGGTGCTAAATTGTGGAACTCTTTACCGAATGAAGATCGTAGTTGCGAGTCGCTGGCTTCGTTTTAATAGTTTAATAACTTAATTTTCAATACTTTACTTTATCCCATCGGGGCCAATCAATTTTACAATTTTAGATTAGATTGACTACTTCTATATTATTAGTCATTATAGTATTTACACTTAGTAGTAATTATAGTAGTCTCCTTCGCACCCGTTCTTAGGGGACACCTCCACCTTTTTAATTGAAGTGTGATTTTTTAAATTATTAATTAATTGTATTTTTATATATTTGTGAATATCATTATTAGTGACACGTCCTTATTGGAAACCAGCTGTCAGTTGAATAGGATAACGTGTATAAATAATGTTGATCTTATATTATCTTATCTACTGACCCATGACCGCCTGCTACCGCCGTCGGCGAGATGCGAAGCGGCGAGGAAAGAAAAAATGGACAGAAAAAAAGAGAGGAAAAGAACCTCCGCGTTTCGATGGCGTATAGAGAGTAATGGCAATATTTGCATACCCATATATTCGACAGCGTTTTCATGGTAACCGTATGGTTTCTATCAGCGTCAGATAGACACCTTCCATTGTAAATATTTGTTGCTATGCAGTTGTAATCTCTACACTGGTCCCAGAGGTTTTCTGATTTTTAAGCCGCTGTCACGAAGCAACGAGGAAAAGATTTATTTCCCTACCAAGCACCCAGAGAGAAAAGAAAACGTCTGGAACCCAAAATACAAAGAATAATTCAAGAGCCCCTGACCTACACCCCCCCCCCCTCCCCCAAATAATTTTTTTTCCCCTTTTTTATAAAGACTCCTTTCAATGCGTTTACCTTACTCTTCTTCATAACAAATATAAGTAGTCTCTGACAGGTTCATGTCTCTGTAATATATCTATATAAATTTTCCCTGAGGACTGCTTCCTGTCATTCAATAGATTAGAGCCAAGTTACCATTGATAGCCCATGATCTTTTGTGGCCATTAAAACATATTTATTTCTCTAAGTTCCTAAAATGCACTTTCTAATCTCTCGGCGGCTTTGGTTCCCATACCATTTTTACGCTTTCGTTCGAGCTGAAGAGTAACATGAATATACTGAATGGCAAACTATTATATCTGTAATATATCTATATAAATTTTCCCTGAGGACTGCTTCCTGTCATTCAATAGATTAGCGCCAAGTTACCATTGACAACCCATGATCTTTTGTAGCCATTAAAACATATTTCCTTCTCTAAGTTCCTAAAATGCACTTTCTAATCTCTCGGCGGCTTTGGTTCCCATACCATTTTTACGCTTTCGTTCGAGCTGAAGAGTAACATGAATATACTGAATGGCAAACTATTATAGTTAATGCCTTTTCAGTCTTCTTACAAATACAATTTTTGCCACATAACGATCAGTAAAATTAGGCCGGAACAAGTTGACCTACAATGAAACCGGAGAATGTCCTGGTCCTTACAAATACAAGGTTCGAATTCATAATTGACGATGATAATGCACTATATAAAATTGTGCTCCGCGGCTCTGGCCGTAGTGTATATGTACGTAAGGCGTATTTTAAAATTTGTCTCGACCACGGCTCCACTAGGTCATATTATAAAACTGTCAGGATAATAATAGTTTAGTGGGGTCATTTCTAAAAACAACAAGACCATTTTAAAGAAACAAATATATTTCAAGATTCTATAACAGAAAAATATTTAAAATGCAAATGAATAAACGGCTCGGGACAGAATAACATCATCACGGCATGTATTAAAGTCATTTATAACCCACAGGATAGTGACAGTTATTAAAAGTGAAATCTACAAAGTAAATATACATTAGTCATCTGTTTCAATTTTTGTCGTTCGTAAAAACCATAAATTCGAAGAGATTTTCGTTTTGATAAGTTAAAATCAAAATCACCTAGACATGCTACTAAACTGAGAGCGTTAGAGGACAAATATAAACTGGCGGATGTCGTCGTTTCGGAAATTCCTTCCGATTCAGGAATAAAATCCAACATGAGCAGATTCAAATTTATGTTTAAATTAACCCTTTAATAACACTGTGAAACGTCAAATATGAAATCTAACCTTGGATCATTTTTCGCACGTTTTCTTGAACGAGTACTGGCAATTAAAACTTCTAACGTAGCAGTTAGAAGAGTAACTGCATTCCTCGATCGTGTCACATAACAAAACTTACTATGTTTACACGAGTTACCAAAGACTGCCCTTTAAAAGAGCAGTTTATTGGCTTGAAATGTTATACAGTCAAACTAACCGATTAACCATGTTCGACCTTACTGAACCTGGCGGGAGCTAGAGCTCAGGACTAAAGCCGACAAGAACGAGGAAGATTTTAAAGTTACTACGTTTTGAAAACATCATAAACTCATGTTGGTATTCTGTCCTTACCTGAGTTGTAATATACGATAATTAGAAGACGAAGAATCTGTGATATTGTTGTACAAATCCAGGCTACATGCGGTACAATGGTATCGAAGACGAGCTTCAAAGTTGTTGAAAACTTTCCTAAGCTCAAATGTCAGCTTTCGTCACTCGCTAAGCTACAACCGGCGTGACAACACTTTATGCAAATTTCTAAAGAAACAACCGTTGCGTTCCGCGTCCTCGAGCATCGTTTGTATATAGTGGAGCGGATAGGTGCAGATTTTAGGTCGAATTGTTCACTGTTGGCTAAAAGCATGAAATTTGGCAGAGAGATGGGTTTTGATGTGCCAATCAATATCTGATATGGTGCCATCGCGAAAATTAGTGCGTAGTCAAGTTAAGAGGATGTTTTCAAAATGGCCGCCATCTTGGACCGGAAGTGAGAGTTGTCGTCACCGGAAGTTGTGTTAACTTAGCAAAAAATAACTACAGTTTATCCTAACCTCTGCAAAAGTAATTTACTTCTAATGTTTGAGGGTATTTTTTTCAAAATCGCCCCAAAAAACGAAACAGGCCCTTATTTCAAGCATGTCAAGGCTTTGTTTAGGGGCTTATACGCGGATAAGTAGTGTTTTTTCAATATCTCGGTACAGGAATAAGCTATGGGAACTAAACTTGGCAGTTATCTTGGTCTCGTGGCCCATATAATTTCTGAACACTTGGTTGCCATGGAAACTAGATTTAAGGGTGTTCTTTTCTCAATTTAATATTTCAGCGTTTAAGTAAAAATGGGGTCTATAGAAACATACTCCCTTCTCCAAACTTTTATTTCAGTATCAAGTAAAGAGTGTGTCTACATCCATTTGTGCCTCGTATGGTTGTCCAGTATATCTAGTAACAGATATATTAAATGAAGTATGTTGCTATGGCTACTGTTCTCACGGTCACGTGATTTAAGTACAAGCATGCCAAGCACCAAAAGTTGTGTCTGTTTAACTAACACATTTATGAACTGATATCAGAAAAAGATTGGTGTTCTTGTGCCCCATTTACAAAATCAGAAGTTCCCGGCTGAGCCCCCTTAATTGATGTTGCCATGGTAACGACGTACTGGAAAAATTGTAATGTAACAAACAACACCTTGTGGCCAATTTTGGTTGCTCTAACTGTTAAACCTAAAGAGATATTAACCGAAATTGAAATTTGTACCTAATTAGCATATTTTGCCAGCAAGCCAAGCCTTAGCATGCTTGGTGATTTACGTAAATACTGCGTGTGGTGCACTGTAACCGGACGTGATACGAAACAGTACCATTTACAACATGTATCAAACATTTAATCCACAATTATCAAATATGATTTCCTGTTATTAACTTTTAAAGAAATGATACCGAGATAGACTGGTAAATTACCCAGAAATCTAGCGGGAAACTAATTTGCATTTCAAGTCCGCCATCTTTTTCTCTGACGAAAGGAGGGAAGGATTTTTGCAAGCTATAAGGTAGGTTAATTGTCAGAAAACAAAAAATAGCGCAACATGTAAGTATGTAAATTGATAAGAGATGTAAAAGAGACAGTGTTTTTAGTTATTTTGCATGCATCATAAGAAGACCTAAACAGATCACTACACTGGATGCACTGTAAGTACATATTTTACGCCTGCTATATGAGTTGTTTTATTCAAAATGGAGCGTTTTCTTGTGTAAAGATTCTCTCATATCACTCGAGGAAATGTAATTAAAGAATGAAATTCACCATTAGGGAGAACAAATTGTAGTTAAAACTACTACTGATATAAACGGATGGTAAAAAAGACGTTTTTCTGGCATAGTCATGAAGTTATTATATTATTAATTTTGTTGATATGGAGCTCATTGAATTGTGTTTGACAATTCATTCAGATTAATTTTCATCGAGCTTAGCCTATAATCGAAAATTTTCGATTTCATTGAAGGAACTGTCAATGTCTAATAGCGGTGACCAAGGCTTAGCGAAGACAGACTGGTCTCGTTGTGTTATTTGCCAGCAAATAACCAAGGAGCCGTTGCAGTGCCCAGCTGATACCAAGCGCCAGTCTGATGCTGGGGCAGGCTACAGAACTTTGGCTCCCAATATAACAAAGTTTCACGACCTCGATTGTATGCCAAGCGATGTAAATCTTTCTAGGCTTGACGAAGGGGAGGGGATCGAGGATACTTTTTCACGGCATAAAGCTTGCTGGCACAAAAGCTGCTACGCCCTTTTCAATTCCACCAAACTCAAAAGAGCGGAGAAGAGGCGCGCACAAGAACAGGAGCTTCAAGTCGGGGGAAAGTGCACACGCTCCACCTCTTCTGTCCCTGTAGAAAGTACTGGCACTTGCTTTTTATGCGACGATCCTGCGGCTCGAAACAAGCCCCTTCACAACGTTTCGACCCTCGGCTTGGATTCCAGAGTTTGTGAATGTGCATTAGCTCTACAAGATCAAAAGCTGATAACTAAACTTAGCGAGGGAGGAGACCTTGTAGCGCTCGAAGCGAAATATCACGCCTCGTGTTTAACTGATCTGTATAAAAAAGCCAAGACATCGGCGTGCAATGATGAACTAGATAATGAGAATAGCATTGGTTCTGAAGGGATTGCACTAGCAGGGCTTGTTCTCTACATTGAAGAGTCGGATCTCACAGTTTTCAAACTTGCAGATTTAGCTAAAGCATACAAGTCCCGCCTGGAGCAGCTTGGTATTACTACTACGACTGCACGAGTAAACACCACACGATTGAAGGAACGAATTCTCTCTCACCTTCCTGGTTTAGAGGACTACAGCAGTGGCCGTGATGTTTTTCTTGCCTTCAAAGATGATCTCGGACGTATGATCCAGAAAGTTCACCAAGAAGACTGCGATGAAGAGGCCATACATCTTGCCAAGGCCGCCAGTATTGTCCGTAAAGATATGCTGGCAATGAAATATTCATTTGATGGGACATTCGAGACCAACTGCCAGGCAAACTCAGTCCCTGCATCCCTAGTATCTCTCGTGAATATGATTCTATACGGCCCAAATATTGAAAATCAAGCCAGCACTGCGTCTAATTCACAAGCAGGTCTCACTATAGCCCAGTTGATGCAATTCAAGAGCTACCTTCGTCGGCGGGAAGGAGACGTAAAGCGAGAGCGCAGGAACAAAGCCCGCGAGACGCCACTGGCCGTATACACTGGACTGTCCATCCATGCAAAGACGCGCAGTCGTGATCTAATTGAAATAATGCACAGTCTGGGTCTCAGTGTTTCCTACAACAGAGTTCTCGCCATCTCAACAGATTTGGGGAATGCCATTTGTCGACGCTATGAAGAAGATAATGTTGTTTGCCCTTCAAATCTTCGCCTGGGTTTGTTTACCACCTCTGCTGTCGATAACATTGATCACAATCCCAGTTCTACTACTGCACACGATTCATTCCACGGGACAGGGATATCTCTATTCCAGAATGTCACTCCCGACGCTCCTGGGATTGCTCGAGCGCAAATTTGTATTGAGCAATCAGTGAGCGCTGGTTCCAAAACCGTGGCAGAGCTACCCAAGTCCTACACGGAAGTTACACCGGCGGTTATGCAAAGCACCAAACCCGTGGTCCCAGAAATCAGTAACCAACTTCAAAGAGATGGAAGTGCAATTGACCGCGCCCTCGGAGAAGAAAAGGGGTGGCTGCAAAATGCATAGCAGAATGTCGCTGATAGAGAGAGTCTGGAGGATGGCACAAATGTATCGTGGTCAGCGTATCACTCGACCAGGGATCAAGAGCATCACACACGCTCATCTACCATATCTGCTCTTCTGCCTCTTTTCCCTGATCAGGCTAAGTCAGTATCAATGATCCGACATGCTATGGATGTGATCAAGGCAGCTGTGCATTACCTGAATCCTGGTCAACGTCCAGTAATTGCTGTTGATCAGCCGCTGTATGCTGTAGAAAAATAAATTCAGTGGAACTGGCCGGAACGTTATGGGGAGCAGAAGTTTGTGATCATGTTTGGAGGCTTGCATATCGAAATGGCTTTTCTAAAAGCCATCGGCAATTGGCTGGAGGATAGCGGATGGACTGCAGCATTGGTAGACGCAGATGTTGCATCAGCTGGAACAGCGGAGTCTTTTCTTAAGGCGGCAAGCGTTACCCGTACTCGACGAGCTCATCAAGTGACGGCAAGCAGTCTGTACATATTGCTCCAAAAGGCATATACCAAGTACAAAGAGGACGTGACAAGTGAAGACAACGCCCTTCCCTTTGACAACTGGTGTAAGCAGCAGGCCTCAGCCGCGCCACAATTCCTCTACTGGTATACCACATTCCAGCTTGAGCTGCTTCTGTTGACGTATATTAAATCACTTCGTCAATGGAACTTCGCACTTTACATTGACGCTATCTATGACATGCTGCCTTGGTTTTTTGCCCTTAACCATACGAACTATGCGCACTGGCTTTCCGTCCATTTTCGCGACATGGTCACCCTCGAGAAGACAGCTCCAGACGTCGCCTCGCAGTTTGAGAAGGGATGTTTCACTGTCCACAAGTCGCCGAGACGCTTCTCGGCAATTGCCATTGACCAGGCTCATGTGCAAAATAATGCCATGGTGAAAGGTGATGGCGGCGCTGTAGGTCTCACGGAAAACCCAGCTGCTCTTCGGAGATGGATGACGTCCGGCCCAGAGATAGCAAGGCTTGTTAACGAGTTTGAAGCAAGCATGTCCACAAGTACAGAAGATGTGTGTAAAGACAGTCATCATGAGACGCAGAGAAGCCATCAAGTATCCTTTTTCAAAGATGTAAAATCTCTGGTGGCAAGCATGGAAGACCTAGGAAATCCCTTCCTGGAAGATAGTCGAGACCTTCTCACCATCGATACTAAGCAGCTTGCAGGGCCAGATGCGGTGACTCGATTGCATGAGATTGAACCAGTCGGCAGAAATCAGCGTGACAGCTTTATATCTGAGTGCTTGATGCAACGCAAGAAATCCATCTACGTTCCAATAAAGCGAAATAAAATCAGCTTGTTCTGTTCATCTCCGCCAAAGACGTCAAAGGCAGCGCAGCAGTTATCGTCAGTGAAGAGTGACTGTTCTCTTTTTGCAAGGCTATTCATATCTTGCCAGACAAGGGATGGCGACATTGATGATTTCTTCAGGCACGAGAACCAAGCGTGTCCCCCATCCATCTCTAGTCTGGGCACCTTACGTCTTCCAAGGAAGAAGTCAGAGCTGGCGGACTGCCTCCAAGCTAGTATCACAGTCCGAAGTGAGATGCCTGAACAAAATGATGTGATCATCATCGACGGAGCTGTACTCGTGAATATGATAAGGCCAGGCGCAACAGAGAGAACATTTTCCGACTATGCGACACAGTCCATTCTACCCTACATACAGGCGCAAGCTCGTCGTGTTGATCGTCTAGATGTCGCGTGGGACGAATATGTTGACAACAGCCTGAAAGCCACCACAAGATTCAGTCGAGGAATTGGAGTCCGGCGGCGTGTTGCAGCTAGTAACCAGCTCCCGCTGAAATGGAATGACTTCCTACGCGTGAATGAGAACAAGAGTGAGTTATTCAAGTTCTTGGCAGGATGTATTGCCGCCCTCAACATAGAGAAGCAAGTGATCACCACATGTGGAGAAGGAGTGCTATGCACTCTGCCACGTAATGTATCAAGCCTGTCCCCGTGCACGCATGAGGAAGCTGACACCAGAATGTTGCTTCACGTACAGGACGCAGTTCAACAGGGCTACCATAAGATCTTGCTCAGAACTGTAGACACCGATATACTTGTGCTGGCAGTCGCGGTGTTCACACAGCTTCCAGGGCATGCTCGACCTGAGTTGTGGGTGGCGTTGGGAACTGGTGCTCATTTGCGCTATATCCCTGCACACGAGTTGTCTAGCAGCCTGGGTCCACAAGTATTAAAGGCACTCCCTGTGTTCCACGCCTTCACTGGCTGTGATACCGTGTCTTGTTTTGGTGGAAGAGGGAAGAAAACAGCTCTCGAAGCGTGGAAATGCTACCCAGAGGTCACTGAGGCGTTTCTTTCTCTAGCCAACTGCCCAACTACCATTAACGATACTTGCATGCAGCACCTTGAGCGCTTCGTGGTACTCTTGTATGACAGGACCAGCAGCAAGACCACAGTGAACGAGGCAAGGAAGCAGTTGTTTGCCCAGAAAGGTAGGGCCCTGGATGCAATACCCCAACCAGAGCATCTCTACTAGAACACGCAAAACGCACTGCTTACCAGGCAGGTTACTGCTGGGGACAAGCCCTTACTCCACGTCCAGTGCTACCAAGTCCGCAGCAGTGGGGTTGGACATCAGATGAAGGCCGTTGGAAGCCATTCTGGACAGCACTTCCTGAGATCACAAAGTCGTGTCGGCAGCTCGTCCGCTGTGGATGCAAGAGAGGATGTCGGGGAAACTGTTCTTGTGTGAAAGTTGACCTGCACTGCACCGCACTCTGTTCGTGCACTGATGAATGTGGAAACAGATGAGTAGAACGCTCTTCTTACATGGTAACAGCCTGGTTTGAAGGGCTTAAAGGTTGTAACCATTTAGATTTAGTAATAAAGATGTATTCTTTAGAAAAATGCATTTGAGCTACATGCATGAATAACATGGTGCATATTGCACATATCAAGAATGTTCTTAGTATATGTACACTGACTAAACTGATTTACTGCCATAGTGTAAGTAAATACCATATAAAACATATGAAGAACATCTGAGTACTGTTATTTCTTTGCTATTGTGGGGTTCGAAGATCAGCTAGCGTGTTAAATCAATTACTTATAATAGTGGGATCAATTTCGGTAAAAACATGTCACAGTAAGTCGGCTTTTTAATGTACTTCCGGTACTGCCTGCAGCTACTTCCGGTTTGAGATGGCAGCCATTATAAACATTTGGTTTTACTTGTACAAATCTTGTCCTGTGTTGCTTGAAATATCAAACAAAATATTTACCTAGCTGGTATAGATGGTTGAAGACATTATTTGGCCGTTTTAAGTACAACCACAAGAGTTAAGAGAGTTTTTAATCAAATGAAATTTTACTTCCGGTCCAAGATAGCGGCCATTTTGAAAACATCCTCTTAACTTGACTACGCAATAATTTTCGCGATGGCACCATATCAGATATTGATTAGCACATCAAAACCCATCTCTGTGCCAAATTTCGTGCTTTTAGCCAAAAGTGAACAATTATCGCACATATCCGCCCCACTAATACCGCTATTTCAAAAAAGGTTCACGGACGATCGAAAGGTTGTCATTGTAACTGCAACTATGCGCAGAATGGCATACGGTAAAATTCAAAAATCCATTCGAACAAACGAATTCACCCAACCTCGTGCCCAGGGTCTTTTCGGTCAGATACAAGATGGCGGCTACACCGAGATTAGCAACAACCATAATCCATTTCGGTCTGGGTTTGTCACTTGTCGTTTGTCGCTGTTTTTGAAACAGGTGTATAAATCTCATTTGCATTTTTTTTTGGCAGTTGTATATTTGGCAACGTAAGTAGTTTTTCGCACTTCGTAACTAAAGTATACAGGAATCGCACAATAGACTTCAAATCCTATCTATGTGTCGAAAAACTATCATCAAGAATTAAATGTCGACTCACCGTACGCGAAACGCAACACAGGCATTGCCGTACGGTGAACGTTTTCGCGAAAGGCGTTGCGTTAGGCGATGGAATGGTTGGCTTATATGAAACTTTTTTTTCGTGAAACTTCAGCACAAAAAAGGTTCATAAACCAACCATTGCATGTGTAACACCCCTCGTGAAACTGTCACGCAACGCCGTCTTTCCTAATTTTGAGAGAGCGTCACACCGTCACTTCCTACAATTCGAATTTGGATTTTCTTTCAATCCTATTTATGATACGATATTACAAGCACCCCGACTTATTTTATACTCCATGTTACGCAGGACCTGTCATGCACTCTATTGTTGCAATTAACGGATACAAAATGGGTGGTCCCTTCATGTAGGCAACACATGAATTGCTATCAAAATACAATAGAATTAACACAATACAATAGAACGGAATACACAATACAATAGAACACAATACAATTTGGTAGTAATTCATGTGTGCCTACACGAAGGGAGAACCCCAAAAAGGTATAAATAATAATCTACTTGTGGCGTGGTAATACCCCCGGGGGGGGGGGGGGGGGGGGGGGGGGGTTACTCCTGTTTGTGACGTATCAAATTATTTGACACTTTCATCAAACCCATCCTGTTATATGGAAGCGAGGTCTGGAGAATTGACAACAACAAAGGATCTGACACAAATGATCCGATTGTCATGAAATAGTACATACTAAATTCTGTAAACTACTTCTAGGAACTACAAGAACATCTGCCAATAACGCTTGCAGAGCAGAGCTCGGTAGGTATCCCCTTAGGCATGACTCAACATTCAGAAGTATCAAATACTGGACAAAAATATTAATTAACAGAGAGCCAGAACTTACTTTTATAATATATATTGACAGTTTACAGCTAAATAAACCAACATTCTGGAGCTCTAAAATTCAAAATACCATACAGAGCCTTGGCTTCGGTAACATATGGATACTTCAGAATAATTTGCTAGAGTACAGGGGACTCCTAAAGAGCATTAAACAACGATTAAAAGACATAGAACTACAATATTGGCTCAGCGATATATTTAATGATCAAAGGCAAAACCCAAACCAGGGCAACAAACTACGGATCTACCGTACATTCAAAACAAAGTATGAATTCGAAGATTATTTGAATACTGTTAAAAACATTAAACACAGAATTACATTCACGAAATTAAGAGTAAGCAATCATTGCCTACAGATTGAGAAAGGTAGACATGTTAAGCCCTTTTAAAACCAGAAGATCGAATATGCCCAACCTGCAACAAAGAAATGGAAGACGAAATACACTTCCTAATAAGATGTAAAACGTTTGAGGCAATCAGGAATAATTTCTTATTCAAAATAAACTCTTGCTAACCTAGATAGTAGCCGTATGTCAGAAAAATATATTTTCTTAACTATAGCTGCAAAATACGTGTATGAATGCATGAATGCCAGATCTGTCACGATACAAGGATCTTAATATTTTAATTAGTTACTTTTATATTTTTAGCTACTTTAAAAGTTTATTAGCAACAATCTGATGTACCTATGTAGTACAAAGCGCTAATAAAAAGATATGTTATGTTATTATATGTGTATGTGCCGCGGGGGTGGGTCAGGGTTTTTAGCTCGGTTTGGGCAGGTAGGGTCAGGGTTTTGACCTGATTTGGGCAGATCAGGGTCAGGATTAGAGTATAATTTGGGTGCAGTCAGGGTCGGGGTTCAGTATTTTTTAGGAAGTTAGGTTTCAGTTTTTTAGCTACTATGTCAAAAAAAGACATTCTGTTGCCGCATTTTGATCGCCTGCCCACATGCAAGCACTGAGGTTCCCATACATCATGACGCCGTTAATTCGTACTTCAGTACTTATCTATGTACTTCATCTGCTGATTTGTTTACCCAATGACACGTCCCGACTTGAAATGTTCCGTATTTTGCATGCAATCCCGGTACGCGGTATATATCCGACCGTGTTTTGAAAACAATTTAAAGAAGGGGCGATCAGGGTTTTTTTCCCCAAAAAGGGGGCAATCAGGGTTTTGGAGCGGCTGGTACAAAACGCAGGTCACAAGTCACAGGTCCAGGTCACAGGTCCAGGTCCAGGTCACAGGTCACAGGTCACAGGTCCAGGTCACAGGTCCAGGTCACAGGTCCAGGTCACTTAACGATTTTTATATTTTCCAATAGTCTATTTTTCCTTCCACTCCATTTCTATACAACATATCCTCGTTCTAGAATTACCAATAATCAGTAATTGGCTTTTGCTCTTCAATTATCAATAATCGCTAATTCTGGAACACAAATTAAACAATGACATTCTTAAAACCAGTTCGGTGGATAAAGATAAACAATTGTCCAAATCCGAACGGCGGTAGACTCGCTTAGTGTAGTGGTCGTGAGGCCTGCACTGCCAAGCACAACACGCAAACGATTACGAGTTCAAGCCCGAGTAGGAGCGCTCAAAAAAAAATTTCTCTCGTTTACCTTCTCTTCTTGTTACCTGTGAACTCTAGCTCTAGTGAGTGAGAACCCGTCGTTTACCCGCGAACTCGTCCGATGGTTAGGGTTCGGTTTATGGTTCGGGTTAGGATTACCAATAATCGGTATTTCAAGCGTGTTTGCCATTTACTGATTATTGGTAATTGTAGAGCGAGGATGCGTTGTCCTATAAATACAATATCCGTGAGCAGCCTGGAAACGAGGTTACGTCATTTTCGCGATCCTCGTGTTCACAAACATGGCGGCAGGTACAACTTGAGGTACAACTTTAAGGGCGTAGGGAGGGGTAGATATTTGTTAAATATAAAAAGGGTATTCAATGTCCTAAGGATACTGAATATACTCTCGATCGCGCTTGTAAATTCGCAATCGCGCTTGTAAATTGTCCAACACATTGATTGCTTTTATAGTACTAATACTAAATAATAGAATATTGCTATGATATATGTCTCAGTTGCTCCTGGTACTTAAAGTTTTCAACTATACTAAATGTTAAGGTTTTCCGAGCAAAGTTGTCATTTCAATAAAAGGGAATCCTTTCTCTCAGATCTGCTATAAACAGAGAAATTTCATATGGCGATGAATACGTCATTCTGTTTTCAACTGTAATAAATGTTAATGTTATGGCTTTTCTTTTTAATGCTCCATGAAGTAAAGATAACACAGAGCCTGTTAAAGTACGATCCATCATCATCCTTTGCTAATTAATGACCCCAGTAGTAGAAGTACCAGGAGAGTGCAGAGGAACGGTCTAGGGAGGCGGGAGAAATGTTCAGTAAAACTAAGGAGGAGGAAGAAATTGGGATCTACATTTTTTTTTCATATTTTTATTATTATTATTGACAGTTTCATTACAATACAATATTACAATACAATAATTACAATACAATTACAAAGCAAGAAAAATAAATAATAATAATAATAATAATAAATACAATCAGTTATAAACTTGTGTTATCAGATTCTATTTCGGTCTACCAAATCAGCTATTTAAAGGGGACCATTTTCTGTTAACTTTTTCTACTTTTCTTATGGTTATCGAGTTTTCGTTTTCTATGTGTTTCTTTTCTTCTAAGAGAATAAGGAAACCTTCTAGGGAATACGACGTGTTTCGTATGAAAGCTTGGTACATGTAAAATTTCACATGGTTTAATTTAAAGGGGCTGTGTCACGGTAATAAACTTTACATTCGCGTTCCGGGCCGGAAACAGCTATTTCCACCGATTTTTATATGAACTAACGAACCTCTCGGCCATGTGGCATGCTTAAAATTAAAGCAAAAGTGCAAAAATGACTAACAAACAGTGTATATAAACAGTCTCCAGGAAAAATATTGAAAATCCTTTCAATCAAGCATTGAGGGAGGGAAGTTTAACGTTTGTATCCAATTAACAGCCACCAACCGAGCGATTACTCGATACATGCGCAGTACCATGACATAGCCCCTTTAATAGGGAGCGGTGCTTTAGCAATTCAGTATATCCATATAGAATTTGAGCTGCGCTGGGAGATATTGATTGCGATGTGTATTTGCACCACCATTCTTTCAACTTATTCCAGAAAAACTTGGCTTTCGTACATTCAACAAACATATGCTCAAAAGTGTGTGTCTCTTCATGGCATGTTTGGCATTTGTCATTTTCTTTAATTTTTACTGTAAAAAGGTAAGTATTTGTAGCCAGAATATTGTGATTAATGTTGAACTGAAAATCTACATGGGATCTACATTTATGCTCCAGGGAGAAATGTTTAAAACTCACCAGGGAGGAGGGAGAAAAAATCGAAAAAAATAGGGAGCGAGATTTCACTACCCGTTCCTCTCCACTCCCAGCATTGACTACTTCTTTTCTCTTATTTAACAAATATCTAACCCTCTCTACGCCCTTAAAGTTGTACCTCAAGTTGTACCTCATCTGCTCCATCTGCCGCCCTGTTTGTAATCACGAGAATCGCAAAAATGACGTAACATCGTTTCCAGGCTGCTCACGGATATTGCATGTATTTACAGGAATGGAGTGGAAGGAAAAATAGATTATTGGAAAATACAAAAATCGTCAAGTGACCTGTGACCTGGACCTGTGACCTGTGACCTGTGACCTGCGTTTTGTACCAGCCGGTTTTGGAGCTTGGATTGGGTCAAACAGGGTCAGGGTTTGAGCCTCTTGGCCTCACATACATACCCATTTTTCATGTAAGTACCCCTTCTTTTAACAACATAATTTAATGCAGTCTGCATCATCCTTCTCTTCTTCTATTTCGTTCATTCATCCCCAGAAGAAAAGCCCTGTTCTAGTTGTGTTTGAGTTGGCCATTCGGTCCGCCATAGTTTCTGTGCTTCTCATCGCATCTAAATATTAATCGGAGCGACCGGAATTAGGCTCGACGTCTAAATCAACAGTCGATCTATGTGTCGATCTTAATTGAATTCTGAGTACGGCTCACGAGAAGATCGACGTTTGAACTGGGCCTTACTCAACTTGACCACGAAGCCTTTGCGTTAAAGAAGTGCTCCTTTTTTTATAACTAAACTAGCTGGGAATAGTCGGACTATAAAAATGGAGGAAAATTACCGGGAACTGAGAAACTACGCGAACAGAGCCAATTTTACTGAGATAGGAACAAGTCCCGGCCGTACAAGGAAACCCACATGAAATTACATAACCTGCATACCGTGCCGTGAAAAGAAAGCGTCTAGGCTCTGTTCTCTGTCACGGCTTCTAGGAATTTCCATAGATAGTTGTAATAACGAATTCCTCGAAAGCACTTTTATATTCTTAGATCTTAGCATGAAGACCACAGAGAATTTAAGACTTGAGCACTCTCAATCCTAGATAGGTCGACTTGAAAGTATTCAGTTAGTGAAACTTTAAACACGCGGACGCTCGTAGTTAAGCATAAGCCTTAAATACCAGTCTAGTAGCTGATTTATATTTGTAATAACGAATTCCTCAAAGCACTTTTATATTCTTATATAGACCTTAGCATTAAGACCACAGAGAATAATAGGGAATAATAAGCACTGAATCCTAGAAACCGAATCCTAGCGATTTGGCGGGAATCTGGTAGCACGTCAGATGATTTCTGCAAACTTTTGGCGCCTTTTCATTTAAACTAGTGAGCGAATTGGCAAAAACTTTTTTAAATGGCTAGAAAACGTTGGAAAAAGCCTCCAAATGGTCCCTTTCGGTTCATTAGACTATTTAGTTAAGGTATTAAGTTATTTGAAATCTTAAAAATACAAGCCAAAGGGAACCTAGTGGCTTGAGCAACTGCGAGTATGTCATCAAAGATTTTACCTACTCCTTGGAGTCATCAAAGCTTTGACGTACCTGTCATGTAAAACGTAATGAAATTGTTGTTGTAATACCAAGCCAAAGTTACAGGAAACCAGCGTTTTAGAGAGCATTAAAAATTTCGGCTAGGGCCTTCGCCCGGGGGGGGGGGGGGGGGGGACTCCCATATAAAAGGGACGGAGATGATCGTCGTATCTTTTAGGGGTTAAAATTGTGGGCTGTGGTATCTCTTAGGGTTAAAAGAGCGAAACCGAGAATTTTATGTCAACATGGTATATTTTAGGGGATACGAAACGTGAAAGCATTTCATGTCTTTGTCTGTAATATTACAAATAAACTCATTGATTTTCTGTTTTTTTGATGGTATCTTTTAGGACCTTTTAGGAGTAAGTTTAAGCCACGGCCACGCCCAAATTGGTATATTTTAGGTCCCCGTCCCTTTTATATGGGAGTACCCCCCCCCCCCCCCCCCCCCCCCCGGTTTCGGCCCTCGCTACATTCAAAGACAGTCCGCTTTCTTCCTGTAGGATGGTATTCTCTAAGCTCATGATCAAAGGCATATCCCCATAGGATAGACGATACATTGGTGTCCAGTATACGTAGATTGTTATATATGCCAATGCTGAGCACTTATATACAGCCAATACAGCCAAAATACCAGCTGACTCTTCCATCATATTCAGTAAAGAAATCTCCTATACTTCATCTCAAGTTAATAATACATTTGATACAGCTTTTGATTATCTTAACAACCTGGAAGTTTCACGATTTTTCTTCTTCTTCTTTATCATAGTTTTGTTTGTAATTCCTAGTTTGTGTAATACATATACCCGTACGTATAGGGTGGTCCTAGCTAGATAACCCTAAAGTTTTTTCAGTACCTTGCTTTCGACTCCATCTTGAAATTAGACCCCTGGCAACGAGGTTGTCTGAATATTTAGCCCAATGTTGAAAACATGAGTCAACTGGCATTTTGTTTAATGACCAACTAATGCACTGTTTTGTTGTGGCTGTTGTTGTTGTTGTATTCATTACAATTTTGGTATTGTTTTCTCGTTCAGTTAAAATGTCCAAGACATTCAAGCATTAACGTTTCTGTCAGACGACACCACGTGACATTGTGTTCACATCCTGAACTGGTTTATGGACTGTATATGTTCAAAGATGGCCTCCTCGCTGTTGTAGTGGTCAGTAAGGTGTAGGAAACTTTGCTTCGGTGTCGACTCTTTGATCTCTATCACAACCGTCTCCTTGAAAATCCGCACAGCGTTGCGCAATGGCTCGAGCGAACAACTTTCGGCTGTAAAGAAAACAAAGTAGCGTCACAGGGTATGTGGAGTTGTTATGCCATAATTTGGAAAGGGTGACGGAATCATAAACCTGAGCGGATTTCGTATGAACTATACGGCATGTCGTCCGTAACCTTATCGTATATAACCGTACTGTAACTTACTGTGCCGTAATAGACGAGTTCGCGGTTAATTCCGACATTTTGAAAGGGGTGCAAACGTTAACATGGCGCGAAATACAGTGTTTGTATGGGAATCCGATGCCAAATAAAATCCGTAAAATCGAATTTCTGAAATATTCACCGTCTGAAAACTGGGCCCAGTTGTTAAAGAACGCAGTTTTTACTTCGATTTGCTAACTTGTGAACTACGTATTTGAAGTTAAAAACATTCCTAGAAAAGAAATAATAAGTACTTTTTCTTGCTAGATTTGGAAACAAATACCTTCTACCGAGAGAACTAAAACCATGGGTTAAGACTTAATCCAGGATTAGCGCTAATCGGGCTTAGAACTACTGGGCCCTGATCCCTTAACTGGACGTTGCCATGGTAATACTTACGGAACATGGTGACGTCTTCAGTAACGCGTTCCTTGGCACACACGTTTAACGCCGTCAGGAACTCACCCTCTGTTCACAACAAATAGAACAACAGTCACGTGTTGATATATCACTTCAATGACCAATGAATGGGTCAGGAAACAGTCACGTGCTGATATATCACTTCAATGACATATGAATGGGTCAGGAAACAGTCACCTGCTGATATATCACTTCGATAACCAATGAATGGGTCAGGAAACAGTCACGTGCAGATATATCACTTCAATGACCAATGAATGGGTCAGGAAACAGTCACGTGCTGATATATCACTTCAATGACAAATGAATGGGTCAGGAAACAGTCACGTGCTGATATATCACTTCAATAACCAATGAATGGGTCAGGAAACAGTCACGTGCTGGTATATCACTTCAATGACCAATGAATGGGTCAGGAAACAGTCACGTGCTGATATATCACTTCAATAACCAATGAATGGGTCAGGAAACAGTCACGTGCTGATATATCACTTCAATGACCAATGAATGGGTCAGGAAACAGTCACGTCCTGATACGTGCTGATATACCACTTCAATAACTAATGAATTGCGCTCGTGATCACATGGGAAAAGCTTTACTGGATGGCAAACAAACTTCAAAAATCTGTTTCAGAAAGATCAGCAATCGATTGGAGGTTTTGCTAATAATACTACCGATCTCGTACAAGTGCCTTTAAATCAATGAAGCCATATTTTTTGGCCAGTACAACCACGTGATTGCATTCCTGCAAAAAGACCAGTCTCCCTCAAAACTACAACGGATGGTCGCCCGTTCTAATCCCGCTTAAGATCGACACCAGCTTCATAGTGGAGTCTACAATACCAGAATGGCACTGGATTGAAAAATATTTCATAAAAAGAGGATATTACATGGCCACGCGGAGTCTTCTGCAGGCATCCCCAACACCAAAAGAGGGGGATTCATGTGGTATTCAGATTGAGGGAGACGGGAGCGTACCCCTTCTTTCTCTCCTCAATCGCCTTGGCTTCCTTTTTACCACAGGGATCTGGGAACAGATGTCTGCAGAGGTGTTTTATACTAGACTTGCTGTGTAGCCTTGCGTTACCTGTGAAGTCCTGACCAAGCATCCACAACAGTCCACAACTAGCCACCCAGTAAGACTCGATCAGGGGGGACAGTAGGGACTGGAGGAACTCTAGCCTTGCCAACTCCACCCTGGATGTTGTCAGCTGAAAGCCGGAAAGGAATTAATAATAATAACAAGAGGCTATACCAGCCTTTACTCGGACCACAGGTGACCCAATTGCTCTGTAAGTGGCAATATTTACTAGCATTTGAATGGCATTTTTTTAGAACTAATATTGAATAAAAAGCGACAATACGTACAGCATGTGTTTATTTGTCCATGCCGCTGCGTGTGGTTGTAATTTCAGCGAGTTTTGACCCCAGCAGTTCTGTACACTGGTGTTATATACCAGGGTCGTAACGAGGTATATTTTTTCTAGTGGTCCCTTATTTTTACCCAGAACTTTGATCTCTGATCCCAATTTTACAGTAATTTGTGATCCGTGATCCAGTCAAAAATAAACGAGGCCGTTCATATTCTGATATATTGATCCCGATCCCATAACTGATATACGTTGATCCCGATCCCATGCCCTGTGATCCCGATCTCTGGTCTGTGATCTTACAGTGAATCGCTCTCTAACTCCCGGGTGGGGGACCTCCCATATAAAATGGGTGGGGATGCTCGTCGTATCTTTTAGGGGTTAAAATTACGGGATTTGGTATCACTTTGGTTGTTAAGGATGGAACGCCAATATTTTTAGCCATCAAGGTATCGTTTAGGGCTGCATGCGCCGGAGAAATAAAAAATCGCCTACTATCGCTTGCATGCGACGCCACTCGAGCGAGGGCTGGAATTTGTCTGTATGTTTTAGTAAGGTATCTTTTTCTAGGGGTCAAACAATGCTAGGCCATGCCCAGATTGGTCTCTTAGGGTTTCAATTACAATATTCCGACGAGCATCCCTGCCCCTTTTATATGGGAGGTCCCCCTCCCGGGAGTTAGAGAGCGATTCACTGTGGGATCACAGACCCGAGATCGGGATCAACGTATATCAGTTATGGGATCGGGATCAATATATCAGAATATGAACGGCCTTATTTATTTTTGGCTGGATCACGGATCACAAATTACTGGAAAATTGGGATCAGAGATCAAAGTTCTGGGTAAAAATAGGGGACCACTAGAGAAAAAATATACCTCGTTACGACCCTGGTATAACACCAGTGTACAGAACTGCTGGGGTCAAAACTCGCTGAAATTACAACCACACGCAGCGGCATGGACAAATAAACACATGCTGTAAGTATTGTCGCTTTTTATTCAATATTAGTGCTAAAAAAATGCCATTCAAATCCTAGTAAATATTGCCACTTACAGAGCAATTGGGTCACCTGTGATATAATTTATTTCTCATCATGTCCGTGTTGGAGGAGAGCCAATACACAACAATGTTTTTTTAGTGTAGAAGGCGGCTCTAATAGCTTAAAAGACAGGAAGAGATTAAATAAAACTGAGAAAGGAGAAAAAGATGTTAAAAAAAATTGTGTCTGGTGTGGGAATCGAACTCCGATCATTGGAATCAAAAGCTCATGCTCTAAGAGCCGATTCGCTTGAACAGTGGTTTCAAAATAAGGTATATATGTAAAAGTTCTGAGACCGTGAACTTTGGGAACTAGCGTCGTCAAGCGTAAATTGCTCGATTTAGGCTCCAGAAATGGGGGATATTTCAATTAAATGGCATGAGGTTATTGGAATAGATACTGTTGTGCTATTATTTGAGGTTTAGTTGCGGTCGGCATTGATTTTGGATGAAAATTCGAGCGTGGTCAGTTCTAGACTGGCTTAGCTCGCTGAAATTGCATACAGAGCCCAATCAAGAACAGATAAAGTTTTCAGGTAAGTTTTTTTATATTTTTCCCAGTCTGCATTTTATACCGATTTTATACCCAGTCTGCATTTCATACCCCGTCTGCAGTTTATACTGACTGCATAAATTTATGTACTCCTTGAGCACTGTATATGCCACATAAATTTATGTGTTTGAGGGATATTTAAAACATGGTTACATAAATTTATGTACTCCTTGAGCACTGTAATATGCCACATAAATTTATGTCTCTGAGGGATATTTAAAACATGTATAGTGGGCTGTTACATACAGTTATGGGCCCCTTGCAAATCATATAAATGTTTTTTAAAAGCCCATAAACTTATAAATGTATATAATGCAAATATCTATTTAATCCATGTAAAAAGCCCATATTTTGATATCCGGGATGTATAATATAAACTAATGTAAATGTACTAAAGTTGAAAGCCATTCCATATGAATGATAATTCAGTTCAGTTCATTTTTCACCAAATTATCAAAACATTTGAAATTTTGGAAGAGATACATAAGTACATGTACAAGGTAACATATTGGTTTATATCAAGAAAAATGTGTATGCAGAATACAAAAAATAAGTTCTACCTCAAATGCACCCTGCACTTCTTTGAATAAGATAATGTCAAGTTTGTAAGATGAATTATTTGTATATGTGTATTAACGGACAATTAAATAAATCAACTGTGAAAGAATTATAGAGTGTGCTGTATGTGTACTGTTTCAGGTAACAGTCAGCTCGCATTTTTCCTTTACTCTATTTCGATATTTTGCCCAAAATCCTCATCTCATTCAAATATGAGCAAAACAACTACCAGTTGAAATAAATGAAGTTGTCTGAAAATGGACAATTTACTGAAAATAAACATGAAAACGTCAGCGTGAAAAAGTGCAAATTCTACTTTTAACTTGTTCGGGCGGGCTACTTGCGTAAAGTCTCGATCTCTCGATTGTTAGATTTCAAGATTTGCAGATTACCGTCTCGATAATACGGCTAGTAATTCACCGCAATGCCTCCACTCCTAACATTCTACCTCTTCTTCCACGTTTTCTCATCAGGATCGTAATAAGCGTTTCGCCCGAGGTATCCATAATACTCGGACAACCAGTGTTCCGGGTCACTGGGGCCCCAGCACGGCACTCCTTCGAAGCTGTACTTCTTCAGCGGGAATATCTTGTCATGTGCGAAGCGTTTCTTCTCCACTCCAAGGCCAAATCGTGCATAGTTGATTTGCAGGATCGACGGATCGTCCGTTGCTCTTCTGTATGTGTATATATCTGTAGAATTATATACGTTACATTTGGTCACCAAAGGATTGTGAGCAAAGTGTTTCAGATAGTAAGAATAATCCTCCTTGTCGACGATTTCAAATTTCTTGGCTCCCTTTGTGGCTGGATCAAAAGGCTTGCTGCCATTCTCGTCACACCATTCTATGCCGGTTACCGGGCACGTTGTCTGCCATCTGTAGCCCTCTGGCAGCAAATGGCGGTTCTTCCACACTGTTTGCATATCTTCTTCCATTATTGACATGTCTGTATCCGAATCATGAGGAATAATTTTCCCTTGGTCGCGGTAGATTGCCAGCAGTGTGCCATCTGAAACGAAGTAAGGCACACCAATACTCTCCAAGAATTCAGTGGCGACCTTGAAACACTGGACTCTGTGTGGTTTAAGCATTTCATTGAGGAGAATGATATCAGACAAGTTTTTCTCGTTTACATCGCCATTCATGGTAATCCACCTGTTGTTAGTTCTTTCTCTGCTCAATACAGTAGACATATTGAATCAAATACTGTTTACAGCACTTGAAATTGGCAGATTTATTAAGTTTTCCAAAAGTTTCTAGAAGCACAACACCGTTCGCTTGGGTGATGCGAAGGAGTCATAATTACTCGGGCTGCCTGTGGGCAGGCCCGAGTCTTAAATCGCAAGTGTTTATTAGTCATTTTATTTTCCAAGTCGAGGTATTTCGCCCCCAACCAATCAGCTCGCGCTGTTCAAGTAGTTCAAGTGCACACACTTGAACACCGCGCCACTTTGGCGCCGCATAATGTCGAAAAGGTCAACCGGAAACCACAGACTGCGGATAGAGTTTTTACCCTATCCTGAGGACTATAGCAAAGCTGAAACAACTATATTTCGGCTAGCCAAACGAGTTTGACTAATGGTCGTGTGTCGTGGGTCGTGGGTACATGTCGTGCGTCGTGGGTGTGGGTACAAGTCGTGGGTGGATACAAGTCGTGGGTACAAGTCGTGGGTAGGGTTTTTGTCATTACTGCCAATATTAAATGTTATTTTTATTTTATTAAATTCTGTACTGAATAACTGCGGCCAGTTTTCGCGAAAAAAGGTAGTTGCAATGAAAACATACCCAGATTTCGACCATGCAGGGCTTATAACCGGGGGTTTACGGTATGTTAAGTTTTGACCCCGTGAAGCAGACGGAAATTCCTTCTATCGCGCCGCTGCTTTCCAGCTAGGGCTTGACTGGAAAAAAGTTAAGGACAGCGTGTTTGATTACCTGGCAAATAATCAGATTGATGTAAGTTCAAACTTTTTTTAAAGTTCCCTTCTGACATCATGAGTTCTCAAATCTGAGATTAGGAAAAAAACACCCGTTGGAAGAATAGCAAGTAAGTCTCCCCAAAGCTGACAAGAATCGATCTCTCTTAGCGCGATTTCAGTCTTCTTCGCTGAAGTCTGCCTCGATATTGACGAATGAATGACTGGTGACAATCAATATTGCCAGTACCGCACCAATCAGAAACCCAGATTTTTTTAAATAACTGAGTTGCGGGCAAGCATTCCCTCCTGTCCCCTCCCCTCCTTCCTTTTTTTGTCCTCACCCTATTTTGTTGCCTTCCAACGTATTCTTGTCATTCCAGTTAGCTTTTTGTCTTTATCTTACTAATTTTGTATGTATAATGAGTCAAATAAATGAATCTTCTATATTGAACTCTTGTCATCCTCTGTAACACACTTCCCCAGGCCACTTCGCCTAACACCGACAGCTAGTTCGTTACCAAGTAACTTCTCAGCTGACTTGAACTTTGGTTTGAATGGCTTACATGTATTTAAGACTTCTCACTTTGACCAAATTGTTGAGAGTCGCAATCAAAACCGGTGGTCAGTAAAATCTACAGACTACAGGCCCAAACCTGGCAATTTAAGTCGTTTTAGACAACATGACTGAAACAACACATGGGTTTTATCCAATTCTTGTTTACTTAAATTTATCGCGAATTAATTTTGATGTTTGACTAATTTCAACTGTTGTGTGAAAAAAGATGTGATTTAGACGACTCAGAATTAAGTATAGCCCTTTTTCGCGAAAACCGGCCGCAGTTTTTTTACAGAATTTAATAAAATAAAAATAATATTTAATATTGGCAGTAAAGACAAAAACCCTACCCACGACTTGTACCCACGACTTGTACCCACGACTTGTACCCACGACTTGTACCCACGACTTGTACCCACACCCACGACTTGTACCCACGACGCACGACATATACCCACGACACACGACCATTAGTCAAACTCTAGCCAAACTAGCCTTCTTCAGGTGCCTAGATGTTGTAAGTGGAGAGTTCTAAATTAGGGGCTTTACCTCGGTGTAACAACCTCCCAGACTGCGTCACAAAACTACCTTTGTTATAAACTATGAATAATTTGGGACTTAGAATAGTTCACGAGCACCCGAAGCGGCACTTATAAATTTTACAAGGAATTGGGGAGCCTCTACTTGAAAAAAAAATTCACTACGCTCAGCGTAGGATTCGAATCCAGGAAGCTAAGATTTATAGAACGACTGACACAATCCTACCCAAACAGTAACCGCTAGACCACAAGTGACGAGTTATTGGCGCATGCTTAACTTTCGTTAGAGCTGTTAAACGAGAATCCTCTCACGAGCGAGGAAGGCTTCGAACAGTTCCCTTTATGTAACTCTATAATATAGTACACCACGGACAAGACTGAATTTTTGTGAATGACGGTAATTTAGCTTTTAATTAGAGATAACCAACATGCATTTCAGTTATGAACACAGCAGATAAAGTTACACAGAGGCACACGAATTGACCACGAATACAATTAACATGACTGTAGAAAGAACAGTAGTGAAATATAGTGGCAGCTTTATCGGCAGGATGGACAGGATACAAATTATGATATGAGATAAATATAAACATTGAGACAATCATATTTTAGTACTCGGAACCTCCAGTACAACAGAACAGTAGACGTGTGTTACATGAATAAGTAGTGTTTACAGTAAAAGGTCAATTTCTTTAATTTACATACGAGAAAAACATATCTAATGTTCATATGATGAAAAACAAAAATATTAAATTACATAAATATACTAGGGGAGCAGAGAGCAGAAAGTCACCGCGACTGATAACGCCCCTACCCCACTCCTAATAAATAATAGGAGTGGAGTACCACCCATCCCCTGTGACCACGCCTTAGAATGGAATGTCTGGAATGTTAAGAATGTAGAAAAAATGGTGACGCTTATGTGTATACAGCCCGAGTTAAGGCTGTTCCCAGCCTCTTGTTAAGATTTTAATTACGTTTCCTCGGTTCTAATTGGCTACTACAGAAATCATCGAACTGTGGAATGGGCCTACATATCACTGCCCCGCCCACTTTCTTTGACACATTACTCAAATTCCTAACGGCCGTTGTAAAAGGCGGTCAGTATGCAGATTGGGTATAAAATGCACTCTTAACTCTCTTTCGAGCCTCTGGAACCCAGGGTATATAAAATGCAGACTGGGAAAATATAAAAATAAACTAGAAGTTTCTAATAGAAAGTGAAGTGCTGCGAGGGGATGCATAGATATTAGTAATGATTTGCAAGTTTCTGTAGCTTTAATCAACTAGGAGTAGTTATACATTATGGGAAGTGCGTTGGACAAATTTGAATATGATTGTGCAACCAATAGTTGATAAAATTTTCGATTAAGAAATGAAACAAAGGTAACCAAATAAACAAAGTGGAAACGATATAGAGCCATAGAGAGAGATTTTTAGTTTGCCCAACTCACACTCGCCTTTGCTCAATCAGGGACTGATGGGTTGGGTTATTAGTAGACAATGTGCATTTTGGACAGAAAATAACAACATCGATACCGGAAATATAGACAACAAGAGGCTGTACCAGCCTTTACTCGGGCCATATGGAATTTCAACAAGGAATAGTTGGTATTCTTTGCAGGTTTGATTAAAAAAGTATTTTACACTTGCAATTACCCTATATCATTATGACGTCACGGCTTGTTTATGAGGGGGACAGAATCGACTTAAACAATAGAGTTTTGAACTAAATCTGCTCTGCTGAGGAAAATTTAACTTCGAATTGTCTGGTTTCCAGATATCAGCTGTATCAATGTTCATCCCACAATATTTACCTTATTTGGTGGCTGTTACCGCTATTCTACGTTCTACAAAATGCATTTGATAGCGATTTCCTTTGTGTTGTTGCTGTTTTGTTCCCCTCCCACGACCGTGATCCTTAGCGTTTAAACAATAGATTGTTTTGATTTGACGTCATAATGATATAGGTCAATTGCTTTAGCCTTTGGGAGAATAATAAATTCTTTTGAATTCTTTTTACAAGAGTTACATATATAAATTATTTTAAAGAAGAATTGTGATTCTGTCTCCAGAGAAGCCATATAATAAAAATATTATATTAGGTATGTAAAAATAATCCTATTTTAGAGTGCCTGGGATGATAACTGCCATGGAAAACAGAAAGCAAATTGCAGCCATGTTTATAACTTACAGTAGCTACATATGTTTGAGACAATATACATGTAGCAAGTACACAAGAACAGTCATAATATAGTGAACACGAATGGTTAATTCTGTCCTGCTCTGCTGAGACTTACAACTCTTTATCAAACAAGTTTGATTTCACATGGTTTCGCATGGTTTTCAGGGAAGAATAGGCGAATCCTTGCTGACGTCATTCTTTACATTTTTGCCTCATTAGCATAAATTAAACTTCAAGCTACAAACAAACAGAGTACATCAGTTGAAAGAGAATTTTAAACTTAGTAATCACCGAAAATGTAAGATTGATATGTTAAATATTTACGGTCAAATTGACTTTTCAAAACTGTAAAATGGGCTGGGGGGCAAAAGTTGCTGACAGCCATACATTCTTTGTAAATTTTGCTATTTTTAAATACTTTTCCTCAAAATAAATTTATTTTATCATTCTAAAATTGTGTGTGTGTCAATCTCTTTTGATTTATGGACTCTGTTTGTTTATATGTACGTTGCTTGAAGTTTGATGTATGCTAATAAGGAAAAAACATAAACAAGGATTTGCCTATACAAGAGGCCAAGTAAAACCTCAACAACAAGTCTTTAAAATAACACATGCAATGTTCCTTTGAACATCCTTCCAGTGATTTAGCATTCAGTTTTGCACTGTATCAGTAGCTTTGCATATTTACTGGCAGCTACTACACCAGGGGTCAACCCCCAGGTACCCTGGGGATTTGTACAAATACCCAATCAAACTCGTTGTATCATATCCCCTGGTATGGGGCACAGCAGTTAGTAAAAATTCATACAAGGTTCCTGATCTATGAACCAAAGTGAGCTTTTCCCCCTCACCGATGGGCAATAAACAATTAATTCTGACAGGTTCCCATGGATCCACCCCTGGGGGAAGCTGCTAATACATGCATTATTTACCCATCCATTTACTACAACAACAAAATAATTTAAGGCAGCAGTCATGATTATGTATGTAATCTACTAGATTTAGCCTGTATATTAATATTTGTAAAATTCATTAATGATTCATAAGGGTACTAGCCAATCCCATGTGCTGAATGACACCACATGATCGCCTCTGTATACCCGCGTAGAAACCTGATTAATAAAACATCAGGTTCTGTATCGATATAAAGACCCCATGGTCCGCGATACAGACACTTAGGTCCGTGATACAGACACCATGGTCCGTGATACAGACCCCATGGTCCGCGATACAGACTCCATGGTCCGCGATACAGACTCCATGGTCCGTTATAGCTCTAGTAGTATTCTGTATCAGTTACAGAATACTAGCTAAGCTAGTGAGGGAAGTCTCACGACCGATCACTGACTACCCCTATCCCGGGACGGGTGAAATGACAAAGTACATCTGCTCTCTTATTATGTACACACCATCTATTCCATGTGGGACCTGTTTTTCTGCATGCTACGCTCTGCTCTCTTATTGCATACACATTGTCTCTTCGATGTGGGATATGTTTTTGTGAGAAACTAATTCATCCCACATCGATAGCAGGGTGGGAGAAATCAAAGGTTAAAATTTTATGTTGTGCATATCAATGGCTTTTAGTTATCTATTCATTTCACAAGTAAGATAAAATATTCGCGTCCGATCTGTATGGGCTTTACAATGGCTCGCCGAAGCGGCTCGCCATTGTAAATGCCCATACAGATCTCCCGCTCATATTTTAACTACTACATAAAATGTACATAGTGGCAACAAGGGAACTAGTACTACTACTACTAACAGAGGAGAATGTCAATGTATTTAGCATCATGGTATTGCTAATTAGGGACAGACTCATTTACTATATGTATACAACTATATCCACTACACTTGAGGGTGGTCACTACCAGAGATTTGGTTGCATTCTCAGTGTCGGCCTACAATTTAACATTCTGATCCAAGAAGACATGAAGGTCTATATAACCATTTGCAGATGTCAGAGCAAAGGCAGTACCAGTTCTCCCACTTATTTGAAAGTCCCACCAGGATTTGAACCCACTACCTCCTGCACAACAGACTGACACTTAACCACTGAGCTTACTGGAATGCAGTTTAAGCAAATTGGAGGCTACCATCTTTCTGTTATAGGCCCAAACTTAGTTCAGATAAAAATAATCCAATTGTAATGAAATTATAAATACATATAGATGATGTAACTTTGAAATTTAGAATAAATTATTAGTTCTCAAATAAATTATAGACTGCATGAGTCCATTTCAGAAATAAACATGCGATTTCCACTCGGTTTTTGGATTGTTGGAGTCATCTGTCTTCACACCAAATAATTAATTGCAGTTGTAGATCTTCCCGCTTGTTTAGAAGTGGATCCGTATAATATTATTATTCCTATTTTACCGAAAGAACTGATAAATTGGACCAATTTCTGGAGCCCATTTTCTAGTCTATTAGAAGCCATTTAAACTTTAAGAGGAAATAATAAATATCAACACTGCAACCTGGTATTAAACATTTGTGTTTACTTACCAAATATGTCAGATACATAAATTTGGACGCGGACGCAATCTCATTCTATATTCTCAGACTCCTTTCGTATATAAAAACGTGAGAATTTTCCATGCTAACGGCCCGTAAAACTCCTGTCGGCCCTAGAAAAACTGAACATCTTGGTATTTCAGTCCACGAAGCCTTTGGTTTCAGCAAAAATGGCCCAAAATCTAGGTGATTTGCCATATTTGTAACATAACAAGGCATAAAGTCCTTTGTAGCCGCCATCTTGGATTTTTCAGAGAGAAACCTGTCCCACGTGTTTATCCTGTGGGGAATAGATTCTGATTGGTTGACAGGCCCGGAAGTCGACACAGAAAATAAAAATAATAAACACTTGCGAAACTTGACTCGGGCCCAGCCTTCGCTGGCCCAAGTAATAAGTAATAATAATAATAACAATAATATTACGATTATGACGATTGAAATGAACTGAAGAGGGGGGGAGGGAAGACAAAGAAGGCTTCTCAGCCCTCCTTTTTACTCCACAGTCCCTGTGCACATGTACCTCCTACCCTACCAGCAGGGTTGAGGGGTGGAAGCTTCCCCCCAAAAAAGTTCTGATCATTACAGAATATATTTAACAAATAAAGAAGCCTTAGCCATGTTTTATACTATCATAAAACACGATGGGCATTTGAGAACATGAGAGAAATGTTAAAGCACAAGCCGAAGGCGCGTGCTTTCAACATTTCTAGAGTGTTCTCAAATGACCAGAGTGTTTTATGATAGACTGTATAAAACATGGATTTAAGGCTTGTTTATCTGTTTTATAATATAGATTTACGCACGCGATGAAAGGAAACCGCCAGTTGAAAACTATATAACACGGCTAACCATGTTATATACTCTGATAAAACATGGCTTCTTAGCCAATCAGAGCGCGCGTACTATCGTATCTATATTATAAAAATAAATATATCACTCAGGTCAGTACAGTTACAAGAGAATAGAAGTAGAGGTTACAGTGGTGAAAATATACTGTGAAAATATCTCAATGTTGTGTCTCAAAATGCACCAGATCACATCTCAGCAAATCCATTTCAAACAATCCTAGATAGAACCCTGATTATAAGCCACCCAGAAGAGCCGATGGTAGGCTGTATTGTACCTTGTACTCAGGGTCAGGTATGTCATACAAGTCTTCCTCATCTTCGTCATCATCCCAGGTACTGACAGCAAACTTCTGGGCCCACTCCTCGTTTCTAGTCGTGGGACCTTTGGACTGATAAAAGAATAAAGCACAGGTTACTCCTACAAACTCGATACATCACCTCATTATTTTTTGGTGTGAAACAAAAATCACTGCAAGGGAAACAAGTCGACCCCACTCACGACTTGTTTGCTCACCTGTCACCCAGGAAAAACAGTTGTTTTATTTTAGTATAAATGAGGAAGGCTAGAAGTTATCTGTTGGGATTTTTACCTGGTCTGTGGACTTGATAATTTCACTTGTGATGAATTTATCGAGTGTCTCGGTCAGTCCCGTCTCAAGCAAAATGCAGGGCTAAAAAATATCGATGAGAACAACACATCAGTTTCGACAGCACCAGCAGTGTAAAAGAAGTCAAAGTAGAAAAGTTGTACACAAACCACTTACAGGAACAAAGATGAATTCTCTCTGTAAGAGTTCACACAGGTCTTGGGCCTTCTCGATTATCTGTAAATAGAATAATCATGCCTGTGTGAGATGCACTGTTTTATACAGTATGATCATGGTTGTACAATCGTATCAAAAAAACACCAAACACCTATTACAAATTAGAGCGGTTTTCGATCGAATGTCGTAAAACCAAAACCAAAGTTATTGCAGAGCCAATCACAAGAACGAGTAAAAACAAAATAAGCCAATCACGAACAGAAGTACCGCATGATTGGTTTTACTTGAACCAATCACGAGAAAAAGTAAACACAATCCTGGATATCTATGCAGACGTATTTTTTCACTCTCATAAATTCGAAGAAAAAAGTAACGTCTGCTTACCCGAGCGCTTTAATTAGTATCTAATATGCACACCTCATTGTGTTATTGACCAATCAGATTTTACCTTCCATATCCTGGAAAGTAACGTAATGTTACATTTTTAAAGGAATCCAGACAATACATTTGCCATTGACCAATCATAGGAGAGTGTTCACTGGCGCGCCAATTCACTAAAATTATAACAATGGCTTTGATTGGGCATAAAAATAAAACAAACGTGCTGACGTCATGCTTGCATATTGGAAACCAATTAAGCGCTCGGGTAAGCAGACGTTACCTTTTTCTTCGAATTTATGAGAGTGAAAAAATACGTCTGCATAGCAGGCTAGGATAACTCTCGCTAAAACGAAAATTGATTGCGTGACGAACCAAACAATGTTTGGCTTTAGTTAAGAACGTGATTGGCTGATCATTACAACAACTAACCCTTTGACCAGTCAGCCTGGTTAGACCTGAATAATGAAAAGTGCACCCTAATAGAGTGGGTTTAGACATCTGCGGATACCCCAGGGTAGTTAGCGAACGACGGGCAAAAAAGCCGTCCGTGTTTTGCCTGTCGCTCACTAACTGCCCCTGGGTTTCGATTGAGTGTCGTAAACCAAAAACTGAGCCAATCACAGGAGAAAGTAAAAACGCAACAAACCAATCACGACATGAAGTAATTTGTGATCGATTTTACGTGAACCAAATCACGAGGAAAAATAAAAACATAAATCAAAGTAAAAAAGTTAATAAAATTCCAAAGCAATCACCTAATTACTTTTCAACACTCAACTGAAAACCACTCTATGGTATCAAGCCGTCACATACCATGCTGTGTGGCAGTGTTCCACCTTGCTCGATATCCTCCACTTGGATGCCATTCTCCTTAGCCACGACAACAATGCTACAAGCTGAAAAGAGAAAATGGAAACACGAGCTAATTTTGAAAGGATGTGGAATTGTACATTTACTGCTGAATCCCACTGGACGTCTGGTGTAATAGGAGCACAGTAACCGGCTGCCGCTGTGTCCAATTAAAAACACATTAATTTTAAGATTGCCACAATTTAAGTAATGTTTACAAATCTGCCAGTTTAGTTTCACCTTCCCATACACTGTACTAATTCCCTCATTCAAGAGCTAGTGACCATGCATTACCACCACCTACTGTACTCTGTCTGACACTGCTGGTTAACATGCACTTGCATTGCAATATTTTTTCCTTTTTTGCACTGATATACATGTACTTCCTTAAAGGGACCTCCACTGAAAAACAATGTTTGCTCTCAAATGGTTCTTATGGCTGCCACATCTATTGCTGTGTGTGTCTCCTGTACATTGTACACTAGCTGTCACTTATGGACCGATTTTCCTGTCCATAAAACTCATTTGAATTTCCGCGTGCCGCCATCTTGGATCTTATGACGTCACACGGCTGTCTATTGTCAGCAAACAATAGCTCTTTTGTTGTACAACAATAGGGGCAACCATGTGACGTCATGAGATCCAAGATGTACAATTTACAGGAGACAAACACAGCAATAGATTGTTGAGCAAATTTGGATGTTCAGTGGAGGTTCCCTTTAACACAATCCAATATTTAATTAGAACCTTTTTTCACTTGGTCTACTTCTGGCCATCTGACTGGATAATAATAATGTTTATTAGTATATACCACACCAGTGAATGTCACTTTTTGTGCGCTCTGATTGGCTACTCAAACAGTGAATATGATTTTATATTCACCTCTGACCGAAGCAGCAATCACCTCGAGCGAGTTTTTGTCCATTTGACAGAAAATAAAATAACTATTTAGTACTGGCTATTCCCCTTGCAGTGTGGTATATACTCAAACAATCATTAAGTAAAGTATTGCCTTGTTAGTTTGAAAAAAATAAAGTTGCCTACTCTTCCTTTTGTCCAAAATGTATTGCCAGCCCTGCATGTATATCAGTTGCCCTTGCTATGTAATGCTGGTCCAATAATAAGTAAGGGTTAATCAATGGCCACGAGTGTGATATGGGATTTAACTAACATGCACAGTTGGAGAACGGTAAAAAAAATCATGTCCCATAATGATGAGATGGTCTGCATTCTCAAACAGGGAGTGAGTGAAAGCCTCATATTTGAGCTCCTGTGCATGTATTGTGTTCATTGAACTGTCTGCATGAGAGTACATCCCTGAGGCTTGCTATGCTCATTAGTATGTGATAAACAGTGGTGATGGTGATAACAACTTATCCCATACTAATAAGTATTTTGACCCCACAATTGCCCTTTCATATTGGGATACGGGATTTATCACATCAGTTGTAACAGTGGATTTTGGGTGTGACATACAATAAAGATCTATACTTACCTACTACAGATTCTATAGCAAAGATGGAGAGAACCTGAAAAATTATGAAAACTCACTGTTAGAAAGGTTGTCTAGAACTTTCAGCAGGAAAAAAGAGAGTTAAAAGACTGTTATAATACACACAGAGTTTGGGCTCTTTAGCTCTGAAAGGGTTCCTTTCACAGATATTGCACAAAATAAAATAAACTCAAATACAGGAATTATAACAATGTAACAAGTTTTAGTCAATACCAGATTGCTGTAGTGGACCAAGTCAATGACATACGGGACACAGAGCCTTGGCAAGATGTATGTATATGTGTCATCATGATCAGAATTTGTGCATTGAGTGATTTCCACTAGACTATCCATCAACTCCAAGGCATGCTCAACTACATCTGTTGTCTTGCCACTAAATCCAACGTCCCTGAAAGTACAATGTTAGAAAAAAGATACACCAAGAGTTATGTGGGTTTGATTAACTAATAATTATATAAATAAATGTGTATTATCAATGCTTTTAAACCACAACATACATATCTTTGTTGTGGAAAAAAAATGTTTTTGTAAGGACCAGCATGAGAACAAGGGTAACAAGACTTACTTAATTGTACTTAAAATATTGTTTTAAAATGGTTTTTGACTGGCATAATATAACACAAGAGACAACATCACTAACCTTCCTCGTGTTAGTATCTCTCTACGAAGCCAATCAAAGGAAGTTTTCAACTCTTGTAGGGTGGCTCCCTTAGAAGACAATAATAACATTGATTACCATGATTACCAAGATTATGAATGATGAGAGTAAAGATGATAAAGTACCATTGAGATTAAGCATGGTCTCACTACATACCTTTCTGTGTCTGTGTAGGAGGAGAAAAGCAAGCATGTTTGTACTCAAGACAGCACTGCATTGGACAGCATCTGTAGATGACATACAATGTATCAAGACAATTATCTCTAAACTTCTCTTTCATCCTGGACAAAGTTCATATATTGTTGCTCAGCTGTATGGTACACAGTGGCGACTGTATCATAAATCAAGACACAAATGCTCTGATGTCATTAAAGTTCCAATATGTATCAAAAACGGAAGTTCTCACATCCCTGTTTGGGAGGTTAGGGTTCCCACACATTTGCAGGACAAAAAATCCCTGACTTTTAACTGACCAAGAAGCATTTTTCACTGACCTCCAGAACATGCTCGTATTCTTTTCAAATATTCAATTGCTACATGTATTTTGTGACAGCAACATTGAACAGACCAGCTCAAAACAGCCTAAATAAATAAGTATGTGAAGCCTGAAAATAGAAATTCCCTGACTTCTCATTGAAATTTGGGATTTCCTTGACCAAATCCTAAATTCCCTGACCTTGAAAAAAAAAGTTTTTCCCTGACCATGGGAACCCTGATCATGGTATCAACCTTTCTGTTTCCATTGCACAAACTTGCCAACATCAACTACTTGGGTAGCCTTTGGGTGTTTTTCAGGCATCTTTGATTTTGGGATTCCTGTGGTGTGCCATCGACATAACCCAAAATCAAATTTGCCCCATCCACCCCACCACTCCAAAAAAGAAAGAGCCTTTTGGCAGGGTACACATAGAGGTAATCGGCTAACGCTGTTGCCACCCAATTCAGATCATGTGATGTAAACAGATGCTACTCTGAGGAATTATTCCTTTTTCATTCTATTCATAAATATGCAGTCATACCTATCTGAATAAAATTAATCTTCAAAGAGTCAATTCTCCAGAGTAATGTGTGTTTACATCACATGATCTGAATTGGGTGGCAACAGCATTAGCCGATTACCTCTATTGCATTCTAGATTGGAAGAGAAACAGCTGGTACCTATAACTCAATTAAAGCTCTATAATATTTGATCTCGACTTATAAACCTACACCACTTTAACAGTCTTACCATATATAACATGATATCCCAGGGCTTTGGTCAACAAAAAGCACCTATCATCTCCCATGTCAGCAAGTGACAAGTCAGAAAGGTTCCTAAGGATGGAGGACATAGGAGTTGATGTCACTGATGACCTAGCAGCCATACTGGAGCTAAAGTCTTGCATCACTTGTGAACAATCCATGCTATGAGAAAATTCCTGAGAAAAAATATTTCAGAATATTTAACCCAACAAGTGACCAACTGACCACATAACAGAATATGACTTTAAAGGGATCAACCTTCAGTTGGCTGAAAACAATATTATTTTGTTCTCAATTGTTTGTTATGCATGCCAAAGTCTGGTTTGCTGTTGTGTTTGTCTCCTGTAAATAGACCCTTCAATGGTTTCTTTGAACTTTAGATTTATATGTATAACAGCAAAACCGTCAATACTGCTGAAAAGAGCACCTTGAAGTTAGTCAAAATCCAAATTTTGAGAGTTATATCTTGAATAGGAGCAAAGTTATAGGCCCGCAAAGTCTGAAAAGTTTACAGACGTTTGTATGGATATTTTGATTGGGGGGCACAAACTCAAAAGTTCCATACAAACATCTGTAAAATTTTACTTTGCGGGCCTATACTACTTTGCTCCTATTAAAGATATAACTCAAATTTAGGATTTTGACTAACTTTGAGGTGCTCTTTTCAATTGTATAGACGGTTTTGCTGTCATACGTGTATATCAAAAGTTCAAAGAAACCATGGAAGGGTCTATTGTACACTAGATGTCATTTATGCACCGATATTCCAGTTGATAAAACTCATTTGGATTTCCTGCATGCCACCATCTTGGATCTCATGACATCACAGTGTTGCCCTACTGTTACACAACAAGAGAGCTATTGTTTTCTGACAATAGGGGCAACACTGTGATGTCATAAAATCCAAGGAAATTCAAATGAGTTTTATAGACAGGAAAATCGATGCATAAATGACATCTAGTGTACAATTTCTTGGAGACAAATTAAACTGTCACAGAAACAGACTTAGGCATGCATAACAAACACTTGAAAGCAAACATTGTTTATCAGCTGAGATTCTCTTTAAGAAGTATATAATAATTATAATAAGACATCACAGCTGTCCTTACCTGGAGTGAGAATGGCTGTCCAAAGTCCACCCTTACGTGACCATATCGAGTGCCAAAAACTTCCCAGATGCCTTTCACTGCACTCCAGAATGTTTCTGGTATCTTTGGATCACCCTAAAAAGGTACCCTGTATAAGTAGGTCTTGCACCACATTGTTACACAACAAAAGAGCTATAGGTAACCATGTAACATCTTAAGATCCAAGATAGTGGCACAGGGGAAATTGAGGCAGGAAAATTGGTCCATAACTGACATATAGTGTATAATTTATAGGTGACAAACACAGCACTAGATTTTATTAAGGCATCCATTAGGAATACTAACTATTCAAATTTTGAGAATAAACATTGTTTTTCAGTAGAGGTTCCCTTTAAATTGTTGCATTTTACTAAAATGTAAGCTTTTTCTTCTTAAAAACTACACAATTGTATAAAACGTTTAATATAAACTTAAAAACTCACCAGTAATTCCCTTGAATAACTTGTTTCAAAAAGCTAAAATAGAAGAATTTTAAAAACCATGAAACACCCACTAGACCTTTTACCAAACTTCATTACCATACTTTAATTTTAAACATACATGTAAGTCAAAATTATTCCCAAACTGCAAAAAGGCTCTCAAACTTAATAACTGTACAACACTGCAACTTTGCTAATTTTACAAAATTATACTTTTTTTAAATCAAGGGTTAGCCTCATTCTGAAGTTAAACATTCATAAATACCAGCGAGAAGGTGGGCTATTCACAACACTGTGTATTGTTGTAGTTTTGCTTTTTGCACCTTCTTGTTGGTATTTAAGAATGTTTAACTTCAGAATGAGGCTATCCCTGCATACATGTGTCTGTAGTCATTACATTGAGCAGTAATTTTCAAATACAAAACTGGACTATTGTGGATAACTCTCGCTTAAACAAAAATTGATTGAGTGATGGACAAAACAATAATGTTTGGTTTTAGTTTAAACTTGATTGGCTGATAATTATTACAAAATATTTTTCACAGCCAATAGAAAAGCTAAGCAATGCAAAACCAAAGCAATTACACCTTTTTAGTTTCAATACTCAATCAAACACTGCTCTCGACTATACAATGTATGTGCAGATGTTTCTAAAACTAAGACACAAACAACATCCCCTTTTGCTATAAATTTGACTTTGCTATATTAACAATTATTCACTGAATTCGAAGTGACTATTGGTGAATATTTACCGAGATGAAGTAGAGGTAAATATTCACCAATAGTCACTGAGACTGAAGTGAATAATTGTTTTAGTATAATTTCATCAGTGAATATCAGAGAAATTAAAACTAGACAGTAATAGTCGGACTTCCCGGCCACCCTTTTATACGTTAAGGTTTTACAAGCATGCATGACAGGATAGTTTTGTGACAAATATTTGCATAATTACATGTCGCTACAGTTCATTGCACAAACCGACTCGACACGAGACTTGCAGGGATGACAAGAATGGATTTTCCAAAACTTTTGTAAAAGGAAAGAAATACCAATAAAAAAATGCACACTAGAATTCAAGTTGAAGCAGCAGTCTTGACTTTTGAGACTTTTGAGAGAGGAAATGCAGCGAAAATTAGTGGAAATGGGAACTACTGAAAATCTGCCATGGCAAGTGAAAATTTATCGAAAGGAACCACTTTCATGAGTTCACTTCGCAGGGCAAATGTGCTGGAAACTACGAACTAGTTTTGTGCATTATAGCCATCACAGAATCAAAGACAATGGTAAATCAAGAGACAAATGATTTCGGTATGAGATAAAGCTCGAAAACACACGGAGAGCAGCGATAGAAGAGCATAACAGCAACCGGCTCCCAGCATGAATGAAACTAGAACTTGTTTTTCTATCAAGAACCACGAGGAAAATAACTCGACAAGTAAGTACACTCTTTTTGAGTCAAACCGTTCCCAAATTTGTAGGAAAAGGTCTTGTTGTGTTATTTGTTGCTCTGAGTAGACGTTATTTCCTTGTGAAAGTTTGTGATTAATGAAGACATGAGGACCGAATAAACTCAACCCAAAACTTGTAAGTAAACTTTGTTTGTGAAGGCTTATCGATTTTAAAAAAACTTCAAGTTTAGTTTGGTTGCTTCTTTGGTAGATTTTGGAAAAGCTTTTTCTTTCATATTATTTATTTCTTCGTGAGAAACATCGGTAAATATGCGAGTGGCCATTTTGGTAAATGCCTTGTATGTTATATTCACCTCCAGGCGCTCTGCAGGTGAATATAGCGACATATGACGTAATTCTCTACCAATCAGAGCACGGGAATCTCTATATTCAATGATGAAATTATACTAAACTTGGTTAGTAGCATATTATGACATGGAATGAATTACCTTTTCGTATGAAATATTTACTGGTACTATTAGAACATCAGGAACAAGTCCTGTGAAATTAAAAGAAAGTAACATTAGATAGGCTGCATCGCACAAAAAGGGCCCACATGACATGCAAGCTAAATAATTTGTATAATGACAACAAAACACAGGACTGGTGTGAAATTTACGTCATTTTGATGCAAATGCCCGATTAGAAATATGGCCAGCATTAGGAAACCTATCACAGGAAATGGTTTTGATACAAGTAAAAATTAAAATAAGATTGGTTTAAAAAAATGCCTTTTCTGCAGTCATTGACTGCCCCTTGCAACTCATGATTTTAGCAATAGTACAAGTTATAGCTTAACATAATCGTCTGATGCTATGCAATCATTGCAATCAACCAAGTGTAAAAATATCATATAATTATTTTGTCTTCAATTTTACTTGTCAAAAATTACATGTAGTAGCACAACATGGCGCTCATGATGCAGATTCTAATACAACCACAATTTCAAAAGATATTTAATATATTTTATTCATCTGGGCTGACTAAAGCGAACAATCTGCACTGTAAAAAAAGTGGTCAGTAAGTGGTTGGCAAGTGGTTGGCCGACCACTGACCAACAACATATTTATGGTGTAGACTTTAGCCATCTGGGCCCTTTTCCAGTGACACACGCCCAGACAAAAATATATATATTAACGAATTTTAATTATTAATAATAATAATTTTATTTTTACCAGGCATTTATCCTTGCTTATCCGAGGTCGGAGTAGCCATCAATGTTCTAAAATCTCCCTTACTATAGCCTTTTTTTTTCCTCAATTCAAAAGCCAACCGATCAAGGGGTTTGGAAATGGAAGGATTAACTGTTTAACCATAGTTAACCATAGATAATGAAAACAAGGATACTGGCATTTTAAGCAGAGGAAAATGCTTTGTGAAGCAGGATACAATCTGTAATTAATTTTTGCTTACCTTCCAGGACAGAGTTGACAACCACAGAGAGTAGTCCTGACTTTGGTACCATGGCCTTGCCTGTACGTGACCTACTGCCCTCTAGGGAAACAACCAAACTCAGACCAGTTATGGATGGTTAAAAGTACTACTGGTTGAAATTGATTTAACTAATAAGAAAACATCAAAACCTTAGTACTTTATAAATAATTTACATATTCTTGTTTGGCAATCAAATTATCCTCCAGGATTCAAATGAAAACGGTGTGATTTTATATGCATGTTGGTTGATCTACAGTGTGTAGATATAATCTATACTCTAATAACGAATGGCTATTGACCAATCAGAGCATGATCAAGCTAGCTACATTGTATCAATTGTTGTGGTACATATTTTTGATACTGCTATTAGTTATTTAAATTTGCTTTACAACACTACTCACCAATAAACACTTCCAGGTACTGTTTTTCTTGTAATATCTGCTGCACATACTGAAAAATAAGAAGGACAAAGCTAATTCAAGATTCTGTATCTGTATGTTCTTGTTTGAATTTCTAACAGGACCTGAAACAACCATAGGGGTTGATCAAAGCCAAGACCTGGCTAAACCACAGATAGAATTGGAATTTAGCATGTGGATTTTTGTGGAGGGAGGAAAACTGGAGGACCCAGAGAAAAATCCTTGGTGCAAGGATGAGATACCAACAAACTCAACTCACATGTGGCTCCACATTGAACCTGGGCCACAGAGATGAGAGGCGAAGTGCTTAACTACTGCACCACCCCGGCTCTCCACGTTTGCTGATCTTGCTCTTACTGTTATATTATATAATACTCAGTTTTCATTTTGAATAAACCATGTACAATGTATGTGTACATTTACATATATGTAATTAGAGCAGATCTATTTTGTATGAGTGTGACAAAATATGTCATGCCCATAGCCTTGCCATAACCATACTGTAACCATGCTGTACTGTAACTCTGTAATTTGATTTGATCAGCAGGAAAAAACAATAGGGAAACCATTTCAATGTCATGGCATGTCGTATAGTTAACCATGCTGTAGTCACTGCCATAGAGCAGAGTTCGTATGAGTGGAACAAACTATGTACTGTACCTCGTGTAAGACAATCTTGTACAAGTCATCTTTGCCACTGCAATGGTCCAGTTTTCTCTTGATAAAGAATCCACCAAGATGATGCATCAACCAGCTAACATGATGACAATAGAATCATAACAACCAGGGCTGTCATTAAGGGCTGTTATCCGTAACATCTGTCACTGAGCTTACTGTACATTTGTATGTTATGGGTGCTGTTATGGCCCCTCTGAACATGGCCTTACATGTACATGGCCATAATTGATTTGTATGGGAGCACTTACACAATTTACAGCTGATTAAAAACTTAATGACAACCCTGAGAATTAGTATGCATATCTACATGTAGCTGTTTTGATTCTCAGTTTACATCAGTGTTCTTGCTAACCTTCCAAAAATGAGGGCAGAAGATTGCATAATATTATGATCAATATTTTTGCCAACATTAAGAAAATGCTGCGATTCCACAGGATGCAATAATGAATATGACAGACCAGAGTTCCTGTTAATGCACAGCTGTGCATGTTTTATGCACAAAAAGTGGGAACTCTGCAAATAATTTTTTTGTTACAAATAAGTTTAAACAAAACTGGAGGGCACTATGAAAAAATAACAAGGTGCTCATTTAGAGAGCACTCCGAAAAGTGTGAGGGCAGATTGTCCTCTCATTTAAGCCTTGCTAGATTACACTGCACAAGTATATCAATGCAAACATTTTATGTATTTATACAGTATTTACATTTACTGTCAAGAAGTTATTAGACAAATAGTTCAGTTACCATTTCGGACGATTCTCACGATCTTAACTAATTAACTTTAGTACGTACATATTAATTAAAAATTTAATGAAATTTGTGATGAGTACTCAATTTGCAAACTGTGAGTATGCTATATAGTGTTGCAAATAAACATTAGATATTTAATTTCTTAGCTAAAGTGCAAGTATAATGTCGAAAAAAAAAATTTGTTTCGCACAAAAAGGTATTAATCTTGCAAATTTTGTAACATTTCTGGCATTTAACCCCTAATTTTGGGATTTTTTTGGGATCATCCTGTGATGTCATAAGATGAATCAACTCCCTCCCAAGAGAAAACTACTACAATAGAATCCCGTAGGTTTCCATTGTGACATCACAAGATGAATTAATCCCACAATTCGGGTAACTTTTTTTCTAGTTGAATTGCTGCTCCATTATCTTGAAGAACACTAATTTAGATAACTGAAGTATATTAGAAATATAATTTGGAGCAAAAAGAGCTAATGTTGTTTTTTGGCTTTACTTGCACTTTAAGGTTATACAAAATCATTGCTGCTATTAAAGTCTATCTGTCTTTCAAAATTGTTACAAGTTACCATTATTACCTACATGTACATAAGATTTGCTTTACATGTATTTATTTTACTTAAAGTGCATATGAGCCCCAGACAGTTATCGTTTGTACATTAAGTGAATAGTCCAACAGTAGAATATTTCTTGATTTGGTTGTTGCATCTACAAGGTTTATATTTCCAATATGCTAATGATGTGATGTCATCACCGACATTTGCTGAATTTCTTTGTGCTTGTGAATTAAGCTATTTTCTAATTTAGATATTTTTTTTGTAAAATCACTTTGATAAGCTTCAAATATAACTTAGAATTTAAAAATAGGTAATTTGTCTCTACCAGCATGCTTTTGTATAATAAGTGATGTCGGTGATGACATCATATCACTAGCATATTGGAAATATAAACCTTCATATCTCGTAGACGCAACACCCAAATCAAGAAATATTCTACCGTTGGACTATTCACTTCGTGTACAATCGATATCAAAGATAACTGGCTAGGGTTCATATGCACTTTAACTTCACTTCTTGGAAGCAAGAAGTATTGCAGAGTGATACAATAGAAAGAACAATACAAACCTGAAGAGTAGCATATTCTGGAGGTTATCTGAAATGTTATACATACATGTACAATATGAATAATGTAATATTAATATTTATTCATTCATCAATTTTATACTTGTAATGAGTAAATCACATAATATTATCCTATAAATATTATATTTCAACCAATCAGAGCTCAGCTTTACTGTGCAATACAGGGCAGTATTTCATAGTTTTTCTATCAAATACAGAGCGCTATTTCATGGCTAGATCAGGCCAATCAAAATGTAGGAAATTTTGCATCATTTATTTATACATGTATTATCAGCAAATAAGAATTCAAGATGCAACTTTTGTTTTCCTGGCGAGAAAATTTGCAGTCAGTTACTTTGTTTTTGTGATAAATCTTCCCATAAATTTGTTTTATAGGATAATATGGTTATTTCATGGTTTTCTATGGAATACCAGTGAAAATTTCACTTGAAATTCATATTATTTTGGTATATACATACAGTCCCGCTCAAAAAATTTGCAACCGTCAGCACCACCAGCGGCGCTAATTTTTTAGCGGCTGGGCGTTAGTGGTTTGGTGGCACTAACGGTAAAAACTGGTGGCTAGCCGTTGATGCCACTAGACGTTTGGTGGCTAGCCGTCGACAGCTCAAGACATTTGGCGGCTAGCCGTTAGTCAGTGCACGATTGAAAATACTGCGGTGTGAGTGAATGTAAACAAACTGAAGTCGAAAATTAGCATATTAACAATAATAATAGCAGTCGCATCGTGTCTGACAGAATCGAAGACATTTTTTGGGAACTTCACAGATTTTCCCTGGAATAACTAAAGAAAATCACTTCAAAACCGTTCAGTAAAACTCGAACAGCTATTAACTTCACTAAACTTTATTCCTGTTTTTAAACCGCTTTGCTGCACAGACATTGTCTGGTTTTTGACACAACAACACTGGAGACGGCCACGCCGTGAACTTCGCGGGAAGTGTGACTGTAGTTTAATTCACCACACAACTACATGGACTCAACCTTCATGGAAAATGAAAAAGATGTCCAATAACATATTCTGGAGTTCTTTTATTAATGTGGATCCGTTTTTCAAAGGTCTCAAGAATTCTACGTCATGGCCGGAAGCGTGACATTTTCCACGAACTGATTTGAATAATCATTGTATTTATAGGTCATCGGTGTTTGTTTTGTTTTGAAATCGCCTGGATCGCACCAGACATTTTCTACCTTCAGAATAAAATGTTTTGCAAGTTTTTATTTCATTTTTGTTTCGTGTCTGAACAGTTTCACCTGATGTGGGAAATGCTTTGAGTCAATCTCTGCCGAAGTGAGAAGTTTTGGCTGTCTTCCAATTTGTTGTCAAATGAATGTTTGTGATGAGTTTATAAAATACCCCACCTGCAAAAAAATATTTTATAGTGCTCGGCAACCTGTAATGGGACAGTAAAGTTAGTTGAACTTCAGTGAACTTCTACATTCAGTGCCACGCGCCTTGACTCGATCGTGAGAGTTGATGAATCGAACTTATGGCTTACTAGTACGTACATGTAGCTAGACGTAAAACATTTCAAAATTAACCACAGGAAACCCAAGTTCTGTTTTAAATTATAAGGGTTTGTATGAGATTTTTAACGAGTATTTGGTTGTAGTCAGTATCTTTTCAAAGAACTAAACATATTAATTAAATACCATGACATCCTTTTGTCACAGATACATGTAGGGCAATTTATGTACTCCTACAAAAAAGGTATTTTGCCAATCAAATTCAACAACATGTTTTTAACAAATAATCAAGTCCATACTTACAACACTAGAAATGTTCTGACAGCTTTTCACACTCCCTTATGCAAAACCAACATAAGGCAGTTTTCTGTATACTTTCAAGGTCCAAAGTTATTTAATTCACTTGATACTGAACTTAGTAACTCCGCCTCCCTTTCTCTTCTCAAAGTACATGTAAATTTAAAATCTGATCTCTGTCATAAATATTAATCATGATTAGTTATTATTAAGAATATATGTAAATGCCCAAAAAAAAAGCCAGTTACTTGTTTAGATCTATCCACTTGCTGTTAGTATAATGAGGAAGCCTAAATTCACATAAGCCCTTCGTGGTTTCTTTTTAGGCTTCCTTGCCAGTAACCTATTGTATATTGTGATTCATTTATTTATTTACCCGAGTTTGTAAATTTTATTAGTGGCGAATCAATAAAATAGCAATGCCGCATGCCATGGTTGTGCACCACCCAATGCCTCACACCCATGCAGGGCATGAACCAGCAATGTTGTGCACCACCCAATGCCTCACACCCATGCTGGGCATGAATCAGCAATGCCGCATGCCATGGTTGTGCACCACCCAATGCCTCACACCCATGTTGGGCATGAATCAGCAAATGTTTGCTCTCTTTAGGATTATAATTATTATTATTATCTATGGTGTTCCTCTCAGCTATTAATACATGTATTATTTTATTTGTATTGTTCTCACCTCCAGCTGCCACATGTGGAGCCTTGATATCACATGTGAGCAGAATGAATGTGACCAGCACATAGTCCAGATGGCTCTTGTGAAGAGGAAGAAACACCATCGGTTTGTTCTCCTGCAATGAAGCAAAAATAACAACAAAGTATTTCTAATTTAAAACTTAAGACAAATGTACATGTATATTTACTGAATACATATTTTGAAGAAGTTTTAAACAGCTCTGGCTACCCATTCTCCCAGTACTCTACCAACTTTAAAGGGTGTGGTGAATGTGCGATCTTTAAGGCATGATTACGGGGTGAATATGAGACAAAATCAAAAACTTTGTTAACCATCCGTCCACATGTTACAGGTCAAATTTAGTAGGTTATTTTTGCAACCTAGGTTATTTATTTGGATTCACTTAGTATTTTTTACCTTAAATTAGTACTTATAGTCACTGTGCACACCATCAGAGCCAACCATCTTCCAGTGATTGCCAGAACATATTTTTCACTTGTATAATTGTATGTCCAATGGAGTACAATGGGGTACTGAGTTTGTGTCACCAATTTTGTGCACAGTTTTAGTGAAATACCAAGCTATTATAAGGTCTATTATAATTATAAGGTCTGCATATAATTTATGCACATTTGGACTAGACCGTGGGGGACTGGGTACTAGTAGCACCATCATCTTATATAGTAAATGAGTATGGTGTTTTACATCAATCATTCAGTGGCACAGTGGTTAAGGCTCTGACCAACAGATCCGATGGTTGCCGATGGGTAGAGGAAGGAAAGGAGAGGGGCGGGTGAAGTTATTTTTAGCACACAAAAAATAACCTATGTAGATAAAAACAAAAACGACCAAGGTCAAAAAGAAAAAACAGGTTGGAAAAAAATTTATCCAGGTTGACAAAAATTATCTGAACATAAATTTGACCTACAGGTAACATATACATGTATGTACTCAATTCAGAGATTTCAAATCAATAATAACCTTGTAGGGCTTACATACACTTTTAAATATATTTTGTTAATGGTATATATACATGGTATATATACATGTATATCATGTACCTCAACAGCTCGATGCAGCATGTGTACTTGTCCCTTGTGAATTTGGATGCTGTCTAGTAACCGGCCAAAAAGTTTCAACAAGAACCAGCCTGTTAATCTGAAACGAAACATTCACTCCTGTAATGCTCTACATGTACTTTATGCTCTATTACTCTCAGCTTTAAAAATTCCTGCAGAAAATTCAACAAAAAATACAGTGAACCAGGTATAGGTATTGATGAGGAATATAAAGTTGAACATTATTTTCTTCTTGTAATCCTACATAAAAAATATGTACAATGTAGATACAATGTATGACGAAAATTTTGACCAAATCAGGGCTGAGACTTAACTTCTAAATCCACTAGCAAAATAATGTCAGAATCTGCTGCTATCAGGATTTTCCCACTATATATGTACATTCACAGTATCATTTAATTTGTTAGAAGTACATGTACATTAATACAATATATTTTATACAATGTACACCACTACAGTGTAGATCAATGCTTCATGCTTTTAATTGTGCATCAGAGATAAGAAATATGTTTATAAAGTCTTGCAAATATGCGACATTTCTTCTCGATTTTCAGCCTCCAAGTTTTAGATCAACTCACAGAAATATGCTATTGAATTATTTTTACTTGCAAACAAAGATCTGCTTAGCATTACTAACAGTGCGACTACTGTTTAACGATTAGACCAGCAGCCCGAATGGGCTACGAGTCAATAGCCCATGAGGCGCAGCCGTTAGTATAAACTAACTAGTCGGACAGTAGAAATAATAGAAAGAAACAAATTGAAGTTGAAAAAATGTTATTATTTCGTGAAAATGCGTGCGGTTTTTCTCTACGATGTGCTATCACAAATAGACCTATAGTAGCGTAGCCAATCAGAATGCAGGATTTGTAATAGTCCACTTGTTGGTTTATACTAAAACCACTTAGACAACAATAACTACATGTACATTTAAACACAGTGTGACTACTGTAACCACTTAGACAACAAGTCTGAACTAACACAGTGCAACTACAGTCTGTGACCACTTAGACAACGAGAACCTGAAATCACATTGCAGAACGAAAACAAAGCATTCTAACTTACGGTTATTTGAGCCAATCAGTGTTGAGTACAAGACAACAGCATTTTGACTTGTTCAAGCTTAGATCCATTTAAAGGGGAATTTGGTCATGACAACTAGTTCTGAACAGAAGCCAAAGTCTTTGAAATGAAGAAAATCGCATGGATATGCTACGATTTATACTTTGGAATGCTAAATTATTTTCATTTTGCAATGTGTTTAAGTTCTCGTTGTCTAAGTGGTTTCAGTAGTCACAATGTAATCTTGAGCCCTGCCAAATGAACCAAAACCATTAATTAGTTTCCAATTGCATGCCACCTGAAGCATTGAGGCTTACTAACCTTATGAGCTTTCTGTATATTACTGCTGCCATATTAGCTATGATCCCATTCGCTTCCTTATTTAGAGCCGACACTTGCTTCTGTCTGGCCTTGTCAAGAACCTCAATCTGTTCAACTATAAATTTAAAATGATACAAGAAAGTTAGAGAATTGTAATGGAGGCATAATTACTTAAAGGGTTCAAGATTTGGTAACATTACTGGCCTTTACTATCCATAAGGCCAATTTGAAATAATTAAAAACATAAACATTATAGTATAAAAATAAAATCATAACCAGGCCTTGAAATAAATAAAAAACTCCATAATCAGCATTATTTTGGCAAATTATTACCAAAATTAATAACATAGTCGCCAGCCAGCTAATGTTAGTAGCAGAGTTTGCAACTAATCGGTAAGTTTGAGTTGGCAAACATGTTTTGTCATATCAGCGACTGTAATGGTGGCAATTTTGGGCCCTGATAATTAGTATAGGTAATCAAATGGGACATTCATAGTCAAGTGAAATTAGGGATAAAATTTCATGCGTGTTTGTCAAAACCAAAGTAATTTCCAGAGCCACTTTGGCGAGAGAAATTACATAGATTTTGACAAACACAAGTGAAATTTATCCCTAATTTCCGGAGTCACTATTTGATTACCCATTAATATTATGGAGGGTAAATTATGATGCAGGAAAAAAAATAAGCATGCGTAGGTGGAGTTTGAAATTTCACATGTGAAATTACAAATTACGCGTGAAATTTCAAGTTAAAATTTACATTTGTAATTAACTGATTTTGTTACACATTTCATGACTTTATTATCAACCAATGAGTTAGTTTGTCTGAATTTTAGTACTAACTAAGTGTTGGTGGCTGACACTGCATGATCATACTATAACTTTTAAACTGGCTGGAGTAGGAGGGCAAAAAAGGAAAGCCACTTCAATAATTACAGCATGCTGTACCACAAATGTACAGTTTATGGTAGTGACTAACATGTACATTGTACCTAAATGAACGCCGCACCAAAACATCATGCACATGCACTTTTGATGCGCAAGCATGCGTGCATCTCCCTAGTTTCCAATTGAAACTAAAAGAAAACAGGGGCAATCACCCCTGTTTCTAATTTTAAATATGTACATATGTATACATATGTATACATGTACAGTATTTACATGAAATGTTTCACGAAAAACAAGAAAACTACATAAAAGCTAAGCCAAGACTTTTACAGGTTGAAGTTTTCTTAATTTGTAATTCACTGTGAGTTCACTAAGTTATAAAATTGTTTACTAAAAAAGGTTAAGCCCTCAGAAACTTGTATTCGAAACCAGAGCCTTTGTTCTTTCGGCCAGCAGAGCACAACGTTTTGCCATGGTGTGACATACATGTACATTTCACTCACTCGCTCACTCACCTGTTGATCCTTGAGGAGCATTTGTAGAATCTTGAAAGACACTATTAGCTATGCAGTTTTGCACTCTAAAAAGTAGGATAAAACATTAAAGATGTTGTTACATGTATACTAAGTACTAGGCAATGTTTTGTGCAACTTGTCTTGCCAAGACTAAAAGGGATGCATATATTGCGTTGCACAACACAAGTTGCAGCATTGGCACAATGATTGCGAAAAGTAGAACTACCTAGTTTCTACTTCATGCAATGCTTGCTGCAACAACAAAAATAATGCTGACAGTGATTCCTTGGTACTGAAAATACCCGCATATAGACCACACTTCTTTGGACAAAAATAAGGCCAAAGTCGGGGGTGTGGTTTATACACGGGTACAAGCATATGTATCATTCAGTTTCATTAACACTCGCCCAGGCCACTCCTTAAAATCCAAGATGCCGCATTTCAGGCTCATGTGCATATAGTTTTGCCAGAAAACCTGACTTAAGAATTCTGGAGTGATTTAAAGACAGGAAGGTTAAAATATACACAACAAATGACAAGGAGAGTTGTAACCATATTCGAAGTTGACACGACATGGAATGACAACAATCTTTTCTCAAGAGGTTTTGCTTCAAGAACGAGCATTTACATGTATGAACCTTTAACTTTTTTCTCAAAAATTAGCATCTAAGTTTCCATGCAGCCTATATGCGGATAATAGGGAATTTAAGATACGCCGACTACGGTCTACAACTACGGACACGCACCAATATAGGACTGGAACGAGACACTTGTGTTGGTTTCATTGTACCGTAGCGAGTCCATGACGGTGAGAAGTCGGCGTGTTTTTCGTAGTCACCACAACAGAGTACGTTAGTCGGATTTAATGTAAGAAATTTACCACTCTTTTGGATATTTCAATACCAAACCTTTAAAATACACAATAAATTGCTTTCTGTTCGAGTTTACAGTGTTATGGGCATAGCATAATTATGTGGGAATTTTTGGTCAATTCGGTCGGCAACGCAATGGCTTCAGCTCAGTCTTGCCAAAATGTTGAAATTTTCACGCCATTCATTGCATACTCAGCCCAGTACTCTAGCCGACCGCTAGGCACGTCCTACCGTAGTCGTAGTCCGTAGTTGTCGAATCTTAAATTCGCTAATTAAGTAATAGATACAGAATGAATGGCCGTGCTTTATGGGATTTACAACCTCGAGCTGAAAGCAAGTTTGTAAATCTCATAAAGTACGGACACAAATTCTGTATATCTGAATTATCAAACGTCTAGATGTATAGAGTCATGTTTCAGTTATTTTGGCCGAGAAAATGGAAGCAAAGTTTATGTAAATCAGGACTAAATCTGTATCACATTAACAGAGCACTTTATATATCGCTCAGTGATTTCCTTTGTTTTTAATTCATGAATTATTAATGAGTCTGATAAAGTATATTACACCATGCAATTTCTGATGCAACTTGGATCACAACAAAATTGTGAGACAAGTTGCATGAAACTACATGTATACAGGGTTCTCCCAACACAGGCATAGTAGGGGAGAACACATTTGAGTAGGGGGCATTTATTTCAAATCCACGCTTCTACGTTGTTGTTTTTACAGTAAAAAGAGTATTGTAGAAAACTTGTAGCTGGCATGATCAAGTACAGGACACGGAGAAAATCGCTGGTCGCTGGTGCTTCGGGAGAATTCTGTGTTGGTTAGGGTTTGGATTAGTTCACATGACCATTGAAGAAGGATTACAGTCTGTTGTTTAGTGACTTACATGTACATGTAGTTCTAGAAAACCCTAAATTAGGGACCTACAATGTAGCCCTATAAACTATATATTAAAACAGATGCTGGAAAGACTCTGTAAAACATCCTTTTGTCATTGCTCAACTTTATCGTAGTGAACTTCATGAGAATAAAAAGTGTCACACACAATAATGTTGTATAGCATTCAATCTTACTTCATCAGCCATTTTGTTGTAAAGGGGGTGAATATATAAAAAACAAATGTTGAACCAGGGTTAAAATTATTGAACTACTGAACAACATAATGCATCCAACACTACATTGTATAAAGACTTCTCTTTTAATAGATCTTATCCATTCTGATTCAGAATTTCAAAACACAGATATTACAATGTGGTCAAACAGCCAAACCATTGACATGCATATATGGGTGATGCACATACCGTGCAGAGTTTATAACAGATTTATTAACTCTGGGGAAATGATGGCTGACATTCCGATTCCACATGAAGACAATGTGGCAAAAGGTTCTCCTGAATAAATTTTCCCTGGTGATCAACAATAAAACAAAATTATATCAATTCAAGCTGTGGCATATTTAGGAGAGTTTGCAGGGTCATCACCATGATTTGGGCTGGGTAAGGTCATGCAAAATCAGAAGTGGGTAAATCTAAAAATGGGGAAAATATTTGGGGGAATTAAGATCAGGAATATTCAAGACTCCGAGAGTAGGTGTGTTTATACTGTAACCTAGTGAGAGGCATCCAGTTGCAAAATGTTATTGGGAATTGATGTGAGAGTGAAGGGAGTGGGACAGTCTAATGGAGTTCATTGCCCCCCCCCCCCCCCCCCCCCCCCCACTTAGTGGTATATTACATGTACATACTCACTTATTATATACAGCTATGTTGAGGATATTGTGCATTCCTCTGTTCGGCACTTTTTCATCATAGAAAGCCTACATTACAAACAGACAAAACACATTAGTTTTCCAATAGTAAATTTAACATATCTGTTGCAAGTCAAAATAAATTTCAGGTTGAATTATTTTTACCTAGGTTGAAATTTTTCAAGATTTTAAAAAGGAATTTTCCAATTTTTGGTGATTCATAAAAAAAAGGGGGATTAGTTTTTTGGGGGGGAATTTAAAAAGAAAAAAAACATTCCCCTGGCCCCTAGCAAGCCTAGACACAAAGCTGTTTTGAACTTTCACGATTGGATTGAGTCGTTCTGTATGTATGCAGCAGTCATCCTGGCTGCTCAGCTTCACCGTTCTGCAGAGATGTTGGCATATATGTTACTCATCTGTCACGCTTCCCGGGAATACCAGGCTCCTCATTGGTTTGCCTACGACCAAGGGTTTAGATCTCTTGTGGCCAACAAGCCATCCATATCGTGGGGGGATCCTCATCCCAGCTTGTGGAGTTTAAGTTTCACAAGTGAAACTCGCATTGCAAGTTCCTGCCAAAGCTGTCACTCGTTGGACCATACAGTCGAGTTTTGTCCGTGGACTTCCCCGGTTTTATCTGCTCTGCAATTGTCTTCTACGGAAGCGACTGGCTCCCCTTCATATTCGGCGATTTGCCATTCTTGGAACAGTGGTCTCTGTGCTGCGAAGCAGGCAGTTTGCCGCTACCGCCATTTGTGTAGCAATGCTGGTTGCAGTGCTAATCATAGAGCTCGGGATTGCCCTTTACAGCTTACATCGTCTTCCAAGCGTAATGCCTCGAGTTCGACTACTCAGCCCTTTCGCAAGCAGAGGAGGAAGTGATAAATTTGCTTCCTCCTCGCATCATCACATCCCTGAAATTGCCTGTCCGGTTGTGTCTGTGGTATCCCCACTTCGTGTTCAACGCTGGGCCGTTTACTTGGCTAATCATCCTGACCAGACTTTAGCAGCATTTGTTGTGTCTGGAATCTTGGAAGGCTTCCATTGTGGTTTCTCTGGCTCTTCATTGAGGTCTGCTCCACATAACTTGCTATCCGCTCTGTCTCAGCCTAGCATCATCAACAATTATTTGTCTCAAGAGTGCTCCCTTGGTCGGGTGGCTGGCCCTTTTCCTTCTTCTCCTCTCTCTCACCTTCACGTCAACCGGTTTGGGGTGATTCCGAAGAAGGGTTTCCCTGGTAGGTGGAGACTTATTTTGGACTTGTCCTTCCCAGCCGGCAGTAGCGTTAATGATGGCATTTCAAAGGATGACTTTCCCGTTCACTACACTTCTATCGATGAGGCTATTGCTCTTATTTTTCTATGGGTCGTGGGGCCTTAATGGCTAAGTTAGACACTGAGAGCGCTTACCGCATTACCCCAATTCATCCCAAGGACCATGTGCTGTTGGGTATGCGTTGGAGAAACAGCTACTACATTGATCTGGCTCTTCCCTTCGGGCTTCGGTCAGCCTCTTCGATATTTTAACCGCGTAGCAGATGCCCTCCAATGGATAGCTCAACACCACTTTGGAGTGGGTTCAATGATTCACTATTTGGACGACTTCTTTACGATTGGTCCACCTCAGTCTTCGGTGTGTCAACAGAACATGAACGCCTTTTCCAGTACTTGCAGAGACTTGGGAGTTTCCATCTCCTCTCATACGACTGAAGGCCCTTCACCCCAGCTTTGCTTTTTGGGGATATGTCTCGACTCCGACGTTATGGAAGCCAGGCTGCCTCAAGAGAAGTTATCTCTGGTCCGCTCCGTAGTCCACTCTTGGCTATTACGTCGATCTTGCACCCTCAAAGAGTTACAGTCACTGATCGGTCTTCTGCATCATTGCTGTCAGGTTGTCATACCTGGCCATACCTTCCTCCAAAGGCTGATAGATCTGACCTTAGGTGTTTCCTCGGCGCATCATTTTATTCACCTTAATGCTGCTATTAAAGCAGATCTTTGGTGGTGGGACATCTTTTTGGAGGACTGGAATGGTCGCAGCTTCTTTCTCATGCCAAGTTGGCTCCCTTCACCTGATGTTCAGGTTTGCAGTGATGCATCTGGTTCTGTTGGATACGGTGCTTACTTTCAGGGCCACTGGTTCCAAGTAATTGGTCGCCCCATTACTTTTAAAGAGCTTTTTCCTATTGTGGTCGCTGCTCACATATGGGGCTCTCAGTGGTCATCGAAGCGTATCCTTTGCCAGCTGGACAATGAAGCAGTGGTGGCTTATCCTCCGAACTGGTAGCTCTCGTTTGCCATGTGTTATGCACCTGCTACGTTGTGTATTTCTTGCCTCAGCTAAACATTCCTTTACTGTGATTGCATCTCACATTCCTGTTGTGACCAATTGTTGCTGATGCTCTTTCTCGGTTTCAGATTGATCATTCCGCCAGCTCGTCCCAGATGCAGATGCTTCCCCCATCTACATTCCAGCCTACCTTTTACTGTGGCTGACAAAGTGGGATTGACAGAGAAGAGTTCACTCAATGAAACAAGAAGAAAAGAAGGCTCACTCACAAAACTTACTCGGCTGGCCAAAAACTTTTCCTTTCTGGCCATACTTTTACTATTGGCCATCCAGCATCTGAGGATTGTCTTATAAGCTTCGTGGCTTTTATGGCGGGTAATAACCTTTCGTCAGCAACCATCAAGGTGTACCTCAGTGCTGTGCGCTCACTCCACATAGACTTGGGGCTGTCCGATCCTCTGGTTAACTGTCTTCGTTTGCAAAGGGTGGTCCGGGGTGCCCGGAGAACTATCGGTTCTTCTCGGGATACTAGACTCCCAATAACTGCAGCTGTCTTGGCTTCACTTTGGTCAGTTTTGAGTAGATCTAACCAGGACGACATCATGTTTTGGGCTGTATTTTGTGTAGCTTTCTTCGGCTTCCTCCGCTGCAGTGAATTCACGTCTCCAGCCACAGAGTCTTTCAACCCATCCATTCATCTTGCTGTGGACGATGTTGTAATTGACTCACAGGTGCAGCCAAGACTCCTTTACATCTACCTCAAAACCTCGACAGGGTACAACCATCGTCAGGGTACAACCATTGTGGTTGGTCGGTCCTACACACCTATTTGCGCAGTAGACGCGATGTTGTCATACTTGCAGCTGAGAGGTCCAACGCCAGGTCCTTTATTTTTGCTTCAGGATGGGTCTTCCCTCACTAAAGAAAAATTGATCCATCGACTAAACAAGGCTTTGACGGATGCAAAGATTGTGGGCCACTACACTTCTCATAGCTTCCATATTGGCACAGCTTCAGCAGCTTCATTGGCGGGTCTGTCAGAATCATTGATCAAAATCCTTGGTTGATGGTCCAGCGATGCTTATCAATCCTACATTTGCTTAGCTCCGGAAGACTTGGCTGCAGTTGCTCCTCAGCTGCTACAACCACGGGGTTTATTATTTTCGTTGGTTTGGAAGTTCAGTGCCCAAGGCTGGAACAGTGCTTGAGAGCTCGGCTGCCAGGAACCCTGGCAACCGAACAGCCCAGCGCACTGGGTCACACAAAAGTAGACAAAGGGAGGGAGGGAGGGAAAACCGTGAGCGATCACAGCAACGTGAAACTGACAAGCGGGAAACCGAGCCATGATCAAGACAACAACACAAAGCACAAGTCCCGGATGAAAGCCCCTGGGCCGCGCGAGCAAGCACAGGGCCCCCAGTAGTCGCTGGTTCTTTTTCCATGCCTAAATTACATTTAGTCTCTATTAAATACCCAGCTATTTCAAAAACAGAACAATGACCATATGTTAATATTCTAAGTTGGAAGTTCAGTGCCCAAGGCTGCAACAGTGCTTGAGAGCTCGGTTGCCGCATGGCTTTGTGGCAGTTGCTTAAGAGTGGCGTGGCTGGATTGGGGCATACCAATCTGACTGTATTGTGTGTTGTGGATTATGGTTTCCACTGTAACTCGGACTGGTTGATTCGTGTGCACCAGTACATCAGTTTTGCCTGCTGTGGTGGCCTCTACTACATGGTGTTACCTTGGCTGAGTGGTAGTTATCTTAGGCGTGAAGTGGTTTGTTTCAGGATGCCCCACTCATCTACAGTGCCGCCAAGAAACATATGTACATTTGATCGCGAGCAGATCGCGAGCAGATCGCGATCATGAAGTGCGATCTGCTCGCACTTTGCTCGCGATCTGCTCGCACTTTGCTCGCGATCTGCTCGCACTTTGCTCGCGATCTGCTCGCACTTTGCTCGCGATCTGCTCGCACCTTGCTCGCGATCTGCTCGCACCTTGCCCGCGATCCGCTCGCACCTTGCTCGCGATTTGCTTGCGATCAAAAGCTGATCGCGAGCAAACGTCCGCAAGCAAAAGTCGCGGTAAAATATTTTTCTTTCTACCTTTACATGTGTAAGAATAAGAAGTGTATGAAACATGGTAAGTTGAGCAGAAAACGAAGCATTTCTGATTCCACGTTGCTACCATAACTTTGTATATGATCTTGTGAGAATACAGCTTCATATACATGTAGTGCCTGTCATTCACCAAATAAATATTAACGTCTCCGTTAAGGTCTACATTTGTAAAAGTGAAATTTCACTTTATACAGCAATGGAATATCGCTTATTTCACGTCTTGTATATTAGAAATCAAGCCCGATCTTTTAGAAAACACTCAGGCGCTTGAGTTTTGTTCTTTATTGAGTCCCACCACTGTTCGTGTATTACAGTTGACTAAGACACAAGCGCTTTCGAAAATTAAAACTTCTCGAGACAGTTGTCGAGACACCGTCCAGAATTCGGAAAGAGTGCATTCTCGATCATTTCACACTTGGAAGAGTTGTGCTCTTTTATTCAACACTGCAGTTTGTTTGTTGGGGAAGGCACTTAGAACCTTCCATCCTGCTTCACAGCTTGCTTGTAATGCGTCCTTGCATTTCTTCTGATAACCTTACTGAAAATCTATACCAAATATTCTAGAACTAGAATAAAATATGTAATCCTGAACTAGCGAAACAAAATAATCACAAAACAACGGCCGCTCGCTTATATTAATTAGTTCCCCGAACAGCGGTGCGGGACCCGCTTAAAGCGCAAAGCAAAACGGTAAATAAACTTTTGCTTCTGTAGTTTCAATCCTTGTGTTGTTAGAGGAGGTTTCGGTTAAAATCATTGCAAATGTTTGAAGTGCTATTAAAGGCATGTTTTCGAAATTAAAATCTCAACTTCTCGGAGTCTGAATTCCCACGTGCAATTAGTCTCGATTTTTGACAGGTCTGTCAAAATCGTTGAAACTTTATGGGAACGTGAAGTTTGAAGCCAGGTTTGAAGCCAGGTTTGAAGCCAGGTTTCTAAAGCCACGTTTCTAATGAAAGATGCGCAAAAACGTCTATACTTGAATTATTTTAGCTTCCGTTACTACATTGACAACTGGTGTGAAATTAGCATATTGCGTTCAACATTCATAATAATAAAGGACAAGACCACCAGAATTAATCCACACAATTATTTTATTCACAATTCAAAGTTTATAGTAAATGAGATATTTATTGCAGGCATTTCGAAGTAAAGGCGGCAGGCTAACAATCTTCGACTAAACTCTTATTCCTGTTCACAATTGGTGAGTTGTCTTTCTTACTCGCAACACCGCCGTTCGCGTTCTTATTAACAAACGAAGCAATCTGCTTCGAAGTAAACATTCTTCAAAAGAGGCGGCCCGCTAACAATCTTCGACTAAACATTTATTCTTGTTCACACTAGATGAGTTGTCTTTCTTACTCAATACCGCCGTTCGCGTTCTTATTAACAAACAACGCAAACTGCTTCGAAGTAAACATTCTTTAAGACAGCTGGCGGCCCGCTAACAATCTTCGACTAAACTTTTATTCTCGTTCACACTCGATGAGTCGTCTTTCTTTAATACTCAACACCGCCGTTCGCATTCTTATTAACAAACGAAGCCAACTGCTTCGAAGTAAACATTCTTTAAGACAGGCGGCTCGCTAACAATCTTCGACTAAACATTTATTCTTGTTCACACTAGATGAGTTATCTTTCTTACTCAATACCGTCGTTCGCGTTCTAATTAACAAACGAAACCAACTGCTGCGAAGTAAACATTCTTTAAGAACAATCTTTGACCAAAATATGTTATTCTCGTTCACACTCGATGCGTTGTCTTTCTTACTCAACACTGCCGCCGGTCAGAAATTGGAGTCAGATACATTAAGTTTTTTCTGTTGAGAATCGATTCTGTGACCGCGATCACCAGTTGATCGCGATCATTTTGCGATGTGATCGCGAGCATATTGCGAGCACGATGCGAGCAGATCGCGAGCAGGGTGCGAGCAGATCGCGAGCAGGGTGCGAGCAGATCGCGAGCAAGGTGCGAGCAGATCGCGAGCAGGGTGCGAGCAGATCGCGAGCAGATCACACTAAGTGATCGCGATCTGCTCGCGAGCAAATCGCGATAAATGTACATATGTTTCTTGGCGGTACTGTAGTTGTGTGACTGTGATTATTGTTATCTCCATACACAGCTCGGGCTGGACAATCGGAGTCGTCTGTATATCTGGGTTGCTGTGCTGCTGTCCCAAGTGCAACTCTGTTACTGTCTCGGTCGGTGTAGCTGTTTTGGGTGAAGTTACAAACCAGGATCCTTATCTCACTATTCGGTGAGACTGCAGACACATTGTCTTCTCCCGCAGCTGGGGTTGGACGGGTTGGAGAGTCCAATTAGGTGGTGGTGCTGCTGTGCTGCTCCACTTCTGTCCCAACAGCGTAGCTGTTTATATGTGCAGAATGTTGGACCAGGTTGCCTTTTGCATCTAGTTGCTGCGTTCGTGAAGGTGTGGCCCCCCCTTTCAGCTGGTCTTTGAAAGGTAAGTGTTAGTTGACTAGCTGGGTCCTGAGTTTTCAGTTCTTGGTTCAAGGGTTAGGCGGGGTTGTTCCCTGGGTCTGTCAGTGGTTTCTCGGCTGGTGGACCTGGCAGTCTCTACAGCGACTTCTAGCCTTTGCGAGTCATCCGGTTGTCATCAGAAGTAGAGGTCCGCCTTGGGTGGCGGGCGAGGGCCATTCCCAGTGTATGGTCTTGGGTCGCCTGGATCGGGTAGCTAATTGTGTAGTTCCTTCCAGGTTGGGACTTTCGCTTAGCTCTCTCAACTATGGTTCTGAGCAGAATGGCTGCGTTCATGCTTGGGGGGCTAGGGCCATTTTCTGTGAATGGTCTGGTTTCTTGGTTCGGGTTAGCTAGACGCCTACATGTAGTTCCTTCCAAGGCCATGACTATCGCCTAGCCCCCCATTTTTTCGCCTCAGGCAACATTTGGTGTATCGGAGGTGACAGTTGCGTACATCAGCTGTTTGGACACTAGTGTGTAAGCTCATCAGTGGGCCGGGGGCTAGGGCCATTCCCAGCGAATGGTCTGGGGTCACCTGGTTCAGGTAGCTAGTTACCTAGTTCCTTCCATGCTGGGACTTTGACCTAGCCCACACTCGCCGCTTGCCTTGTCTGGGAGGGAGCCGGGGCCATTCCCAGCGAGTGGATGGGTCACTTGGTTTGGGTTAGTTAGTGGCCTAGTTCCTTCCAAGGTCGTGACTATCACCTAGCTCCCACCCCTTTTCGCCACAGGCAACAGTTTTAGTGTATTGGAGGTGACAGTTGCATACATGTACATCAGCTGTTTGGATGCTAGTGTGTAAGCTCATCAGTGAGCCGGGGGCTAGGGCCATTCCCAGCGAATGGTCTGGGGTCACCTGGTTCGGGTAGCTAGTTACCTAGTTCCTTCCAGGTTGGGACTTCTACCTAGCCCCCACTCGCCACTTGCCTTTTCTGGGAGGGGGCCGGGGCCAGGGCCATTCCCAGCGATTGGTCAGGTCACTTGGTTCGGGTTAGCTAGTGGCCTAGTTCCTTCCAAATTCATGCCCAAAACCCACCCCTAACTTGCCCACCTACAGATCCAGAGCAGAAAGGTCTGTGCTCAAGCTTGGGGGGCTAGGGGCATTCCTAGCGAATGGTCTGGGGTCGCCTGGTTCGGGTTAGCTAGATGCCTAGTTCCTTCCAGGCTGTGACTATTGCCTAACCCCCCCATTGCTGCATGCAACAGTTGTCAGCATATTGGAGGGATAGTTGCCTACATCAGCTGTTGGTCGTTAGTGTGTAAGCCCTTCATTAGTTGGGCATTCAGGTCAGTGTGGTTTACCTTCGGTGCTCTGCGCTGCGATCAGTCCTTGTTCGTCTCGCCTCGGCTTGTTTGGGCTGTTCGGTTGCCAGGGTTCCTGGCAGCCGAGCTCTCAAGCACTGTTGCAGCCTTGGGCACTGAACTTCCAACTTAGAATATTAACATATTGTCATTGTTCTGTTTTTGAAATAGCTGGGTATTTAATAGAGACTAAATGTAATTTAGGCATGGAAAAAGAACCAGCGACTACTGGGGGCCCTGTGTTTGCTCGCGCGGCCCAAGAGTTCCTAAGGAGAGGAATCGCTCACTTAATTAATTCATGAAATGACCATATAAACTAACATAAATTAGCAGTGGTTTTAAAATGTACAATTTTGACAGCATTTGAGCGACGATGGTTGTTTAGTGTAGTGGTTGCGACGTTTGCCTTACAAGTAGTCGGCAGCGAGGTTCGAGTTCCAGAAAATCTCTCAAATTTTTTTTACCTCACCATTTTCTTCAGATTTTTTTCTTGAGAACCCTAGCTCTAGGTGGGTAAGATCTTGTTTACTGACCGGTTAGGTTTTTTTTATTTTTCAGGGTAGGATTTTAGTTAGTTTATATTGTCATTTCATGAATAAATTAAGTGAGCGATTCCTCTCCTTAGGAGCTCGTGCGCGGCCCAGCGGCTTTCATCCGGGACTTGTGCTTTGTGTTGTTGTCTTGATCGGGGCTCGGTTTCCCGCTTGTCAGTTTTACGTTGCTGTGATCGCTCGCGGTTTTCCCTCCCTTTGTCCACTTTTGTGTGACCCAATGCGCTGGGCTGTTCGGTTGCCAGGGTTCCTGGCAGACGAGCTCTCAAGCACTGTTGCAGCCTTGGGCACTGAACTTCCAACTTAGAATATTAACATATGGTCATTGTTCCATTTTTGAATTAGCTGGGTATTTAAATTTAGAAGAAAATTTCTATGGAAGAGTGAAGCGATATCTGTCAAAAGTGATGAAAGAGAATCTCTGACTTGACAAGAAAATTATGGAAGTAATTTTATAAATCAGCATCTATAAATAACCTGACAGCAAAGAAGTTGTGTAGGAAGGATTACTTTAGATCTATAGAATTATAAAGCGCATGGAGGACAAGAAAAACTGCCTAAAATGGCCGTGAATAAAATCATTCTCAGGTATTACATGTATAAAACTCAAAAAGTTATCAGCTGTCAGTGTCAGTTTTGTTACATAATTTGTACCATTCTCATGTTCAACAATATCCGATTAAAAGCATAGTAAAATCAGTTCACCAGCAAGCACCAATGTCCCTAATATTGATAACAACTTGTGGATCTTACGGATTTTTGCAAATGTCTGTATAATTAGGTGAACAAAACATGAGTGAACTGTACACCTGACTACACGATTATTCACCTGCACGAGACTTATTTTTCATTAAGTCTTAAGTACGATAAAGTCAAAGAGTAACAAAAGCCTTATTAGGGAAACTGCAGAATACCCTACCCAAGCACTGTATGTGCTTCTTCAATGGTCCTGTGAACTAATACAAACCCTACCCCTACATTTAAAAACACCCTAACCGTCAACAAAGGGTGCTGACACTAAGTTATGGTTTTTAGAGCTATAGTCACTAAATTTAGATCACTGAACAACACAGAAAAATAATGCTTCTTTGATGGTCCTGTGAACTAATACAAACCCTACCCCTACAGGGCTCGAAATTGCGCCCGTAAATACGCCTAGATTTTTTCGTTTTATGCCTAATGTTTTCCACTTAGGCTAGATCTTCTTATCGGTCTTATTTCCAAATCTCTAAAACTTCTGATTTTTTTGAAAAAATTACTACCATTTGCAAGCAAGCGTTTAGTGTAAACTTTTTTGTCTGTTGTTTCAAGTTTGAAACGCATAGTTTACTAATTACGCGGCGACGTTTGGCGTGTGAAGTCTAACTTTAAACTGCAAAATGTCAAAGTTTGACAGCTCCTATCTATAGGTTTTGTCATGCAAAACATTGCCTTTTGTCATGCAAAACATCTTGTTTCGCGCGGGAAAATAGTTTACATTACATTACGGCTAAATTTTGGAGAATTACGCCTAAAATTTTTAAGCAGGGCGTAAAATTACGCCTCCTTTTTTTTCTTAATTTCGAGCCCTGCCCTACATTTGAAAACACCCTAACCGTCCACAACAGGTGCTCACTAATTTGGGTGATTTGAGCTAAAAAATGTAGTCACTAAACCTCGTACATACATTGTAGTTAGCAGAACAACTAGTTTGAAAAAATTACCTAGATTAAAAAATTTCAACCTAGTTAAAAAATTATAACCTAGGTTAAAAGATTTCAACCTAGTTTAAAAATTTCAACCTAGTTTGAAAAAATTTCAACCTGAAATAAAATTTACCTGCAACATATCCATCACATGCATGTATGTGTTTCTTGAATAAATACTAGAGCAAATTTCTTATGAGTGGGACACAAATAAGGCATGTCCCTAGCCCCTACATCTATACCTACCGTACCCTGGATGCCAGAGGTTCTACTGCCCTCTCTAAGCCAAAGTTTAGGTGCAAAGGTGTAGTGCTGCAGTCCTTGGGAGAGGACAGTGTAATTTATTTTGGCTGTACAAAAGTGCTGGCTTTTCATAAATCATTGAGAATTAAACCTACATGTACATGGTCAAAACCAGTTTAGCCAATTTGCTATAAAAACGTTTCTCAGGTGTCAATCAAAAGTGATTAGTCTAGAATGGAAGTGAGATTCATACTTGAAGCACCCAGAGGTTCTCCCTGACTTCTTGTCACTTCACTCCTCGCTAGTGGCACTTTGGCTTAGAGAGGGCAGTAGAACCTCTGGCATCCAGGGTATACCTAGAGTAACCACACTGTAACTTACTGTACCATAACTCTGTAATTTGATTGGATCAGGATGACAAAAACAACAAGGAAGCCATTTCAACATCACTGCATGCCATACAATAACCATGCTGTACATGTATGTTATTGCAGTAACTTGCCCACTCATACAAAATCCACTTTATCCCTCCAGTAATGGTATCTTTCAATGTAGGGAGCAACAACAGAATTTAAGGTCACATTTTTGAAGGAAAATATTCTGTGGCTTGTTAGCTTGTCAGCTAGCCAGTTTTAAGGGATATACGATAATTATTACATGTACATATTTTAGTGGCTCATCAGTTCACTGGCTCATCAGTCATGGACAACATCAATGTGCTTAAGTCTTATACCTTTTAATAGAATGAGGGATCACAGTGATGTATATTTTAGTCACTGGTTTGGCAGCTCATTGGCTTGTCATTCATAGAAGGCATATAAAACCAGTCCCTCAGCAGCATTTTAGCTTGTCAGTCACTGCCGAGCCAACAAGCCAGTGCCTGAGTGGGTCGAGGTAACATTTTTGAAATGGCCCTGAATTCTGTAGTTCAGCCCAAATTTGGATATATTGTAAATCAAACAACTTCTATTATATTCTTTCCACGTACATGTCCAATATGTGATGTAATTAATGGTTACCTCAGTACTACCAGGATAACACCTCTGACAGCCTCGTCCCATGAAGGGCCTGTCTCTCTTATACACAGCAGGTACATTGGCTGGGGAAACTTGGAATTTCTTGTCTGTTGTCTTAAGGAAATCGAAATCTTCCTGACATGTAGGAAAAGAAAGGCTGTAGTTACCATGGGTGATGTAAGTTTGCTATGCAAAGAATACAATTATATTCTCAAATACTTTTTAGTACAACTGGGTTACAAGGATGCAGGCTTGACATTAACTTTTTTCTCAAGGTGCCAGCTGGCGACTATTGCATAAAATAATATTTAGTCGCCAAATCATAATTTTTGGTTGCCACTTAAAAAAATTAAATAAAAAAATCGGAATACCTGTGGTAGCTTCTTCTAAAAAACTGCTGAATCAATGCCGTACCCACACTACTTTTTGAAGAGAAACCGCAAAAACAAAATGGTGTCTAGCCAAACATGGAAATCAATTACAAGCTGATTGGGACTTTATTTGGGATGATTTTTTATAGGAAACTGGTTATGGAGTTGCAGTCTAGATACATGTAGTTATTTTTACTAGAAATACCAATGAATAAGGGTTGAAAAGATAAGTTGCCAGCTTACAACCAGTTTTGAAAGTTTGGTCATCAGGGCAAAAGTCTTAGTCGCATTGACGACCAGTAGGTCACACTGTCGAGCCCTGGGATGCAATTTGTAGGATGTTGAAAGCATGTACATGTATGTCACAGTTTCAACATTGCTTTGACACTGTTCACTAAATAAGTTGCAAGAGAGGGCTCAATCCTGGTTTCTGGGAAACTACATTGTACCCACCCACCCCTCCATTGGATATGCATTGTTCTATTAATAATAAAATATTAACCATTAAATGCGGAGGAGGGGTGAGGGTTTCCCAGGAACGGTGATTGATCCCAAGAGAATTAGCATATTACAATTGTCTCAACAATCGCTAAACGCACATGCAAGTGAAAGATGCGGATCAAACTTCAAGTATCTGCAAAACCAGGGAAACCTGGCAAACCAAATACATGTAATCAATTAATAAACACTGCCACAAACAAAATCAAAATGGTAAAAGATGTCTCAATGTCTGTGAAAGTAAGTTAATTTTAAAATGTTACCGAAACGCTGTCAAAATAACTTGCCGTGCGCAAATTTTATTACTTGGGCTGCCTGTGGCAGCACTGAGTCTTAATCTGCAGGCCGTTATTCTTTTCTTTTGTGGTTCATGCAGCAAAATTTTGACCCATGTAATAAATTTCAAGTTCACCACCAATCAGATTCCACTGTGCTGGTCACGCAACAACGCCAGGTTAATTTATTTACATAATTTACTACAGTAAAATCAAGATGGTTGACCCGCAAGGAAATTTCTCTCAAATTTGGAGTCGCATCTCTCAAATGTAAGCAGTTTAATGTTTTATTTAAACTTCACTCGTGTGAAAGCCTTCCAACAGGCTCAGGATATTTCAACTGGCGCTCTTGTCGGAGCCAAAGGACCACATTTTTTTACCCAGATGGCCAGTGATTTTATATACGACACGATGCCGGACCTGCATGATCAAACTCAAAGCCAGGATCCAGCTAATCCACACATATCAAATTGGAATTTAGCGTGTTGCTTTGCTGCTGAAACCAAAGGCTTCTTCGATAGAAATGGCAAGATGTTGTGTTTTTCTAGGAGGACAAAATATTTCTCGTTTAAGCTTCTCTTTTGCCACGCTTCGTTATTTGAATCTCTGTGGATTGGTATACTCAAATATACTGCACAATACCATACAACTGAATAAGAAGTCTTTAACAAAGCCAAACTCAACTTCAACTCAAGAGCAAAGCTGAGAGGGAAAGTGAAACTGAACAGTGTCTTGTCAGGTCATGAAGGTACAGTGAGGTTGAATTAATCATTGCGTGTTTATATCTGCATTTCTTTGTCGATTTTTTGCGATAGTCAGTGTACTTTTTTGCCAAGTCTATTTATATCCAGTGTTATCCTTCTGATCATGATTATATACGTCAATCTCTGGAAGAATGCAGACATGCCAGTAGAAGATAACTGCAAATTTTATTAAGTCGAAGAACCAGACATGTACGCGTACATAATCACATGTACACAGAGACGTGCTGCAAACACTCATTCATTGTCATAAAACGAGTCGCAAGCACATCTTAATTACTTAAACAAATTTTAGGAAAAAGCAGAAAAGTGAGGCGAGTTAGAAAACAAAGCCGTAAGGACGGAGAAGAGAGAAATCAGAGATGTTATTTTTTAAATGGAGAAATAATTTGTTTGTAAAATCACATCGAAAAGTCTGTAGGATAACTAAAAGCCAAAGCGAACCAGAGGAAAATGTAAATTTCATGCTACAGTATCTCCAATCATTTCACATACATGAGCATTTCTCTCCAAAAATCTGAATCATAAAAAGAATCACTGCAAAATCATGATGTCTTATTCAATGTCTCAGATGTATTTATAATTTTATTTTAATAGAATTGGATTAATTTTATCTGAACAAAATTTGGCCCATCACAGAACCAGTAAGCTCAGTGGTTAATTGTCAGTCTGTTGTGCAGGAGGTAGTCAGAGTTCAAATCCAGGTAGGACTTTAAAATAACTGGGAGAACTGGTACTGCATGCCTTTGCTCTGACATCTGCAAATGGTTCTAAAAGCTTTGTGTCTTCTTGGATCACAATGTCAAATTGTAGGCCAACACTGAGAATGCAACCAAATCTCTGGTAGTGACCACCCTCAAGTGTAGTGGAATTATATAGTCATGTAGATATAGAGTAAATGAATTTGTCCCCAATTATAGCAATACCATGCTAAATACATTGACTCTCTCCTCTGTTAGTAGTAGTAGTACTAGTTCCCTTGGTGCCACTATATACATTTTATATATTATAAATATACAGGCTAAATCTAGTAGATTACATACTACATAAAACCTAATCATGACTGCTGCCTTAAAAAAATTTTTTATTGTTGTTGTAAATGGATGGGTAAATAATGTTCCATCAGGGGTGGATCCATGGGAACCTAAGTGTCAGAATTTATTGTTTGTTGTCCATTGGTTGGGTGGAGGGGGGTGGGAAGCTCACTTTGGTTCATGGATTAGGAACCAAGGGAACCGACCTTGTATGAATTTTTAATGTGGCTAAATGAAATTTAGGCAAGGTTAAAATCGAGGCATTGTTGGCCAGCGGTTTCCTCCATTTGGCTTCTATGTGCGGGGTGCCTTAGGACCTTTCGCAGGGGCTCCTTCGTGCCATGTGCTTCAATGTCAGATCATTGCGGATCATGACCCTGTTGTATTGCTGCTTGAGTGGTTAATCGCTCCCACCCTCCTCTCCCTAATGGTAAGTATTGGATGGGTAAGTATTTCCACTGATGGATCAGTGTGACAGGTGTTGGTGGTGGACTGTGGTTGGGTTACCATGATCACCTCCTGGTTGTGCATGGACAGGCATGTCGTCCTGCATAATGACCTCAAGCACCTAATTCCAAGCTCATCAAATGGCGATGAGTTTAACTAATATTTACTAATTGCTACCGGCCACTCCTAAAGACTGCTAAATTCAGCTAATAATTCTTCCCTTTGGTTATTACTAAGAGGATTGAAAATGAAAATGTATTTCATCTTCAATCTCATGTGGCCCTAGTGAAAGCCCAAATGGGCTCTTGTTTAAGCTTAAAGTGTTCATTTCTATTTGCATCTTTAAGTTCTTTCATTGCAGCATTGGACTTGTAACTTTTTGTGTTGTTTAACTTCTAGCCGTTGAGCCGAAAAGTGGGGCATCAACTTCTTATACGTTTTAGTGGTTGAGCAAAAAAAGCGGGTTATCAACTTTGTGTATGTTCTTTCGATCATGTTCAAGATAGCGAACCAGGTAAACTAAATAATTACGAATCAGGATTTTGTACAATCAAATCAGCAATTGCTGTGCCTATATATCATTTCAAAAAAGGCAAAAGGCAATATCGTTTTTTAGAAACAGCAATAGCAATAACGTTTTTGAAAACAGCAATATCGGGCGATATTGCTCTTAAAACAGCAATTGCTGCTCAGCAATATCGGGGCAATAGCGTGAAGAAGTTTGCATCTTGACTGTATGTCTGTAACTATTTTCAGCAAAGTTTGGGCAGGTTTGGAATTGATAGAGACAACCACACAGCACGTAACACGACATTGAGACAACTTGTTCAAATTTCCCCCACCCCTCCCATCCAGTGTCAAATTTTGCACTCCCAGGTCAGCCACCAAATCAAATTCCCTACTCATGATCACTGGGCATGGCAACGAGTCAAATGCCAGGGGTATGTTTTGATTTGATCGGTACATTATATTTTATAATATTATTATTGCTTACACTTACTATGAAAAACACTAAAGTGGTAAAATGTCCCATCAGGAGCCAGCGCAGCATCCTTCTGTACTTGTAACGTGATCAAAGTTTTGATGAGAATTCTAACTGTCTTCGCTAGCTTTTAAGCTGAACGGCATATTTTTTTTATAGCAAGGATTCAAGCTCAATAACTACCTTTCAATGGAATAAAGCTGACAAGCCAAGATATCAGACATTGCGTGGTATGTCAAATTTCGATCATGTGGACCGTCAATGTGGTACATAAAACCCTGGCTCCCAACGGGACGTTTTACCAATCTGGTGATTTTGATAATAGTTGTAATTTGTCTAGTGTACTTGTTACTAATGAGTGAAATAAACTTGATCTTGAACTAGAATCCAATTTCGGATTCTCCCAAAGGAACGCAGCCTTATATTATTATATATAAGCTTACCCTTCGCGGTTTGAAGCGCCTCTTCGACTTCGTTCTTGTTGTATGCCGACTTGGAGGTGGTCGGTTCTCTCCAAAATTCCTCCGCCAAGCTTCTCCAGCGGAACCATTTGCTTGAGTTTCACTGGATGAATCGTTTGAACCTCTAGACGAGCCGTACCTACCAGCGCCACTTTTGCTTTCCCATTTCTTATAAACGTCTTCTAGATTTTTCATTTGCTGGGCGTCCATGCTCGTGAGTCGTGTACTAAAAGAAGCAAGTTTTTCTTACTTGGCTATCATTTTGTTTCATGTGGGAGAAATGCGTGATAAAAATAACCTTAAGTGGTTTGCTAACGGAAGACTTGACACAAAAAACTTAAAAATTGATTAAAAAGATATCTTCAGCTCCTTCGCGTGGACGCCGCCATCTTGGAAGAGCAACAAAGAAGAAACCCACACCGCGGCCACACAGCGGTCAAACGTCTGCGCGTGCGTATTACGGTCAGTCTGGTGGGCGGCCGCGCGAATTTCCCGCGCAAAATTTACCGTAAAACATATTACAACAACCCGGTGTTTCAAAAAAAACTCGGCTTGTGAACTTCTACCCCCAAAAGTTAAGAAAAGTACGTAAAAGTTAAGCTTTATATTTTCACAGTCGATGGGAAATTGAACAAACTTCAAGCTGTGAGTTTACCCAAAAAAATTGTAATTTACCAAAAAAGTTATCAAGTTATCGAGGTTTTAAAACGGGTGTGTGAACAGTGACGCCACCGGCTCGCTTTGAATTTGTTTTGGAATATGTTGTTGTTGCAAGACTTTTGACGCATGAGCAGACGTTTGACCGCTGTGTGCACCGCGGCCACCACCCGTGGCCACTGCTCCGCTGGCCAAAAGAACGAAGGCTCTGCTATCAAATACAAATTACCGAGAGTTTGAACTTTTTTAGTAAATAATTTTATAACTTAGTAAACTCACAGTGAATTACAAATTAAGAAAACTTCAACCTGTTAAAGTCTTAGGCTTAGCTTTTAAGTAGTTTTCTTATTTTTTGACAAAACAGTTCACAAATGGATACTTTTAAGCAGAAATTTTAAAATCACGGGTATGTATGTACCTGTTGTTTCATTTCAGTTTTCGCGTGAAACTGGGGGCGGCCGCGCGCCGACAAGAAATACCAAATACGCATGCGCGTAACGTTTTGCCGCGGTGTGGGAGAAACCCTGGGGATAGTTTGCGACAGGGAACCCGCATTTGATAAAATAATTTACACAGCATATTACGCGTGCTCTGATTGCCTAAAAACTATGAGAGCTCGTTCCAATTGCAAACATCCTACCACGCGTGACTAATGCCTGTTGAAGAAAATAGCCAATCAGCGTTGAGCTAACTATGAAAAGTAAGTAAGTGATAAAATATACCTCTCATTCTGCCTCTCACTGGTGCATCCACACAAGTAAGTTTAGTTCCTTCAGTCGGTGACCCTTGGCCTTGGCCATACCGCAACAAAACCCCAACAAAACGATATGCTCCGCTGGCCAAAAGAACGAAGGCTCTGCTATCAAATACAAATTACCGAGGGTTTCAACTTTTTTAGTAAATAATTTTATAACTTAGTAAACTCACAATGAATTACAAATTAAGAAAACTTCAACCTGTTAAAGTCTTAGGCTTAGCTTTAAAGTGGTTTTCTTAGTTTTTGACAAAACATTTCACAAATGAATACTTTTAAGCAGAAACGTTAAAATCACGGCATGTGCCTGTTGTTTTATTTCAGTTTTCGCGGGAAACTGGGGGGGCCGCGCGCGGACAAGAAATAGCAAATACGCATGCGCGTGACGTTTTGCCGCGGTGTGGGTCTTGGCATACTTTTCCGACACCGCGGCAAAACGCATTGCGCACGCGCGGCCTTCAACTTCCTGTCCTGCACTCTTCCCTGTTGAAACCATTTAGTTTTGTCAACAACAAACGTTTCCGGCCTGGTATTTTGAAAAAGTTAAGGTGGAGAAGTAAAAGTTAAGCCTCAAAAGTTCAACATAAGGAGTTTATTGTTCATTCTATCTCCTGTATTTTGCACCCCATGCTTTCGTGCTTGCACCCGTGTTGAAAATCACGAGCGAAGTTGTGCTTACGAGTTATGGAGTCTTGCTGCTTAATTGCTAGTATGTATTAGAAAACCGCGAGTCTTGCGAATGCTGTGAATGGAAAAGACATAAACGAACAGTGGATCATCGTCAAGAAAGAGAATGCCAAGGTAAACTGTATTCCTTGACTAAAAAACTCATCAGACGTTCAGCTCCCCATTAGTTCTTGTGTTTGCCTAGCCTGCGTATATAGAAAGCCCAGGGGGAATGGGGAAGATTGGGGAAGAGGGGGTTCCATTCCCCCTGGGCTTGCTACGCAGGCTAGTGTTTGCCATGCCAGTCGATTATGCAGAGAACAATTAAAATCAACAAAGGGCTAACACTCGAATTTATACCCAAGGAATCTCTGTCTAGCAGGATATTAAACTCGGATTCAATAATATTATTACTAGCTCTTTCTGAAACCCACCTGCTCTTATTTATAGAGATTCACCAGCACCATAATATCTAAATTAGATATATTAAATTTTATTTAGTTATTACAGTTACACTTGTGCACCTACGAATACACTATGCATAGGCAAGTATAGCTAGCACTCTTCCAGTATTTAGTTCATACTAGTTGCAAGTTCACATTATAAGTTTGACAGTGTGGGTACAGACCAGGAACTTGGTGGTCTGATACTTGTAAGACGTGGTCTTGGGTTTTTACTAGTGGTTTATTCCTAAACAATAAGCCATATACAACTGAGGATCTCGTACGAGTTCTAGCCGACCGTCTCAGTAGTTTTACTGCCACGTGTAGACACTCAAGCGTGACGTGTTCTGATTGGCTGTGGTACATTAGCATATACAAAATGGTAGGTAAAACAAGTCACGCAACTTGTTACATCTTCCTTTTTCTAACCGAACAAACATACATGTAACATAAAATAATGTCTACAGTCTCTAAACTGATGACATAGTCAAGGGATGTGATAATCCTTATGCCACTCTGGGGCTTTGCCCTTCCGTGCTGATCGTCTCAGGGTGGTTGGTTCACGGCTCGCACTAGCCGGTTCGTCTGGTGGTCCTTCCATCGGTTCAGCTGTGATATCCTGTGAGCGGTCATCGGGTACTGGGTCCTGCTGTTGTAGACCTAGATGCTGCTCACCCGTACTGACAAGCTGTCTCCGGTTACGTCTGTAGATTCCGGGACCGACCTTGACTTCGTAACTCCTGGGTCCAACTTGACCTGTGCATGTGCCTGCATCCCATCTGTTCTGCCCGGGGAGTTTCATGCGGACTGTTTCTCCAATGCTGATTGGATCCAAGGGTTTGCTATGCTTGTCGTAATAGTGTTGTTGGCGTTGCTTGACTCCAATCAGAGCACGGGTATCTTCTTCCGTTGCAAATTGTGGCTGCAGCAGAGAGCCGGCAACTGGAAGAAGTGTCTTGCACCTCCGTCCCATGAGACGCTGGGCTGGGCTGGTACCGATTCCTGCAGAGGGCGTGTTGCGCCAGTCTAGTAGTGCCTGAAACTCTGACTTTCCGGCTTCCTTGCACTTGGAGAACAGTCTCTTCACTGTCTTGACAGCATTCTCAGCCTTTCCATTTGACTGGGGGTAGTGTGGTGAAGAGGTCTTGTGTTCAAACCTCCATGTTTTTGCGAACACAGCAAACTCCGCAGATGAAAACTGAGGCCCATTATCTGTGATAAGGGTGTCTGGAACCCCGAACCTAGCAAACACTGCCTTCATTTCCTTGATCACACTGCGGGACGTTGTTGTAGTTAGACGGGCTACTTCAATGTAGTTACTGTAATAGTCGCACATAACTAACAGTGTTCGGTTATCAAAGTCGCAGAGATCAGCGCAGACTTTAGCCCATGGGCGGGCGACAAGCTCATGTTGCATGAGGGGCTCTTTCCCTTGACCACTGCGATGCGCGAGACATATGTCGCACTTGGCAATGTAATCTTTGAGCTCTGTTGCCATGCGTGGCCAGTAGAAGATATCTCTTGCCCTTCGTATGCATGCTTCGATGCCTATGTGCGTTGAATGAATTTCTTCGATCAGTTGCTTGCGCATGACTGTTGGGACCACCAGTAGTTGTCCTTTAAATATCAGCTCATCCTGTATGGTTAGTGAGTCGCGCACGTCAAAGTAAGCCTGTGCGTACTCTGGTACCTCAGCTCTGTTGTCTGGCCAGCCTTGCATTATGACCGCGCGGAGCCTTTGCTGTACAGGATCATCAGCCGCAGCGTTCTTTAGCTGCTGCCATCGGTCTTCGGTCACTGGAAGCCAAGTACGATGATCGATATCCTCCAACTCTCTGGTGAAGGCGCATGTGTTGACTTCCGGAAGATACGCTCGACTCAGCGTGTCTGCAAGGTGCATGTCTTTCCCTTTCTTGTATCTGACGTGCAGACTGTATTTCTGCAGTCGCAAGAGCATGCGCTGCAGACGCGATGGAGCTGAAGACAGCGGCTTTAGGAAAATAGGCTCCAGTGGCTTGTGATCGCTTTCAATGTTGACCAGTTCGCGGCCATACACATAGGCTTCAAAACGATCACAAGCGAAGACTATCGCAAGCAACTCTTTTTCGATCTGCGCATATCGTGTTTCCGCTGGCGTCAATGCTCGCGACGCATAAGCGACTGGCTGACCGTTTTGCATCATAGCAGCACCTAGTCCTGATTGCGATGCGTCGCACTGTAGGGTCACTTCTTCGTCTATGTTGTAGTAACGCAGTACAGGGGTGCTCGTGACTGCATCCTTTAGTCTGTCAAGTGCAGTTTGTTGTGCATCACCCCAGAACCACAGAACATCACTCTGTGTCAACTCCCTTAGTGGTTTCGTGATGTCTGACAGGTGAGGGAGGAACTTAGCGAGGTACTGTGCCACTCCAAGGAGTCTCTGCACACCCGCTTTATCTGTTGGAGTTGGCATCTCAACAACGGCTCGAACTTTAGCAGGGTCCACTCGGAGTCCCTTGTCCGTCGCCGTGTGTCCAATGAATAGCACTTCTGGCTGCCTCAGCTTGAACTTCTCGTCGTTCAGTCTGACATTTCGTTCTTCACATCGCTTCAGAAATGCCAACAGGTGCCTGTCGTGGTCCCGGGTTGCTTCTTCAAACGAGTCGCCAAACCCAACCGCGAGAAAATCATCTGCTACTACCTCAATGCCGTCGAGGCCTTCAATGAATTCATGCATTCTCCTCTGGAAAACCTCTGGTGCTGAGGAAATTCCAAAGGGCATGCGTTTCCACCGATAGCGGCCAAATGGTGTCTGGAAGGTCGTCAGGTAGGTTGATTCTTCCTCTAGGCTCACGTGCCAAAAGCCATTTCGCACATCCATCATTGTGAAGACCTTTGCCCCATGTAGCCGTGTTGCAATGTCTTCAATTGTTGGGAGCTGATAATTCTCTCTTTGAATGGCGCGGTTTAGGTCCTTCGGGTCTAAACAGATACGAAGTTTTCCGTTCTTTTTAGGAACGGCCACGATGGAGCTGCTCCACTCTGTGGGCGTTGTCACGGGCGCTATGACTTCTTGGGCCACAAGATCATCCAGAGCATCCCTAAGCTTGGGCTTGAGCGCAACTGCAATGCGTCGGGGTGCATGCTTAACTGGCGAGACTGTCTCATCGAGTCGTATCTTATATGTGCCATCTAACTGCCCGATTCCCTCGCCGAAGACCTTCGGGAACTTTGTCAGCAGCTCTTGTTTGGTCAACACGGTGTGCTGGTCCTCTATGGCGCATACTTGGGCTTTGTCTGTCTGTGGTTTATTCAACAGGTCATTGTCTTTGTAAACAATAATGTTCATTCCTAAACATGCCTTCCGACCTAAGATTGGGCGAATCTCGTTGCTGTCCACTAGTCGGCAGTCTAGTAGACACGTAGCCTCGCCCCTCCAAACGCGTATACGTACTTGCCCGATTACCTTTATCTTCGAGCCCCCATAAGCGACAAGGGCGGCTTTGAGTGGTTTCACCTTCTCAAGCTGACTATCCTTCGATGCCATTTTGTATATGTGTAGCGGTATCACGTTACACTGGGCCCCCGTGTCTGGTTGAAAGCGAATGAAACTGCCAGATTCCAGCTTCAATGACACTAGCTGCGAATCGTCCAGTTTAATTGCTGAAATCTCTTCTGTTTGGTAGACTTCCGATTCATCGTCTTCTGGATCTTCGGTCACTTTGACTTCTTTTTGTCTACACACTGCAGCGAAGTGATTTTTCATTCCACAGTTCAGGCAGTCCTTTCCCTTTGCGGGACACGATTCCGGATTTGCCGGATGTTGATACCCGCAGTTGCCACATTTGCCTTGTCCTTGACCTTTGTGTGTCGATCTTCGTGTGTTTTTATTTCTTCTAGAGACCGACTTCGGGCGTTCTTGGTCTGTTGTTCGATTTACTTCAGATCCTGTGGTGTCACCCACGATTCTCATTTGGGCCAGCATACTCTCAGACGCATGACAAATCTCATCTGTTTTAGCTAGGCTAAGATTTGTTTCTCTTAGCAGTCTCTCTCGCACTTTGGTGTCACTTATGCCAAATATTACCCGGTCCCTGAGGATTTCTTCCGGTGTAATTGTGCCAAAATCGCATCCTTCTGCTAGCTTTCGTAGGGCGGTCTTGTACTGGTCGTACGACTCTCCAGGTTCCTGCATACGTCGATTGAACCGGTATCGTTCAAACGGGACATTCCTGCGTGGCATACAATACGCTTCAAATTTCTCGGTCACCGGGATAATCTTTGCTTCATCTCCTTCATTTGCCCAGCCTGTGAACGTAGAGAAAACCTCACGAGCTTCCTCTCCAATTACTGTGAGAAGGGTTGCAACTTGAACCTGTTCAGACTTCTTGTTCAATTCTGTAGCGAGAAGATAATTTCTCCATGCCAGACGAAATTTCTTCCATTTCTCTGAAGCGTTCGAGCTGTGTATTTCTAGAGGCGCCGGAGGCGGTAACGCAAATCCTGAGGCCATATTTTCATTCGAAATGACCAAAGCACCGTTGCTGATTTACTCTGTGTTAGTAGTTTACCGCTGCCGCCATGTAAGACGTGGTCTTGGGTTTTTACTAGTGGTTTATTCCTAAACAATAAGCCATATACAACTGAGGATCTCGTACGAGTTCTAGCCGACCGTCTCAGTAGTTTTACTGCCACGTGTAGACACTCAAGCGTGACGTGTTCTGATTGGCTGTGGTACATTAGCATATACAAAATGGTAGGTAAAACAAGTCACGCAACTTGTTACAATACTCTTCAAAGCAAGTTCTGACATTTTTTAACCACCCCTTTATTAAATACAAATGTATTAAGCCATACCAAAAGAGAACACGTACCCAACAGGTGAGAACTAGCATATATACATGCAGGCAGCCACATTTTGACATACTAGTAATGTGCTTGTGTATTAGCAATAGCTGATAATATTATTATTAGTTGCATCAACAAATAGCAGTTTCAGCAGTATTGACCCGATTGCCTCACTTCGATACATGTAATAATGAAGCACATTTAGGACCATGATTATCACAGGTCTCTTGTGAAGCACCATTGAAACCATCATTCATGCGAGGCATTTCCAGGGTCAATACCGCTGAAACTGCTATTCACAGATGCAACCTATTGCAAGCAGCACCTGAATTCATACTTATTTTATTACTGATATGTAAACAATGCTAATAAATTGTTTAGTATGGTCTTATACGATGAACAATGTGAACAATTAAATTGTATGAAACATGATATGGAAGTACAGGATTATTAATAGTAAGATTGTACAAAGTTAATATTAATAACAAGGATAAAAAATAGAATAATTATTGTTCTATTTCAAATGAATTGCCTGCTATTCATATTAGTCATGTGTGAAAAAGAGCTGTTGTTTGTCACCCATACTTACTGTTATGTGAGAAAACACATAATTAAAGTTTTTAAATCAGCATTGATCAGGATTTTTGATTATTACACCTATTAGTATTTCTATATTGGATGGGGAAATTTCCTTTGATCCTTCATCTGATCGTGCATGAGTACATGCTTCCTCAGTGGTAATCCTGCACTCAACACTTGATAAACGATTTCCACACCCACAATTCCCTCTTTTGTTCTGACAAAGGGCAAGCATTTGAAATGTCATTCAGTTGATTATGGCAGTGTTTTATCTTCCCCATGGACACAGATCAACACTAGTTTTTACAGGAACTAATCAACCATGTGAGAAAACAGACTGGTTCTGACACTAAAAAGCTAAGGGGCCTGGGGAGCATTGAAGTCACCAGGGATTTTTGGCAAGTCGAGGCATCTGTTGGTCCCATTTCTGTGGACTGTCATTACATCTACCAGAACTGTACCATAAAATTGACTTATTTTAAAATTAATCTTGAAGGTATGGATAATAATTTGATTTTCAGTTATTTTTCTCATGTTGCACTTTATTTAAAAATAATAATTTTGGAGGAAATTTGGGCTCCAGCTCTGTGGCATAGAATTGGGATGTTAGTATTTATAATGTAGCATACAAGGAAGATAAGTTTAGAAAGAACTGGAAAAAAATTTGCATTTTCAATCAAGTATATGGTACTGCTGCTCTCAAAATGGATGCCAAAATTGGAAAGAGCAAGCGAAAAATAGTAACGTGTGCAAGTTTCATCCCCATATCTTTCAAGTTAATGCCAGAAAAAAAAAAATCTCTAAAATTAACAGAGTTTACGAGGCTGGAGGGCAACTCTTCCTTTTATACTGTCATGAAATATCCACTGACACATGTACATTAATTGTGCTGCCAGCAGTGTTTGAAGTCAAAACTCACAATTTGTTGATATTCAAGGACCTTCCTTTAAATTACAAAATGCAATACAACAAAAAAATAGGTTCTTTAAAAATAGGTTAATTTTAGAGTACAGTTCTCCTTTAATAATTCCTGCTACGTCCCGGGAGGGGTGCAGGGCTTTAGATTTACTACAGGCCCATAGCCAGTATGAGGCAGAGGTAAAAATAAAAAATAAAATCGCTTGAAGTCGAGGGGTCCAATAGTATTTCAGTACGGTACTTCACCTGTCCAATGAGGTTGCAAGAGTTACGGTACAAAGCAATGACCGTCCACAAGTTACAAGCATCGTTTTGGTGTTTTCCTGTCAACATTTTCTTTAGTTTGGTCACCATTTTCATTTTAGTGCACCATTTTAGTCTGGCTACAGGCCTGGACTATGCAGTGTTCACACCAGACCATGCCACTGCAGGATTTTCACATTTGTTTTTGAAATGGTGCACTAAAAAATGATATACTAGAGGGCTAGCTTGGATCCCAAGCTACAAAATTCTGGTGAGAACACAGACTATGCTGTGCATTACCCTTCTTTCACCATCTGCATATCAATCCCTCATCCAGAGCAACAGATAATGAGGGTTATACCAGTCATGATCTACATTGTATATAGGGGGGGGGTCATTTCTCTGTCAGTTTTTTATGGGGAACTGATAATCTGATAAACTTAGAGGAAATACAAAAGCTTAACCGATAATTTGAAAAATTGTGACTGGTCTGTAAACCTATGCTTTAGAGCTAATTGATGATTAGAGCTCACAAGTAAGCAAGAAAAGACAAGAGAAAAATCTATTATAGGCACCTACTGGGACTCAAACCCTTGACACACAGCATAGAAAGTAGATGGCTTAACCACTGCGCTACAGAGACATGGACTCAGCCTGTGTTATATAGTGCAGGGTTTTCAATAGAAGCCGGCAGCCGGCGAATCTCGCCGGGTATTTTACATGAAATCGCTGCCTACTTTGATTGAAAAATTCCCCAAAAATTAGATATTTGCGCCAATGGCGCTCGACGCTCGCCGCCTACTCTTCAAGTTTTGCCACTTACTTCAAATGTTATTGAAAACCCTGATAGTGCTCACCTATCTTGTGACCTATGCCTTCTATCGGTTATATATATATATACCAAAATCCTCCCCCTATAACTTGACACATTTGATGAGGGTAATATGGGGGGTAGCCTTCACCTCCTCGGAACCTGGAATAGTACTGGCTATCCAAACAATAACCTACCCTGAAACAATACAAACCCTAACCCTAAAACATGGAATTCTTTGTCAGTGCAATCCAAATGGGATCCAATAAAATGTAAGGTTTTGAGGTGAAGGCCTCTGAATTACATATTTAATCTAAATAGTAACAGTAAAGATCCTGCCCACTACCAATCATTATAGCTTGAAATGGGAATTCACAAGTAAACCAACAACCACAAAGCTACTTCTCTACAAAAATCAGCCTATTCATGTTGGATCATTATAGTGTTTCAAATGGTTTCTTCCACCTCAGCTTTCGCAAGCCACACGTTGGTGAACAAATGCATTCATATATTTTTTACGCTTTTCTTGGCAAAATCTTTTAAACCGTGAAGCACACCAATTGAAAACTCGTACTCCACTCACTACTGCATGCCATGCCGGAGGCAGTCAATTGTATATACACTCAAAGTAACTGTAACTTTTGTAAGATTTCAGTTCGGTGGTTCTTGTTAAGGTTCTTGACTTTGTCGAGAATGAGATCGTACTTGGTTCTGTTCATCTGCAACACACGATCAATCTATCCACCACTTGCACAGATCCGTGGCTCCCAAACTTCAAGTGCCACAGAGATCTTTAGAATTTTATTTGCCAGGACTTAACGCAGAAACGAACTTTCAGCCGCCATCTTGTTCCAAGCCACGAGACGAAAAGTGACGCATGCGCAGTCGTTTTGCCGCGGTGTTTACTTTTCCGCTTTCCCCTTTCTCTCCCCCAGTCCCCCTCTTCTTTTTTCGCCTGTGTTTTTCTTTCGCTCCCTTTCCCACTATCTGAGAGCCTGGAACTCTGGATTGGGCTTTTCTAACGTATCTTTGTAACTGTATTTATATCGCAATAATATAAATCTTTATGTAAAATCGGACGCACTATACTTAGTAATTCGTGCCATGTATTCAGACCTATAGAGAAAGACTATGAATCAATGTCAGTCGTTCCTATCTGGTACTGGCACGAGTACTTAGACATGCTTTTCTTTGGCAAAGCAGTAAATGGCTTAATCAATATGAATACTTCCGTCCTTCCACAAGTTCGCAACGTTAAGCCCTGCGCAAAAAAGGAAACAATTTCAGTGTTTCCTAAAATCATTTCCTCGTTTGCGCGCGCGAAAGATTTGTTGCGGAAGAAACATTTGCTTTTCCATGGACCCATGCTTTTCCGTAACAAATGTTTTCTCGCAGAGTTCGTTTGCTCACCGAAGCAACAGTGCTGACTAGATCACTGGTTTCGCGCGTAAACTAAGGCGCTTGCGCCAACGTTTGTTTCAACAACAACAACAGCCAAAATTATATACATTTCTGAGTTGGCAGGTCCCGAAAGAACCTTAGGCTCATATAGCCAGGACTACCCTATGTATTATAAACACTACGAATTACAAACAAAAAAATATGATTAAAAAAGTAAGGAAGGAACGTGAAACTTGTTACAGTTGTTCGTCGAGACAATAATGTGTAAGTTCAAATTACACATAGAATACTAACAGGATGTTAAGGATACACAAGATCTAAGACAAATATAACACTAATAATCAAAAGCAGTAGCAAATGTATTATTAACCTGATTTTCAGACGACCTCGTATCGTCTGAAAATCAGGCTAATGTATTATCAGCTCGAGATTAAGTATAGGAGATTTCTTTACTGAATATGTTGGAAGGAGTCTTGGCTATATTGCAAATTGACTGATTAGGTATGAATGTACCTTTCTTTTGAACGGTAATCTGTTTTCTGATTATATATTTTGGGCTTTCTCGTGAAATGTTTCTTGGCCCTGAGTTTGCTCAGCCAGACAACAACGCATTTTTCTTGCTATTCGCTCGTTTGCTCACCCAAGAAATATTATCACCAACGATGTTTCGGCTCGTTTGCGCATGCGTTTACTTTAGACTAACAATCCAAATATTGTAAAATTTAGCCGCAGAAAAATTATAGAAATTCGTATTTTATTGTGAAATCTAAATAAAGTGTTCTTACCTCATTTTTATTGGTTGATATTTGGTTTCCTGTTAATTTTAACCTGTTTCGACCAGTTTCTAAAGTCAAAGAAATGGGCTAAAACGGCTCTAAATCGACAAAACCGCCTCCCGGTTAGCTCAGCGGTTAAGCTCCGGTCTGTCGAGCGGGAGGTCGCGGGTCCAAACCCCGGCCGGACCAACACTCAGGGCCTTAAAATAACTGAGTAGAAGGTGCTGCCTTTGTGAAACAATCTCGTTCTCGAACTGCAAATGGTTAGACCAGTCACGTCTTCTCAGATAAGGACGTAAAATCGTCGGCCTCGAGTTTGTCAGTCACGAGTTACCGACGTTAAATAAAGCTGCTCTACTTTTACTTTACTTTACAGAAAACCAAATATCAACCAACAAATGCATGAGCAAGGCTGGGATGCCATGAACATGATATTTACATCGGCGCCTATTAAAAATATTTAGTAAGGATGCGGCAGTTTCTTTGTGGTTGCAGAAACCTATTTCGACTTATCAAATGGAGAACCTGAGTGAAGTGCTTTTCGCGCGCTCTGATTGGCTACTCCGGAGGTGAATATCCTTTGCTATTCACCTCCCGGCTTGGAGACAAAATGCCTTCACTTGTTAATTAATGGATTTTTGAACTGTTTCAACTAATTTGAGGCTGGCTATTTCACCTGTGTGGTATATACTAGAACAATTATTTCCCTCAGTGTATCCACCACTATAGTCACCTCCACTTCAGGAAATAATAGACTTTTTGCAGGAAACAGTTACGTGTTGATACTGATCACTTCACTTCAATGACCAATGGATTGCGCTCGTGTTCCCAAACAAACTTCTAAACGCTGTTTTAGAAAGATCGACAATCGATTGAATGTGAAAAATAGCATTTACAAACAGGTTTTGCTAATAACGCTATCGAGCTCGTACGAATTCCTTTAAATACGTGAACTCAAGATTTTTTGCTGCCCAGTACAACCACGTGATTGAATTCCTGCAAAAGGTCCATTGCTAGCGAAAGCAATGTAGCGAAAGTATCAGAAACAAACCGCTGAACAGGGTCAACGGCGGCCGACAGCGAGTTAGGACACCCGCAGCTGAAGCAGGTTGCTCAATGTTGATGTGAACAAAAAGCCAATCAACTATAGGAGATCCGATAAATTAGTAAAACAGCTTCTGTGAGGTAATATATCTGACTGGTTTGACACAATGGCTGACAGTTTGAATCTCAACGAATTTATTAAGTGAGAAAAGGCCATAAACAACGGCATATACAACCAAATGTAATGTAAGTGTTTGAAAAATGTATTTATTATGGAAGGGGTATTTACTTTTGTTTGTTTATTTTTCAGAGCAAAAATTAATTTATGCGAGACATTTGTTGCCATAAAGTGACACTTACTTCAGAAACGTAACGTGGATTCAAATGGTTTTTAATCTTACCAAATTATAGCCAGCTCTTTTTCCAAGCTACGCTGATTAAAATACCACCTTATGGGAAACATTCTGGATAGGTATAAATCTTTTAAATGCATTTATTACTTGCATGGTTATTGGTGTTTTGACAACGTTTCGTCGATTGCTTGGACAGCACTCTCAACGTAAACAACTTAGCCTAACTGATCAAAAAGGCCGTTGTTTCATATGTCAAAACGTTTACAAACTTGCCACTCATCCTAAACAAGCTTTATGATCGTACATACGTTTTGCTAATGCCGTTATAATCTTTTTGACGTGATTCAAAGGTATTCACTTGCTATCCAGTGCAAGGGCTACTGAATTACAATGTTGGTGTTTTAGCAGGTTACGTCTATACAAAAAAATACAAAGTTATAAGTAGCACGGAATGATATTGGAAACATCATCTGTAAAGCTAGTATTTTCGAGTATAATTACCAGTATTCGTTCAAGCGCTTACTGCATGCAACTAAGTGTGTCATTCACGTAGTAAAGTTTTATTTTCGATTCTATATGAATGCTTGACGATTTAGCCAATAATATTTCGAACCATGATACTTACAATATAATATACAAAAATGCCAATCAAGGGTTGCTCGTTACAGCCCATCTTACAAGTTTTGTGACTAATTTTCGGGACTATAACATGAATCCGAAACCAATTAAAGAAAAAAATATGTTTTCAAAAATCAGAGGCAGATTTTAACCAGTCTCTAAATGTGTGAGAACGGCACTTATATTTAGGGCCGGAATAAGTATATTCAGGGTATTCTGACCCCAGGAGCAGAATACACAGAATGCATATTCCAGAATAAGAATAGCCGCAAACGAACAATTACACGTATTATTTCGGCTATTCTTATTCCAGAATAATCCCAAATGAACGCGTCCTTAACTGAGTTCTTCAAATAGTAAGTGAGTTTTCGCTGATTCTGACCTTTCGGATTCCTTCCCTTTTTTCTAGAATTTACTGACGATCCCATACATCATTGGGTGAGATGAAAGGATATCACATACTTCAAACTGTCACACTTCTGGCGTCTGTCGTTCTCAGAATAAATGGAGGTGAGTTAAATTTCTGACAAAGGTAGCACATACAAGCCTGGCCACGCCTTGTAATACAAAAAGTCGATAATAAGTAAAAATGTTGGAAGGAAACACGGAAACAAAAATCCGGGACGCGGGACATAGGACTAAAATCGGCACTGTTTCGCAGAACCGGGGCGATTGGCAAGTATGCAATTACATATTATAGAAGTATGATGTACCCTCGCAAATATCTTAAGACAAGCTGCTCTATTAGCCCACTTTTTTTAAGTAAAAATATCAAGCCAACTTGTTTTCTTTTCTATTCGCGTCCAGCTGTCGTGACGCGTCACATCATGGAGTATACCAGCTATCCCCCATACCTTGAACCTGCGCCTCAGATCCTTCCATCCCCTGACATCGACCCATCATCGATTGTACTTCCATCCGGGACAACAGATAATGCGGGGCTGGTGCTTCCTGCGGGGGCCGTAGAACCGGCGCCTCAGATAGCCCCCGCGCCTGCGATATTGCCAGCGGACGCTATCAAGGAGAAGAACAGAGCCTATCCTGAATCTAAACGTTCGTGTAAGAAGCTTTTATGGTACCTTTCACGTTGTAAAGGCCTATATATTAATAGCTTTATCGAGTTCCAAAATTTAGAGCTAGGGTCTGTTATGAAATTCTGATTTCAAAGTTTGATAAGTATAAGCAGGAGCCCATTACCAGGAGCGTACCTATGTGATGGGCAGCGCCCTCAGCACAGTAGACGATGTGGCTATTTATAGTATATATCACCAGGAGCCCATTACCAGGAGCGTACCTATGTGATGGGTAGCGCCCACAGCACAGTAGACGATGTGGCTGTTTATAGTATATATCACCAGGAGACCATTACCAGGAGCGTACCTATGTGATGGGTAGTGCCCACAGCACAGTAGACGATGTGGCTGTTTATAGTATATATCACCAGGAGCCCATTACCAGGAGCGTACCTATGTGATGGGTAGCGCCCTCAGCACAGTAGACGATGTGGCTATTTATAGTATATATCACCAGGAGCCCATTACCAGGAGCGTACCTATGTGATGGGTAGCGCCCACAGCACAGTAGACGATGTGGCTGTTTATAGTATATATCACCAGGAGCCCATTACCAGGAGCGTACCTATGTGATGGGTAGCGCCCACAGCACAGTAGACGATGTGGCTGTTTATAGTATATATCACCAGGAGCCCATTACCAGGAGCGTACCTATGTGATGGGTAGCGCCCTCAGCACAGTAGACGATGTGGCTATTTATAGTCGCGAAGTTCTGGTATGCGATTACGTTGTCTTTTGTTCTCTTGCGCTTTAGTATTTTTAGCAGTTTGAACCGTGTTAATTACAATTTTCAGTGCATCCTGATTGGTTAAAAAAATGACGGCCTTTGTTTCTTCTCGCGGGAAACACAAAGCTAAAAATAGCTACATCATCTGTTCTGCTGTTGGACAGACCTAATCTGGGAGATGCACGCTCCTGGTAATGGGCTCCTGCATGGTATAAGGTAAATTGTGGCAAAGTTATCAGATTTGAAAATTATACCACTGCTTTGTATGAAATTTACCAGTCAGGTCCAACGAGCTTCGTTATCATGTTTTTCTTGCTTTTCAACTTACATTAAGTCGGCAGCGATTTAAAATGTAGTTTTCTCAATAAACCCCTCGTGGGTGCTCAGTGGAATGTATTCTTGTAGATGTTTATTCTATTGATAAAGCTTAAATACTAGACTTCCCTGGAAAAAAACTGCACCTCTTCCATGCGATAGAAGTTTGTTGGAAAATAGTTGGAAGTTTGTATTTCCAAGGTTTTGCACACTTCTAAAGGATGGAAATAGGTTAAAATACCATGAAAATGTTACTGGAAACTCCAATTTTTCAAGTGAATACACGCTATGCATAACTCGCGCGGTCACAACACGAAAAAGAGGCCGGTAGGTCCTCTGGAATGTTGAAGTTGAAATACTAGCAGGAGGTGTGAAACGTGTTGAACATGATTGTTCAGTTGAAAAATGTTGCTAATCATTTATCCTTTATTTTTCTTTATAGTACAATCAGCCAGGCGCATAGCAAATTAACGGCATTGTATCACTGAACATTCGTTCAGTGCATTTCACAATCCCTGATCCCCGGGCGCTTCAATTTCAACAATCTAGAGGACCTACCGGCCTCGTTGACATGCTAGTTACCAGGACTTATTGAAATAATGCGCAATATTTCCTTGAAGACTACGTCTATAGTTTGTTGGTCATTTTTGCACATTTGCTATGATTTGATCCATCCCACATGTGCGCGAGATTCACGAGATTTTCAGTGAAAATCGCTGAGAATAACAGTGTCCGGCCCGGACTGCGAATATAAAGCTCTCTCAGCGTTACAGACCCTTTAACATTACGCAAATTAGTAAGATGAGTTTTTGTATGAAGTCCATATATGTAGCCTGTACACAGACCTCCGTAATCCCTTCAAAGGAAGGAAAAGGTGGTCTGTACTACGGATGAGTTAATCGTGTTCCGACATAATTTTGCATAAATTACATATCGATTTCCATTGGCCGAGAAACACTAGACGGTACACATTGTAGATTTCAGATTGTTCATTTCCTATTGTTAACGGCAATGCAAGGACGCGCTGGGAAGCGTGGGAAATAAAATAAATTCCCTTCTTCGATAGCCTATATACACAGACCTTCGTAATCCATTCAAAGGAAGGGATTTGGAGATCTTTCTATCCTCGAGGAAGTGGAAGATTGGATGGATTCGTGAGTTTGAGAACCACGTGAACTCGAGGTTTGAGAAGTCGCGCTCGTAAGCAACTCGCCTGACCGCCGAGGCTATTGATATTGCTTCTGGTTGATCGTCTCCCACAGCCATTCGCTTTGCAAAAAGAGCTCTTGAACATGGACTTTCTTTTCGTTTTGAATAACTAGACGATATCTGAAGAAGAATTTCGTTTGTTTCCTGCAAATTCTTTCAAACTTCCTAGCTAGGCACTTTCTGCATATATGTTGAGGCCGACTTTTTACTTGAAATTCGAGAGAACTAATTTATTCCCAGACTTGAAATGCAGCAGTTCCATGAACGATATTCTCATCATTTTTTTCTCGATATTAACCGAGTACTGGACACAAAATGACATAGCAATTCGTCTTATTACAATTCCAAACTAGAGTGAATCGAGCTCGGATTTTCCCACGGAGCCAGAACTAAGGTCAACATAACCGCTAAGCCAATCAGCACCCGCTATGAGGCACCAGCCAATCAGCGACTGGTTACAGCATTCCTGTAACTATCCACGTGACCTAGAACACGATTAACTCATCCGTAGTACAGACCACCTTTTCCTTCCTTTGAAGGGATTACGGAGGTCTGTGTACAGGCTACATATATGCTGTCATTTACATTTGTGTGCTGTTTCGTGCCAGATGTGTGCCGGTGTGTATATATGCAATTTACAGTCATGTATTCTTACAGATATTCTGCTAATCTTTCCGTTATCTTTTCATGTCATTGACTTCCTTTTAGTGTCCACACAAATCGTACACAGGAGAAGGCCAGGTGAAGAGTTTCGCACCGATTCTGAAGAAGGTATAAACCTAGTAATGACATAAACTAAGTGCAGGTTGCATTTGTTGTGAGTCATTCTGGATCATCCAACAAAGGAGTGGAACCGATTACCTCCGGGAGGGAGGGGGAGGGGGAAGGGGGGGACTCCCATATAAAAGTGACGGGGATGCTCGTCGAAAATTTTGAAAGGACCCGCTAAACTAGTCTACCTAATAGGTAGAGAAAAGAAAAGAAAACCTACAGTAGCTCTTTGGCAGGAAAAATGTATTACTGGCTAACAAAATTTTCAATATGTAATGTGTGTTAGATGAATCTATTGTGTAGTTTTGGGCCGGGCTATCTTGTCTGAAGCCTGTTTGAGCTGTGGCGCGTTTTCTCAAAAGTTATCCCGATTTATTTTCAGTTTGTCCCGATTTATTAATGATTTCCAGGTAAATTCCCTGAATCTACCAATTCACGAATTTTTTTAGGATTCCTAGCAATAAACACTGCTGTTCTCCGGAAATAGGTATGCATATATTGGAGTCCGATAAAGCGTAAACACCGAAAATCAACTGTTATTGAAATATGCTAATGTGTGTGTATTGAACCCCGCTGTCGCTTTTCAAATTGTAACTACTGTATATTCATTTGACTTCCTCGAAAGTAATAGAAGAAAAGGCAAGACTACAGAATACCCCGCCACTCATAAGTAACTTCGGTGTAGCCGTGTACACGTCTACGCGTTGACGCGTTGACGCGTATCCAGCCACACAGTAGCTTTGTTCTACTTAGACTTGAACTGTTGAACTTCTATGATTTTCCTGTGGTAGATAGAGGCTAAGACGCGTTGACGCGTAGCCAGCCACACAGTAGCTTCGTTCTACTTGTGAACTGTTGAACTTCTATGGTTTTCCTGTGGTAGATGGAGGCGTAGACTCGTTGACGCGTAGCCAGCTACACAGTAGCTTCCTTCTACTTAGCCTTTCTATGGTTTTCCTGTGGTAGATCAAGGCGTAGACGCGTATCCGAAATTCTAGGTGGGTACCTTTGTGCGGCGGGGTATTCTGTAGTCGCTCCGAAGAAAATTGTTTCTTGCTAATCATGTTGATAAGAGGAGAGATCTTGCTCTTTGGAGAATAGTCATTATCTCCGCCTCAAATTATCAAACTATACCAACTAAACGTCTCCAGTGACGTTTGGAGTCACCAACTTATGCATGATCATCAAGTTACAAAACACATTTTGTGGGTTAGTAAACTTTACATCAAACACGAGACTAATCAGTAAGGATCACTGAAGGAATGGTTGTAAGAATATAAACGAAGGTGATCACAATTTATTTACACTCGCTGGCTGTAGGATGGCAATACCAACAGGTTCTAAGTACGAATAAGGGCCACATTCACGTGAAAATGCAAAATAAAAGCAGTAAAAATATATACACCATCACGCCCAAACGAAAGGAAATCCACGTGCGGAACACCGCGCATATCGTTTCTGTGTCCTTTCGCACGACCACAATGCACTGCTCTGGCAATGCGCCAAAAAAAACGGCTCCATTACACAAATTAGTATCGCTCGCTGTGGCAGCAATAAAAGCTACCAGAATTTTGGTGTTTCTTTATGGAGGCGTGGCTCGGATTTATTTTTAATCCTAAGAGGTACCAATTCTTTTCTGATAAGTAGTTTCTGTCTTACTTTCCCGCTTACTTTGAATATCCTTAAAGGTACCATAGCCACAACTTTCAACGTTTCCAATTGAACACCCTAAGTGGTACCAAAATACGCATTTTAATCCCTAAAAGGTACGACGAGCATCCCCGACTGTCAGTGCAATATAGGGAGTACCCCCGGACCAATTCCGAGGCCAGGAGCAGGACGAAGTCCTGAGGAGAGAGGGCGAGGTATCGAGGGGAGGAGGGCGGGCGAGGTATCGAGGGGAGGAGGGCGGGCGAGGTATCGAAGGGAGGAGGGCGGGCGAGGTATCGAAGGGAGGAGGGCGGGCGAGGTATCGAAGGGAGGAGGGCGGGCGAGGTATCGAGGGGAGGAGGGAGGGCGAGGTATCGAAGGGAGGAGGGAGGGCGAGGTATCGAAGGGAGGAGGGCGGGCGCAAAGACATCACCAGAATGTCCGTGTTTGGCGCAAACTGTGAAATTAGACGGACGCTGCCCTCGTTTATACTAGTCGTCATTTCCCGCCAATTCGATCACGTGGATGTCGGTCGTTGAATTAACGGGGGAAATTTTACGCTCTTATGCCAATTACCTTTGCACCCAAAAAAAACAGGCGATTCTTTGTTAATCATTTACCTAAAAAACATTTCTTGACAAATGAATTTACGACAGAAAAGGCGCGCATGTAGTGAAGGAAACCATACAAGTGTAGGCAAAGCAACCGTTTTTATTTCATTGAATCAGAATGAGACTTAACCGACTAAAACAATGTTGCTATTGTAACCCTGAAGATTTCCTGTGCTGAGTTACAACTTTGCACTGAATTAGCCGGCAATTGGACTGCTCTCAGCCGATCAGAATCGAGACTATGAATTTTATTGAGTACATTTTTAAGGGTGTAGTATTGGAATCGCCTTAAATTTTGGGGCGTCTAAAAAGCAGCTGAAATCTGTTTGAAATGTTATACATTAAGTCAACAAGTGAAACCCTTCGCCGCTATATGATCGGTTCAGAGAATGAAATCCTATTTGACATCACTTTATAAATAGCAAACTACAGCTAACAGAAAAAAAGTGTGCCGGAGAAGCTAAAAACTCGGAATGGGTTCAGGGAGAAGTCCACTTTAATTGTCGTATTTTCTGGCATATATAATAACATTTGGGTCTAATTCAGACCACGTTCTCCTTGCTTGTCCTTTTTAACATTTGGTATCTGACTAGAACGTACTTTCTACTTTTTGCACAGCCTTTGAAGGAGACGCAAGTCCTCGACAGGCGGTGTACGAAGCACTGGTAACAACACAACAGGCTTCTGCCAGCGAACTAAAAAATAGTCCAGCAGAAAGGAAAAACCACACAAGCTCTTGGAATGACGCCGGTTCCATCCAGACCTCCAAAGCGCATGCTTCTATAATTTATAAAGGACAAACTAACTATATTCCACCAGATAAAACAGATCCTAAACAGCGTCTTAAGCCAACAACGAAGGCCTTAAATACTGTACAGACTGGTTACATTCCACAGGAAGAAAACATTAGCGGAAAAATGTCAACTAAGCTAGCAAAGAATGAGTCATCTGCGCGAGTCCATACTATGGTTTTTAATAGTGGAGAACAAAAGGCGATACATAACTCTCAAAACCACTTTATACAAGAGATCAAGACACCGATTTTTAATCTTTCTGTTAAGAAATCGCAAATGGCAGCGGCGAAAACAAACTCTGTTACTGAATTAAAACTGCCAAATGCGTCAGCATCGGTTATAGCACCACAACCAGCACCAGAGAACGTGACGTCATCACGTGTCACGTCACCATGTGTCACGTCATCACATGTGATGCATACGCCGCCAAAGAAGCTTAATTCGTCAAAAGTAATGCAACATTTCTCAAAAACTCCCCTTTTTCAACGTTCCAAGCATGATCAGAATTCCTCGCTTAAATATCGCTACTTGAGAGAACATGGCGCAAAGCTTTGGCCTTACAAACTTCATGCGGCTCCGGTACCGTTTCATTTTGTGATTCGTGACAAGACAACTAAACCGACCACACCGCCAACTAGAACTAGAGCTAGAACTGGAACTAGAACTAGAACTGGAACTACAGCTGCAACTGGAACTGGAACTTCCAAAATATTACCTACCCAGACCCACTTTATCCCGCATCCCATATATCAGAATCAGGTTTGGAATAGTTCCAAGCTAAATCCATCCAACACACATGGAGCTACAGTGCAGACGCTTTTCATACCCCACGTTTCTGCATCGAATAATAAAAGTGGATGTTCAGGTCCAGTGAATCCTGATGTATCTGCTCGAATACAAGAGCTTTCACAGAATGATGCTATGAATGGAGCCATCAACAGTGGAAATGATAATCTAGTTTCACTAAGTAACGAGACACCAAACTTGACAGAGGACGAGAAACATCTTGATGCCAAAGCAGATGAGCTTGAGGATAAGAACAGGAAACTAGTTCTTGATCGATTGAATACAGCTTTAAGAAAACTAAAAAAATTCTACAACGGGGGAGTTTCTAAGAAGAATAAGCTAGTTAGTAAACTTAGAGGACATTTTAACAAATTATCACACAAACTTAAAGCAATGAAGGAAAGTAAATATTCTGAAATATTTTTAAGACGGAAGACTAAGTGGACAAGAATGATGGATCGTAAAAGATCTTTACAAAAATTCAGTGAGCGTGTAAGACATCGATTAAGAGAAAGAAGACAACTGCTGCTGCCTTTTTCAAATGCTGTGCAGCAAGATACTTTGAGGCAACAGCTCTTACGAGGCTTGTCTGCTCAACCCGTTTTTCCTGATGTTCAACCGGTTATTCCTGATGCACAACACGTTCTTGAGCAATTGCTAACGGTGCAGCCACGAGAAGATCTTGTGTCACCAGGACAACTAAACAGACAGTTACCACTGATGATACCAGCGCTCACACAGCCAGGTCAGATGACAAGTTTCTAAGCTCCGATGTTGTAAAATGTGTTAAATGTTATTTTGACCCTGAGGGATCCTACCCTGGATACCAGAGGTTCTGGTCTCCAGAGTATAGAGATCCCAGCTGGCCAAACAACAGTGAGCAATTGCTTCCTGTCAAACTTTAAAGTGCCCCTGCGATCATATTTTGAGATATTGATATTTTTGCGTATTTGTAAAGTAAAGGTCCTATATTGCTGCCTGTCCAAACCGTTTTTAAATATTGACGACGGGATCGGAAGTCTTATTGTTTGGAGTCCGAATCTTTAGTTTTTATTTCCGCAATTACACGAACCCGTTCCTGTGACAGAGCTAATTTTCAGCGGAAGTGACGTCATTTTACTCAACACAGTCCTCAACACAACAACATGCTGGGCTGCTTTTCACACTTTATAAGTAATACTTTATAAGTAAAGTACATTTTTTACTAGTCTTCCACAAAGAATAGAATAGAAATATGCATTTAAAAGAGCGACGTGTTGAGAAAATGACGTCACGACAGCAAACCGCAGGATGAAAAGGAACATACTTCAGTAATGGCGGACGTGACTCTCCGCTAAATTCATAGTCTAACTTAGTCCTTTGTAAAACAATCACTAATTTGGATATTTCCGCTATTTTGAAAACAAAAAAGTGTCAAAGGAAATGGTCGAATTTCGTCTTAGTGGCACTTTTAATTGAAGGAAGACTGCATTAGATACTAGCATCTATTTTGTTTATATACGTTAAGACCAAGAAACACGCCATACAGCTAGGTTGTTTAATCACAGGCCTTTCGACCTTACGGTCCTCGTCAGTGATATGAATGACAATGTTACACAGTGATGTACATGTATATCAAGGTGCAAAACATTATGGGCTATGTTGGGATCCCTGTGCTTAGTGCACATGGGTCCACACTATTAATGCACTCGGGTTCCTCCGTATGAAGTCTGTGTATCCACACAAATTCTAATTCTAGTAAACTATCAGGCGAAGCTTGTATTATCGCTTGAAATGCAAAAACCTCGTTGAAATTGAGGGCCGACTCCTTGTTGTTCTTGTCCCTAAGTATTTGCAATGTATTACCCACATAACTGTTTTTTACAAACTTTACAAGTAGCCAGGTATACTACGCATCTAGAAATACACGATGCTCCCCAACCAACACGGAAACGCCGTCCATTGCTTGTGCTGGTAAATGTGTTGTTACTGGTTACCATATTACAGGTGTTTTTTAGTGCAGGTAAAGCACAGGGGCACAGATAGGAAAGGGACAGTAAGGCGTTAAATCATTTCTATCGAAAGAAAAAGAAACAAGCTTGAGCAATGAGATATGCCAAGTTGTTTCGAGCCCGTCAACACTGCGTCGCTTACACTCGGACTAGTTTCTCACGAAACAAATATGAGATAAGGAAGAAGTTGAAACTAATTCCAAATATGTTAAAATACTTTAAAACAGATTGCCTTTTACCCAAATTACTTTAAAGACGCACTTTAGGAAATAATCCAGATAAATGTGTTTTCAACTTCAGCTGATCTACGCTCGCCAATCGATCTTCCCCAAGCTCCACTCTTCCAACAGCAACAGCTTCCGCTATTCCAACTCTCCCCAGTCCAAAATAGCCTCTCTTCACTTCCTTTACTTTCCGCACCAGCGGAACCTCTGTCAGCGCTAGCATATCAGAGTCAAGTGTCTCAAGATCTCGCCCCAGTCAGTTCACTACCTTACGTTCTACCAGGTCGAGTGCGGCAGAGTATTCCACTTATGTCTCAGTCTTCATATGATGACTATCCGGCCTATGGTTATCGTCGCCATCGCTACCATAGAGGATCCAGAAGGCGACCCCACATGCAGTTTTACCATGACCCAGAAACGTACAGGTCATTTGAGGACATATACGGGAAATCGCCTAGCATATTTGATGATTTAAGAGATATAGGTAATGTAAACATGCTATCTTTTGATTATGATCAATCCATGCGCACGCAGGAATGATAGTGGACCGAATATGGAACCAAGGGACTTCGGGAGCAAGCGGGGCAGAATAAATACGAACAGTTATTCCATCCGAATGGGAAAAAAGAAAACCAGCATACGATTTTGCAAAAGCGGTAGCAATTTCAATCAGCTCTAAATTCCTATCGCACATCACTGGCCGCCTATGGGACAATTTATCTGACCACATCATTATCAACAGCATCAGCACAAACATCATCATTATCAACATCTGCATCGTCGTCATCAACAGCATCAGCATAAACATCATAGTTATCATCATCAGTATCATCGTCAACAGCAACATTATCATCATTGCCAAAATCATGATCATTTTCGTCATCAGTATCATTATCATCATTAGTACTGAGTAGTAGTACATGTAGTAGTAATAGTAGCAGAATTCCATAACCAGAATCATGCAGTTTATGGTATAATCGATTCTCGCTAAATCGATAGCCAAGCGTATAGCACCTAATTGCACCAGCAAAGTTCTCTGATTGGTCCAAAACATGAAAGCCTGTGTTCTAATAAGATAACTAATTTTGTGATTATAAAAGAAACATGGCTGCCATTGTTTTCCCCCATAAAAGTAGTTTGAGCGTCGTTCTAAAAATAGATTTTACCGTCAACTGATGGACCGCATTTCATTGCTTATGCAGACTTCTGGTTATGGACTTCTGGTAATCGTAGTGGTGGTAGTAGTAGTTATTGTTATTGTTGTAGTATTGTTATTATTATTGTTGTTGTTACATTATTATCATTACTATTATTATTATTATTATTATTAATATTATTGTCAGGATCCCAAATTGACAAGTATGGAGACCATGACAGTCCGCAGTATGACAGGACGAGGCATACCCAAAAGGAATGGGTCGAGAGTGCGGGCGATAGGTTCAGCGATAAAGTTGAAGACGACAATGACGGTATCTCGAGAGATTATCACAGAGCTGCAAAGAAAACTCACACTTATGCAGGTATCCCTAAATATCCTTCTGAACTAGATTTGGCACGCACTTTATACTGAAACATCAACATTTTAAAGTCAGGAGAAATGGAGAATAGACTCCTAACTGTTTGGTGTATCCATCTCAAATCCTTTGAGAAAACGGTTCTTCCTTCAGGAGATTTCCATATCAATGTATCTTTATATCATGCTTTAATGAGAAACATAGGAAACAATACACAAGGGAACGGTGCACATGTCCTGAAATTGGGCATTAGAAAAAGTACTTAGAGATGACGAGTGGTACGGATGAGTGCTTTTTTGACCTATTTCAAAATGGTCTCCCCGGACAAACAACAAGTGACATTCCCAGCCCGAAATGTATTGTGGTTATAGCTGTGCAGCTGTGCAAAACGGATAAACTACAGTGTAATTCCAAAATCGAGTCGCAGTACCATTAATATTTGGTGTTTGACCCCAAACCAAACGAATTCACCAGACGTTCAGCTACAATTACAATCCATATGCATTTCGGTCGCTTGTCATTTGTCTAGGACAACCTTTTTTGGAATAAGTGTGTACAAAAGGGTCTATTCCATATTTTCATCGAATGGCGCATTAGAGTTTAGGCGTGAATGAACGTGTTCAGTATACATTTAAATAGAAACCTGTTTCTCGACTGAATTAATTCTTTAGAACCAGAAGAATACAGATCAGAATATGACAACCCTGAGATAAAAGATGAGGAGATCAGAGAGCAGAGAAAGGAGCTTGGTGACACTGATGCCGGTTTTAAAGATCGCATTGACCCGCAAGAAAGTAACGAGAAAGGCACTGACGAAAAGGAGGTGTCAACCCTTCATCCATTGGGTAAGCTTGGGAACAGCAATCTCTAGGAGGATTACTGATCTTGGCTTTCGTAGTCTCAGGCCCGAAAATGCGTTAAATGTTGATAAAGAAGAATTGAATTTCTGTTGTGAGCAGAAATCTTTCACTGAATTCACAGTGCTAGAGTAAAATGTGTTTTAAGAAGAATTGACTTTATTTTCTTAATCTGTATACTATGAAATACGAAGCGCTTGTTTTCCATTTCAGAAGAAACAGAAAACGCAACTAAGGACACAAAAATCAGGAAAAATGACAAGAAGCAAAACGACCATCAATCGGACTTGAAAGACGACTCCAAAGGTAAGTCTCAACTAGACAAGAGCTATAAGACCAGTTCTTCTTCACTGTTAGTTTTTGTGGGGAATGGTTCTTCTTCGTCATTATTATTTGTGGGGGGAATGATTCTTCTTCATCATTATTATTTGTGGGGGAAGGGTTCTTCATCATTATTATTTGTGGGGGAATGGTTCTTCATCATTATTATTTGTGGGGGAATGGTTCTTCATCATTATTATTTGTGGGGGAATGGTTCTTCTTCATCATTATTATTTGTGGGGGAAGGGTTCTTCTTCATCATTATTTTTTGTGGGGGAATGGTTCTTCTTCATCAATATTATTTGTGGTGGAATGGTTCTTCTTCATCGTTATTATTTGTGGGAAAGGGTTGAGTAACTCAGTAGAGGATCATCTTAGCCTAGCTGCATGTCCATTTATGGTTAAAAAGTGTTTCAGCTATTTTTGTCACTTTCATACATGCAGATAAGGCTGCCGATGCTTTTGAGATTCAAGGTGAGTTATTATCCAATAACGTACATAATTTAATGTTTTTAATAGTAATAATCACCTGAGAATTAATAGCAAAAACATGACACCCATGTAAGCCCATTTTATATAATCAACAATCAGATCACGGACAATTTTGTGTCAGTCTCAATTATGTAATATTTGTTAAATAGATTCTATTCTGCCGTGCGTCTGTCCTCTTATAGTTGCACATATGACGTCACAATGTGAAGAGAACAAAGACGTGCGCGAAACTGATGTTCTGTTCACGTTTCGAACTGATTATTATATAAACTAAGAATTCATTGTGGATGAAGAGTTTCAGGAATGTGTTTACTTTTTCAGAAACAAGTGAAGCAGAGTTAAAAAGGAAAGAATTTATCGACCGCCTTGGTAAGTGCTTGGTGCGGTTCAGTAATTGTGATTCGTCTTATGCAAGTCGCTGTATTATTGTTCTCACACATCATTACATATTCATGATACATCGGCCAATTAGGAGTCTCGTTTCAGGTCACGTGTTAATACATGAAAACCAGAGGTAGTACGACAAATTTGCATATTAGCTGAATTTGGAAACGTTTTCAAGGAGCTGTGTCACGGTGAGGGACACGCCCTTACGTTCCAGGACGAAAGAAAATTATTTTCAGTGATTTTCATATAAACTGACTACCCTAGCACACGTATGGGATGGATAAAATCAAAGTAAATGTGCAAAAACGATTAACAAACTATGCGTAGATCTAGTCTTCAAGGAAAATATTACATATCCTATCAATCAAGCATTAAGGGAGGGGACTGTTTGAAGCCAATTAACAGCCACCAATCGAACATTGGTTCCAGACATGCGCAAAACCATCACACAAAAGTCACAGTGCCTTTCAAACTACAGCAAATGTGCAAATTCGTTAAACAATAGATAATTTGTATATTTGCTGTAGTTTGAAAACGGTTCCAAATAAATATGCAAATTAGTTCTAGATTACAGTTCTAAAATCAGTCCGTCAATAACTACATGAAAAAAGCATGAAGAAACAGAAACATGAAATATAAAACTTTAACGCCTCTACTTACATTTTTGTCTACAAATGCCGGCTTGTATAAAATTTCATAAGCCATAATTTATAAGCTTTCTGCCGGCGTCTTACCCATTATACGAATCTCCAAACGTTTCTCGTCCAATTCCCGTCCAAACTTCCATTCTTCCAATTTCCACACACCCAAGCGATTCGAATACTCTGTCATCCTTGGCACAGTTCATTTGACCGTCAAACAGGTTCAGTCTTCATCCGTTTAGGGCTCTCTAAATCGTTTGCGTTCGTTTTCATTTCTCGTCATCCAGCCGTTTCGAAGCCTTCCTAATCTCACTGAACTGTGATTTGATTATTCGTCAGCGTCAGCGAACTCAAATTTGAATATGGATATACAATATACAATGAAAATTGATAATGGTGTGAAAGTATAGATAGCGAAAGTACCATAATAAAACTGAATAGCAAAACGTCGATATATGCAAACCCCCCAACACAGACAACACTCAAAACAACATAACACATGTACATTTCCTCCAACTATACCTACACCGACGCACAAGAGAGCTTAACAAGGCAGTATTAACAGGCATGCTAGTAAGCACCGGTACAATGACGTAATCATACCATACGGCGCACGTAATTAACGCTTGCAATTTTACAGATAATGCAGGTTTACAAACAGGCATATATACACTCATGAAGCTGTGTTTTTCTAGATAAAGATGCCGTCATGCATCTGGATTTTGACAAAACGTCTGAGAAGAAGAACATTGTACAAGATACAACAGCGAACGGCAACGACGCGGACCTCAGCAGCGGAGCCACCATTACGACGAAGAGTTTAGGTGAATGCTGAATACTGATTATTACTCATTTTAGTCACAATCTCGAGTGCGTAGGATGTTATCTGTAGTATGCGCGCACAGCCTACAGATCATCGCGCACAGCCATAGCTACCTGCCAATCTATTTCTTAGAAGTTTAGAAAACGAATAACAATTATTGAATTCGGTTTTTGCTTATCATATTCAACATCATTCAACAATTGCTTATTAAACGGAACTGATTTTGAACTAGTTATCTACTATACGACAAACTTTGCCAACAAACGAAAGGAATATAATGAAGAGTGAAAAGCTGAAAGTGCGTCTGTAAATAGCATTTCTCGAGCAGTCCTTCGATTTAGCATTCGCGAGGGGGGGGGGGGGGGGGGTGTGTTGGGGCACTTGTCTGATAAATGGGTAGGTATGTCAAGAAAAACTAGACAAAGACTCTTAGGCGGTCAGCAAGTTGTGTAGCATCAATGCATGTAGAGCAGAGCTAGGGAGATTTCCTATACGTTACCAAGCAAAATGTAGAAACATCAATTTCTGGCTGAAGTTGAATGACCCTGAGCAAATTAAGTTTTCCTGTACAATATATAACGATATAAAAAATAAGGAAAACAAAGAATTTTGGCACCAAAAGTAAAAGCCCTGCTCTGTCATAGCTCTGTCATACCCTGCTATAGTGGAAATATGGACTAACGTACAAACATCAATTCCTGATCGCAAAACCATTTCGAGTATTATAAACCAGAGACTAAAGGACAGAGTACCAAACTTGGGTTAGTGACATAATAACGATAAAAGAAACGATCCCCGCCAAAGTAATAAAATAAGGACTTTCCGCAGATTCGAGTCCAACTATAATTGTGAAGACTCAGTCTTATACAGGTCACCAGTACCAATCACAGAATATCATTGACAAAGCTGAGGCTACGTAATCACAAATTAGAAATTGAAACTGGGCGATACTCGAAACCTTATCAAATGCCCGAAGAAAGAATTTGCCCTATTTACTCGGGCTGCCTGTGGCAGGCACGAGTCTAAATCTGCAGGCCGTTATTTTTACTCGGGCTGCCTGTGGCAGGCACGAGTCTAAATCTGCAGGCCGTTATTTTTTTGGGTTTCATGCAGCAAAATTTCTGCGCATGCGTTAAATTATGCATAATTGTATGCGCGCACTCGTGGCACTAATAGATTTCTCTCCAGTGCAATTCTGCGGAAGCTATTCTTGTTTGTGGTACGTTTCGTAGGTTTTATGCCACATTTCATTTTACTCTCGATCATAATACATACCAGCGCAAACACTAAAATGAATAAGCACGGAGCTGTGATATTTTATAAGCAACTGACTGGGTTCACGCTTCGTTTCTGCCAACCACAGAATACAACAAATGTGGCGTCACAGTAAGTATCGCTATATAGTGGCCCGAGTGAAAGCCCAGATGGGCTCTTGTTGTAGAAATGTCGTCGAAGATGAAGAACATTTTTTTGATAAAATTCCCAGCATACCGCAATATAAGGAAAAACCATTTCGATTAATTGGAGGATCAAATGAAAATCAAAATAAACATAATGACGCCTAATGAGGTATTTTTTTACTAATCATAAACCCTCCAAACAAGGATAGAGCTGTGCAAAAACAAATTGCATGACAAATTTATCTATGAATGCGTTAAAGAAAGAAAGAAAAGGACAGCTACCTCAACTTCATAACACTCTGTGATTAAATTTTATTTATTGGTGTATCTTGTCTTTTATGTAAATTTATTTGGGTTGGAGCCTTATACTAATGTGTACATTGGCAGTAAATAAAATCATCTGGGTGTCTGTCCGTCTGTGCGGCCATAAGGTCCAGAACCGGACCCGGTTTTATAAAAAAACAATAGCTCCAAAACTCGGATTTCCAAGCTATTGTGAAAATGAACCCGGATTATCTCCCTGTTTGATTATTCTGGAATTCGACACATTTTTTACGAAAACCCGCGCCCGAAAATCGAAATTAGGTTCAAATCCGGACTCGGTACCACCGCTCGTATATAATACGTCATAAACAAGAGTGTCCCCCGGGGGGAGGGGTGGTAGCAAACCATTGCTGAAGACTATCATATTTATTCTAATCATACCACTCCAGGTACGTGTGGTCGAGGTGCTATCCTCAAGAAAGGTGAAGTATCTTACCATGGGAAATCCTTCACAAGAAAACCCACCAACGCCGTCTCTATAGCGATGTGGGTCAAATCGAAGAACGCTGGATTCATTCACTGGTTCGATCAAAGCGATGGGCAAAAAGACAGCTTCTTCACTAGAACAAAATCTCCAGCGGTCCCAAAGAAGCGATGGACGCACTTAGCAGGAACCTTCGACACCAAAACTGGAGTGGCAAGAATTTACGTCAACGGGCAGCTAAAGCTAGAGAAAGTAGGAAAAAAGAATAACGGGCTCCCTCAGGATTTCACCTCGACAGGAATTGGAAAAAAGTTTGGCGATGATCATGTGTCATTTCTGGATGAGGTATTTATGTTTGATCGAGTGATTTCTCCCGAGGAGGTGTCGGCATTGTATAGGAAGTGCGAGTTCAATCGCATGATTGTTCACTATGGGTTTCAGCACTGGGATGCCACGACTAATCTGCTAGATGATCAGTCTGGATTGGAAAATAATGCAACTCTCAAGTCAGGTAAACTTTACATTCTGCTTTGATTTAATTAACCGATTTAGCTTGTACATTTGTTGTCCCAATTCAGATCATGTGACAGCTCTCCAAAGGATTAGTGCTTTATTTTCCAATTAGAGAAATGTGTACATTTCCTCTTGGGATACAGAAAAACAAGAAAACGTTACTCAAGGCCGGGAAAAGTCAGTTGACCTGAATTGGGACAACAAATGTACAAGCTAAATCGGTGATTACTGCTCATTCTAAAAGGTTGTCTCGTGCATTGTGCATGTCGTATTTTTCATTCATTCTAACATCTTATATTGCATTTTGGTATCAAAAATGCGCAATGCCGATGTACCTCACTGTGCGAAAAACATTTCTTATTCATAAAAATTGTCACTCGTGTATTATATATTCACTTCTTAATGTTAGTAACTATGATTTGTGGAATCCGTGTTTGAAGAAGGTTGGATACCTGGTATTCATATACAGATTCCTTTCAGTATTCGTATGGACTGAAGGGAGGGTTTTGGCAATCTCAATCACAATTTCCTGTACTTCTTTCAAAAAGAAAAAAAATCACGCACAAACGATGGCATATAAAAAGAATTGCGAATTCACGACTGAAAAACATTCTTGTAGATGACCTTGTAGACTTTTGAAAAATCTTTGCCCGGGTCCAATCTCCCTTAAACATATATTGGTCCATCCCTTATAATCCTTATTTTTTGATAAAGAGAAATTCACAGAAGCAGGTGAGCAAGCTGCCTTCAAGAAAAAAAATACGTTAAATCCTGTATCGTGCTATGGGAAATATGGCGGCGTTTTTCAAACGGTATCAAGGAACTAAAATATCTTTTTCAGGAGCCCACGTTGTGAACAGCGGCTGTGACAAATGCGGCGCATGCTTGGACTTATCGTCTGACGACAAAGCAGAAGTGTATCTCGACTCAACCAAATATCGACGAAAACCAACTTCTGCGATTTCCGTTTCCGCTTGGATAAGCCTGAACAGAACTACTGGACTGCACTCGATATTCCAAGCCTTGAAAGGCAAAAATGGAACTAAGAATTTATACAACTTAGAGGTCATAGACGGTAAGCTGCATTGGCAAAGTAAAGGCAAGGATGGGAATGTCATCTTTAATGTATTAACCAAACAAGTTACAATACCGGAAGGACTTTGGACTCACGTCACTGGAACCTATAATGCAAAAACCGGAAGTGCTAAACTTTACGTCAATGGTCTTCTTAGAAGTAGCTTCACCAACGCTTCGCGGCCACGGTTGTCTGCGGCCTGGGGTAGAGCTAGTATTGGCGGCCATTTTCCAGATAATAAGCCGTTTGACGGACTTTTGGATGAGTTTTTCTTGTACAACTGGGAACTTGATCCATCAGAGGTGCAGTTTGTGTTAAAATACTGCGCGGATAAGCCAAAACTTGTATCTTTTACTGTGAAAGTACCTCTCTTGTAGATCATGTGCTAACGTGCGCGTGCACAAATATAGCGTATGTCAAGTGCAAACTCGATGCAAGCTTCAGGAAAATTAAGAAAAAATAATCTCGGCACAGCCATCTAAAAAATCCATACTTGCTGTTAAGATACTTGGTATAGCATCTATTGACCGAATTCAAAGATGGCCGCGGCTAATTTGCATCATGTTGAAGCTTGATATTTTTAGAGGATAAACTGTGCCATTTAAAACGAAATATGCATGTCGGTAAGGTGTATAAGTTAGGAGATGAAATGATGAAACCTTGTGAATATTTCAAGGTTTAAAGTAATCCAAAAAACGCCAAATCGAGGCTAGTCAGGCATTAAAAGCCTTTGTTGCTGTATCATCCAAATTTTCCAAAACTGTTGATGTCAAAGTGATATCTAATAGGAAAATCACATGTCTGACAAGGTAATTGCACGTTTACGACTCGGGCGATATCGATTTAATGTAGAATTACCGAGTCAGGCATGTGATTTTCCTTGAATCGCATAGTCCGATGAATTACTTGAAGATTTAGTACCTTTGTTGATATTTTGCTAAGTTATAAATAGCGCACGTAACCTAATCTGAATCACCACTTATCTCAGCCAATCAGCGACTGATTTCGCAACGCACTCGTGCTACTCAGCTGTGACTAGACGATAGGGGTAGTTTTTATAGGAATACTTTTGCAAAGCGAAACTAATAATTGCCATATTTGGAGTCGGTCAATGCACTTGTTATTCGTGCTATAATTGAAAAGTTGATTATCCGAACTCGCTAATCACAATCCCAACTCCCTACTATCTCGCTAATTACCATCCCAACCCCTCCTAGTCTATCATATAGACGCTTCGGCTCAAACCAGCGCTAAAATGTCATTTGCTCGCAGATATTATCTTTTTTGACGACGGGCAGCATAGCTTAATTGTTTTAAGTGTATAATCTGTCCAGAGAAGAGAACAATTTCAGAACGCGAGGCTCGAGGGAAACTCTGAGTTTCGTGGAACAGGTAATGTACAAGTACAAATATCACTTCATATTTTAATGCCACAATGTTGGTTATTGTCTTTATAATCCTTCAAATATTTTATTTCACGGGAGCCCTTGCGCGCGCTACGCTCACAGGGGGTCACGTGACGCATTCACCCAATCACGCACGAGAGAAAATATTTGGTGGATTGAAACTCAAACAACATAGTGTGTGATTTGCAGTTGGGTCGCTGTCAATTTACATTTGGTTATAATTGCCTTCATTTGCTCAATGCAAACAAGACAGTGTTCAAATCAGTTGCCTTTTTATCGAATTAAATTAATTCCAGTTCAAACTGTTAAAATTAGTTATGTTCAATTTAGCTAATAATTTCACGTCACTTTTCTTAATTTCCTTTGTTATCAATGAGTAGGAGCCCATAACTAGGAGCGTCCATGTCTCCTTTCCAGGGGTCTCGTTTTTACAAGTTGAGATATTTTTAGATTATTTTCTCCGCCAATAGACCGATTTAGCTTGTACATTTGTTGTGCCAATTCAGATCATGTGACAGCTCTCCAGAGGATTCAGTGCTTTGTTTTCCAATTAGAGAAATCTGTACATTTCCTCTTGGGATACAGAAAAACAATAAAACATTACTCAAGGGAAAAGTCAGGTGACCTGAATTGGGACAACAAATGTACAAGCTAAATCAGTCTATTGGTGGGTTGCACCGTGGCGGAACAAAATATGCCTCATTATATAGCTACTTTTGTTATACCAAACAACATGGCTGCTACGCTTTTGTGATTGCAACTCAACAATAGCTGGAAACCGTTCTAAGTGAAGACGCCGTGACATAGACCTAGTATGCGGGATGGATGCTCCTAGTTATGGCTCTTGCAATGAGGTATAGTGTTAAGTTGTAATAAAACTTTAATGACGAACTACTTTGCATTTCCTTCAAATCGCCGCATGAAAGTGCCATTCCCGACCCCATTCCCTTCTGAATTCTGACTGCGCATACTCGTCAGTAGTGAGTAGGGTCTGGGATCGAGCACTTCAACCTCGTTCCCAGGGGTCTAAGTACAAGATGGTGTTTATTTTCGACGCCATCTTGAATTAGGCGCGCAAAGACCCCTGGGAACGCGGTAGCTACAACTTGTTTAATTTTGATGGCTGAGCATGTGCTCTTTAATGCCGCTGACCATAATTATAATTACTCAGGTTTTTTATGGAGGAGATCAAATTACGTGATATCAGCAAGGTTGTTTTCTCGATTGAAAGCGAAATGTCAGTTTAATATGTGCCAGAACAACATTTTAAAAATATGATAATTGTACATTTTTTTACCCACATGTATTATTTATATTCAAGCTCAGTAGAGCCAGTTAGTTTGCTGTGAAGTATGGACTTATTTATTTTTTATTATAAAATATGAAAAGAAACGTTTAAAAAGCGATAGAAATAAAAATAAAATTAATACACGCATTCCATTGTAAATCTAGTCCAGATTAAATTGTGTTATCTGTACTGTGTTTATATAATGATAAAGTGTCCGAAGACTACTGCAATGCTGATCAAATACAACGCTTGTCGAGGTTTAAACGATATTTCGGCTGGCCAGTACCAGCCTTCTTCAGGTTTATTTCACAGTGGAGGTTACAAATGGATTCAAGGCTTATATAAATTGCTAATTACGAGCGGAAATTACAAAATCGATGACATATGTTTTATATAGTACTGTGTTATAGACAGAATGCCATGAAGTTGAAGGATTAAAAAAAATTAGTTGCTGGATAACAGTGATCAATGTTTTTTTCATAACGACAACTATGGGATTTAGACAGCTGAAATGGGAACGCTGATTGGTCGAGTGGGTGTGACCATGTTCTAAGGTTAGGTTTGTGGTTCGGGTTAGGGTTTGTCTTAGAGGAGGGGCTGAATGGGGTTAACTGATAACTGAGAAATGGACCAAAATAGTGCTGTTAACTGAGAATTTTACCTTTTTTTAGCTGTTAGCTGATATTTGTGAGATAGCTGTTACCTGATATTTCATTATTTTTTATTAAAATGACGTAACGTCACATGCTATTATTGGCTTTTCGGATGGTTTTCGACAGATTTGATCCAGTTGATAATAGTCAAATATTAAACATGACACATAAAATAGGATGTTATCATTAAAAGTTATGTTGTTCAAATGAATAGACAAAATGTAGTGTTTGATGTTGAATTAGCGGTTATTATTCATTTCATACCAGCAAATATGTATTCAAATCAGGTTAGGGTAGTCTTTTTATATATCTTAACTGATAACAGCAAAATTTAACTGATAGCTGATAAATAGCTAAAAATTTAGCTGTTAACTGATATTGGTACCCCCCCCATTCAGCCCCTCTTAGAGTTAACAATAATCGTTATTTCAAGCGTGTTCGCTATTTACTGATTATTTACTGGTAATTCTAGAGCGAGGATGCGTTGTGTAACCAGGGCCATTTAAAGTCGTTCCCAATCACAATAAACCGTTTCGCATTAAAAATTACCGCTGGATGCGATGACTACAGGCGCATTTACTCAACGTTAGTCTCATTCTGATGTAAAACATTCACAAATACCAGCGAGAAGGTGCAGAAGTTCAAACCAAAACAAAACATAGAATTGTGAATAACCCTGCGTTCGACGAAGGAGAACGCATCCTAATCTTGCGTTGGTCTCACTGTGGTCACGTTGGTTCACGTTAGACCTAGACTGCGAACAGTCCCTTTATTTTTCTTGGTCTCTAGTCACGAAAAACTCGAAAAACGATGCGCGAACGAAATCCCCGAAGGGTAGGAGGGAGGGGGGACAAAAGAAAAATAAAGGGACTGCAGTCTTTTCCCACTGGCGCGCGTTCAGAATTTCAGTTGCTCCAGCAACTGAAAATCGTGATTGGTCAATTAAACAATACAAACGTAACAGATATCAATCTCAATTAGTATATGTGAAAGATATTGACAGCTATTTTATAGCACCGCAAAGGTTTCCATTTTTGCTCTGCGAAAATGGCAACGAGAGAAATTTTGGATTTTGATCAAGTTTTTGAGGGTTTATCTCATCAGCTTGGTGGCTTAATTTTAAAAGACGAACAAAAGCAAGCCATTGAGAACTTATTACAAAACGAAGATATGTTGGCTGTGCTTCCAACTGGTTTTGGCAAAAGCTTAATTTACCAAAGTGTTTTACTCGCCAAACGGAACAACAATCCCGAGCAAAGACCTGAGGAGCATTGTGGAAGAACAGATCAAGTCAAACGACTTCCGCCTGAAAGCGAAAGCTTTCGAAATAAAAGACGGAAGAAGTCTTGAGTAATATTGGGGACAACAAGTATGAAGTTATATACGCGTCCTCCGAGCAAGTTCTGTCTTCCGAGTTCCTCGATTTGTTTAAGAAGTCTATACTGCATTCAGCAAGAATCTCTCGTTATTAGCACACTTTGAACATACGCGGGCAGATAGATATCTCTCTTAATTTCCAAAGTGAGAGGTATTTTGAGAATATTAGTAATCAAATTACTAACTGCTGTACTATCGACGCCAGTTTTTTTATGGTATTTTCGGATGAAACGTAAGAATGTTTCCCAAAGTTACCAACAGTCAGCTTGAAATTTACCTTGCAGATTCTACAAAAATCGGAGGCAGCACTTAACAACTTTGGTCTTCCTCTTCTCTTTTCTTAGGAGTTTCGGCGTCGAATTCATTAATGTTGTTCATCCCACATTCATTTCGATTTCGATGAAAAACAATTTCAGGCAAAACTATATTCTATAACTGAGAAGAGTGACCCGCGAACAAGGATTTTCCCACGGTTTGTATTTGTTTATCATTTTGGCGGCTTTCTCACGGCTTTTCCCTCTTATTTTGACAGGTGGGCGGAGTTTTAATCTCATTTTAATTAGTGGGCGGTGCAGACTCTGAACGCGCGCCAGTGGGAAAAGACTGCAGTCCCTTTATTTTTCTTTTGTCCCCCATCCCCCCGTTGGTCAGTCCTACCCTTCGGGGATTTCGTTCGCGCCCAACCGCGCTCGGCCAAAACATCGTTTTTCGAGTTTTTCGTCACTAGAGACCAAGAAAAATAGAGGGACTGTTCGCAGTCTACGTTAGACCACAAGCGGGAAGCTGTCGAGATGCACGAATCTTGTCAACCTCGTGTCAGATCCAAGATGGCGGCTACTCCGAGAGAAGACCCTGGTAAACGCTGAATCACGTGACCAAAAATCTCCAGAAATCCTGGAGATTTTAATCACGTGATGTGGGCATCCAATATGGCGGCCATGCTAAATATGGAAATGTAACACGTGCGCACAAACCATAGGTATCCCAATCGGAGTGAGCGAGATGCGATTAACGGTGTTTCCACGCGGCGAACGACGAAGTGAAAACAGGTCTACTAAACAGTTCGAAATGGAGTTTACTTGGATAAAGAAACAGTGGAAGAGTATCACAAAGCTACCAGGATGTATCTAAGCTAGAAGAGAATCCTAAAAAGCCGTTCATTTTCTGTTAGCGTTGAAGCGAGGAGATCGATAGCACATGTTCAGATTTAACGGCTTCTCCTGGCTTTCTCACTGATGAAACTTAGCAGAAAACTACCCAGTAATGCACTTCATCTATTGCTCTACCTACACAACGTGTTTTAAGGTTATTTAAAATCGTTTTATTGATCAAATTTGAGCAATCGAATCTCTATACAAATTCATCTCTCTGGACTCAGTCCGTTTGGCCAATAAAAAGCATCGTTAGAACAACCCTTGTGTGATAATCGAAGAGCCAATAATAATACGTGACAGTTCATGGTTTACCAGGGTCTTCTCTCGGAGTAGCCGCCATCTTGGATCTGACCGAGAAGACCCTGGTCACGAGGTTGCGAATCTTGTGTCAACTTTTGACTCGTTTTCATGTACGCAAAGTTCGTAAGCGTTGGGTTCCCTGTGTCACGTGATGCAAGCGAAGCAGTTTCTCGATCTTTGCACGTGCGACGGGAGCTCGTGCTATACTTGATTTATAGGCGGGTTCTTTCGGTAAGTATTTTGCCGCTCAAACACAATGTTACTTAAGAAAATCGTAGGAACATTTCATCAAAGCATGAGTAAACTGTGTACTATGTTTAGAGCACTTAGGAAAGCCGTTCTCCGGCCGAATCAAGTCAACTCACTCGATGTGCTGAACACAAAATAACAGAAGTAATATATTTACATATAATAACTTCTTGGTACAATGCAAGAAACGATGTTTCATTCAGCATGTAACATTATAGTAAGTAAACAAGTCCAAGGACTACAGAAAAGCTGATCGAACAACGTATATATTGACAATTCTACCGACATTTCGGATGGTTTCGTTAGGCCACAAAATATGCTGGCAAAAATGCAGGTTCTTCTCAGTCAACTCACACAGATGATTCTAACAACAAATCGAACGCACTTCAATAATCTTTGAGCACCTCTAGTATTTACGAATATTTAACATCAAGGTGAGGCTAATGTTGAGGAAATGTGTCTGCAGTCATCGCATCCAGCGGTAATTCTTGTATGCGAAACTGGACTCCTAGCATGCTTTGCGGCCGGGAGTCAAACTATAATGCATCACGTCTCACACAAGCCACTAGCCTGCGAAAGCAGCCGCCTCTTTTGAGCTCTGGTCGCTCGGGCTCCAGGCCACAAAATATCAAAATATTAATGGCAATAAAAAACATTACTAAGTGAATTTACAATAAGATTCAAGATTGTATCTTTGTCATTTAATATTTCATCCGACTGAAATTCTGCTTTAAAGGAGCAAGTAGAAATCATGACTAGTGAAGATTAGTCAGGCTTTCTTTCATCAGAGGATTGTTTTTATCATAACATGTTATGTAAAGACGACTGCTGATTATTCAGTTCACAGAAAGTAAAACTATTTCTTTCATACTAGTCACCGGCTGCTGCATTATTCCAGACTTTTAATTTGGCCACTAGAAAACAAAGTTAGATAGTGCTTACTCGCATTTTTCCATTGCAGAAGGTGACAGAATATTGTGTTACGCTTCTAGAATCATCGAGAATAGTACATATCATATTAATGACATCGAAGTATCATGCCTTGTTGGCATCAATATTTATGATATTGGTCTAGACACCAATTCGTCAATGAGAAAAGTCAACGCCATTTCGAATATCAAAATGTAATCCGTTGCAATGTCAAGAGAATGTTGTACTTGACTTTATTGGCATTTATATTTAGTAAAAGTGATTCCTACAAGAAATGAATGATTTAGGGATGATTTGAAACCTTGTGGTGTAATAATTCACTGCCCACTCAATATTTTTTTAGTTTGATTCTAGAAATAAGAAAAAAAAAAAATTTCTGAAAGGAGTGTTGAAGGCGTTCCCTCCTAAGTCCCCACTAAGATTCCTGTAAACACCTTTTTAAAATAATAAATACAGTTTAGGAAAGAGGTAATGATCGAGTAATTTCTAATCCAATTATGATCGACCTGCGTTGTTCGTTAATTAAACGAAGTCTTTCAAAGGGCTAACAATTAACTTGTTGCGTACACTTTCGATGCTGTGCAAGCCAAAATGGAGGCCACACTAATAATTTACTCAACAGCATATAAATATTTGAACACATATGCAGGCCTTTTTGATAATATGACTTTAAGGAAGAAATTCTCCAGGTAATTGTGTCGGGTTAGTTTTAAGTGTTTTCACTTAAAAGCAATGAAGTATTCTCTTAAGTTTTAGAGATTTTTGACGCTCGATTTGAAGGAGAAAAACTCAATGAGCAAGTTGAATGCAAAATAATGGAGTTCATGAAATATGTAGTTCAATAAATGATTTATAGCTTAAGTAGACTTCACTGAGAATTGCGGTTTATCGAGGAATTAAAATGCAATGACACGCCATGTTAAACTTTTAGGCAGAGTGTTTAGAAAATTGAGAATATGACCATCGTTTCGTCGCAGAGATGAATTTCTCTACACCATGCAAAATTATAAAACAAGTATGGTATTTAGCACTTGAAATTCAACTACTTTAAGCTAACTATACCAAACAAATGCAGAGCATCGTTTATGCATTTCAATTTTGCGGGAAAGCAAATAGTTTCCCAGAGATAAATCGTCAAAATGGTTAAACAAATTTCGTTATATTTATCTGCAATCTGCATGTCTCGTTAGTATGAATTCTGTGTATGACACAAAGGGTATGGTGCTCTTGTTCGGTCTATTACAGCATTCTCACCTTTGGGGAAGTTTCAAATTGAAACGTAACTTAGAATGGAGAAATTTGGAAACGAATTTCAGACAGAGAAAAGAATAGAGCCATGCACGAAGAATCCACTACGGACTGAAACAAACATCCGAATAGGCGAAACGCTGGCTTCCCAAAGCGTGAGCTCTATACCAAAAACCGGATCAAAAGTTAATAATAACAGACTCGTTTTAAATGTTGGTGGTTATCGTTTTGAGATTGTGAAGGAGAATCTTTTAAGGTACCCTGATACTCTTCTAGGAGGAGACAGAAAAGTGTATTTCTTCGACAAGGAGAAGAAAGAATATTTCTTCGACAGGGATCCCATAATGTTCAAGTATATTCTCGATTTCTACCGCACAGGTGAATTCCATATTTCTACTCCGGATTGCATGGAAGCCATATCGGACGAGCTGGCATTTTTTGGCATTCCTAAAGAGTTTGTGTCTGGGTGCTGTTGCGAGAATATCGACTTTGAAAACAAGCACGAGGAGAGACAGGAGGAAGACAAGGAATCCCTAGAGGCTCACGGTAAAAAGGAGAAGTTTTATGAATTCCTGACGGATACAAAAAGCTCCTTTGCAGCGGCCATGTTTAGTCACTTTTTCGTGCTTGTGATCGTTGTGAATATATGCATGATTAACGTCGAGACTTTGCAATGCTCAATTGTTGAGAAGTGTGGGGAATACTATAAATTATCTTTCTTCTGTGTGGATTCGTTCTGTGTTGCGGTTTTTACGTTTGAGTTCTTCGCCAGGTTATATTCTTGTCCAAACCGAACCGAATTCCTCAAAGACGGATCAAACATCGTGGACTTGATTGGCATTGTGCCATACTACATTGGCATAGTTGAACGTATAGTAAAATCAGACAGCATCGTCCTTCAATCTATGATAACTGGTCTGCGAATCTTTAGAATTTTTAGAGTTACAAAATTAGCTAGACACTCGGAGAGGTTTATGAGTTTGCTACGCTCCATCAGGGAGGCAGCAGGCGAACTTGGTGGAATTCTCTTCTCGTTCTTAGCTCTTATGATCATGTTCTCTACAGTCATTTATTTCGTGGAGAACAAGATGACCGATAAACCTGGAGGGTTTTCAAGCATACCAGCAGCGTTTTGGTACACTCTGGTTACTATGACAACCTTAGGGTAAGTACGTCAGCCATACATTCTCGACCCAGACGATTGTTATTTCTTACTGCGCATGCTCGACGAAACCGAGCATGCGCAGAAGATATGAAAAGAGTTTGAGGTCGAGGTAACTGGCCACACAGCTATAGGTCAAACTGTTAATGAGTATGAGTGTAAAAAACTTTGTTTGTTTGTTTGTTTGTTTGCTGAAAGCTAAACTTTACCTTCAGAAACTTAAACCATGTTACTGCAGGAGCCCATTTCTCAGGAGCGTCCATCTCCCACACTATGTTCTATAACTTACACCATGGTCTATTTATAGAACCAGGTTTCATTGTTTTACAGACAATGTACCTTCTTGCAAATACTGAACGCATGAACGAACAATACAGGCTATTATCTTCGCCGTTATTGTTTTTTTTATCGAACAAAGAAAAACATTAATTCGTGGAAAAAAACATTTAGGAAATACATTTATTCGTGGAAAAAAATCTAAAAATAGCCAAAGGTGGAAATACGCTGAGTTACTTTAAATAACACAGATGCATGGACGCTCCTGGTAATCGGCTTCTGGTTACTGCTAATGTTTTGATAATTCTTAGTTATGGGTTACGGGGGCGAATAAAATAAAGTTTCCTTAACAGGGAATTTTTTAATTAAATGGGTTAGCTTTGCTCTCAAACTTCAAGTACTTTATTTGGGCAAGATCGACAAATCTAAGTATAGTATTATTTCGCTTTTGTGTGACGTCATCGCCGCCATTTTGGTTGAAATTTAAAGTTTCCTTGTTGGCTTCTCTTGTTTGATCAACCAACATGGCCTTTGTGATTTGAATCTCTGGGGATTGATTGAAAGCGAAGAACATTCCCACAGCTTATACTTAAAGAAGTGCGTTCGTTCCTCTAATAAAAAGTACTCAAAATACCCTAAATACTCAAAGAGGTATTGAAGCTAAAGGACAGATAGACGAATGACCATGTTCCTTTAATGTATCCATTTCAGGTACGGTGACATCGTGCCTTCGACGTTTATCGGTAAGCTCATTGGCTCTATGTGCGCCCTGATTGGCGTTTTGCTATTGGCTCTACCAGTACCCATTATAGAAGAGAAGGTAGGTTTGGTAGGACGACAACAACGTTGAATTTCTTTAAACTGCATGATACAGAGAGGTAAAAATACTTGAAAACACTACTTCATAGTTTGGCAAATTCCTAGCCTTGTAAATGGTGGTCCCGGTTAGATAGCTGCATGGGTCCTCCAACTCATTTACATACTTATATAAAACAGGCTGAATACCCTAAAATTAAGAAGTGGTACAACATCGATAATTTTTACCTGTAGATAGTGTTATACTTTGCTGTGTCTTCTCAAAGCTCCCATATTGATAATAGAGAAATATTGTGATCTTTCTGAAAGGATTACACTGCTTAGGAATCTTTACTACTACTGCTACTCCTATTTTCTTACAGATGTTTCAAAATTTGTCTTATTTTTAAAAGGGGATGGCATTCGCTAATCCCTGAAAAGTACCTACATGACTATTTCACTGATGAAAGTTATTCTGTCCTATTGGGAAACCCCTAAAATAAACCAAATACATTTTACCCACACAAAAAGACAACCCTTTTGCCACCAAATTTCTCTTCTACTCTACGAGATCACGAGTCAATGGGCTCCTGACGAGACCCATTCCTAAGTCCTGAGCCTCAATGACTTCTTCGAAGCCTGATTAGCCACCGATGATTTTGTTTTTCTTGGTAAATTAGGGGTGCTTACCATTTACAACGATTTTAAAATAGTATAGAAATAGGAAATAAAATAAACATTAAAATGGTATGTGCGTCCGAAAAGTGGATTACCTCAACCGGTACGGCCCACGTTTTCCAAAACTTTCCGCGAACTGTACCTTTGACCACAATTCCTTGTGAGTCTAACGCAGTCCAAATCATCGTAGGAATCATCCATTCTCTTAAATGACAGTTGCCATGACAACAGAACTTTACTTGCTTGTTTTTATATATTCCAAACCTCTCTGCCGCGATTTAAAAGGGGATTTAAGGTGTTTCCGGACGCAAAGAATTGTGTGTAAAAGTACAAGCCGCATTTTTTTGTACGGTAGAAATGTACTACTCACTTCTTACCAAATAATAAGTGCTTGATCCTAGCTCAGTAGAATACAAATTAACAAATCAAATTAATTATTACCCTTAATACTGGATTAGCTAAACTCTGGTTTTGAGGAACTGGGCAAACGGCTTTTTAGTTAGAGCAGATTTCGTATCATATGGAGTGGGACAACGTAACACTGGCACTTGATGGCTATAGCCTTGCCGTACCATACCTACTGTACCTAACTCTGTAATTTGATTGGATCAGAAAGACAAAAACAATGGGAAACCATTTCAATGTCACGGTATGTCGTACAGTACCCGTAACTTGCCCACTCATACCAAATCTACTCTATGTTCAGTGATTTTTAGTCGCACAGATTGGTCAAAAGATCCAACATCAGGAGGAACAATATACATATATATGTTTAATGAACGATGAACACCCCAATTTCATCACGATAATCATAATATAATTGCATTCACGTCGTGCAATTAACAGGATTGGTATTCTTCGATTGAGAAATGTTCAGTTGAGTTGACTGGGGCTTGAAACAATTTTGTCCCTACAGCTTAACTCCAATAACAAGAAGCAGACTCGAAAGAGAGAGAAGCAACCTGCTAAGAACATGATCACAAAACTAGCAGCATCCCTTGCTTCCATCAACCGTGTTCGCGACCGAATTATAAAACGGAAAGACCCGATGACGTCAGTCACGTCACAGGGCTCGACATCTACGATTGGTATGGAAACGAGTTGTGGTAATAACAACAACGACAACGACATCAGCTTTGACAACCAGAAACTCACACAAACCTCTCAAAATTCGTCTTCGCAAACAGTTATAGAGATGGAGGTTCAGATTCATAGAGAATACTCGGGGAACTCTGTGAAGAAAAGCTCTAAAAGAGGATGTAAATCGCCGTCTTCAAAAGCGACAAAGAACAATGCGAGTAATTCTTCAGGTAGCGGTCGAAAGAATAACATGAGCTCTGTATCTTGCAATAATATTTGTACTGAGAAAGAAGGTACGCCAAATGGCATTGTGGAGTGCGGAACGTCGAGTCAAGACGGATTCACCTCAGGTGTAGGGCACCAAAGAGGAACATATAAAATGTGTTCGGATTCTCAGGAATGCATTTATGATAGTTGTGTGGAGAATGGGACGAGTGTGCAACCAATCAATCAGCTGACTCTGTCTGATAGTTTGATATTGGCGAAGTATGTTGGAGAGGATGCAATGGCACAAGAATGTGACGTCACTGTGTCCCGGCAGTGAAATACGAAGATGAGCCGAACACTTGTGGCGAAACTACAATGTCCTGAAAAACCTTTCCCTGATAAAAAAGAACTCTGTATGTGGTCAAATTAAATATGTTTTTTAATCAATCCCAAAGACTGTTTTTCTCAAAGTGAAAAAAAGTATTTAGTAAAGACCAAAAATAGGGGTACGAGGAACACGCGATTGCTATAAGGCATTATGAACAAAAACAATTACCGCCTCCCGGTTAGCTCAGTGGTTAAGCTCCGGTCTGTTGAGCGGGAGGTCGCGGGTTCAAGCCCCGGCTGGACCAACACTCAGGGTCTTAAAATAACTGAGTAGAAGGTGCTGCCTTTGTGAAACAACTGCAAATGGTTAGACCTTCACGTCTTCTCGGATAAGGACGTAAAATCGTATGACTAGTGTCCCCAAATAGTTGCAAAGCAAAGTACATTTGACACTTAAATAAAGTTACTTACTTTACTTTTGGTAATAGATGAGCAAAGACAAATCATATTAACCTTCTTGCTTGGTGTGAATATTGGTGTGAATATGTGGAACTTAACTGATCAAAGTTATGAGACCTAATTCAGCCGTCGCATTACAAATTCATTCACGTTTTTTCTATGAATGATGAGATTTTGATATAAGTGTCGTCGTTGCGAAGCTAAAATAATAAGAACAGTGGCAAACAATGTATTTGGCTTTCATGGCTCAAGGATACTTAATGCTCTATAATACACAAGCGTCTCTTGCTATCTTTTTTCAAAGATTGAGAACAATTCCACCAGAGCGAGGACGCTTGTTCCAAGCATTCCAGAGCTTCGATCGTGCCACAAAAGAATTTCAGTTCAGTCTTTCTTATGCTCCACTCGGTGCTAATGCGGTCCCGCCTTTGTGAAAAGGAAGTAACATATTTTTGGCCATAACTTGTAGATAATCTTGTTTCTCACAAAAGGCTTGAACAACAGGCCTGTTTTGATGGCTTTTATGAATAAGGTCCATACTACATCTCTGTGCATTAAAGATGAAGTGGTTTCTCGTAACGTTTTTAAGATGCGGGTTCCATTTCACGTTACCGAAACCTAATAAAAAGGATGTAGAATTGATTGTTCTCTGACATATTATGACAATAAGCGAACAATTTCAAATTTTCTATGAATCGTCAAAGACGACCTTTTTGCATTGTAAGCCCAAGTGTTGAGCATGACTGATCCTTCTGTACCGGAAGGGGCCTAATAATCAAGGAGGATTTTGAAAATCTATGTCCTCCTGAATGATATTTCCGGCATTGATTTTGAGCCGAAAGTTAAATGAAAGAGACTATTAAAGAGAACGAATTGTAAGCCCGTACTCATTGGCTAAAGGTAGCTACGTCCCTGCCTTTGTGATTTGTATTTTCAAGTGGTAAGGGCGTTTGTTTCCATCCGGGTTATTAAACGTTTGCGATGTTTTTCTCTCACAGATTTGTAATGTGTGTAAAGGTTCCCATAAAGTTTTTCTCACTTTTTATCAGTATATTTTTGAAGTATAAAACTGCTTTGTTGTTGATAATGACGTTAAACTATTTCATAAATTAAAGGGTGGTAATACGATGAAGAGGTGCGAATGATCATGAATTACACATGAATTACATCATGAATTACACATATATAAACTCTTCGACACTCAAACAAACATTCCTGGAACTTCAGCCAGGGATATTGTGTTTTTCATTAATTATATACCTATTGAAATCACTGTGGTTTCCTGCAATCTGATTGATTGAAAATGGTGCGATTACAAACCAAATCGCATCCTTTTGTGACTGTTGTCGCATCCTTTTGCTGAACCAATCAAAAATCAGGAACCTTATATACAAACCAACCAATGGGTGCAGGGCAGCGTATTCGTGTTTTATGCCACAGAAGGCCAGGGCGTCTTCGCGGTTACAAGAGTCACAAAACAATAAAGCGATGCTAGGTCACTTTTCCTGGAATTAACTATTTGAGTTAGAACTTGTCCTTTAGATCGAGAAAGCACCGTATATTATTCACATTTACGTTGAAATCGAACGAAAAAGCGGCACGAACCCACTCACTCACCCAAATTACAGTCAGCACTATTCATCTAACGAATAACTTAGAAGCCTTTATTTGAATCACGCGAAGTTTACCAAGGGGTGAGATTGGGCCAAAGAGAGGGATGAACAATGCATTGGAAGTAGTACAATCAGGTTACAATCTTGAATATTTTATTCTATTTCAGCGGAAATGTGCGTGTTTCATTAACTCTGAGCGTGACCTATTACACAGCCAACGACCTACAGTTTATAAATACTTCGATTGCTGACTGAAAATTAAAACAGTCTAAATCATGTACGGATTCGGTTTATAAAATATTTCTAACGGGACCTGAAACAACCATAGCCAAGAGCCCATAACTAAGAGCGAGAATCTCCCATACTACCTCAATGCTACGGCATTTTTACAAGTTAGGTTTTTTTTAGAACGGTTTCCCACTATTGTTGAGTTGCAATTATTCCTAGGGGAATAAAATCACAAAAGCGTAGTAGCCATGTTGTTTGGGATAACAAAAGTAGCTAATGAGGCATCTTTTGTTCCGCCAAAGTGCAACCCACTAATTGGCGATGAAAATAATCTAAAAATAGCCCAACTTGTAAAAACGCCGTAACAACTATATAGGAGATATGGACGCTCCTTGCTATGGGCTCCTGCCATAGCGGCTGATCAAAGCCAAAACCTCCGGGGGGGGGGGGGGGGGGTGCCGCGGGGGTGGGTTAGGGTTTTGAGCTCAGTTTGGGCAGGTAGGGTCAGGGTTTTGACGTGATTTGGGCAGATCAGGGTCAGGATTTGAGTTTAATGTGGCTGCAGTCAGGGTCCGGGTTCAGTATTTTTTAGGCATCAGGGTTTTTCCCCCCAAAAAGGGGGCAATCAGGGTTTTGGAGCTCGGATTTTGGGTCAAACAGGGTCAGGTTTTGAGCCTCTTGGCCTCACATACATACCCATTTTTCATGTAAGTATGTAAGGGTGAGATACCAACAAACTCAACTCGCATATCGGGTATTGAACCCCGGGGATTGAACCTGGGCTACAGAGGTGAGAGGCGAAGCGCCTACAACTACGCCACCCCGGCTTTATCGGCAACTAATGTTTCCTTTTAAAATTTGTATCTCTGACTTGTTTATTTAGGACGTTGATTAAAAGAGTTTACAGATCGTTCTTGGACTACTGTTATAACTTTTAGAACTGTCGACGTCCAACACTAAACAAAATAAATCTAAAGCAATTTCGTACCCAGGGATCTTTACGCGCCTAATCCAAGATGGCGTCGAAAGAACCCCGAGCGGGAGGTGAGGCTCTCCGATACAACACGCACTCAAATTTTGTAACTTACCATAACTATTCAAACGCAATATAACAAAAATAAGTCAAGATTTCCTTTAAAAAGAGTAACATTTCTATAAATTTATCGAGGTTTCTTGCCTTCTAGTGATTGCAACATTTATTTCACTGAATAATAATCCGGAAGAATTTATTACTCGGGCTGCCTGTGGCAGCAACGAGTCTTAAAATGCAAGTCGTTATTATATTTTTTATTTTTTTATTCAGTGTAGCAAGCGTTCAGCGCATGCGTTAAAGGTCAAATTCACACCAATCAGATCGCACTGTGCTGGTCACGTAACACTCGCCAGGTTAATTTATTTACATAATTTAATACAGTAAATCAAAATGGTGGATCCGCGAGCAAATCTCTCTCAAATTTGGAGTCCCATCTCTCAAATGTAAGCAGTTTAATGTTTTATTTAACTTCACTCGTGCGAAAGCCTTCCAACAGGCTCAGGATATTGCAACTGGCGCTCTTGTCGGAGCCGAAGGACCGCGTTTTTTATCCAGATGGCCTGTGATTTTATATACGACACGACGCCGGACCTGAAGGACTCAAAGATCCACACATATCGAATTGGAATTTAGCGTTTTCCTTTCTGCTGAAACCAAGGCTTCTTCGATAGAAAGGGCAATAATGTTGTGTTTTTCTAGGAGGACAAAATATTTCTCGTTTAAGCTTCTCTTTCGCCACGGCTTTGTTATTGGAATCTCTGTGGATTGGTATACTCAAATATACTGCACAATACCATACAACTGAATAAGAAGTCTTTAACAAAGCCGAACTCAAACTCAAGAGCAAAGCTGAGAGTGAAAGTGAAACTGAACAGTGTCTTGTCAGGTCATGAATTAAGGTACGGTGAGGTTGAAATCATTGCGTGTTTATATCTGCATTTCTTTGTCGATTTGTTGACCTCGTGGCGCTGATAGATTTTGCCATCGGACGGTATTCTTGTTTGAGGTACGTTTCGTAGGTTTTATGCCTCTCGGTCATAATACATACCAGCGCAAACACCGTGATCTGTAGGCCAACATGCACTAAAATAATTTTGAGCGTGTTTTTGGCTGTCAGAAATACCCCGGAGAAATAAACACTCGCACAGAATAATTTATGATGAGCGAAGCAATATCAACTTAAACAAGAATCCTCTCACGGCCGAGGTTTTGGTTCGAGAAATTAAAGGCTTCCAACAGTTCCCTTTATAGTTCTGTAATATAATGAGCAGATCAGTTTTGGGAAGGAGGGTATATAACCAACAGGCATTTCAGTTAATAAATACCTGATATGGACGCGAGCTGCGACAAAGAGCCGCAGGGTAGAATGAACAGTAGAGAAATATATCATTTGATAGCTCCATCATAGGTGGACAGGATACAACTTATAATATGGGACAAATATAAACATATATTTGAGACACTCATCTAGTTGTACTCTGAACCTGGAGAACAGCAGACTAAATTGTAAGCGTGCGGTAACATGAATAAGTAGAGGTCAACTTCTTTAATTTGCATACACGAGAAATATATATACTAGGGGAGCAGAGAATGCATGTCACCGCGCTACCGGCCACTCCTAAAGACTGCTAAATTCAGCTAATAATTCTTCCCTTCGGTTATTACTAAGAGGATTTCAAATGAAAGTGTATTTCATCTTCAATCTCATGTGACCCGAGTGAAAGCCCAGATGGGCTCTTGTTTGTACTTTAAAACAACAATATTTATCTATGATTTCTAGCTCAAAACAAATTTACATTTCAAATTTCACTTGTTCAGTCAGTTGCTTTTAACCTGAAATGGCGCAATTTCGAAAGCCAAAAACATCAAAGGAGAAACAAGAGTTGCCTGAATCTAGTATTCCAGCCAGTATACTTCATATTCGACGATGAAATGGGGTACGTGTAAAAATTCCAGGGCGTTCCAGGGCTGCGAATCTACTCGAATGAAGGCGCAACTTTAGAATACCCGGCCAAACTAAAACCTGGGAGTCGTAACTACTGGCTACATATACTGAAAGGTATAATAGGTAAAATTCATTTTAGTAAATCAAATAATGAATGATTTTATTCAATTACATCATTTGTTTTTTTACATTTGAAGGCTAAAACTTGGGAGTTGGTTTGAATACTTCAGGGGAGTGTGGGGATGATGAGTGCGTACTGAACTAGAACACTTACAAAACTCTTGATTGTTGAACTGGATTACTTACAACACTCTAGGTTATCAAACTGGAACACTTATATAACTGGTGACGTAATGTAGTTCTATAAGTATTCTATTCCTGTGAAATATTCTTAGATTTCAGTAAAGCCTTCGACACGGTTAATCATCAAATCTTGATTAAGAAATTAGAGTACTATGGTATCCGAGGTATAGCCAAAGATTGGTTTGTTTCATATCTTAGTAATCGACAACAAGTTGTTACTGTAAATAATGTAACATCAGATCAGAGTACTGTATCTTGTGGAATTCCACGGGATCTGTTCTTGGTCCATTACTTTTTTTATTATATATAAATGACTTTCATCACTCTTCAGATCTATTTGATTTTCATCTATTTGCAGACGATGCAAATCTTTTCAGTGAACATAAGAATCTTTCAATACTTGAAACAAGCATAAATGCTGAACTAAACAATGTCCATATCTGGCTATGTGCTAATAAGCCCTCACTTAACATAGAAAAATCCAATTTTGTTATCTTTCATTCCCCACAAAAAAAAATTAGGTCTCAAATTTTAAGTTAACTATAAGTGATAAGCATCTAAAGCAAGACTTTTGTATTAAGTACCTTGGTATCTTAATCGATTCGAATCTTAGTTGGAAAGTAGAATGCATTGCTAAAAAGATCAAAAGAAGTGTTGGCATTTTCTCCAAACTTCGCTATTATATTAGTATAGATATTCTTCTAAATCTTTATTATGCTTTGATATATCCACTTTTGACCTATGGGATAATTACTTGGGGGAATACATATGAAACTACCCTTCAACCGCTCTTTATTTTACAAAGAAAGGCAATGCGTATCATTACTTTTTCTAGATTTGATGAGCATTCAAGCCCATTGTTTAAGTCTCTAAAAATTATAAAACTTTTTGATCTTGTCACCCTCCACATTTCAATATTTATGTACAAATTTCACAATCATCTCTTACCTTCTGTTTTCATTCTTTCTTTATTAAGGTTAATAAAATTCATAACTACAATACAAGGCTTGCCGCAAAACAGTCTTATTATCTTTCAAAAGCAAGAACAAACTATGGAATTTTTAATATCAGATTTCAAGGTCGTACAGTATGGAATTCCATTGATGAAAATATAAAACTTTCCTCAATTTCATCATTTAAAGATAAAATGAAACATAATTTTATTGAAGGTTACTAGCCCTAAATTTTTTACTCATTGCTTCTAAGATGACAAATCTGTTTTGCAACACCTTCCTTATTATTTTATTTATAATACATTAATATTATCCTCTATATTTAAATTAAGATTTATTATTATTATTGTTTATACATAGCTTAATATGAATTATTAGTAGATTATTGGTAGATTAGTATATGTGTGTACTTTGTGTATAGGTGTCCCGACCGAAACATTTAAATATATTATTGTAAACTGGCTACCTGGCATTTTTAGCCCTCTAAGGTTATTTTGTGTCTTTTATAAATCTTTTATATTAATTTTTAGGGTAAAATAAAGGTTGTTGTTGTTGTTGAATAACCAATAGTTCTGTAAGTATTCCAGTTCGATAATCAAGAGATTTGTATTGTCGTTAGTAGAGGTCATCACGTGGTATAATCCGTATCGCACCAGATTGGCTCTTGCACTATAAATTCAATATTCATGAGTTTTAGAAGAAAAGATACCGTGGTTAAATAAAAGTTTATTACAAATACAAAATGAAAAAGTTGCTCGAAAAACGAAAGGTCGCAGAAAACAGGAAACACGATACATTCAATGCATTTAGACTACACTCTGCGGGCAAATTATGATGCCAATTTAGCACTTGGACTTTGTTTATTGGTTAAGGTGATAATAGGCAAAATTCGAAGTTACGTGACCTATTTTGCATAATTTCGCCTTAAAGCATAATATTTAGTCTACCGGCCAAAACGTGATTCTATGACCCTCAAAGCAAGAAAACAGAAAGCTAGCTAATTGAGATTTGACGTATCTATTATCCTTACATTGAAATGTACGATCTCAGATGGTCACGTGAAAGACCACGTGACCCCAGTAACTAGTCGATAACCATACCGATGTACGTAACTCGTCAAAATATGGAAATATGACACTTTTGATCAATATTTGATAAAAACTGGGATGTCCGATGTGTATTTTATAATTTAGCCTCGTTTCCATAAAATCGCAGGCCTTAATTGGCTTGCAAGTTGCATGGCACTACCCAACACACGCTTGAGTTGATTATCACAATAACACGCGCGTTTTTAAGAAATGAATAAAAGTCGTCTTCTCATGAGTAGAGTTATGGAACAAACTCCTACTCGTGTTTCTGTAACTCTAGCTATGGAAACACGGAAATTGTTTTCTATTCCTTAAGTATATATCGTATCCTGGGCCCGGTTCCTGAAAGCCTGATTAGCGCTAATCCAGAGTTAATTACCATGACAACTAATATGTTTTGTTGAGAGTTAATCCAGGGTTAGCGCTAATCGGGCTTTCAGGAACCGGGCCCTGCTGATTACGCTGTGTGAAGTTTTCTAGGAAAATAATTAAAAAGTTCGATTGTTAAAGAAATTGTAAACTGACACTTTAAACATTAGAAAATAAATTTCCTGAAATGACGACTATCTCATATTTGGATTAATTGAAATTAATTGAAGTTAAAAAAGGTTTCCATCTCATGCTAAATGTGTAGCAAAACTAACTCTATCCCGAACTATAAACTAACCACTTCGAAAACATGTTCCCAGGTAAACGACGCGTTCTCACTCACCAAGGGCTAGGGTTCACAGGAAATCAAGAAGAGAGGAAAAAGGTTCTTCTGGGATTCGAACCATTACTACGCTAAGCGGCTCCGCCACCAAGCTTGAAAGGTTGAAAGGTGACAAATGTGTAGGACAGGGCTGAAGTTAGCTCAATTCAGTTGAGCTGGCAGCTAACTTCAGCCCGGTCTTTGTAGGTAGGTGCGAGAACTCGTTGTTTACATGGGAACTTCTTTTCGAAATGGTTATGTACTGTTTAAAACACGAACAGCAGTGTTTTATCAAGTTTAAGAATTTGAGGGCGAAGCCCGAGAATTTTTAGACTTGATAAAACACGTGCTGTGAGTGTTTTAAACGGCTTCAAAAACGCTTTAAGAATGCAATGAAAGAAAGACGCACATCTCAAGGGAATGGTTACTTAATGAACCATTGAACCTTTGTATTCACAACGCCATGCAAAACATTCGAGTAATCACCGCCTGCAATTACGAACATCTCAAGGGAATGACATGAAGAAATTACCGTACTATGTTGTTTGAAGCGACATTTCGCAATGCAAGAAGAATCTGCACTTGAAGGATTTGGTGTCGTGGTTTACCTCGATAAAGTTCAAGACTTGGAAAGCGATGTGACTGACATGACGGCAGACTCTAAATTTTTGACTCCGGCACAAAATATGTAAGTTTAATGCACGTTTTTATAATTTTACGGCTTTGAGTCTGGTTTAATAACTGGAACTAAACAGTGGCTCGGTAAACAAGTAATGGTAGTTGGATAACTTCATTTTAAAAATATTATCTGTGTATCTCGGTAGTCTGCTGATATTAGTAAATTTAGTGCAAAATTTATTATCTAGGTACCTTATGTTCCGTGTACTTTTTGCTATCTTTGGGTCTTTATCAGTGAATTCTTAATTAGGATGAAACTTTATATAAAATTTCATGTTCATTAATATTCTTTATATAAAACGTTCATCCTAATTAGCAATTCAGTGAGAAAGCTGAAACATCAATAGAAATTCCATTGTCTCAATCATTAACCCCGTTTCCCTCTGGGACAGAATTCAAATCCCTCCGCGGGCCTTTTAGAATGATGAGATTTTATCAGGTATAAAGGAGCATGCACGTGACTGATTTGCTTCATCTGATTGGACAAAATGCTCATTAATTATTCATGAGTTTTTGAAGGTACGTTTTATGGTTCGGGTTTGTGTTAGTGCATGATTTAGTTTTAATAACCGCTTGAATTTTTATCTCGTTTTCTCGTTACTCAGTTAAGTACTTATTACTTATTATTATAAACATTTAAATCAATGTAAATACCAAGTCTATATCCTAGGAGACATAAATATTGATTTCTTTAAATATGTCAACCATCAACCGACAGAAAAATATTGGGATATGCTATACACAAATAACTTTATTCCAATTATAACAAAACCAACACGAGTTACTGATCATACTAAGACATTAATTGATCACATATATACAAATACACCTATAACTCAAACTACCTCTGGAATTGAGCTATATAATATTTCTGATCACCTACCAGTATTCTGCATAATTAATACTACTGTAAAAAGAACTAAAGAAAAAAGGTTGTACAGGGAATTAAAAAAATCACTCTAGAAGCTTATTTAAACGACATAAATGTTATAAACTGGAACAAGCTATTATACGAGAATAATGATCTAAATAAAGCAACTTCAAATGTGATTAATGCTATAACTGAAATAACAAATAAGCATGCTCCATACAAAGTAGTCCCACGAAGTAAATTAAAACAATTAACTAAACCCTGGATAACCAATGGCATTTTAAAATCAATTAAGACTAAGCAGAAAATGTATCGCACACATTTTCGTTCTAATGATATGGAAAAGGTAAATAAATATAAGAAATTCTCCAACAAACTGAATCGAATAAAAACACAGAGTAAAACACAGTATTACTATAAACATTTTGAGATATGCAAGAATAACTTTAAAACCACCTGGAAATTGATTGGAACACTAATTAAACGAAAACCCAAAGGTCAACTATACCCAACTAGACTTATAAGAAATAACAAGATATATACTAATAAATTAGACATAGCGAATCAATTCAACCAGCATTTTGTTAATGTTGGCCCCAGTCTGGCAAACTTAATTAAACCCTCAAATGAGAATCCGACTGACTATATTCATAATTCACCAACTTCAAGTTTCGTTGTCTCCCGTTACTGAACAACAAGTCTGTGAACTTTTTCTAGGCTTAAAGGCCAAATAAGGCCTCTATAGATATTCCTAATAAATTAATTAAAATAATAAATAAAACAATTTCACCGCATTTTACCAATATCTACAATGAATCTATTAAAATAGGTGGTGTGCCTGATATACTGAAAATATCTGCAGTTACTCCAATTTATAAAAGTGATATAGTTACTGATCCTTATAACTATAGACCGATATCAACATTATCACCTTTTGCAAAAATATTAGAGAGACTTGTATATGATCAGTTAATATCATTTTTGGAAAAACAAATGTATCCTATTTGATCACTAGTTTGGTCTTAGAAAAGGGTACTCCACAGAACAAGCAATACTTGAATTAACGGATCAGTTAAAAACTGCTATTGACAATAAACAATTAACATGTGGATTAGTCTTAGACTTCTCCAAAGCGTTTGATACAGTTAATCATCAAATTCTGCTTTCTAAACTAAAGAAATATGGAATTCGGGGCTTACCCTTGTCATGGTTTAGCAATTATTTAAATAATCGACAGCAGTATGTAAAAATAGATGACGTTAAATCCAGAATGCTACAGATGACTTGTGGAGTACCTCAGGCTCAACACTTGGGCCACTACTTTTTTTACTACATATAAATGATATGCCAAATTGCTCTAACAAACTTTCCTTTCGTATATTTGCTGATGATACCGATGTATTCTATTCAAGTAATAATATAAACGACCTAGAAACTGTAATGAATCAAGAGTTCAAATTAATTCTCCGTTATTGTGAAATAAATAAACTCTGTTAATATGAAAAAAAAAAACTTCATGATTATAGCCTCAACAAAGAAAAAAACACTAAAATTAACATCACTAATATTTAACAAAAAAGCTGTATAAAATACTTAGGAATTTATATAGATGAACACATTAACTGGGAGCAACAAATTAAACATGTAAATAGTAAAATCGCTAAAAATACTGGAATTATAAATAAACTCCGGTATTATCTTGATCTAAATACATTGAAGCAACTCTACTATACACTCGTATACCCATATTTAAACTATGGCCTCATGAGCTGGGGTAACACATATACAACCAAGTTATCAAAAATACGCACCTGCCAAAATAATTGCTAACGAAACATCTTTTTTGCTCATAGCAGAGAAAATGCCAGATTTTAATATCCTTAGACTTCTAAAACTTAATAATATCTTCAAATTAAGAATTACAGCATTCACTTACAAAATTATCATGAGAAAACACAAATGCCATCCGTCTTTTCTAATTACATTACACTTGTCAAAAAAAATCAATAGAAGATTTGCCGCCAAACTAAATTTTAGTAGACCAAAAACACGAACAAACTACGGAATGCATACTTTTAAGTACATCTCATCGAAAATCTGGTGGTAAATCGACTTTGAATTGAAATGTGCTTGCTCTGTTAGTATATTTTAAAACAAATATAAAACTACTCTTTAAAAAAAACAAATATTATAATATGTATATGTTATAGTTTAAAAAATACTTCAGGTTAAATTTGTCCAAACTAGTTTATTGTTGTCCAACTCGGAAGCTACGCTACTTTGGTCACTGCGCACGATCTCAATATAGAATATGTACATTTCTTTATTTTCATTTAAATGTATTGTTAATGTAACTGTAACTGTAGTCATTGTAAAGAGTACAGAGTGCAGAATAAACTTGAATTGAATTGAATTACTCGTTACTCAGTTACTCGTTTTAGTATAACACCCGAAAAGTACGACGTTTGAAACGGATTATTAATAAGATTACGTTTACACTAGTGCAAAAGTTTCTGGATTCATGATACGTACATAAATGTTATTTATAACGGCCAGGAGGTCTTTATGGAGAAAACCTTGCCAGAGGTCTTGAAAATGGCCCGATGCCGCAGGTCGTTTTCAAGACCTCTAAGGCCAGTGAATAACATTTTTATGTTTTCCTTATCAATTGGATGTGTTGTACGTACTTGCTTTCATTAATTCAGTTGCGAACTCGCACAAGAAGCGAAACATTTGTCAGTCTTGAGTGTGCGATCTTTGTTTCACTGAAATCACTGGCAATTTTCTGCAGTTAATTGTCCTTTTTTTAGGCTTTCAATACAACATGTTCAATCCTAGGGTATACGTTTACGTAAGACTCACGTCAAAAACGTTGGTTTTGAAAAACTTTGGAATTAAGTCGGTCCGGATATGAGAAAAAAAACGGACCGGGTCACCAGCAAATCAGAGCGCGCGATTTCAGTGGATTCCGAATCGGAAAAATACTGTATTCGGATTCGTAAAACGTTTACACTATGAAAGTATTTGGATTTGATCGTGTTCACCGCTGATGAATCCTGGACAGAAGAGCAATACAGCACCGCTCGAAACCTGTATTCTGATTGCAACTATTATACTGTAGCTCTATTGTTTTTGTACTGTACGTTCTAAAGGTTAGGGTGTTTTGTATTGTTGGGTAAGCCAATGGTGTGGCTCGTTTCGAGCGGTACAGGCCGGCTCGGACAGATGCGTGTAGCTGTTTAGCAAACAGTTCACAACCTGAATACTAGTGGCTACCTCAGCAATAACCCATTTTGTCGATGTTGCGCGCGCAGCTAGAACAATGGCTGTTGTTTTATAACAAAAGGCTGGTAAACCAAAACGAGTCTTAGCAGCTCGCGTCTATTGTTCTACTGATGCGTGCGCAACATCGTCAAAATGGCCTATAGCTAATTCACCCTAAAACAATTATAAAAACGCAGTAAAGTCTAACAGAGAACTTTGTTTGCGAGTTGACTCTTCGTGCAATTCAAACCGGTTGTATAACTTGTATCAGGTTTTGCCATTTTGGGGGTTGCAATTTTCCCTAGCCGTTTCGGTCGACAAGCACAGAAGACGAGGTGGAGCTGAAGCAGTCTGTCATATTCCTCGCCGAAAAGCTATGAAGGGAAACTACTGGATATATATCAGGAAATCGCTCCTGGAGCGATAATAGAGGAACAACGCAGTTTCCACACGACGTTAAGCTCTTTAACCGCGAACAAATAACGAGCCAGCAATTGGCCGTAGAAATATCCGGATTCATTGAATAACCCGCGTAAACTATAAAATGTCATCTGCAAAATGAATCTATATATAGTATTTCAAAAACTCATGAATAATTAATGAGCATTTTGTCCAATCAGATGAAGCAAATCAGTCACGTGCATGCTCCTTTATACCTGATAAAATCTCATCATTCTAAAAGGCCCGCGGAGGGATTTGAATTCTGTCCCAGAGGGAAACGGGGTTAATGATTGAGACAATGGAATTTCTATTGATGTTTCAGCTTTCTCACTGAATTGCTAATTAGGATGAACGTTTTATATAAAGAATATTAATGAACATGAAATTTTATATAAAGTTTCATCCTAATTAAGAATTCACTGATAAAGACCCAAAGATAGCAAAAAGTACACGGAACATAAGGTACCTAGATAATAAATTTTGCACTAAATCTACTAATATCAGCAGACTACCGAGATACACAGATAATATTTTTAAAATGAAGTTATCCAACTACCATTACTTGTTTACCGAGCCACTGTTTAGTTCCAGTTATTAAACCAGACTCAAAGCCGTAAAATTATAAAAACGTGCATTAAACTTACATATTTTGTGCCGGAGTCAAAAATTTAGAGTCTGCCGTCATGTCAGTCACATCGCTTTCCAAGTCTTGAACTTTATCGAGGTAAACCACGACACCAAATCCTTCAAGTGCAGATTCTTCTTGCATTGCGAAATGTCGCTTCAAACAACATAGTACGGTAATTTCTTCATGTCATTCCCTTGAGATGTTCGTAATTGCAGGCGGTGATTACTCGAATGTTTTGCATGGCGTTGTGAATACAAAGGTTCAATGGTTCATTAAGTAACCATTCCCTTGAGATGTGCGTCTTTCTTTCATTGCATTCTTAAAGCGTTTTTGAAGCCGTTTAAAACACTCACAGCACGTGTTTTATCAAGTCTAAAAATTCTCGGGCTTCGCCCTCAAATTTTTAAACTTGATAAAACACTGCTGTTCGTGTTTTAAACAGTACATAAACGTTCCGGATTCGTCAAACGTTTGCTCTAGTGTAAGCGTAGTCTAAAAGAACTGTCAAAAGCTAAAAAAATGCTTCAGTGTTCGCAATTCTATGGACTTCCCTTATTAATATATAATCCATTTCTCTGCTAGTGGAAACAGTTTTCTTACTATGTACTTTCAAATTAGTCATTTCCAGTGTTACCATAGTAATCACAGGACTATCAAATACAACATCAAAAACAGTCAACTAACATGACATAGGCTCGTACACTAATTTAGCTGTGTTTTTCTATATTTTTGTCAGATTTCTCATGATGAATTAAAGTTTCTCTGTAAATGTCTTTCATTACCTTTTCAGTGAAATGTAATGAGGTTTTCGCAGGTCGAAACTTTATAAACAGCTGCCTCAAAAGCTACAAAACAACTGAATATAAATAAATATAGGATATGGATCCGAATGAAATGACGCATCCCATTAGAATTTCTGTTTATTCGGTGTCTTTCAGTTGAAGCCGGCTAAACCGACAGCTTATGTTAGCTCTAGGACTAAACTAGAGACCTTTGATTAGATTGTAATCTTATGAAATTAAAATTCTAAAGGATAAAGCACCTGAGAACATTAATGAAAAGGTTTTTGGAAAATGGGATTGTAGCTAACCTATAAAAAACACTGTATAAATATAATTTTAGAATGGTGAAACACATTTAAAACATTATTCAATGGAAGTTCAAAGTAGTTCAAAGCTATTTATTTAAAAGTACATAGGAAATCACTTTCCTTGAATGAATGATTTCCATAGTATCTAATATATAAAGTAATAAATCAAACTCTTTATGCTTAACAGAGTATTTCAAGGTCTTAGGCAGTTCTGATTCAAAGATTCTTCCATTTTCATTTCGGGACTTTTTAGATTTATTGGTACTAAATACAAAACACAGGTTTATAAACAACTGGAATACAAAATAATAAAGCATTAGTGAGAAGTGAAAATTAACTTTTCATATCAGTTTTACTTCCTTCCGGGGCTCTGTTTTAAAGGGAATTACAAACTGACCTCAAATTCATTTCAGCTCGTCGGTTCTCAGTCAGTTGAACCTTACAGGCTTACTAACGTTTGCACTGAGCTCCAGAACCAAAATCTTCGAAAACCTGTCTTTTATATTTACTTTATTACAGAAAAGGGTTCCTAAAGGTTTTGGGGGGTTTGAGGAACAAACAGTTGAGGTAGGCTACACTTTATTATTATTTTATTTTCTATCGCGGTGGCTTTTAAGATTTGTAATCGTTTCAGCCGGTATAGGTATTGATGTGCTATCTTCCCGAAAGCTGTTACTAGTAAAAGAATCGATTAATCTTGAGATTTATTAAGTAAATCCAATAAGTTAAAATTTAAAACAGTATTTAGGCCACTTTAGCAGAAAGCCGAGTCTTTGAGGAAAGCTTTTTAACCTCATCAGATTTTTAATTGTTGAGCTTTTTTAGCCCAGAAATGTTTTTGTCAATTGATGCTGAACTTCAAAACTCTTAAGGACATTTTGAAGGTAATGTATGAAACGTTACTTTTATGCTGATTAACGCAAAGTGGTCCGTGATGACGTTTCGCTTAGTAACTAGAGTTTCTTCAAATTCCTAAAATGGTAGTAACTGCAAAATAGCAGCTAAAGTATCAAAACAAAGTATGGCATAGCTATTATTTGAATTCTAAATCCTTGACCAAACGGAATCACAAGTCAACGCAAGTTTTGAAATTAAAACTTGCGCTCAGACTTGCGGATACACGTTTAGCCGTAAAGAGCTATTTCCATACTGTTTAGTTACAATCCACCACTTAGATACATTTCACATTTCTTTACCAAATTATACTTGCAGTCAACTTGCATTGGGTAGCCAAACGGTGACAATCTTGCGTTGACTCAGTGTGTGCGAATTTGAGCTCGATCAAAGTCAACGCTAGTCATCCCATCAAGCCGTCCATATAAGTGGGTGGCCAAACGAAACGCAAGTCCAACGTAAGTCAAAAACTTGCATTGAATTGCAAGATCTTTTGATCAAGGGTTGAAGGAATGAAACCTGTGGGCATAAACCGCCTCACTGGTTAGTTAAGTTGGTAGAGCACGGTCTAGAGTATGGGAGGTCATGGGTTCGAATCCCAGCCGCGTCCTTGGGCAGGGATGTATAAGCCGTTGGCCTTGTCTTCTTCCTCTTCTAATCTATACGAAGGGGACGTGAAAGAACCTGTTGTGTTTTTCGAGAAAGAGTAGGGGATTGTCTCCCGACACAACAGCCTGATATTCTGAGGTACTAACAATCATTCATGATTGTAAACTGCACGGCAGCACATTGCGCCACAATAGCAGTCCGTATCACAAAAATAACCTTGTGAAGCGCATTTGAATATATTCATATAGAATTTGCGCTGTATAAATGAATAGCTTTACCTTTGTATATAGTTTTTCTCAAACTTTGTGTTTTATGATCAACGGAAGGCAAGCTCAAAAATCTAACCAATAACAAGTTTTTTCTTCTTGCATTTCCGATCGAGCCACACATTACATTTATTGACTTAAATATTTATGAGGTATGAACTTCGCCTACACGATAAAAAGTCCGCCGGTATACTGTTTCAATATATAGCCCTACTATTTCAATTCAGCATAAAGGCTTAAACTGTCCTTTCTACTTGTCACTTATTGCATAAAGGCAAATTTTTATTCAAAACATAAAATGGATGTGTTGCTTTTTCTTTCGTCAACATTATCAATAAAATGCAGACTTTATTAAATTACTCGTTGTTGTTACTACTGCATATGAACATATGTTTATCGTGTCGAGGTTTCTCCTTAACTAATTGCTAAGGCTGTCCAAGTCCAAATTATTAACGGAGCCAATTTAGCCAACCTTTTTAGCCTAGGTTTTTACCGAAGCTTTCAAAGCGGTCGACTTGATACACTTGCAACTGACTCCCCTAAATGTAATTTGATGAGAGAAGCATTGAAAAGGGAAACATGTTTAAATTACTCTGGGGGTGAGGCAGTGCAAATAAAGCAGTAATGAATTTATTTGATCAATTCCGAAGTTAATTTCATCGCCTAAATCTCGATCCTTCTTAGTCGCTTGAAGTAGCAGATCTTTGAGCTGGAGTAGAGGTAATCTCCCTGATAAAGTGTTTTTCATTTTTTTATATTACATTTATTGTACAGCATTGTAAGCCGTTGTTTACACTATGCACTTTTTCTTGAAACTGCAACGCAATGGCGTTAGTATCCAGTTGCGAGGACGATTTCACCAAGACAATAGCTTGCACCGTGTAACATGTAAACGGTTGGTCTATGAACCTTGTGCGTCGTAGTTTAACGAAGCACCAAACGTTCGGACCACTGCATCGGCGGTAATATCACATAAAATTACACCATGTATAAAAATGGCTTTTTTCATATATTTTAATGTTGTCGTATACCCTTCTTTGACACTTGAATTGTTTTAATTGTTTTGATTCCCTTTTTCTAACGTAATTCGTTCCTCTTTTTAGTATAAAACTAAATCATTTCACCCATATCTTTCATGGAGGGTCGTACAGGGGTATTCTCGTGATGCGCGATTAGGTGATTTTATTTTCCAAGAAACGTGAATTTAATAAAGTATTCTTCGTGATCCGTGACCCAAAGGTTTCGCGTGATCCGTGAAGAACTTGAATTAATAACCGATATTCGTGATTTCACCACTTATTCCACGTGATTTTGAGTCGCGAGACCTCCGGAAGATTTATGAAGACTATGAAAACATCAAAACATCGATGCGCGCCTTACGCGACCTCCGTACAATTCTCGTAACGTCCGTAAGGCATAGGCAACTACAAAATAACCGAGAGCTTTCCTCGGTGATCCTCGGTTAATCTTCGTAGACGTCGTAAAGTAATCGATTGTGCAATTCATGTGCTTCGTATGCGTATCAAGGGTCATATGTCTACTCCTGGTCTACTCCTATGTGACAGGACTTCAGTGAGTCTAAACATGGCAGAGCAAACGGAGAAGATTTGTACGATTGAGTCTGTTATATTTTACGTCGACCCAAAGTCCTTGGGTCCACTCAATTTCCTAGGAAAGGAAATAATTCGATTTCCTGGTACTGCGATGGAATAGCTTATGTAAGCTGTCCATCAGGAATGCAACTATTCTCCTTGACAAAGAAGCCAGCAATACAGCTAAAAATCTTTAAAAAGTAGAGCTTATTTCTGAGTTGCAGAGGAGAGATCTTGACACGCGCGGAACAGTTCCGGTGCTCCGAGAACGACTGTCTAGGCATCTAAAGAATGTAGAAAGAACATATGCAGAAACCAAAAGTGACCTGACTAAAGTCCAACTTTATTGAAAGCTCGAGCCTTCCAGCGTTGCTAAGGCAAGCGATAGTATCATCCTTTGTGCCAGCGATGTGGACAAAGTAATCTATTCGAGATAGAGATAGATGGAGTAGCAGTTAAAGGCAATGTTACTGTTTAGCAAAATACCCAGCCTCTTGCACAGAAGTAGTATCCATGTGCCTTAACAGTACTAGTAACATCCTTTATCTGTCTCACAAGGGCAACCCAGGCGGAATCATAGCTATTGCAATGTCAACACTCGAGGAAACTACTATCCTACGATACGGAACTGTCGAATGTAGTGAAAGCGCACATACGAAATCTGCTCTAGATGATTTCTACGCACGCGGCCTCATACCTCGGTGGTATAGTTTATGTAGACATTGAAGCCTGCAAATAAAGACGAAGATCTGTGGTGAGGAGACCATAGTTACTGCTGGCACAGGAAAGGAAGGAAATTCAAATGGAAAGGGAGACCAATCATCATTTGCGCAGCCTATGGGCATATGTGTTGAGCTCGATTAGAACATATTCATTACCGATGCTCAAACTGGCTCTGTCAAGCTAATTACCTCAATAAAAGGCATTGTAAAATGTCTAGGTCATCTCGGACTCCTGTATAAAGCCTTTTCTGTTCATATGAAACATCAGACAGTCCCGAAACTTTCCCTTCCCCTTACCCCAAGCAACCGAGCTTGTGTAAGAACTTGCATGACAGTTAATTGAGAACAACAACAGAAAAAGCATTGTCACATAGCAATGACGGCAGCACAGGTAAACCAAGCGGTCCTCAAGGAACTATTTCTAATCATACAAAGCTTTCGGTCAATATGATCTTAAATGGGCTAAAAGATCTGGAGGCGTTAGTTAAAGAACTTAACTCAAGATACTCCATTGATCTGTACTCCTGTCTGACAGTTCAGGTTGAAAATCTACACGCAATGGGTCATTTCAAGGACCAGTTCCCCACCGCTTTGCAATACGCACGGAATCTGGCATATACAGTATACGAAAGCATTAAGCGTGTAGTACCCTGGAGTTCCTACTACTACACACACGATAAATAATATTATCCCGTGCTGCGCCAGAGCACTCCACTAAATGCCATTCCGAGGCTGGATCATCTTAAGGCTATGGGGCAATTAAATAGGCCGGAAAAAGACCTCATGATTGAGTGGGCGACAACCAATGGAAAAGCTGTACGACAGAGAAGTGTGAGGCAAGAGACCACCATGTTCAAGGCCGGAACATTGCCATTAAACATGTACAGAATGTCAGACTATCCGAAAGATAAAGTCTCATTCAACCCTAACACAGTCGAAAATCAGCCTGTTACTTCTGCTCCGACTGCTACGCCTTCTATGTCACACGAGGCCATAAAGGTAATGCAATTTGCAATGTGTAGCCTTTCTTTTGCCTTTCTCGATTTTGCTTTCTTCGAACACTCCTTCTTTGCCACTTTTCTTTGCGTAAGAGCAGGATAAAAGAGTACGTTACCTACTTATTTTCGTGATTTGGGAAAATGAAATTTTGATATCCATGATCCGTGATTCGTTATTGTTTTCGCCCGTGAAACCCCCCCCTCCTGTACGACCCTCTTCATGTTGTCATATCAGTCTTAGTAAGTAAGTAAGTAAGTAAGTAATAACTTTATTTATACACGGTTAAAACATCAGGCCTTCGATTACATTATAAAATGTAGGAATAGTTAAAATATCTAATCAGTACGTATACAATGTTAATATCGAATAATTTGAATAACGCATACACCTAACTTATATCTAACTATACAATAACTGACTATAATTATCTCAAACTAATATTAACTATGAATAAAATAGGATGCCTGCTTTCCATGAATGCCGTGTGTTTAATGAAATTTATTAATTGTTAAAGAAATCGCTGCAGTGAGATTTAAAACGAGTGAGAGAGTTTGCTTGCCGCAGCTCGACAGGTAAGCTATTCCAAAGCACCGCACCACTATAACTGAAGCTGTTCTTTAGAAAATTGGTGCGGGGCAGAGGAATAGCTAGTTTGCCCTCAGTGTCCCTTAGGGAATAGCTCGAAACGCTACTACGGTCAGCGAACTTCGAACACAGATATTCAGGCGCTAGGCCATTTAGCGATTTATAGACCATAGTAGTTGTTAGAAATTTTCGGTGATTGTCTAGTTTTCTCCAGCCAAGTTTTTTGAAAAGATCATCAGCATTGGCGTCGTAATTGGAGAAAGTCAAAATTCGTACAGCACGATTTTGTAACTTTTGAAGTTTAGTGGCAAGAGTTTTATTGCAATTTCCCCAAACGACGCTACAGTAGTCGAAATGGGGCTGCACTAAAGCATTATAGATACACAAAAGTGTTTCAATAGGTACAAAAGGTCTCGTGCGTTTCAGGGCGCCAATGCCAGAGGCAATTTTCTTTGACAGTTTGTCTATGTGCACATTCCAAGATAAGTGTTCGTCAATATGCACTCCAAGACATTTTGTGGATGTAACCCGATTAATAGAGGCACCATCAATAAAAAGAGAGGGAGCTCTGTCAAACGTACTTAACCTTTGCCTTGACCCTATTAACATGTATTCAGTCTTGGACTTATTAAGGGTGAGCTTATTTGCAACGAGCCATTCACTAACCCTCACAAGATCTTGGTTCAACTCATGGTCTATGTGATTGATATCATTGCTGGCAAAAGTTAAGTGCGTGTCATCGGCGTACATCCGAGGTTGAGAATGAGAGAGACAATTAGGCAAATCGTTTATGTAAAGTATAAAGAGGAGAGGACCTAGGATAGTTCCCTGGGGAATGCCACAGGTTAGGGGTTGGGTGTCTGAGAGAGAACCATTTACGAAGCATCTTTGTTTGCGACTATCCAAATATGATTTGAACCAGTTAAGTGAGGCGCTTCCAACACCATAAACATTTAATTTTGATAATAAAATGGCATGATCAACAGTGTCGAAAGCCTTCTTAAGATCAAGGAATACCACTGCATTAACATTGCCTTTGTCAATATTGAGAGCCCAGTTGTCAGTGGCTTCGAGTAAGGCCGTAACAGTGGAGTGAAGTGATCGAAACCCCGACTGATTGCTTGAGATTAAATTATTTTCAGTTAGATAGCTATAAAACTGATCGTAAACGATTCTCTCAAAAACTTTTGCCACGACGGGGATGATAGAAATAGGTCGATAATTATTTAAGTCGGAACGTTCTCCCTGTTTGAATAATGGAATTACTTTAGAACATTTCCATTCACTGGGAAAAACACCCGAGACAATGGATCTGTTAAAAATCAAACAAAGAGAACTAGCGATCAAATCTGCGCATTCCCGAAGGAGTCGAGCAGATATTTTGTCTAATCCAGTCGCTTTAGATTTGCATAGCTTAGATAATAACGAGAACACTTTGGCACTGTCAGTTGTTTTAAGTTCGAATCTATGGTCAGTGACCTTGAGATAATCTAAATGCGATGGATTGTTTTCGTTGTAAGGAATGTCGCTAGCAAGCTTCGGCCCAACACAAGAAAAATGGCTATTGAAGGTAGATGACAGCTCGTGTGGATCGCAAATAGAATTGTCATTAAGCTTTATCTCTTTCACAGAGGAGCTATGTGACTTTCTTGATGTAAGTTCATTAATGACCCGCCAAGTCTCACGTGAGTTACCTTCATTGTCATGGAGCGCATTCTTATAGTATTGTTCCTTAGCCTGTTTGATTTCACTGTTAACAGCATTGCGACATTTCTTGAATTTCGACCAGTCACTTTCGCACATAGATCGAGTGGCTTTCAATTTAAGAATGTCTCTGTCGTGCATTCGTTTTTTCAATTGTGGTGTAATCCACGGCGATTTAGATGCGCGAATTCGTTTAGTGCGCAATGGGGCATGCTTGTTGACACATTGAAAGAAAAGGTCTTTCCATGTTTCCCACATATCATTGGGGTTTTCATAGATGTTTACGCTTTCCCAATTCAGCAAAGAAATATCTCTGCGAAAATTAGCAGAGTCAAAGTTTTTAAACTTCCTATAGGTTATTGTTGAGTGCCCCTTAGAAGGTGGATCAATTGAGATTTTACGAAATGCAAAGACAAGACTGTGGTCGCTTATGCTTATATGGGAGACACCAGAGCAAACCACCCTGTCAGGACAATTTGTAAAAATTAGGTCTATCAGCGTGGAAGATGTTTTAGTGACACGCGTTGGATTATTTATAAGTTGGTGGAGGCCATAAACATCAGCCAAACTAGTTAGTAAACCTGTATTGCTGTCGGGATGAGGCGAGGCTATGTTACAGTTAAAGTCACCCATTAAATAATATTCGACATTTTCAGCATCAAGTTTACCAACTAGGGTTTCGAAAAGAGAGAAAACTTCGACCGATGAATCAGGAGGCCTATACCAAGTAGCAATGAGAAAAGGCTTGGATCGAGGTTTGCGAATCTCTATGCATAGATTTTCCAGGTGATCAACGCTTAGATCGGGGCGTAATGAGAAATTTATATTCGAGCGGACATAAAAACAAACGCCGCCTCCGAACCTACCATTTTTCTCTCGATCACGCCTAATTATTTCATAACCTGGAATATAGACTTCATGGTCTTTAACTGATTGATCAAGCCTTGTCTCATTGATGGACAAAACGTCGATAGGACAATCGGCAAGCAAAACTCTCAGCTCATCAATGTGTTTAGGCAAACTGGTAATGTTTAGAGCAGCTAATTTAAAGCCGCGCTTCGAAGGTAGAAAGCCGAGAGATTCCGGAGATAAATTAGAATTATCATCAACTGCAGGGGTTGTAGATGGTTTATCGGCATTTATGGAAACAGGAGTTCAATGAGAAAGGCTATTTACAAAATTAGAGTATATTAGTTCATTACCTTTTCTATTTAGATGGAGGCCTCCTCTATTAAGTCCTGTGTAATCGATGTTCTCATGACGGATGAGTTTCCAATGTTGTGTTTTACAAGATTGTTCCAAACGTTTATTAACGGCCTTGGCAGCTTCGCTGAAAGCATCGCTGCGTGTTGTCAATTCAGATATGATAACTTCAGCACTGCAAGAAGCCTCAATTTTCCTGCCCAGATCCACAATAGCATTGGCAATCGCGCTCGGGTCTCTGGATCTTAGGTCATTGGTCCCAACATGGAGGAGGATTTGATTCGGGAATTTTTCGATCGTCGGCATAATGTAGGATTTCATATCGCTCACCGTGGCACCAGGAAAAGCTTTGACGACTACACGGTGGCCCACAGCATTTCCTAACTTGTGTCCTTGCAAGCCCTTTATAATTGAGTCACCAATTACGACACTAATTTGATCACGGACTGGCTCAGTCGTAGTGGAGTCGGCATTTCCTGGCCGCCTAAAAGATTCTTGAGTCGTATTTCCTGGCCGCTCAGAGGAGTCTTGAGGTGCGGATTTAGTCTTGCTTCTCTTCTTTCGCCTTTTGGATTTCTTACCCACGACCTCAGTGAAATCCATTCCTTGATCTGCTTGATCGGGGGCTTGGTTTGAGGTGTTTGAGGAGTTCTCGCCGGGTGTTCGAGTGTTGACGGCATTACGAGTTTCTTGTTGAAGATTGACGTTTGTATTACGCCGAACACTCTGGAATTCCTTTGCTAATGACTGTTTAGGCGATTCGGTAGAAAGTATTCTGAGTGTTTCAAGAAGACTAGCTCTTTCTTCCTCTAGGATTTTAATTCTCTCTTCATATATTGAACATTTGTGTTTGTATTCAATAAACTCGCATTCGTTTACCGGGGCGGTTTGATTTCGTTTGGCGGGAGATTCAAGTTGGAGATTGATGGATTTTACGACATTCCAAAGTTTGTCGATTTCGGTTTTGCAACTGCAACCAGCATGAAATTCCTTGTGTCTCCTAGGAATAACTACCACAGATTCATTGCACTCTAGTTCTTCTGCGTCGTCTGATTCGCTCGAAGACTCGGTATTCTCGGAATCTTTATCGTTGCACGCGGCCGTAGGCTTGTCATTGTTCTCCTTCGTCATTGACTTGCTTCTGGTATTGACAACCTCTAGCAATCTGGGCCCGGTTCCTGAAAGCCCGATTAGCGCTAATCCTGGATTAACTCTCAACAAAACATATTAGTTGTCATGGTAATTAACTCTGGATTAGCACTAATCAGGCTTTCAGGAACCGGGCCCTGTTTCTTAAATCACCGCTTGCACTTCCTTGGACTTGAAGAGTTTTTGTGTTCAGGTAAAAATTAAAAGTTACGTTTGGTAGCTTGAGAACGGCACATGTCGCAGTCGAAGATATGGTCAATTGTCCTTCGGCGCCATCTTCGCTAGCCAAGATAAATCTATGGCGGATGAACTTCTCAAGCTCGTTTGCAGTTCCATTCCAACTGAACCTTTTTTTGCTCGTGTCATAAACGAGAAACTGATCAAGATCCGAGAGACTTTCATTTTGAATTGAAATAGACGATTCTGAGCGAGTTGAAGCGGAGCCACTGTCAGTACGTCCGATCTCCATCATGGTCACTAATGTCTGTAATGTCTAATGACAATCCGTGTCTTTAAAACGGATTGAAAATGTAGACGACTGTTACTCGCTACTAATGGCAAAGTTTGTTTCATTGGTCTTGTGTTTGAAGGAATTTCAAGGAATCTAATGTAATTATTTTCTCTTTTTTAGAATTAAACTAAAGTGGTATACATCAAGTATGGCCTCGCTGACAGAGTATCCTAGACTACTAGTGGAGCTATTCAACAGATGTAAATATGCGATCGCTATCGAGTCCCTCGTTCTTATCATACTCTTACTACTCGCACTATTCGGTAATTACAAACGTTAACACAATTCATAAACTACATTTATTAAATTAAACTCTTAACTACCTCATACTTTAACGGATACATTTAGTATTCCAATGGTTAAAGAATCCTGATATATGCGATTTGTAGTGACCATTCTATTTATTCAGTATTGTTCCGGAATACAGTCAATCGAACCCATCCTAAGTTTCTCGGCCCTGAAGATCAGCAAGACAATAATTGATAGAGCCGAGTCAACCTTGTTTTCCCGATATTTTTATCATTCCTACCGAAACCTCTCTTATATAAAGCGCCCACCCATAAATTAAGAGCGACTGCCTGTAAATATCGAGAATCGCGGGACAACGGTGAAATTTCGGAATCCTTCATATTTTGCCAGAACATACCTTTGGGTGAACTGTTTTAGGAAATCATATCAAAAAGTTCCAGCGCTTTTTTAATTTGGCGATTTTTACAAAAGATTGAAAATACGGCCCCAGAGCGGTTTTTGGCTTGTCGAAACGACCGAATCATCACGCAACAACAAAGAGCTAGGGAAGTCTTATAAAAACTCCAATGGAATCATACTTCACACACGTATTAAAACAACTCTTTGACCTCAACATCCAGCAAGAATATATTCCGATAGTGTAATTTATTCTTTTTTCTCCGCCTTTTTAAACATGCATATTTTGGATGCCAAAACATAAGACAAAATAATGGCCAAGTTTGACAGCCCTAAGCGACTCCTGGTATATGATTTTTTTAAATAAAAACTACACGGCATGAAAGCTTGGTTATTCTAGTTTAATCTAGCAAAGTGCCAACTTTGGAATCCAAACGCTTCCCCTCGGCAAAATAAAACGACCATGTACTGTAAGAGAGACGATTTAACCTCTAATTTTACAGTGCTTATCATAAACACCCATTCAAAAAATAAACAAACGTCCAAAATCACTTTTCAACTACTCTTAGCTGGTCTTTTAAAGCTCTGAAAGTGAAATGTTACCTTTTGTACCTTTTTATCAGTCGAGATTTTGAGCCTGAGAGCCGTTAATTGAATGGTAGCTATATATAGATTCCCGTGCGAATCCGATCAAACATTGAAACAACAACAGCGTTGTTCCAGTCATCGAATTGGCCGAAATTCACCAGGCTGTGATCATTAAATGCCTACACTTACATCGGAAGTACATTCTATACGACAAATATATCAGATCCTGCAGTTATTTCTGAAGCCAAACGAAGACATTTTCATTCTCAAAGATCTGACCTGTCACCTATCAGTAACGCTAGCGAAGCGCCGGCTCAACGAATACAACTCTAGTTTACAAGTCATGTTATGAGAACTAAAATAAATTCCTGCACCTTCTTTATAAGCCAATAGAAAGCTTAATTCAGACACATGGAGATAAACTACTGACTCAACTCTGCATGATAACGATTCCCCTAAACCTGTCTAAAATAGCCCGGTAAATATAATGATGATGATAAACAACTGAGCTGAAAATATACTACTCACCGACAAGAAGGCCCATTTCCACCACTTTTATTTATCCACCCGGACTATCCATTGTGGTGAGGGTCCTAAACGCCAGGCTAAACGATATGCAATAACTTTGTAGTGAGTGATCAAGGTGAACATAACTGATGAAATGTGACACTACTGGAATGTAACGCAACTCGTGCAGCCCCGTTACCCGCATAAATTAAATACTTTCTGTGTGGAGAATAACGTGAACTTCGGATCCTATTATCGTAAATTTTCATGTATGAATTATAGCCGAAGCAAAAAAAATTTAAACCACAACAAATATTTCAAATTAGTTTTCTGTTTAGGCCATCCCAATATAATGTTTCATTTCCCATCGCCCGACCGACCCAAGTTTTTTTGGAAAAGTGAAAATAATAATTCAAAGCTCGATACCGACCCAATTTTTTGGATAAGTAAAAAAAAAAGTATTGAAGCCCCCTTGAAAACCACTAACAATGCATTATAACAGGAGCCCATTACTAGTATTATAAGCATGGCCTAGGAAAAGAAATTTGCGCCGGACAGAATTGCTGGAAAAAAATTCATGCACACAGATAGTCCCTAGCCTCCTCCGCAGGCAACTCCTATATGTTTCAGGCTTCGCCGGAAGCCAATCCGAGCGGCGAAGCAGCGAGGGGACATTTGTTTCATCCTCAGACCCTTGCTCGTCTCTCTTATACAACAGGAAGCTCGCCGGTTTCACTTCTTTTTTTTAATGAGGAGTTGCCTGCGGAGGAAGCTAGATAGGCCCAAGTCCCATGGTGGCTCTGTTATGCCCTCAAAATGAAAGAAATAGCATTTCTGAGACATTAAAAAATATTTTTTCGGGACATACCGGATGGACGTCAAGGTTTCACCACTGTGCCGTATTATGTTTGGTAGGGAGGGGGGTCAGATATTATACTTTGGTTCCATATCCAAATGCTCCGACGACCCCCTCACTAGCTCCCCCTACCAGCCATACCCCCCAGCTGTTCAAATCGTATGCACATATTATCGCATCTACTATGCATTCGATTGTGCCAGCAAGTGCAGGGAAATACGCATCCGAGAACCCGAAATTCAAAATTTTCCCCGGCCCGCCTAGAAACTCGGTCCTTAGCTGGGCGTCGGATGTAGCTACTCCCAGTACTAGGAAAGTGCGAGGGGAATACGTCGAGGTCCAGGGGGAACGAGTCTCATGCCAATGGTAGTTGTTGAAATATATTTGACATTAACAGGACACAGCTTGGTTATTTTAGGAAATACACCCGATTTGTGCTAAGGAGTGCATGTTTTAGTTATATAACGAAGATCTGAGGACCCAGAGGGTACATACAATGGGTAACAACTAACGAGGGTAGCCTTCCAGATCGATATAAAAATAACTCAAATCACGTGTTGTGAAACTAAAAATAGATTTCAAATAGTTATCATGGGGCATGGGGATTCGCTACCTCATCCTCTCTTGGTTCAGGGGATTATATAAGGGTTATCGATCTGGAGCGAGGAGGTATGGGATTTATTCACCGAGGGTTTCGCCCAAGCAAGGGCGACACCCGGGGTGAATCAGCTCCGCTTATTTTTCACGTGGCTCGTTTTTCTTTGTACCAGTTTCGGGGGAATATATCGCGAAACCCCCGCCCAGTTCCAAAGGCAGAGGGAATCTCGCAACATATTCCCCTGGACAAATTCCCCCCAACTTATTCCCCTCACTTTCTTTCATACTAAGTTCTACTTACTCTTTACTTACGGAGAAGTAAATAATTATGTAATGGAACATGGAAAACACGGCATGTGTCCTGAGCGGATCTCTTGGTTTAATACTAGCCTGCTATCCCATCCACTACACCATAAGCTTCATTGGTTGAAAGAACCGAGAGAAAAAAATTGTGATAAGCTCTATTGTGTCAGCTTTGCCATAGTCCTTGGACTTCGTATTCTATGAACGGGAATTTTATGCAAAAATATTTCGTGCAACGAAATGAACCTCGCCATTGTGAGGAATTAGCATTTATCTGCCTTTCACTCGGGGTTATGAGATTATTCACCTCGAGTGCTGCCCTCAAGCGGAACCCTAGGTGAATAAATCAGCCATAACCCTCGATCGAGGCCGATACCCCTTTTACAAACCGATAACCCGAGCTGAAGCCAATAAAATGCATATTTTTTTCACTGGCGAGGTTTTGTCCGTTATCAGTTGTACGAAATAACTAAAATTAATGTTCACAAATCTTCTCATTGTTTCTTTTTTCTCGTTGCTTGTAGCGTAGTGGATAGGACTAGTTGTGGATTGACAATAGGCCCTTTGCAGGACCTGGTCACGTGACCTTCTTAGTCTGTCAATCAAAAACAAGTTGGCGCTAGAACAACATGAATGCCAGAAATGGAAAGAGCAAGCCAAAATTAGCCAAAAGAGCAAGCCAAAATTAGCCAAAAGCCCAAGTTTTAGGTTCATATCTTTAAAACTGAAGGAATGGCATTGTTTTGAAAACTTTATAATTTAGCTTAATTTAGGCACGGCTTGCCAGTCAGCAAAGATATCCTTACAAACCGAGAGTTTTTCAAAAAATTGCTATTCCTTCAGTTTTAAAGATATGAACCTAAAACTTGTAATTTTTCTAATTTTGGCTTGCTCTTTCCATTTCTGGCATTCATGTTGTTCTTGCGCCATTTTTATTATTGACAGGCTAAAAAGGTCACGTGACCAGGTCCTGCAAAGGGCCTATTTGCATGAGAAAGGCAAGAAACTAATACGTAGAGATCTCGAGCACGGAAAAGAGGTGTAGTTAAAAAAACATCCGGCTTCAATCCTTTTTTTTACTTATCCAAACAATTGGGTCGGTGTCAAGCTTTTTATTTATTTTTTGACTTTTCCAAAAAAAATTTGGGTCGGTCGGACGATGGGAAATGAAACATTCTATTGGGATGGCCTAATTTGAAATATTTGTTGTAGTTGTAATTTTTTTTGCTTCGGCTAGAAACACAGAAAATATTTAATTTATACGGGTAACGGGGCTGCACGAGTTGCGTTACATTCCAGTAGTATCACATTTAATTATGTTCACCATTTTGAAAAAAATTCGATCAAGTTTAGGACCCTCGGGCAGTTAACTTCTTTTCTAATACTGAGTACCATATTGGATAGTCCGGGTGGATAAATAAAAGTGGTGGAAATGGGCCTTCTTGTCGGTGAGTAGCATATTTTCAGCTCAGTTCTTTGGTATCATGATTATACTTACCGGGCTATTTTAGACAGGTTTAGAGGAAATCGTTATCATGCAGAGTTGAGTCAGTAGTTTATCTCCATGTATCTGAATTAAGCTTTCTATTGGCCTATAAAGAAGGTGCAGGAATTTATTTTAGTTCTCATAACATGACTTGTAAACTAGAGTTGTATTCGTTGAGCCGGCGCTTCGCTAGCGTTACTGATAGGTGACAGGTCAGATCTTTGAGAATGAAAATTTCTTCGTTTGGCTTCAGAAATAACTGCAGAATATGATATATTTGTCGTTTAGAATGTACTTCCGATGTAAGTGTAGGCATTTAATGAGCACAGCCTGGTGAATTTCGGCCAATTCGATGACTGGATCAACGCTGTTGTTGTTTCAATGTTTGATCGGATTCGCACGGGAATCTATATATAGCTACCATTCAATTAACGGCTCTCAGGCTCAAAATCTCGACTGATAAAAAGGTACAAAGGTAACATTTCACTTTCAGAGCTTTAAAAGACCAGCTAAGAGTTGTTGAAAAGTGATTTTGGACGTTTGTTTATTTTTTGAATGGGTGTTTATGATAAGCACTGTAAAATTAGAGGTTAAATCGTCTCTCTTACAGTACATGGTCGTTTTATTTTGCCGAGGGGAAGCGTTTGGATTCCAAAGTTGGCACTTTGCTAGATTAAACTAGAATAACCAAGCTTTCATGCCGTGTAGTTTTTATTTAAAAAAATCATATACCAGGAGTCGCTTAGGGCTGTCAAACTTGGCCATTATTTTGTCTTATGTTTTGGCATCCAAAATATGCATGTTTAAAAAGGAGGAGAAAAAAGAATAAATTACACTATCTGAATATATTCTTGCTGGATGTTGAGGTCAAAGAGTTGTTTTAATACGTGTGTGAAGTATGATTCCATTGGAGTTTTTATAAGACTTCCCTAGCTCTTTGTTGTTGCGTGATGATTCGGTCGTTTCGACAAGCCGAAAACCGCTCTGGGGCCGTATTTTCAATCTTTTGTAAAAATCGCCAAATTAAAAAAGCGCTGGAACTTTTTGATATGATTTCCTAAAACAGTTCACCCAAAGGTATGTTCTGGCAAAATATGAAGGATTCCGAAATTTCACCGTTGTCCCGCGATTCTCGATATTTACAGGCAGTCGCTCTTAAGATGGTCGCTTTACGAGAGGTTTCAAATGTGGTTTGACTGAGGAACAAACTAAACGGAAATACGATCGCTTAGGTCGCTCGGAGTGATTCAATTATATTTTCATTGTCGATATTTTTGGAGCATTCACGGGATTTCAGCTGAGTCACAAAGTCACCATACGCCATATGTTTGGTGTGGTGTGGTTTGTTTCGTTTTGTTTTGTTTCGTTTCGTTTTGTTACGTTTTATAGCATCGTCGAGTTTTCGGATTTCTTAGAAACTGGCTGCATAACGCCTTGATCATCCATAACTCAAAAAGAAAAAAACACTGAATTTTAATGGACCTGAAACAACCACAGGGGCTGATCAAAGTCAGGGGCCCCACGGTCAGGGAAAAACGATATTTTTTCAATGGCAGAGGAAAGTCAGGGAATTTTGCATTTGGTCCAGGGAATTCTAAATTTCTTGTCAAAGTCAGGGAAAGTCAGGGAATATTATTTTCAGGTTGCCACGACGGCCCCTCGTGCTTCAAAGCGTCTGCGAGGGGAGGCTACAGGAACACCGCGGCAAAACGTCACGCGCATGCGTTTTGACGAGACCAGCGCGCGCGTCCGCCCCAGTTTCCCGCCGAAACTAAAAGAAAACAGAGGCAATCACCCGTGTTTTTAGTTTTGCGTGAGTACTCATATTTACATGAAATGTTTCGCAAAAACAACAACAAGAAAACTACTTAAAAGCTAAGCCTAAGACTTCAGCAGGTTTAAGTTTTCTTAATTTGTAATTCACTGTGAGTTTACTAAGTTAAAATATTATTTACTAAAAATGTTTAGGACCGCGGAAACTTGTATTTGAAACCAGAGCCTACATTCTTTCGGCCAGCGGAGCATAATGTTTTGCTGCGGTGTGGGCTACAGGTATTGATGATGACTTTCACTTCATTTGAACAGTCTTATTATGGTCAGTGAAAAGTCAGGGAAAAGTCAGGATTTTTTTCTGATGGGTGGCAACCCTGAACGTTAAACCACAGATCGAATTGGCATGTTGGTTTTTGTGGAGGGAGGAAATCCGTAGAATCCGGAGAAAAACCCTCGAAGCAAGGGTTAGATACCAACAAACTCAACTCACATGTTGCCGGGCTCGAACCCAGGCCACAGCGGTAAGAGGCAAAGCGTTCTCCACCTGTTGCGAAGGAAGAACGCGAGTTCTTGTTTAATCTTCTTGTTGATGTTATTTTTCACCTGACTCGCAAACATGCATTAAATGGGTTGAATCATCGCATTAAATTTAATGTTGTGGGTTGAACCCTGACCATATTATAATCTAAGCAATCTCACAAAAATGTGCTCGCATTACAGTCAGAACACGTTGTTTACCTGTGAACCCTAGCTCTAGGTGGGTGAGAACTCGTCGTTTACCTGGGAACTTGTTTACTGACGGTTAGGTACGGGTACGGGTTAGGATTATTAATTTTAAAAGTGAGCGTCGTGCCATAGCAGGTTTCTGTGGCTCATTGGTAAAGTTCTGGTCTTGCACACCGAAGGTCTTGGGTTCAAATCTCGCGGCGGGGAATCGAAAGGTAAGGTTTAAAAGTAAGATATATTAATTAAACAGATTAAACTTAGAGAGGGATAATGCTGACACGGGTTAGGATCCTGGGAAGGTATAAGGAGATCGTGAAATAAATTATTTTTTTTATGACTATCTTCATACGTGAGATTGCTAAGATTATCATTCGGTGTGGGTTCAACCCACAATATTAAATTTAATGTAACTGGGTTCAACCCATTTAATGCTTGCGAGTCGGCTGTATTTTGGTACTTTTTTATACTTTTTCAGGTAATTCTCTCGTCTGCTACGTAGTTGCCAAAAATCGGCGACTAAAGACAACATCAAACATGCTGGTAACCAACTTGGCCGTCTCCGATATTTTAATGGCCGTGATTTGTATGCCGCTGTCCGTCGGGGTTTTGCTCACCGGCAAATGGTCCTACGGTGCTATCGTGTGTGACGGACAAGGGTTCTTTATCTTTTCGTTCGGGATCGTATCAGAGGTAAAATATAATAGAACAACATTGTTTTCATCGTCAGGCACGTTTTCATGAAGCTAGCCCATAGGCAAGTTTTGTACATCAGAAAATTTTGTTAAAAAACTATATTAGAGGGGTGAACAGATATTTTTGGAGGTTACTCAATTCATGCATTCCAATTGCAAGTCCTACTGAAGTGCACACTACGAAAGGGTGTTTTCAGAGTGCACGTTATAAAGTCCTGTAATCTGATCACGGCCTTAGCCAAACCGAATATTTAGGAGGCAAGTATTGCGGCAAACATTGTCACAAGGGGGGTTGGGGGGGGGGCATGTTTCCCCAGAAATTTTTGAAACTCTATGTTCTCGAAAATGGCATTTCCTACATTTTGAGAGCATTTCAACATTTTAGACAAGGCATTTATATGACTTCCTTAAATAAAGCGTTCCTTATTATCAAAACATCATTCAGTATCATCTTCATCATTATTCTGATCATCGCCATCGTCGTCGCCACCATCATCATCGTCATCCCGAATGTCAGCAAAAGTGCACCAATGTCAGCATATAGATATAGTCATCATCATGATCTTTATCATAATTATTATTATTATTATTATTATTATTATTATCTGCCAGTAAGCCCTTTCCTTAAAGTAGTGATACTTTACTATACAAATATTTATTTGATTACAGGCTACCATGTGTTTGATTGCCATCAACCGCTACTTCGCCATCACACGTCCCTTCCTGTACAGCAAGGTGTTCACAGCCCGCCATGTTCGCATCATCATCATATTCCTATGGCTTCTGCCGTGCCTTGCTAGCGTTCCTCCGCTGGCAGGTTGGGGTTACTATGCCTTCCAGCCAGGAAAAGCTCTCTGCATTTACCCATTTAATGTGAGCTTGAGCTACACTATCCTGGTACAAGTTCTCTTCATTGTGACTCCAATGACACTCACCGTATTCAGCTATGGCAAGTGTTACAAGGCAATGAAGGAGAATAACCGCCGCGTGGCTGTCATGAGGAGTGGAGGGAGTGACGCGGATTGGAGGAGAAGAGCACAGGAATCAAGGGCTACACGAACGATGATGGTGGCCACTACTGGATTCATTATATGCTGGATGCCTGTGTCAGTGATTGACTTCGTTGATGCCTTTACAGGTAAACGTTTTAGGCTTTACATATATCGTATTTGTTATAAAAGGTATACAATTACATGTAAACCTCTCGTTGCTTATGAACCCAAATTTGTTATATATCATTAAAATAATTATACATCAAGTAAATAGTTGAATAGTAAAATATTTCTTAATTTTAGTGTTGAGTCTATGCGTTATACTGATAAGTTTCTATCCTATATGCTAATTATGTGATGTCATAGGCCTCATTTATTATACCAAAACGTGCTGGAGATAAATAACATTTTCTATACACCCATGTTATAGGTGGTCTTTATTTTACCAAATATTTTGTATAAATCAGAAATAGTCTCATTCACAAGGATAAAGAAATGACCTTTCGTGGGCTTCATGTGACATCACAAATTAGCATCCTTTATGACTCATAGACGCAACACTCAAATCATAGTTAGTAGAGGGGACTACTACCTATGCTCAAATCAAGAAATATTTTACTATTCACCTTTTTACTTAATTTAGAATCGATATTAATGATAAAAAATAGGGCTTAAAGTCGCTTAAAAGAGGTTTCAAGAGTAGTGATTTGATTGAGGAACAAATCCATGATGCGGATCGCTTACGAGCGATGGCCGCTCAGAGGGGTTAATTTCACTGCAGTTATTTACAGCAAAGAATGAGTAGAATCTCAATCCCATACTGATCATGATAGAATCAAATATCTGTGTACTGTTTATCAAGAATTTTAAAACAACGAGTGAATAATATAATTTTACTGGTTTTATCAGTATGAAAGGCCAATATTCTTCTTAACAGAAAACTATAATCTTGTAAATAGCAGAAATAAGGTACGTTTTGTGTAATTTACTTTTTGCTATCGTACAGAGATTTAATTTTCCACCAAAATTGTCAGTATTAGAGCCTGAATTCAAATGCAAAATGGGTCTATACATTATACTTTAAAAACCAAGATAAAGAGCCTAACTATAACGATCACAAAAGTGGCTTACATTTTCAGAATGTTTATTTTCTCGTGTCTCGCTCAAAACGTCAACTGCTACTCGCTTCCCGGTTAGCATACCTTGATCGACTCTTAGTTGTGTCTAACTTCGCCGCCGAAGCAGAACTATACTTCATTACATAAAATAGCCATCCATTATATCAGTAGGTGAGGATACGTTTTACGTTGACATCAAGCATTGTACTTTTTCATTTAAAAATTTGGTTCTCCATGTTCTATAACAAATTATTGTTCAAACTTCGTGCACAGTTCAAAATTCAGGCATGTGATTGGCTAATGACAGTGCATTATTGGTGAACAAAGTACTCCTGCTACCTATAATGCACGCGACCCAGATCCTCTCTTACCCTTTGGGAGAATTCTCAAGTTTTTGTGTAACCCCGGGGAAGGGAGACCTGATACATGTTTGGAAAACCTCTACCTCATTTCAACGACATTCCAACCGCATATTTAATAGCGAGAATGGCAAATAATTGCTAGAAAGGTACCAGCAGGATTGAATTCTGTCTCTCCTGACAGAATATATATATTTTTATACGAACATTCAAGGGCACCCAACGAGTACTTTTTGAAATTCGTTTGAAACCAGTTGTCTGCAGCTTATTAGCCATTTTAAGGCGCCTACTGTCTTTTGACATATTCTAGAAAGCTATTAGCTGTTCGGATTTTCTAGGTGGAAATCGCGTCAACCGAAAATACTATGGCAAAATATTCCCGGCCTACGAATTTGTTAGTAGTCTAGAACAGAAACAAGAATTTTCTAGCCCAAGTAACTTCATGTTGCAAAGTTTTTCCTTTAGGCAATTCTTAGGGAATGAAAATGTGTTGTTCTGACTCTATTGATCAGACGAATTGGGACGTACGAATATTTTAGGGGAAACCTTTTAGTCTCCCCTTTCTTCTATAATTTTCTAGGGATTGAAAACAAATTTTCTAGCCAGTATTTCAGAAAACAATTTTCTAGGGACAATTTTTTCAAATCCGAAAGTTTTAGGCTAACTTACTCTCCCGAACAGCTTTTTAACCGAAAACTTCGTTGGGTGCCCTTGAACATTTGCATAATCGCTCCTTGGAAATGGCTGATTTGCAAGTGCATGTTGTAAGTACAAACAAGTCATGCAGTGAACAAATATCGGCTTTGGAAAGCTTCTAGAACACTATAGTAGTCTTACTGAAGAAGTGGTTTCTATTTCCGAGAAATTACTCTGTCAATAAGAAGAAAAAATGCGGCAAGAATTCAGTGGATGTGTCAAAAATCCAGGAATTTTCAATTTGGAAAATATTTGTATTGGATTCGGAGTGAGCACATGGAGGCCGGATTCAAGATTTCAATTCCTATGCAAACTACTGAAATCAGGTTAGTCATTTTCGAATAAAAAAAACTATCAAAGAAAGTAGATTGTCTATGAGTTAAGCCAGCTAAAGACTCGATATTTGAATACATGGCTCCAAGAGAAACGTTGTTGAGTCATGTACACAATACTGATTCAATTGAAATCGCAATACGGCTTCTCACTGACCGAACGCCGAAAGTAAATGATTCTTTACAAACTTATTTACTCAGTTAGAATGATAAAAGAATCCCTCTGTTTTATTCATTGTCTATTGAAATAACATTTCCTTGTGGAGCGTGATATTTGCGAAAATTATTTTATTCAGCCGGAACTTTATGTTTGTGTTTTATCGACAAATACAGGCACCTGCTGACTTGTACGATGAACTTAAAATGTTTTGTTCATCGTACAGTCAGCGAGTGCCTGTATTTGCCGATAAAAAACGCACATCAGTCTCTAAGCCTTAAATAGGCACGCTCGAGGTTTGAAAAACTGCCGATGCACGAGCGGAATGCGAGTTGAGCAGTTCTTTAAGACCTCGAAAGTGCATTATATTGTTATAGAACATAGGATAACCATCTATTTGTTTTATAATATATATATAAATCGATCGACGCGGAAAGAAATTCTTGAGCGTGCATCATAAAACAATCAAGCAAGCTGAGCAGCCAATGAAATCGTGCGTTCTTAGGATGCTCCCGTAATTTATATTATAAATCTCTTCCAACAGATGGCAGCAGTATACCTCGCCAAGTTTACATGCTAAATGCTTATCTTATCTATATCTCAAGCACGATCAACCCCTTCATTTACTGGCTCATGAACAAGGACTTCAGAATAGCCTTCAAGGAGGCTCTACCTTGCTTGGGATTCAGTACGAGTGAAGGTAGTGAAGCATCTCAAACGGCAGCCGTAGGAAATAGAAAACTTGGTACAGTTGGAGACGAAACAGCAATGACAGCGGGCAGTGCTAGCTAAAACAAAATTATTGGCTTTCAATTCATGGCGGCCATGTTGGTTCAAGCTAACGAGGAATCTTTTGTTTACGTCAACCAAGATGGCGGCCATGTTGATTGATCTAACAAGAGAAGCTAACGAGGAATCTTTTGTTTTCGTCATCCAAGATGGCGGCCATGTTGGTTGATCTAACAAGAGAAGCTGACGAGGAATCTTTTGTTTACGTCAACCAAGATGGCGGCCATGTTGATTAATCTAACAAGAGAAGCTAACGAGGAATATTTTGTTTACGTCATCCAAGATGGCGGCCATGTTGGTTGATCTAACAAGAGAAGCTAACGAGAAATCTTTTGTTTACGTCAACCAAGATGGCGGCCATGTTGATTGATCTAACAAGAGAAGCTAACGAGGAATCTTTTGTTTACGTCATCCAAGATGGCGGCCATGTTGGTTGATCTAACAAGAGAAGCTAACGAGAAATCTTTTGTTTACGTCAACCAAGATGGCGGCCATGTTGGTTGATCTAACAAGAGAAGCTAACGAGAAATCTTTTGTTTACGTCAACCAAGATGGCGGCCATGTTGGTTGATCTAACAAGAGAAGCTAACGAGGAATCTTTTGTTTACGTCATCCAAGATGGCGGCCATGTTGGTTGATCTAACAAGAGAAGCTGACGAGGAATCTTTTGTTTACGTCATCCAAGATGGCGGCCATGTTGGTTGATCTAACAAGAGAAGCTAACGAGGAATCTTTTGTTTACGTCATCCAAGATGGCGGCCATGTTGGTTGATCTAACAAGAGAAGCTAACGAGGAATCTTTGTTTACGTCATCCAAGATGGCGGCCATATTGGTTGATACGAGCTCCTAAGGAGAGGAATCGCTCACTTAATTAATTCCTGAAATGACAATATAAACTAACTAAAATCCTAACCTGAAAAATTAAAAAACCCTAACCGGTCAGTAAACAAGATCTTACCCACTTAAATGAAATTAGGCAGGGCTTCAGTATATGCACTTTAAGCAGACTTTCATATGATTTTCGACACTGCTACAGTAGTAGTATTACAATGCCAGGAAAAAAAATATGAGCATTTTATTGTCAAATAGACGTCCTGATAAAGGAGCAATTCATCTTATCTTCATATAAAAAGTGTAAATAGTTTCAGACAAAACTGGCTTATCTTATGATGAAATATTTCGAAGGTTGTCAGATAACAAAAGTGAGGAATGGAAGGGATTTGGAATGATTTGACTGTTTGTACATCGGAAGGCATCAGAAGCCGTTACCCGACAAACAACTTCTTGTAGATTAATTTGGACATATATCTCCCGGGTATATATAAAACTCTGGCTGTTTACTTTTCTTTTATTAATTTAACCCGCGCGGGGAGCCATTAATACACAAACAACGTTGGCATTGAATGCAGCTGACATCTTCCCATACTTTGTATTCTTATATGGCGGTTTGCCTTAGAACGTTACAATAGCTATGTTACAGCTCTGGAAACTGTTCGGATTTATCAATTGTTTGGTCTTTTCGGGCCACCGTAACAATAACAAAAGCCTTAGGCTTTAGTTTAAAGTGAGCTATATATATATATATATATATAACAATTTTACTAAAGCATGTAGCGAAGGCACTGCATGGGGCGAAAATAACAATTTGATCAAACAAAAGTCATGTTGTTATAGGTAAATTCATTTCCTGACGAGGCGATGAGTGCGATATCGGTTTTTAAAGTGAAAATTAACGTGAAATTCCCTAGTCGGGGCATTGAATATCCTTTGAATCCCACAACATTTACGAAATAAAAATATAATCAGTTGGAAAGTTTTCTGTAAATTTCTGAAATCTCCTCCACGCCATTATTTTTTTGGAGGACGGTGAGACAGGCAATTGAAAAAAAATATTTGCAAAGGTCGATAACTTTATTTTAGTTGATAACTGAAATAAATTTGCAAGGAATAATTGCTTGGCAAAGTAGAAAAAATGTTTCCAAAGAGGCAGTAATTGCAAAACATTGTTTGCATGGCTATCAGTTCTCATCCATCTTCTCTGCCAACATAGACTGGGAACGAAATAGGCCTTGCCTCATGTTTCACCAGTCACCAGTGCGACGCCACACAACAGCAAACGTTATTATCATTCCCATATACATAAATGGGATTGCCTAAAAAATAAAAACATAGCTAAAACAAGCTAAACTAACTTTGAGAACGATATTACAATGATTTCTTAGTTCAAAGGCTTCAAAAATAAAGTGAGCTCACACAGAGCTCTCGAACTTTTTATTATGAGCAAATGACTCGATATAAAGTCATTATGCGGTTCCTTTTTTGTAATATTTCTATGTAAGTGCTTTCCGTACCAGGCAGGGAGAATGGAATATAACAAAATTGGTCTTATCTATAATCAATGACAACTTATTGGCTCAAAGCCAAACATTTACATTGCATAATTCATTTTTATTGTTGCTTCAAGTGTCTGCCGGTTTTGATCTTTGAGAAACGAATAAATTAGAATCATCAGCAGAGGTGAAAGTCAAAAAGTGTAGATGATTTGTTAAAATTATTGATATAAAGAATAAATAAAAGAGATCCAAGAATTGAATCTGTGGAACTCGGATGCAATATTTCCTAATGATACAAATTAAAATATATTATGTAAATATGAATAGAACCATTATTAACCTACTCCCCGTACCTACATTGAGGGAGGAGTCAGGAAGACGAAAAGACTGCACGGTCGAAAAATCGCGATTTTTCTTGAGTGTCCCAACTCAATTTGTCTCCAAGTTGGATAAATATCCACCACCATTCACCGATACTGAGGTGAATAATTGTTTTAGTATATACCACACATTAGTCAGCACCAAATAGTTATTTTATTTTCTGTCAAATGGACAAAAACTCGCGCGGGGTGATCACATGACTGCTTCGCTCGGAGCTTGAGGTTAATATAAAATCATATTCACTGTTTGATTAGCCAATCAGAGCGCGCGAAAATAACTTTTCCCTGGTGTGGTATATACTAATTAACAATAAACACTTAATAGCTGGCCCACAGGGAAATAGTGAGTTTTATATCGAGAGTCGAGGGAAACAAAACTCACTGGTTTCTTGAGCGACCAGTCATTAAAGACCCTGTGTCCGAGCCCATGGTGCTTTGCGCGCGCAAATCATTTCCGTAGGCTACGGAAATCAGAAAGATCGTTGTTGTTGTTATGTGACTCTCGAATCTTTCGAAATCCATCCCTAGTTTGGGCCATCGTGTAATTATTCATAGGTATATATGCTTAACTGACTTTCTTTTATCTTAACTTTTGAATATATTCTTTTTAAAATGAAACTTTAGTTCGAATATTTCTTCGAATCCCGGACTAGAGTGGCGAGTAGAGGAATTCCGGAGAAAGGACCGAGACAGCGAGGCGAAGCGACTCGACAAATAATCCTTCAGCAGTCCACATTTTACTTTTTCTAGATCTACAAGAGAACACTTGACTGGTTCAAAAGGACTACTACGTGAGTTTCCCGGAGATTTGCTGCACTAATGGACCGGCGGGAACCCACTTCTGGAATCAAGATCATTCGTAATTATAATTTCGCATGGCTAAGCTCCACTGAGGTGTTACGACGTATCTGTATATGTTTTGCATTTTTATTAGCAGAGAAAGCAATGTCCTTAACCTTTTTTTTCATCCTCCAGTAGGTTCAGAAAGTCTTGCTACCAAAACTACGATCGCGGGTCAAAGTCCAATCTGCCGAGTTCAGCTGTTACTTCGCTGTGAGTTTGACTCGAGTACGAGTCGACATTTAATTTTACACTCAAAATATATCATTCGCAAGGAAAGTAGAGATCTTCAAATACAGCTAAGCAATACTGGAAACATGAAAACAAGGTAGCAAGAGTATGTGTTTGCTTGTAGAGTTGTGAAAAGTCGCACTCGTGAACCTAATTAGAATCTAAAGACAGAACAACTGGCTTCCTGCCGAGTACTGTTAAAATCATATTCGAAGCATCCGGAGAAAATTCGTGGGCTCGATTGGGTTTCTAATCCGGTAGAAATTATGAAATTCGTTATCCAAAGTATATGGGTACTTCTGTTATGAAACTTATAAACAATCGAGAGCATTTTAGTTCGCCTAAAAGCTGGCCTTTAATTTATGCGGCCGTTGATAAACAAACTAATCATAACATTGGCGCAAAGCACCATGGGCTCGGACACAGGGTCTTTAAGTGTTTTGCTATATATACATCAGTTTTACTAGAGGTAAAGTTGTGCATAAATACAAGATACGATAGGCAACTAGTTCCTGTAAAAACTAGTGTTGGTCTGCGTCGGCGGGGAAGATAAACACTGGTATGTAATCAACTAAAGTCGATTGAGGTATGCTAACCGCCGTGGAAAGCGAGTAGCAGCTGACGTTTCGAGCGCTAGCCCTTCGTCAGAGCAAAAGGGATACAAGAAGCGATACATAAATACATAAATACAAGAAGCGAGTTTTGTCGTCTTCTCTACTGGAATCTGCTTTTCAACACAAAACGCTGCCAGCGTTGCCATGGCATTTTTAGTATCGTTTTGTGTCTTTCTTGCATCTTTTTTAGCTACTAATTTCTCTGTCACGCTTGATAAAGATGTAAATTGTTTCTTTGGAGCTGGTTCCATTTTAAACGCTTTCTTTCGACGAAAAAGTTCAGCTTTCAGAAGATGTAGAAATATTTCCCGCCTTTAGCTAGCCAGTGGCGCACGCGACACCAGCGGGCAACAATTGATGCATTGTTACTCTCTGACGTCATAGTTTTCAAAATTGTTGCCCGCGCGTGAAACAGTTTGTTTTATTACTTGTCAGGTGACCATGAATCAACCAATACGGGCGCACGTTATATCTGAAAAAACTTATGGCTATATAACAATAAACACTTAATGACTAACCTTGAAGGAAACAGTGAGCTTTGTTCCCAGAGATTCTCGATGTTTCCGTTGACGGAGTCGAGGGAAACATCGAAGATCTCGGGGAAACTGAAAACCACTGATTCCCAAGTGGCCAATTATTTTGTTATTTGTTTTATAGCAATAATTATATAATTCCTTTCGCCTGAGTTTTTGTAAACAAATATATCTTTTCCCGCCTTTTGCTAACCAGTGGCTCGCGCGACACTTCACACCATCTTCTGTCACGATGTGATCACGTGGCGGGATATCCGCGCGGGATACATGTATTTTGACGACTGCCACGTGACCTCGGATCAACCAATGAGAGCGTGTGTTGTATCTAGAAACCCTATGGCTATGTGAACAAGAAGTGTTATTAGTATCTAAGCAATCAAAGACCAACCAGCTGGAAACAATAGAAAACCAGTTCTGGGTTTTGTGTTTATTAGGTTTGTTGAGTAAACAGCAGGTGAGCATTCATGCGTTGAAATCGAACTATGAACATTCTCAGTCTTATATTTCTGAAACGTTTTACTTCAGCTAAAACTACGATAAAACAAGAACGAACTTAGTAATCCGATAAAACAGTGTGCCTAAATTATAATAGCGAGTTAAGACATTTTAAACCAGTTTTCTGGTCATTAAGACTGCCATTACAGGTAAACTAACAAAGCCTAACGGCCTTTCCCGTAAATGTGTAACAGTCTGTTGTAAATAAACACGATACACTGGCACTGTTCATATTAGCGTAAATTATGTGGGTTTTTAATTTATTTTTGGAAAAGTCATAAAATTTCAAGAATCTTTTATAGCTTACTTTTGTCCAGATGCTGATCGCAAACCATCAAACGGTAATCCTTAATTTATTATTCATTAGTTACGTATTTTTAACCTCGCAAAATCAAGGCAGTCTGCCAGGTTAGTTTTGGGCAGGTAGCTGGGTTGACTTTTATATTTTCAACACAAAAAGGCTATTTCCCTTTTACTTTCCACGAACATTCATTCTATATTTACGCTGCTTGAGTATTTGATTGCGTTTAAAGTGCGTTTATAGAGCTGAAGTTTGGGGAATTCCAATATAAGAAGAGCAGATTTAAACACCAACGTAAATTCAAGAGCGGGAATGATTTTCCTCGACTGAAGGGAGAACGTTGAGATTTGAAGTTTTAAGACGCTACTGCAACCCTTTAAATAAAGGTAAGTTAAATTTTCTCTTTTCAGAACTGTGAATATCATTAGATATGTGTTCACAACCTCATTGTGTAGTAATTAGAGTTTTCGGTTTCTGATTTCTGGTCGTGTATTTTGATTTTCCGAAACTTAGGTAATAAGGAAAACAGTCAAGCTTGAAAAACAGAGTAGCAACAATGACAGAGAACAATTAACAGAGAACGAGTTCCAACTATATTAACCTTCGAAACGACAATTCTTATTAGATTTTTGTGGGACTGTCTTGTTTTAAAAGAAGGCGGAGAAAGCAAATGTACTCTTATTGAAACCTGCCAGAAAGATCTTTTGAGCCACCATGATGTTTTTCATTTTCCCGATAGAACTACCTGCCTACAATTAAATCAGATATATTTCACGCACGAATTTAACAATAAAGTTAACATCCTTGCTACTTTGATTTACGATACCTTTAATTTAAAATGCTGCTGCAGCTATATTTGTTTCTGGAGTCAATAGTGTGCCAATATAGACCATTTTTGGCTTGGTTTAGCCATTCAATTATTTATATTTACTTTGAAATGATCACTGGGCTTCGCACCCTTCACACCCTTCTTGTTGCGTTAAAGCTCAAACATTGTCATACAACATAACTCTTCAACATTGAACAGTTGAACAGTAGTCGTAAGTTTGCTACCCCACGTTGGACAGTGTATTCCTAACAGTATATGTTTGTTTGTTGGACTGATGTACATTGATTCTTATTTGGGAGCTGGGTGGTGCAGCGCGTAAAATCGCTCGCTTCTCTGCACTGTGGCCCGAGATCGATTCCCGGACGCTGTGTCATATACGAGTTGAGTTTGTTGATTCTCATCCATGCTCTGAGGGTTTTTCTCCGGGTTCTCCGGTTTTCCTCCCTCCATGAAAATCAACATGTGAGTTGAGCGTTGAGTGCAGAGAATATATGAATGTAGTAAGGAGAGTGTGTGGAATGAGTCTCGGATACTTTGCATATCTTGCTTGAGGCCTAATCAGCCTCAGTCATCCGTGGATAAACAAAAGATTTAACAACATTGATTTAATGGTAAGAACTGATCAAACACTGTTCAACTCGATGCAGACAATTCTCCTACAGTACTCAATGGAACAATGTTGAATCTTGAATATTGTTTACAGTATATATATATATATATATTATCAGTCCGTATACGTTATATAAGTGTAAAACAATCAAGATTGATCTTTTGAATTTGTTTTCACACCTAATATATAATAATGCTGTAATAATATTGCTGATGATGATCTTTCCGATAACTAGTAATTATGAGCCGAGTTGAAATTAAATCACGGCATTTCTCGATCCCATCTCTGCCACCAATTTCTCAAACACTGAAAATATTGAGGTTATGGACCTTAGTGTGTCTCAAAATCATCATCAAACCACCATTATACTGTTATGGTATGGGAGAGCAAAAATATATCCATAAAATAGTAATATTTGTATTACTAGTGTTCTAAAAGGCAAGTTAAGGAACCGTTCATGATTTAGTAGTCACGTTATCCTTAAAGTTGAAAATAGTACTTAAAATACTGATGCACCTTAAAGCAGCACTGAACCATCAAGTTTCTTTAAATCAAAGCTACAAAAGTAACACCCTGAGAAAGAAGAGAAATAACATGTGAATGTCCTGATATGCTTTCCAATCTTTTTCGATAAAGGATGGCAAAGATTGAAGTGAATTACGAAAGCTTATTTTAGAAATTGCTCTAAAATTCTCTTAAAAGCAGTATTTTTCATCCACTTGAATCTTTGCCATCCTTCATCAAAATTGACTCAAATATTCTCCAGTATACATGGCAAGCATACTCTGCTAATCTGCATGAGTAGTTGTTTTTGTATTTCGTCGTGAGAAAGTTTATTTGGAGGTTGACAGTTATCCAAAATTAACCAAACATTTATATTGGTTAATTATATATTTCGTCTGCCGATCAGCCTGAAGATGAGTGATGAGAAGGATCAAACCAAAGCTGATCAATCAGAGCCCAAGCCTGACCCATACGAAGGAGAAGGCGAGTCAAAGTGTAAATCCAAGAAGCATCCTGGCTTCCCCAAGAGATATGTGTTGGCAATCATGGTCTTCCTTGGTATCTCTGTACAATATGCTCTGAGAGTCAATCTAAGTGTCGCCATTGGTGCTATGTGCAATCCTCACACAGTAAAACAGAATGGATTCACTATCACCAAGGTAATCTCACATGTTATTTAACAATTACTCCACTAACGCTCGTTATTCATGCATGAGCTCATATCCAATGTCGGATATGAAGATATAGCAAGGAGGTCCTAGAGTTCGAAAACGTTGTTTATAAGATAAATCAACTTTATTTATACACGTTATCCTATTCAACTAACAGCTGGTTTCCAATAAGAACGTGTCACTAATGATATTCAGAAATACATAAAAATACAATTAATAAAAAATAAAAAAATAACACTTCAATTAAAAAGGACCTAACAATAATTACTACTAAGTGTAAATACTATAATGACTAATAATATAACGGTAATCATTCTAATCTAAAATTGTAAAATTGATTGGCCCATGGGATAAAGTAAAGTATTGAAAATTAAGTTATTAAATTATTAAACGAAGCCAGCGACTCGCAACTACTAGCTTCATTCGGTAAAGAGTTCCACAATTTAACACCATCATAGCCTTTTTATTGGAATTCCTTAAAGTGTATATGAAACGAAAATTGTTTTCACTTGATTTTATGAAACAGGGTTTAAGTTATCGGCTTCTGTTGTTAGTACTGAATACCCTCCAAAATTGCAAAAGCTCAGTCGAACATGGCAAAATTCATGCGACAAATTTCGCTCGATCAGAAGCATGTAAATTAGGCCTGTGACGTAAATACCTTTGCACGCGTTTTTGTTTTCAAACTCTAAACACAAGCGACTGCAAATGTATTTACGTCACAATTGTGTTCCAGGCCCTTATAATCTGTCGCACAAAAAGTGGTTATTATAGGTCAGGAAAAATTGTTTTTCAATTTGAACTTTTCTTTTTCATCAATGTTTGTGTATAGTTATGTAATTTTAAATAATTTCCTCTTAAAACTGTAAAAATAAATTTCGTTTCATAGACACTTTAAATGGTAGACACGCGAGGCTGCATATGAATCCCTGAAAATGTAAGACAGTCTTTTCGTTGCCAAGTCATGAAGTATTTTAAACATTAGTCTAGCCTTAATTTGAGCTTTACGTTCGGCTAGAGTGATCCAGCCAAGTAAGTGTAAGGCTATTTCTGATTGGCCGGCTTCGTTTCGACAGTGCATAATTACTCTAGCACTCCTTTTTTGGAGCTTCTGTAAGCGTTGAGCTAGGCCACTTGCTAACGAATCCCAAACTTCACAGCAATAATCGAAATGGGGCTGAACTAATGCATTATAGACGGAGACAAGCGTGTCACGGTTTGCAAAATCTCTCAACTTCTTTATGTCACTAATTCCTGATGAAATTTTCTTAGCTATTTCATCAATGTGTTTACCCCATGTAAGGGATTCATCGATATGCACCCCGAGTGTTTCGCAATCTCTGACTCTTTTGATTGGGTCATCTCCGATGACAACATTTGGTTGTACAGAGAAATTATTTAGTTTTTGTCATGACGCAATCAGTATGCACTCCGTTTTTGCTATGTTTAGGCTTACGGTACTGGATTTATTTGCTGTTAGCCAATTTGTGATATTAATTAAGTCATCGTTCAGCACCATTTCAGATTCTGAAATGGGGCTGAACGAAAAAACATCATAATTTACTTAAGTACTGATTCACTGAGTATTTTTAGTTTGGCCAAACTTCCACTACTGATAGGATATGAGCCGATAGCCTTGTAGAGGGGAACCAATCAGAAAGCTCAATCGATTGGTGTAGTTGTGATATTTGAAGAAAAGAAAATAATTTACATTACGACTACTGTAACCGGGGCCACTAAGACAACGACATTGCAAAACGAAAATCAAGCATTCGATCTTACAAATCCTAGCATCTCCATGCGATTTATCCATGCGATGCCCTTCATTCCAAAGACTTTGACTTCGGAACTAGTCCACCAAATTCGCCTTTTGCCGGATCCAAGACAATAGCATTTCGACTTGCTCGAGCTTGAAATCGGCTCAAGTAACCGTATAAGTTGTAAAGCTTGAATGCTTTGTTTTCCTTCTGCAATGTGATGATCTGGTTCTCGTTGCCTAGGTGACCACGCTTTCAGTAGTCACACTTTTACCATTTAATTTCCTGAAATGTTAACACAATATATTTTTTCATTTGTTGTCATAGAAACCAGAATTTGATTGGAGCTCGCAACTTCAAGGTGAGTTTTCAAATACATGGATTTTTTGCAAGTACTTGCAATGAGGCGACTATTATCCAAATAACCTAGTAAAACTCTAACATTTAACTACAACAGGAACAATTCTCGGTTCCTTCTACTATGGCTACATGGTCATGCAGATCCCTGGTGGTTGGATGGGTCAAAGGTTCGGTGGTACTCGAGTGTTCGGAATCTGCCTCGGCATCGCTTCGATCCTTACCATGTTGACTCCTATCGCGGCAAGGACGAGCGTCGTGGCTCTAATTGTACTCAGAATTATCGAGGGTCTGACATTGGTGAGAGGGATTACTTTTATTTGTCATATGTTTTGCCATTGTTAAAATAAGCTAAGTGGTTGTATGATCAAAAAAACGTATTGACTGAGTTAAGTCGGGCCGAACGGGACAATATTTGGCTCTCGGTCAATTCCGTTCGGTCAGTACGTCATGACCTCGAGCCAAATATTGTCTCGTCCAGCCCCAGTCCCACTCAGTCAACAGGTGCCTACTTACTGTTTTGTTAGTGACAAAGTATTGATGTGTCAATGTGTGTCAACAGCTAATTGGGGACACTATAAATACATACATAAATTCGAAAATAGGTATGCTATGACTAATAAAAATGAAAACAGTGGACGAAGGAAGAAAACATGCCAGTAATAATTAGTATATATAACATATAAATTAAATATAAGCTAGAGTATTTACAAAGATTAATGTAAAAGAGGTTTTTAAGTTTTTGTGGATTGACGATATGTGATCGATGCTCAGTGCAAAGCGACAGGTCTGCAACCGGCTTGCGCCCGTTGGCCATCGGTAGTACAATAAAAATATATTTTTCTTTCGCTCCCTTCCCCGCTATCTGAGAGCCTCGAACAGGCTACAGAAAAGACCAAGGGATGAGAGGAAAATGACAAAAGTTAAGTGTTAATGCTTGAGCCAATAAGCCAATTAAATTTGTGACTGATTTATAATAAATTTACAAAAATCAAAAAGAAATGAAATCTAAAATGAAATTTTCGAGTGAAATTTTACCAAAATGATTTCGCGGGTCAAATTTGTGCATTAGCAAGCATTCTGCAGACATGTCGGTTCAAATTCATCTTGAAAAGAGATTACTATATTTTGATAACCTACAAACTTTTCTTTCTTATGGCGTAATGGTTACCAACCTGCTTTGTTTATTCTAACGCGTTTTCTTTTTTTTCTTTTTCTTTTTTCTATTTAAACATATAATGAAGTGTTTTCCCCAAAAGTACAATTAAATGACTTATCTAGGGGGTTCACACTAAATATTGTACATTCTTTTTTACGCGAACAGACACACACACAAAAAAAAACCACCACAATTAATAATAAAATAAAGTAATTAAACATAAGTCACAGAGAAACGATTTGTAGATAAAATAAAGCTTTGAACTTTGCAAAAATAACGACAATTTATATCAAAATCAAAATCTTTAACGCCTTTCAGAATAAACTCCATTTTTTTCTTGTCGCTGCTCTGTGACCATTTCTCACCCAGTAACTGTGCAGCAGAGGCAAAAAAGGAAGTTCGTTGGGCAGCGTAACGGGGACAAAATATAAAATAATGCTTAGGTGTTTCTTTAGCTAGTCCACATTCACATCTGGGAGAGTCACAGCAATTGATTTTGAAAAGATAACTATTCAGGGCACAAAAACCAAGCCTGAGGCGAGTATGAAAAATTGATGCTAGTCTCGAATAGGAATAATCAAGTAACTTATTATAATTAAAAGGAAAAATCACAGATCGCAAATTAAATTTGAAAGAAGAAAGCGAAATTGAATTCCTTACATCCAAACTTAGTGAATTCCAAGACGTGATTGTGGAAGGCAAGAAAGACTGCTGAAACTTAACGGTTCTACAAGGAATAATTGAAAAATCTTCACTTGATTCACGCGTTTTCCGTTTTCCAGGGAGCGTTATTCCCTTGCAACCACGCTATCTGGAGTAAATGGGCGCCTCCCTCGGAGAGAACACGACTGTTCACCATAACTGTTGCCGGTAAGTTCCGTTGCCCGCCTACATCATAACTTCAGTTACCAACAGTTCTTATTTAATTTGTGTTTATTCTCGTTCAGGTTGCCCTGTTGGAACCATTCTATCCATGCCTCTTAGCGGACTTATGTCAAAGTATGGTTTTGACGGTGGATGGGCCTCGGTATTCTACTGTTTCGGTAAGTCGGCACTTCACTTAGAGACATACTAGAGTCTCGAAAAATGGGCGATAGGATAGGCACTATTCAATAATGGCGAACTTTAAAGTGCCTATAACCCTTTTTCATTTTTTATTGCTATGAATGTCGAAAACGTTTTGAGTACTTCTGTGAAGAAAGTTTTGGTTTACAGTGAATACTTTATGTTCTACGCTTGTTTGAAATCGTGTAAATTTGACCTTTAATTTCTTGATCCATGACCGTGTAAGTAAAAGCCTGCGTCGATTCCTGTATATAGATCGTTTTCACGTGACGTCATCAAAATTCTAAAATCTAAACTGAAGGATCTATAACCCTGTTCTTTTAATATGATTTAGGTATCGGTATACTCAGTATTCTTTGAAAGTTTTATGTCGATACGGTGAATCGTTATTGAATTAGAGTATTTTGAATTTTGTGACGGCCCAGCTCAGCGTGTTTCCTAAATGTCATGGAAACCCATATATTCCTGCCAATTTAAAATGTTTGACTTGATTTAACGTTAAAAGTGATATATAATGTGTTTTGAAGTGAATGCTAATCATATTGCTGGGAAAATCAGCTTTATTTGTAGAGTACGTTTTCGGCCGCCATCTTGGTGTACCAAAGAGGTACACCAACATGGCCGCCGCATACAAATTACACTAAATTGTTTGAATGTTATTTGTCCGACAGCTCAGTTACGAAGTACTCTAATGCTCCAAAATTTCGGTCATTTACATATTTTTACCTGCTCTATACACAACATTAAAAGTATTTTACTAATATCAGTCTTTTCTTGACGCAACTTTTGTGTGACGTCAGTGAGAACGATCTATACGTCATATAATTAATTTGGCTTTGCAATCATTTGAAGAAATACTTAACATGTTGACTAAAATGACTTTTTTTCTTCACTAACAACTCACAAACTGGTGTATATTTGCTATGCATCGATGTTGTTGTGATAGAAAGGCGCCATGGAGAATAATGCATTAATGAGATGACGTCTACCCAGGCTTTTACTTACGCGGTCATGGGTTAGGAAAGGTCACATTTACACGATTTCAAACAAGCATTCTCTGTAAACCAAAACTTTCTTCACAGAAGTATTCAAAACATTGCAAGAAGGGTTATAGGCACTTTAATGGGATTTTCTGCAGTATATATCGTAGCTGGTAACTGTTGAATGCTACCGCCTATAATGAAGACTCGAAAGGGTTATTCATAAAATCAGTACTCTTTTAACTTGTGTCTTTTGCGTCCATTGTGGAAGAGGTATAACAAAAGCACCTTACAAATATCAAAACTAATAAAATGATGATATGATTTTGTTTATTGAATTGATGACAACACATCGGCCTCGCGAATCAATAAAAAAATCTTCTAAAATGCTATAATTGGACGTTTTTCGCATTATCTTTAATGTGGGAAGAAAATGTAGAATTCTGCAAGACAGAATTTACGCATTTTTTGGAAAAAAAAATCGTTTATGCGCTTGGAAAAGGAATTCAAGTTCTTACAGAAAGGTTTTAAGAATCCATTTACACACTTTTTGGAGCCGTATGTTTTTTTTTCTACCAAAAGTGAAGACATTTCATCACGCACGTTTGAAAATAGAGCGGTTTTCGATTGAGTGTTGAAAAGTAATTAGATGATTGCTTTCGAATTAGATTGGTTAGTTATGACACGATTGCGTTTACTCTGCCTCATGATTCGTTGAAGTAAAACCAATCGTGAATTACTTCAGTTCCTGTGATTGGCTCAGGTTTTGGTTTTACGACACTCAATCGAAACCCTAACCTGCGAGCAGATCCTTCTTCACGAAGAGAAAGGAGGCTCTGCAGTATTCGTGTTGTTTTCTTATTGAGCATGAACCCTAACCTGCGAGCAGAGCCTTCTTCACGAAGAGAAAGGAGGCTCTGCAGTATTCGTGTTGTTTTCTTATTGAGCATGAATCCTAACCTGCGAGCAGAGCCTTCTTCACGAAGAGAAAGGAGGCTCTGCAGTATTCGTGTTGTTTTCTTATTGAGCATGAACCCTAACCTGCGAGCAGAGCCTTCTTCACGAAGAGAAAGGAAGGCTCTGCAATATTCGTGTTGTTTTCTTATTGAGCATGAACCCTAACCTGCGAGCAGAGCCTTCTTCACGAAGAGAAAGGAGGCTCTGCAGTATTCGTGTTGTTTTCTTATTGAGCATGAACCCTAACCTGCGAGCAGAGCCTTCTTCACGAAGAGAAAGGAGGGCTCTGCAGTATTCGTGTTGTTTTCTTATTGAGCATGAACCCTAACCTGCGAGCAGAGCCTTCTTCACGAAGAGAAAGGAGGCTCTGCAGTATTCGTGTTGTTTTCTTATTGAGCATGAACCCTAACCTGCGAGCAGAGCCTTCTTCACGAAGAGAAAGGAGGCTCTGCAGTATTCGTGTTGTTTTCTTATTGAGCATGAACCCTAACCTGCGAGCAGAGCCTTCTTCACGAAGAGAAACTAAGGAGGCTCTGCAGTATTCGTGTTGTTTTCTTATTGAGCATGAACCCTAACCTGCGAGCAGAGCCTTCTTCACGAAGAGAAAGGAAGGCTCTGCAGGATTCGTGTTGTTTTCTGATTGCGCATGCGCCAACGGTTTTGTCTCGTACCAGACTCACTCGGTCACTCAGTCGTGTCACCTTTGTCTGCCATTGTTGCAGTGGGCTCAGATTCGGTCATCAGTTTATAAACCAAATTACAAATTACAATGGAATTTTCTGATACAAGGCAGTATTCACTTTATCCTCTATCGTAAGTTTCCGTCATTATGCAAATTAATATAGCAGACTTTATTGAAAAAGGTTTGTTGTATCTCATTTGACATTATTTTGACTGGACTGCGCATTGGTACATCCAGTTTTCGATTATATTACTTGAGTGTTATTTATTCCCGGGGAGGAGGGAGGGCTCTCTTGTTTATGACAAAACAAGACTGTTTTTATTGGAAACTACATTGGTTTGAGTTCCAATAATTACAGAGTTTTTTTCTAATTTGGAAGTTCTGGTGCTTTGCTTTCTATTGGCGCAATTAGTTCTAAAAAAGATACTCTTTATTTCTCTGATTGTTTTAAGAAGGTTCTCGCGATTTTCTGTGCATAAACTACATTCTAACAGGACATGTTTTGTACGGAAGTATGACGTAATAGATACGTGCGGTGGTACCGGGTCCGGTTTTGAACTAATTCAGATTTCCGGTTCCGGTTCCTGATTTTTCGTAAAAATATGTTGAATTCTGGGTTATATATAGGAAGAAAATCATGGTTCGTTTTCACAATAACTTGAAAATCCGGATTTTGGTGCAATTTTCTTCTCTGAAAACCAGGTCCAGTTCTGAACCACATGACCGCACATAGATACACATTTATCATACATATACACCACACTCCCACCCCCCGGGGTATTTATTGTAGTCTGACTCTGATTGAGTTCACTTTATTGTAAGTAATAAATGTTGCCTTATTTGGAAATCCATCAGGTGCTGTTGCCATGTTGTGGTTCTTTGTATGGCAGCTGTCAATCCATCCTACACCTGCAGAGCACCCAACCATCTCGGAGGAGGAAAGGGATTATATCGAGAAATCCATCGCTGATCAAACACTGAAGAAGGTAAAGTAATATATACATAGGCAAGCCTATGGGCGGAGCTCCAGTTATGTATCATCACGGCTTAGTAATATATACATAGGCAAGCCTATGGGCGGAGCTCCAGTTATGTATCATCACGGCTTAGTAATATATACATAGGCAAGCCTATGGGGGGAGCTCCAGTTATGTATCATCACGGCTTAGTAATATATACATAGGCAAGCCTATGGGGGGAGCTCCAGTTATGTATCATCACGGCTTAGTAATATATACATAGGCAAGCCTATGGGCGGAGCTCCAGTTATGTATCATCACGGCTTAGTAATATATACATAGGCAAGCCTATGGGCGGAGCTCCAGTTATGTATCATCACGGCTTAGTAATATATACATAGGCAAGCCTATGGGCGGAGCTCCAGTTATGTATCATCACGGCTTAGTAATATATACATAGGCAAGCCTATGGGGGGAGCTCCAGTTATGTATCATCACGGCTTAGTAATATATACATAGGCAAGCCTATGGGGGGAGCTCCAGTTATGTATCATCACGGCTTAGTAATATATACATAGGCAAGCCTATGGGGGGAGCTCCAGTTATGTATCATCACGGCTTAGTAATATATACATAGGCAAGCCTATGGGCGGAGCTCCAGTTATGTATCATCACGGCTTAGTAATATATACATAGGCAAGCCTATGGGGGGAGCTCCAGTTATGTATCATCACGGCTTAGTAATATATACATAGGCAAGCCTATGGGCGGAGCTCCAGTTATGTATCATCACGGCTTAGTAATATATACATAGGCAAGCCTATGGGGGGAGCTCCAGTTATGTATCATCACGGCTTAGTAATATATACATAGGCAAGCCTATGGGCGGAGCTCCAGTTATGTATCATCACGGCTTAGTAATATATACATAGGCAAGCCTATGGGGGGAGCTCCAGTTATGTATCATCACGGCTTAGTAATATATACATAGGCAAGCCTATGGGCGGAGCTCCAGTTATGTATCATCACGGCTTAGTAATATATACATAGGCAAGCCTATGGGGGGAGCTCCAGTTATGTATCATCACGGCTTAGTAATATATACATAGGCAAGCCTATGGGCGGAGCTCCAGTTATGTATCATCACGGCTTAGTAATATATACATAGGCAAGCCTATGGGGGGAGCTCCAGTTATGTATCATCACGGCTTAGTAATATATACATAGGCAAGCCTATGGGGGGAGCTCCAGTTATGTATCATCACGGCTTAGTAATATATACATAGGCAAGCCTATGGGCGGAGCTCCAGTTATGTATCATCACGGCTTAGTAATATATACATAGGCAAGCCTATGGGCGGAGCTCCAGTTATGTATCATCACGGCTTAGTAATATATACATAGGCAAGCCTATGGGGGGAGCTCCAGTTATGTATCATCACGGCTTAGTAATATATACATAGGCAAGCCTATGGGCGGAGCTCCAGTTATGTATCATCACGGCTTAGTAATATATACATAGGCAAGCCTATGGGCGGAGCTCCAGTTATGTATCATCACGGCTTAGTAATATATACATAGGCAAGCCTATGGGGGGAGCTCCAGTTATGTATCATCACGGCTTAGTAATATATACATAGGCAAGCCTATGGGGGGAGCTCCAGTTATGTATCATCACGGCTTAGTAATATATACATAGGCAAGCCTATGGGCGGAGCTCCAGTTATGTATCATCACGGCTTAGTAATATATACATAGGCAAGCCTATGGGCGGAGCTCCAGTTATGTATCATCACGGCTTAGTAATATATACATAGGCAAGCCTATGGGGGGAGCTCCAGTTATGTATCATCACGGCTTAGTAATATATACATAGGCAAGCCTATGGGCGGAGCTCCAGTTATGTATCATCACGGCTTAGTAATATATACATAGGCAAGCCTATGGGCGGAGCTCCAGTTATGTATCATCACGGCTTAGTAATATATACATAGGCAAGCCTATGGGGGGAGCTCCAGTTATGTATCATCACGGCTTAGTAATATATACATAGGCAAGCCTATGGGCGGAGCTCCAGTTATGTATCATCACGGCTTAGTAATATATACATAGGCAAGCCTATGGGCGGAGCTCCAGTTATGTATCATCACGGCTTAGTAATATATACATAGGCAAGCCTATGGGGGGAGCTCCAGTTATGTATCATCACGGCTTAGTAATATATACATAGGCAAGCCTATGGGCGGAGCTCCAGTTATGTATCATCACGGCTTAGTAATATATACATAGGCAAGCCTATGGGGGGAGCTCCAGTTATGTATCATCACGGCTTAGTAATATATACATAGGCAAGCCTATGGGCGGAGCTCCAGTTATGTATCATCACGGCTTAGTAATATATACATAGGCAAGCCTATGGGCGGAGCTCCAGTTATGTATCATCACGGCTTAGTAATATATACATAGGCAAGCCTATGGGGGGAGCTCCAGTTATGTATCATCACGGCTTAGTAATATATACATAGGCAAGCCTATGGGCGGAGCTCCAGTTATGTATCATCACGGCTTAGTAATATATACATAGGCAAGCCTATGGGCGGAGCTCCAGTTATGTATCATCACGGCTTAGTAATATATACATAGGCAAGCCTATGGGGGGAGCTCCAGTTATGTATCATCACGGCTTAGTAATATATACATAGGCAAGCCTATGGGCGGAGCTCCAGTTATGTATCATCACGGCTTAGTAATATATACATAGGCAAGCCTATGGGCGGAGCTCCAGTTATGTATCATCGCGGCTTAGTAATATATACATAGGCAAGCCTATGGGGGGAGCTCCAGTTATGTATCATCACGGCAAGCCTATGGGCGGAGCTCCAGTTATGTATCATCACGGCTTGTGAAAAAGGAAACCCTTTAACATCGATATCTTATCACGGCTACTGAAAAGGGAAATAATAGAGGTTAGAATTAGAGAGAAACAAACAAAACTCACTTTTCTTACATTGAAACTTCATCTGCTAAGAAGGGCTAAATAAAATGATATCCGGGGTAAAAAAGAGGGTTAGGAATGTCTCGGTCGTGGACTTGAACTCACGACCTTGAGAACTCATAAGCTGAGAGCGCGCAGTTCGGCTGAGCTACCACAACACAAATCGTTAGGGCGGGCGGGGTACGAAAATAGATTTTTTTCCCCGATTGATTGCAATGTGTATGGTGCTCCGCTAAAATCAAGTTTACTTTCCCCGGTCCGAAATCCACTGAAATCGAGCATTTGGACCGGCTAGTGGCCGGTTCAAATTTTCTCATACGGACCGCCTAATCCCATTTTTTTAACCAATGTTTTTGACGATATTCTAACCTAAATGTACCCTAGCAAATCTTAAGCATGTGAAGGCCTGGGTTTTGGTGAAGATGTGATAACTAGGTGCTAAATATGAGGTTCATTCGTTACTTGATAATTTCTACAACGAGACTGATAATCAAATCCGGTAGCAGGATGTGTCTTGATGCCTGAAACGACTTTAAATGTTAACCAAAAGTAACCGGGCACTGTAAGCCGGAATGTTCTTTTTCCCAAAATGGGACACATAGAACCTATAAAATACATATGGTTAACACAGATTTCTAACAATCAGAACCTGAGAAAAACCCTTAGAGCAAGGGTGAGATACCAACAAACTCAACTCACATATGGCGCTGCGTCGCGGAGAATGAACCCGGGCCACAGGGGTGAGAGGCGATGCGCTTACCACGCGCCACCCTCGACTCCTCACAAACGAAATGCAGAGAAGACGTCGTCCCATAGTTTATTATTATCATTATAGCTTTTAATTCTTTGAGTTATTCGAATCCCTTTTTCTTATTATCGTTTAATTTTCAGAAGGGACACGTACCGTGGAAATCCATTATAATGTCAGGTCCTGTGTGGGCCATCATCTTCGCTAACTTCACTGCTGACTGGGGAATGTACACAATCCTTATCTGTCTACCTAAGTATTTCCTCGAGGTCCTGAAGTTCGATATCGCAAAGGTAAGGAAATAGTCAACAAAACCCGTAAGTATATACTGTTAATGATAATTTTAACGAGGAAGTCAGATCAATCTCTTGAAAACTAAAAATATCACAACAATTGCTTTCGACTAAAACACTGAACAAATAAACAATAGTGTGAAACTATGCTGGCTTGCAAATGTGAGGAAAATTTTAACGCTCAACTTCAATGAGCACAAGTAGTCTTTTCCCGTGAATCATAAAGAAGTAGTACATTTTAGGACTTCAGCGCCGTGTTTCCAACTGTTCTTCGATAGTTGAGTATATTTTAAAAGCTTTCAGACATATAACGAGTGGAATTAACCTGATAATATTGAAGGTAAATGTAAAAGTATTCAAAAATATAGCGCAAATTCTATATTTTAATTAAGAAAACATTGTCCGTGTTGCCATAGAGTTCAGTATAGAAACACGAGTGGGAGTTTGGGAGAACGAGAACATGATGGCGATGGAAACACGAGCCCGAAGAGCGAGTGCTTCCATTGCTGTTTTCTTCCAATCTTCCACAAGTACGTGTTTCTATAACTGTATGGGAAGACGACAAAAATGTTTTCTATTAACGTTATAAAATAAACAAGTAAAATCACGGAAAAACGCTCGTTTTATTTGATTATCAAAACGTAAATTCTCCCAACTAACTCAAGCGCGCGCTCAACTTTCTATGTCCAAATGCGCTCTACAAGGGAGGAATTGATATACGGACTGCTATCGTGGCGCAAAGTACTGGTATGGTATTGTTATCTGTTAGTATACCTCTAATGGTAATAATGGTATTGTTATCTATTAGTATACCTCTAATGGTAATAATGGTATTGTTATATGTTAGTACCTCTAATGGTAATAATGGTATTGTTATCTATTAGTATACCTCTAATGGTAATAATGGTATTGTTATATGTTAGTACCTCTAATGGTAATAATGGTATTGTTATCTGTTAGTATACCTCTAATGGTAATAATGGTATTGTTATATGTTAGTACCGCTAATGGTAATAATGGTATTGTTATATGTTAGTACCTCTAATGGTAATAATGGTATTGTTATCTGTTAGTACCTCTAATGGTAATAATGGTATTGTTATCTGTTAGTATACCTCTAATGGTAATAATGGTATTGTTATATGTTAGTACCTCTAATGGTAATAATGGTATTGTTATCTGTTAGTACCTCTAATGGTAATAATGGTATTGTTATCTATTAGTATACCTCTAATGGTAATAATGGTATTGTTATATGTTAGTACCTCTAATGGTAATAATGGTATTGTTATCTATTAGTATACCTCTAATGGTAATAATGGTATTGTTATATGTTAGTACCGCTAATGGTAATAATGGTATTGTTATATGTTAGTACCTCTAATGGTAATAATGGTATTGTTATCTGTTAGTACCTCTAATGGTAATAATGGTATTGTTATCTGTTAGTATACCTCTAATGGTAATAATGGTATTGTTATCTGTTAGTACCTCTAATGGTAATAATGGTATTGTTATCTGTTAGTACTTCTAATGGTAATAATGGTATTGTTATCTGTTAGTACCTCTAATGGTAATAATGGTATTGTTATATGTTAGTACCTCTAATGGTAATAATGGTATTGTTATCTGTTAGTATACCTCTAATGGTAATAATGGTATTGTTATCTGTTAGTACCTCTAATGGTAATAATGGTATTGTTATCTGTTAGTACCTCTAATGGTAATAATGGTATTGTTATCTGTTAGTACCTCTAATGGTAATAATGGTATTGTTATCTGTTAGTACCTCTAATGGTAATAATGGTATTGTTATCTGTTAGTATACCTCTAATGGTAATAATGGTATTGTTATATGTTAGTACCTCTAATGGTAATAATGGTATTGTTATCTGTTAGTACCTCTAATGGTAATAATGGTATTGTTATCTGTTAGTATACCTCTAATGGTAATAATGGTATTGTTATATGTTAGTACCTCTAATGGTAATAATGGTATTGTTATCTGTTAGTACCTCTAATGGTAATAATGGTATTGTTATATGTTAGTACCTCTAATGGTAATAATGGTATTGTTATCTGTTAGTACCTCTAATGGTAATAATGGTATTGTTATCTGTTAGTACCTCTAATGGTAATAATGGTATTGTTATCTGTTAGTACCTCTAATGGTAATAATGGTATTGTTATCTGTTAGTACCTCTAATGGTAATAATGGTATTGTTATCTGTTAGTACCTCTAATGGTAATAATGGTATTGTTATCTGTTAGTATACCTCTAATGGTAATAATGGTATTGTTATCTGTTAGTACCTCTAATGGTAATAATGGTATTGTTATCTGTTAGTACCTCTAATGGTAATAATGGTATTGTTATCTGTTAGTACCTCTAATGGTAATAATGGTATTGTTATCTGTTAGTATACCTCTAATGGTAATAATGGTATTGTTATATGTTAGTACCTCTAATGGTAATAATGGTATTGTTATCTGTTAGTATACCTCTAATGGTAATAATGGTATTGTTATCTATTAGTATACCTCTAATGGTAATAATGGTATTGTTATATGTTAGTACCTCTAATGGTAATAATGGTATTGTTATCAGTTAGTATACCTCTAATGGTAATAATGGTATTGTTATATGTTAGTACCGCTAATGGTAATAATGGTATTGTTATATGTTAGTACCTCTAATGGTAATAATGGTATTGTTATCTGTTAGTATACCTCTAATGGTAATAATGGTATTGTTATCTGTTAGTATACCTCTAATGGTAATAATGGTATTGTTATATGTTAGTACCTCTAATGGTAATAATGGTATTGTTATCTGTTAGTATACCTCTAATGGTAATAATGGTATTGTTATCTGTTAGTATACCTCTAATGGTAATAATGGTATTGTTATCTGTTAGTACCTCTAAATGGTAATAATGGTATTGTTATCTGTTAGTATACCTCTAATGGTAATAATGGTATTGTTATCTGTTAGTATACCTCTAATGGTAATAATGGTATTGTTATATGTTAGTACCTCTAATGGTAATAATGGTATTGTTATCTGTTAGTATACCTCTAATGGTAATAATGGTATTGTTATCTGTTAGTATACCTCTAATGGTAATAATGGTATTGTTATCTGTTAGTACCTCTAAATGGTAATAATGGTATTGTTATCTGTTAGTATACCTCTAATGGTAATAATGGTATTGTTATCTGTTAGTATACCTCTAATGGTAATAATGGTATTGTTATCTGTTAGTATACCTCTAATGGTAATAATGGTATTGTTATCTGTTAGTATACCTCTAATGGTAATAATGGTATTGTTATCTGTTAGTACCTCTAAATGGTAATAATGGTATTGTTATCTGTTTGGCTTAGACTGGGTTCCTGGCAGCTTTACCCTACGTTATCAAGGCGTTCGTAGGTCCGACCGGTGGAGTGATCGTTGATTGGCTCATCAAGAATAAGATGAGCATTAGAAACACTCGACGATGTGTCTTCACTGTTGGTAAGCAAAACACTGACAGCGCGCGTTAACGGGGAACCGGTCAGCTCCAAAAGAACAATTGAAACTTTCTATGAACCAAAAACAAAAACAACTACTCAGATTAACAGATCATTATTTTCAGCAATACACCCACAATTCCCTCTTTTGCTCTGACAAATAACCAACGTTGGAATCGTGAGCTGTTATTCGCTTTACATGGCGGTTAACATACCTTAAATGACTTTCAGTTGATTATACCAGTGATATTTTTGTAGCCTGTTTCGATTTAGAGGAACTTGAAGGTCCAATTCGATCGACAATAGTCCAATTCGCAGTTCGTGAAAGGGGCAAGCCTCGTATGGAGGCTGGAGTTGTCCCTGCGGCACTGATACAAACCCTCTTTCTATGAATATGGATAGATTTTGATTATCATGCTACCTAGATAGAAGCCCAACTAAGCTGTCTCAACTCCAGCCACCAGGAGGGTCTGAATGGGATTAACTGACTACTGACAAACGGCCTTAAAAATAACTGACAACTGACAAATGACTATTTTTTTACTGACAACTGACAACCGAAAAATAACTTAAAACTGACAAATTTGGTTTTAGTAAGTCAAACATTGTAAATTTTCTCCAGTAATGATAAACTAGGGCTAACTGACAACTGACAAATGGCCAAATTTTTAACTGACAACTGACATGTAGACCCCCCCCATTCAGACCCTCCACCAGGTTTGGTTACCTTTCAAAATCGCGATCAAGAACTACGTATTGGACTATTCCACGACAAGAGAGAAAGAGAGACGAGTTTCCACGACGCCTTTAAGCTTTAATTTAAAGTTTGTTTAAGGCTGGTATTACATGAAGTTTTCCATAGCATATTTTCACTCGTATTTTTACACGATTGTATACTTTTTCTAGGTTGTTCTGTGGCGTCGGTGTTCATCCTCGCTACGGGATACGCCACAAGCCCCGCTATGGCTGTTACCTTCCTGTCAATCGGTGTTGGTATCACGGGTATTAACGCTGCAGGTTATGCAGTCAATATCCTCGATATTGCACCTAAATATGCTGGTGTCATCATGGGAGTTACCAATGTATTTGGTGCTGCCCCCGGATTTATCAGCCCTCAGATCGTGGGAATTATCACTCCAAATAAGGTAATCTGGCATAATACGCGAGGTCTGATTGGTCAATAACCATGTGGTATTAGAATACAGCAGGACCCAGTTAATTATTCGAAGTACGCCGATTAAGCTAAACTAATCTTGAAGCAATTTCAAGCAGAAAAATCTAACACAACTGCCAGCATTTCTTGCGACGCTGTCAACTTTTTCTCTGTAATTTGAGCCAGTTGCAATGGATGAGTTTAGATTTCAGAATTAATATAATAAAGTGGAAATATAACTTTTGTGTCGTGCAATTTTGGTCTGAAATCATAGTCTTGATTACGAATTGCATTCCTGCTACACACGTATATGATTTCAGACCAAATTGCATTCCACTCAGTTCTATTACAATTATAAATCGTCCTTCCTGTAAAAAAACTGACTTCTGCCGGTTTACTCCTTCTTGTGTTTTTTTTATCATTTGCAGACTGCAGGCGAATGGAGGATAGTCTTTTGGATCACCTTTGTCATGTACATCACGGGTATTGTCTTATTCGGTCTTCTCGTGTCGGGAGACAAGCAGCCATGGGCGAACGGGGCAGCCACTGACACCAAAGATAATGACGAGAAAGGTGATGAGAAGAAGAAGGAGGAGGGGGAAGATGGACAGAAGAAAGAAGAAGACGGGCAGAAAGAGAAGCAAGACGAAGCTGATCAAAAAGCTGAGGAGCCTACAGAAGAGAAGAAAGACGATGAGGCAGCCCCTGAAGCTGCTGAGGAAAAGAAAGAAGGCGAATAAATGAATAGAGCAGCTATATGTTTACGTTGCTAGGCAACCATTTTGTTGCTAGGTAACAGTTTTGTTACCATAAAAGACAATTACCGAATGCATCAACCATTTAATGGAATGAGATTGCTACCACTGGCATACTTCTGTGCATGCCGGGAATCAAATCTTACAAGTTTATGACTTGTCTTTGTAAATTTCAGTGAGGTCATTTGACACGGAGAGGAAACATGTGAAAATATGGCATTAAATAATTACTGGATGAGAATGAGTATGATGATATTCTTAATGATTTCATATCACGCGAAAGCCGGCTCCAGTAATTGTTTCATGGTATATTCAAAATATTATTTACTAGTTCTGATTTACAAGTGCTAGTCCTTGTGCTAGTGAATTATATCAGAACCTTTCAGGCAATCAAAAATGAGATTGTAAGACCTCTTAAGTCCACAGTATGAAGTATTGCTAGAAAATTGCCATTATATTTTCCATAGTTTTGTCCAATTCCATAACTATAGAAATTTATCATTTCCAACTTTTTTTCTAGAATAGTTACAAGATATAATTTCCATACAACTCAGTGGCCGGATTACACTTTTCCAGATTTTTCTGGGGTTGCTTTGCAACATACTTGGGTTGCTAAGCAACGCGGAGACTAAAATCAAGGCAAAGCGACATTCAGTTTATTGCTAGCATGTACTTATTTACTGAGTTTTAGATGAATTTTAAACATGAACAAGTATACATAAGCTTGGCAATTCAGTCCCGGTTTTCACTATTATACGTCAATTGACTATACAACTACCAGAATCTTTTCAAATTCTTTTTCTTATTCAGATTTTAATTCCTATGAGAATACAAGCACAATGGTCCAAATTCGAAGAACAAAAGAATCAGCGAGAAGGTTCTGGTATTGTACCCAACTGACGTAATGGTAGCACCAAACTCAAAACCTAATATTTGAAAAGCAAATTTTCGTATGTGTTGAAATTTGTAGTTCGAAAGAATCTTGTCATTGTCATAGCCGTAAATTACAGACAGAAGCACATACTTCAAGTTTAACCTCGTGTTTACGTAAGCTGTATATAGGGAAACACGTCGACTTCTCTGTTATGTACTATATATTAGTGTATCAATTCAAAAAAGATCAAATCAAAGGATAAAAAAAACAAAGTTATTGTAAAACACAGTGAAAGTTTTCTACGTACGTAAAATAATAGCTTTCTTGTGTAAAAAACTAGAGTAAAATCAATAGTTGTAATATATACAACTCAGATTTTATTAAATATATGGAATTGTTAAAATTAAACCCTCACGAACCGAGTAGCCAACAACAAAGCATGCGACATAAGCGACAACGCACGTCACACAATCCACTTAAAAACGTAATAATGTATTTGGAAGTGTGAAAAGAATAAATACTATGTTAACCGCCCCAGAGAACTATTGTATCTGTGTATTGATAAAAACGGCAGTGAGGTAGCAACAGAACTTAATTTTATTAGACAAAAAAACTTATAAAAACGAGTAGAAGGACGACAATTACTAATGGGATATTTAGCACAGTTAAAATCGCGGGATTGGGAGGTCGTGTAGTTAAAATATCTGTATAAAATCTGATTAAATCTGTACAATTCTGTACTGCGCGACACATTAAACAAGCACGCGCCGGAAGTGTCACGCTCGATCACCCTTCACCCACACGCACGTTGGTACAATGATGAACTGCGCGTTGCTAAGCGTGGAAAGCGCCGCTGTGAGCGTGCTCACCGAGCTTCACGGCTTGTGGTTCACGAAGAGATTTACCGGGAACAGTGTCGCAGCTATACGAAACTGCTTGATAATGCTGACTCTATACTTCAAGTCTACGATTGAGAACGTGGATCAGAAAACCTGTTTCGCCTGATCGATGGCATCAGTTCGACCTAAAGCCTTTACCCGGGCCTTTACCTCCCCTCCCTCGCCATGATTTCCTTGAAGAACTTTCAGAGAGATTTAGCTTCTACTTTATGGATAAAATTAAGAAACTACGGCAAAAGTTGTCTCTGATAACGGTTACGGAGATGTCTGTGAATATTGTCTATTCCTGTCACAGTACTTTTGCAGGATTTTATGATGTTTCCATGGAAACTGTGCGTAAGACTAACATGAACTCAGCATCTAAGTCCCGCCCATCGGATCCTATACCAACCAGGACTCTGAAAGCCTGCCTTGATGCAGTATTACCTACAATTACTGCTATCATAAATTCGTCACTGGTTACTGGAGTCTTTCCCACTACCTTCAAGGAAGGTCGCATTGTGTCCTCTATCAAGAATCTATCTCTAGATCCTGATCAATTCTGTAACTTTAGGCTAATCACAAATCTCGCCTTCTTATCGAAAGTCCTGGAATGGATCGTCGCTTGCCAGTCCCACAACTATCTTGTTGATAATGACCACTACCCTAGTCTACAATCAGCTTACAGGGAACTCCACAGCACAGAAACTGCACGTGTACAAAATTATATTCTTCGTGCCATTGACAGTACGAAAGAAGTCCTCCTTGTCCTACTTGACTTATCCGCTGCATTTGATACCATAAACCACGACATTCTGATCAGTCGACTAACCATTCAGTTTGGTTTCTCTGGAACAGTACTGAATTGGTTTAAGTTATACCTCCATATTCGAACACAAAAGGTTGTCATTAGGAATGCTGAGTCGGAGCTCCAACCTCTGACGTCTGGTGTCCCTCATATCGGTTCTAGATCCGTTTCTGTTCGTCTTGTATTTTCCCCTTTACAAGATATAATTCATTCCAACGGATTTGACTGTATGTTGTATGCGGATGATTCTCAGAATTTATGAACCCTGCTTGCAGACAAACTGCTCTGGACAGATTAGATAGCTGCATTAAGGACATTCAATTGTTCTTTCTTAAAAATAAGTTAGTTTGTGCATTTTTCTATCGCGGTTTTCCCGCCTGGACTCTATTTCTGATATCATATTTGGTAATCATAGTTTAGTAACCACTCAGATGCTCGTAATCTTGGTGTTATATTTGACCGCCACATGTCAATGTCCGCTCATGTTAACAAACTTTGTCGCTCGGCACTATTCGCGCTCAGGTTCATTGGTAGAATTAGAAAGTGCTTTAGTAGATCCACTACAGAACGGCTTGTGCACGCCTTCATTACGTCGAAATTGGACTATTGTAACCCGCTGAAGTATGGGCTTCCTTCTACAGACGTCTCCAAGTTACAACGAGTGCAAAACTCAGCAGCCAGGCTAGTGACTCGAGTCAAGCGCAGAGAACATATAACACCTATTCTAAGTTCTTTACACTGGCTGCCAATAAGAGAACGTATCTCTTTTAAACTTCTTTTACTTACTTATAAGATAGTTAATGGCCTAATGTCATCGTATTTGGAAAGCCTTGTTACTAGTTATACTCCTGTTCGTAATTTGCGCCCTAGCTATCAAGGTCTTCTCACGGTCCCCAAGTCCGCTTCTGTTACTTATGGGGACTGCGCATTTTCGATAGCTGCTCCTAGGTTATGGAATGCTCTATCAGCCAGTATTAGAAGTGTAGAGACAGTTGCCGAATTTAAATCCCGCTTATCAAACTCGTGTATTATTCATGAAGCAAAAACAAAGAAAATTCATAAAACATCAGTGTCTTTAATTCTACTAGAGATTTCGTCCTGATTTACATAAACTTTGGCTTCGATTTTCTCGGCCAAAATAAGTCGTATCGCCAAAATAACTGAAAACATGACTCTCTGCATCTAGACGTTTGAAGTGCGATAAAGAATTCGCGTCCGATCTTTCTCTATCTAACTTACCAAGAGCCCATAATCTCCCATACTACCTCTATGCTACGGCATTTTCACAAGTTAGGTTATTTTTAGAACGGTTTCCCGCTATTATTGGGTTGCAATCATTCCTAAGGGAATAAAATCACAAACGCGTTGCAGACGTGTTGTTAGTATAACAAAAGAAGCTAATGAGGCATCTTTTGTTCCGCCACGGGTGTAACCCACTAATTGGCGGCAAAAATAATCTAAAAATAGTCCAACTCGTGAAAACGCCGTAGCATCAAAATAAGAGATATGGACGCTTTTGGTTGTGGGCTCTTGAACTTACTTAAAAACATTTTTTTTTCAGTTCATATAGAATGGAATAATTTTATGTATAAACTTTATGTATTCATGTTTTCTTTCATGCTTTTATCCTTTTTGATAGCCTAACTGTAAACGCATTGAGGCTTTGCAAAATGCGTACTAAGAATTGTAATTATTACTATTATTAAAGAGAAATTACCCTTTTTGCCGAGACATGAAGGTCAGTTATATAATTATTACTGAATTGAACCAGATTTTTGGACTTCATTTGGTACCGCAGCAATACTTAAATGTTCAATATTAATTACAGTAATTCAGTGAAAAGGTGGGGCAAAATTAGCACCCACTACTAAAAACACCAAGTAGCAGGGAGGCGATAAGGGGCGGAGACGGGATCGCAAACAAATGGCACCTCAGTGGTATGGCTCAAGACTAAGCTGTCGACTTCAATCGCTAGGCGTTTGCAGTGAAAATGGGCGGTATTGAAATATCACTCCCTTCATATATTGTTTAATGCAATACCATGAACCTTTGCATTAACTTATCACTCATCCCTGGCTACTTCGTAATACAAGGCGTCACATGGGCTTCTAGTGATACTAATCACTTTCATGTCTCAGCATCAATGTCATTATTGCGTTCCTCGTAAAGGCTTAAGGTCAGTTATATAATTATTACTGAATTTAACAAGTTTTTTTTTACTTTATTTGGTACCCGCAGCAATACTTTACTGAATAATTACACAGACATGTTTTTTAATTTGTAAAGTTCTCGCAGCAACATGCTGCAAAAGCTATGCAGCAAAGCACACCCCAAGTGTGTAACTGGGAACCTTAATAATTTTAGTCCAGTCCAGGCCTAGCGACTCTCTTTCGGTCGCTCCGTTTACTGGAAGGTTGGGCCTGGGAAAGAGAGTCCAGTAGATTTTGCATGCGCATGTTAGAAATGTGACCAGGCGACCACACCAATGTGGAGATGGCCTGGCTACATAGGTAATATAACACGAATAATAACAATGACGGCAAAGGATGCTGAGTGTTTCGTTTTAATTTGGCCATTAGCGCTGCTTTATCCCTATCGTTTCTACAATAACGGAACAAGTTTGGCTTATCATTCTATATGTATAGACGCGCACCTTCAAAGGAAAGCATTGCAACTGGTGTATAATATCCAGTAGATGCAATTTCCTATTCAATAAACGTTGTCGCGGTCATGCAGAAAGGAGAAATCGGAAAACAAAGTAAAACTGCTTTTCCTCCCTCATGAAATATGGAAAGTGAGTACCCGACCTTCTTCAACATCTTTCAACTTCCTTACGTACGCCTTGCCTACGTTCACCTGCATCACCTAATACCTGTCTGCTACATGGAGGCGTTCTTTGAGGCGTCTTTTAAGGGACAAGAGTCCCATATCCCTTGATACTTCAGCCTTCTTTAAGGCGAGCTCATCTTTTGGAGTGAACAACTGTTTATTGTTATTCTCAATTGTCATAAGTTCGTCATCCCACATCGTTTTCAGCAACGCATCAGTACGCACTTCAGGTTTGACCTCCGCATGACAAGTGTGGGTGTAGGCGCTCATTTGACTATTGTCAGCGAGGCTGGGCCGTATGTGTTCCACAAGTGTCCAACAACCAAGGGCCGGATCTTCAGCTCAACAGGCTCACTAGACTTCCCAACTTTTGTCGGTTCTGAGGTCGGCTTTGCCGTTTTGCTTTCTATTTCTAGAGACATAATTCTCGCTTACCACACTTTTCTTACCGTATCATCGATTCCTTCATTGAATCCGGCTTGAAGGACCACTTTATCGAACGTACTTGGTTTTCTAACTCTTTATTTCTCAAAATCCTGCAGATCTCCCTACCATGCAGGTCTCGAGCTCCCTCGTGCTTTCGACTCGTGTCCAGCTCCCCGTAGTAACAATTTGTGAGTAATGTCTGAAGCTTTTTGGCGCCAACACCACTTATCCATTACTACTAATCCTAGAGTCAGTGTACGACCGACCATGTCACTTCCTTAGAATGTATGGATCAACCGTGAGTCGAGTGTAGTATGTCCAAAACAGTTAATGTAGTGTGTGAGGAGTAAAAGCAGGCTCCCACCAGCTTTAAGCTGTAATACTCAGCCTGCTATAACAAATAAAAATAAAAATATTCGTTTTACCACGAAACACGTGACCATACGGAGAGTCAGCGGAAATACAGGAGTTTGCAGTTGACAGTCGCCAAGTTCCGACAGTTTCAAAACATCGGATCGAAAGCCATGTGGAGCGACGATGCTGACAAATATAAGACGGCCACAGTTGGAGCCAGTAAAACCAACCGAAAGTCAGAAGGCTAAATGCATCGCGAATGTTCTACAATGCCGTAAAAGGCGGTCAAGTGCGGTTGTAAAAGTGACGGGGAGGCTCGTCGAAAATTTTAGAAGGAACACCTGAAAGGTACCACGATAATCACAACTGTAGACATTCAAATTGAACACTCTAAGTGGTACCAAACTACGCATTTTAACCCCTAAAGGTACAACGAACATCTCCGTCAGTGCTATATAGGGAGTCACCCCCCCCCCCCCCCCCCCCCCCCCGGTAATAGCGTCACTAAATATTCAACCGGAACAAAATCTTCAGGGACGATGTCTTGGTAGGGTTAACGCGGTCAATGTAACGGGGGAAAACAAGACTCCTAAAATGGTAAACACGAGACACCGCTAGAACAATATTTATACTCGCATTCCGACCACTTACTTTTCGAAATTGTCTACCAGAAAAAATATAACAAATCTGAACAAAGAATATTCTTTTACGGGTAGAGTAATAAGAGCAACAACATTTAGTTGTGTATTTATATTAGATTGCACGCAAATTTTTAAATGATATTTAGAATGTTCTCTTAGTTTTAGCAATAAACGTTTTTACAAATTAACAAACATTAGAGTTCATTTAAAAAGAAATGACTCCTGATTACAGGAAAAGGGGCGAAAATTACAGGTAGATTTACAGAGAGTCGTAAAGGAGCTAAATTAAATATGCTATAAAAATGAGGGCATAAAGACAGGTTGTCGGCACGGATCAATAGTTTGGCTATTTCCTATGCGACCTTCAATAACAAACTTCAAAGATGTCTGCGTATCCTCCTGGCTAGAAACCTGAATTGGAAAGCAAAAGGAGACCTTCTTGATATATAAACGGACTTCAAAATGGATAAAAATAGCCGTGGAATAGAGTCTGGATTGACGAGATTTCTCAATGCCATGTACACATGTTTTCGTTTCATCTCCAGACTTCTGATTTGTTGTCAGTTCTGTGAATGCAAGTGCAATAACAAAAGAAAAGGGTCGAAAAGATGTTACTCTGGAGGAACCAAAGATGGTCTTGAAGATGGATCAAGGGGAGAGGATGATAACTATGATTTTGCATTCCCCAAACGATATGTTCTGGCCATAATGACATTTATAGGTTTCATGAATATGTATGCCTTAAGGGTGAACTTGAATGTGGCTCTGGGAGCAATGGTAAATAACCACACTGTTGAAGTTAATGGAATGAAATATATAAGGGTAAGTCTTATTTTATGTTAGTTGTTTTGACATTTTTACACAAGTCATTTTGAGTTTGTTATTTTGCCCTATTTCTTAGTAATATTCAGTCGGTGATAATCTTTTTATCTTGTTATATATTATTTACTAGATGGTACTAGTTAGTTAAAAAGATCAAGATATTTAAAAAAAGATCATGGCAATGATAAATTTTCCTCCTAAATACCTACAACAGTATCTAGTCAAGGAACTATTTTATCTTCCAAATTGCGCTTCCTAAAGTGGCCGAGAATCATGACCCTTTTCCAAAATGATTTCACTCCGTCGCAACAAGACTAAATAACGTCTACAAGTAAAAATAAGCACACGCAGTAGATTTGAATTTAGGTTTTAGGGGAAAGTTTATTTGGGATAGATTATTGACTACAGCTAAGTAATAACTTGTTTTAGAATTCCTTTCTCGAGTTCAGTAATTTTTTTAATGAACACGAGAAGCACAAGTTATCATCACGTGTGTATCTAACTCCAAATTTCGTGTTCACGCATTCGTCGATGAATACTATTGAATACGGTTTTAAAACTATTGATGTTATTGATATTTCTATATTAAATACTTATTCCATAAACAAAACATCAGATTGTGCGTATCATGCATGCTATGATACACACAAAATAATAGCCGCTTTTAGTTTACGCGCAATACGGAATTTGTTTGTTGTGGTATCAATGCGTTTTCTCTAAATTACTATCAGAAAAAGTTTTAAAAGGAAATCAGCGTTTTTATTCAGTGACCTCACCAGGTTTATAAGTAAGGGTTATGGCCTGGGGCGAGGGCGGTATGGGATTTATTCACCGAGGGTTCCGATGAAAGAGGTTCTCGTTGTATGCAATAAATAAATCATAAATCATTAGGAAGCATTGTTTGCCTAGTATATTGTAAGGTCAGTCACAATATGGTTCTCATCGTTTTCTCTCTCGGCTCTTTCAACCAACGTAGCGTGCAGTGTAGCGCATAGGACAGAAGACTAAAAACCAAAAGAGTCAAAGCAGGCGATCGCGGGTTCGATTTACGGCTCATAACACATGCCGTGTTTAATTTTTTTCAACTTCTCCGTACGTATAGGGTAAGTTCTAAGTGCTGGGAAAGGTGTGAGGGAGTAACTCGAGGGGAATATAAATTAAAATGCAAGGGAATTTGTATTAAATCATACTTAAAATACAAGAGGAAATATATATATATTTCCCCGCAAATAACAAAGAAACTGAGGCGTGATATGAAAATATGAAATTTCCCCTGAAAGCACAAAGAAAACCGAGCCATGCGAAAAATATGATAAGAGATAAGCTACACTCCAGCAAGCACTTTGTCTGTTCATTTGTTTGTTTGTTATTAATCTGATAGTTATTGTAGCATTCCGCTTGTCTAATACAAATCATTTCTGTTTACGAGTGAACGAGTTAGGCGGCCGATTCAAATGTCGAACGTTTCATGCGCCGAACCTACAGTCATAATAAGCCACGCCCACCTTAGTTACTGTTGCTATGTCCCACATGCCGTGACATGTGACAGACATGGCGAACAAGGCTGAGTTCGGCGATTGTCTTCCTAACATTTTTAATAATTTATCGATTTCCTAAGAAATCAAGTTTGTGTTTTCATCTCTTTCGGAAGAGCTTGTGGGACAAGATTGGCGACCGTATTTTCCCGAGGGACCAATGCTCTGTATCTGTTTATTTACTTGGTAATGCTTGTTTGCTGTACACCAAGGTTACAAAATGTTAGCTTGCTGGGTTCTGATTGGTCTCAACTCTTTTTTACTGACAGGTGTGGAACTATGAATAGGCCACTATGGAAGCAAGTAGGGGATTGGGGCGAGGGTGGTCTCGCAAAGGCGCTTGGTATCGTAACAAGGGACACGCATGGTACAGAAGCCATCAAACATGGCGAATATCGCAAATAACTCATCGAATACCAGCAGAGAAAGCGAAGTAAACTTGATAGAAGATTTCGCCATGTTGTTTTGGGTTCTGCACGATGCGTGTCCCACCCTCGCCCCACTCCCCTACTCGTTACTAAAGTGGCCAATTGCGTTCGGCGCATGTAAATTTCGAAGTTTGAAACCGGCCTCAAAAACCAACAAATGTTTTTTGTTTTGTTTTGCTTTTCAGGAAGCAGAGTTTCACTGGGACTCCAAAATGCAAGGTACTCATTTACTTGTTATCATTACGCCGATAGCTGATCATTCTTCGATAACAAAGTATTCCAATTGGAGTATATGCTATGAACCTTGTGTCCAAACACAATTCTCATCATGTATAATTTCCATAACACAGGTATAGTTCTGGGTTCATTCTACTATGGATACGCCTTTTTACAAATCCCCGGTGCCTGGCTGGCCCTACGACTCGGGGGTACTCGAATATTTGGCTATTCGATATTTATGGCATCTATGTTGACCTTGCTTACTCCTATAGCTACCCGGTATAGTGTGTACGGGCTAATTGCCGTACGAGCGGCAGAGGGACTAATGCTGGTAAGTAGTGCATAAACAAAAAAGTCGAACAATACTAATGTTTATGAATCTGTCAATTACCCCCTAACATGTTAAAGTGCAAGTATCATATCAAAAAAATAAAAAATAAATTTGAACTATTGTGTTTGTTTCTCACAAAAAGGTATTAATCTTGCAAATTTTGTAACATTTCTGGCATTTAATCCCTAATTTTGGTTACTTTTCGTGGATCTTGTGACGTCATAAGATGAATCAACTCCCTCCCTAGAGAAAACTACTAAAATAAAATCCCGTAGGTTTTCATTGTGACATCGCAAGATGAATCAATCCCTCAATTCGGGGTGCGTTTATTCTAGTTGAATTGCTGTTCCTGCCTCTCAAAGAAAACTAAGTTAGACAACTGGGTCGGGTTGTTCAAAGCCCGATTAGTGCTAATCCAGGGATAATTTCCATGACAACCAATAGGTTCTGTGCAGAGTTAATACTGGATTAACACTAATCGGGCTTTGAACAACCCGGCCCTGAAGTATATCAGAAATAGAATTTGGAGCAAAAAGAGTTAATGTTGTTTTATGGCTTTACTTGCACTTTAAGAATACTCAATCATGATCAAAGACAACAAATAACCAGTCAGATTAACAGACAGTGGGCCTTCAATGAATACTGGGGCAACTCTGATTATTCGTGATCAAGGATGGCAAAGATTCGATATAAATGTTGCTCTAGAGAGAAATTTTGAGAAACTCAAACCACATCGTATCGAAATGAAGTTGCCACAACGAGATTGGTATTGCACTTCAATTTTTGTCATGCATCCTAGCTATTTCTCTTCTTTCTCGGGTTATGTCAGTTTAGAGAAACTTGAAGGTTTCATCCGATTCACAGTGGTCTTAACTTACTAAGATATAGATCCTTTGCATATTCTGAGTTTCTACTTCCGATTACATCTCTAGCCTCGCTTTCATGCAACCAGAAGTAGGAACCCATATTATGCAAAGGTATTAAGATTTCCTATTTTCGGTTGCATGGAAGTGAGGCCAGAGATCTATCTTGAAGTAACCGGAAGTAGGAACACAGAATTATGGAAAAGTCTATTCCTTCTTTAGGGCGCCGTGTTTCCGTGTAACCACGCAATCTGGAGTAAATGGGCGCCGCCACTGGAGCGAACAACCTTGGTAACACTAGCCATATCAGGTACAAAGAATCGTACTGCGCATGCTCATTGTTACCAAGGGGAACCTTTACATGTTACTTGAGTTATCAGTCGTCAACAATAGTATTTATTGGAGAGACAGAGCTAGCGACGGCACAACACCGCCTGCCTGCAGGTTTAACTCCACTGATGTCAGCATTTACTCTGTGCGAAGTTCTAAGGGCGCGTTCGATTGACCGTATTCCAGAATAAGAATAGATGGAATAGTCCAGTTTCGTATTCGAAAATTATCGCTGAATGCAATGACTACAGACGCAAATATACAGGGTTTAGCCTCGTTCTTAAGTTAAACATTCATAAATACCAGTAAGAAGAAGGTGGGCTATTCACAACTCTGCGTATTGTTGTAGTTTCGTGTTTTGCACCTTCTCGCTGGTATTTATGAATGTTTAACCTAAGAACGAGGCAAACCCTGTATACATGCGTCTGCAGTCATCGCATTCAGCGGTAATTGTCGAATACGAATCTGGACTATTGTTTCTGGAAATCACTGGTTCAGGGACGGCATTTTGCACTGTAAGCTACCGACAAACCCTTGCTGACATATGATATGCAGGATACATTTAGTATTCTAGTGGCTAAAACTTTCTTCGCTTTCGTTGTGACGTCACCGCCACCATCTTGGTTGATGTTATAACAAAAGATTCCTCGTTAGTTTCTCTTCACGTCTTTCTTGTTCGAATCTCTGGGGGTTGATTGAAGGCCAAGAATTGCTAGGAAAATAATTTATCACAAAGGTGATCGGTCAGATGCTCCTGACAAAGAGTTTTACATTTAGTCATTTTAATTAGACATTATTAATAAAAGTATTTACTTGCTGCAGGTTGTCATGTGGGAACGATTATCACAATGCCTCTGTCTGGTCTTCTGACAAAGTACGGATTCGACGGCGGCTGGGCCTCTGTATTCTACTGCTTTGGTAAGACATGGGAACCTGTGACGTTTTCTTGTGCTTCTGTTCATGAGTTTACTTATTATTAGTGATGTCCTTGCATTCTCTGTTTCACGTGACGCCATCGCCGTGATCTTGGTTGACATTAACAGAATATGCCTCGTTAGCTTTCACCTGAATCACCCTGCGGGCACAGCCTTCTCCCTCTAAAAGAAAAAGACAAAAGACGGCTCTTCCGAAATCCTGTCAAGTTTATCGTGAGCATGCTCGAGAACGTTGCTTGGCTGAATCGAGTTAGCCTGCTATGCAGACGTATTTTTTCACTCTCATAAATTCGAAGAAAAACGTAGCGTCTGCTTACCCGAGCGCTTAAATTAGTTTCCAATATGCAAGCATGACGTCAGCACGTTTGCTTTATTTTTCTGCCCAATTAGTGGAGCGGATAGGTGCAGATTTTAGGTCGAATTGTTCACTGTTGGCTAAAAGCATGAAATTTGGCAGAGAGATGGGTTTTGATGTGCCAATCAATATCTGATATGGTGCCATCGCGAAAATTAGTGCGTAGTCAAGTTAAGAGGATGTTTTCAAAATGGCCGCCATCTTGGACCGGAAGTGAGAGTTGTCGTCACCGGAAGTTGTGTTAACTTAGCAAAAAATAACTACAGTTTATCCTAACCTCTGCAAAAGTAATTTACTTCTAATGTTTGAGGGTATTTTTTTCAAAATCGCCCCAAAAAACGAAACAGGCCCTTATTTCAAGCATGTCAAGGCTTTGTTTAGGGGCTTATACGCGGATAAGTAGTGTTTTTTCAATATCTCGGTACAGGAATAAGCTATGGGAACTAAACTTGGCAGTTATCTTGGTCTCGTGGCCCATATAATTTCTGAACACTTGGTTGCCATGGAAACTAGATTTAAGGGTGTTCTTTTCTCAATTTAATATTTCAGCGTTTAAGTAAAAATGGGGTCTATAGAAACATACTCCCTTCTCCAAACTTTTATTTCAGTATCAAGTAAAGAGTGTGTCTACATCCATTTGTGCCTCGTATGGTTGTCCAGTATATCTAGTAACAGATATATTAAATGAAGTATGTTGCTATGGCTACTGTTCTCACGGTCACGTGATTTAAGTACAAGCATGCCAAGCACCAAAAGTTGTGTCTGTTTAACTAACACATTTATGAACTGATATCAGAAAAAGATTGGTGTTCTTGTGCCCCATTTACAAAATCAGAAGTTCCCGGCTGAGCCCCCTTAATTGATGTTGCCATGGTAACGACGTACTGGAAAAATTGTAATGTAACAAACAACACCTTGTGGCCAATTTTGGTTGCTCTAACTGTTAAACCTAAAGAGATATTAACCGAAATTGAAATTTGTACCTAATTAGCATATTTTGCCAGCAAGCCAAGCCTTAGCATGCTTGGTGATTTACGTAAATACTGCGTGTGGTGCACTGTAACCGGACGTGATACGAAACAGTACCATTTACAACATGTATCAAACATTTAATCCACAATTATCAAATATGATTTCCTGTTATTAACTTTTAAAGAAATGATACCGAGATAGACTGGTAAATTACCCAGAAATCTAGCGGGAAACTAATTTGCATTTCAAGTCCGCCATCTTTTTCTCTGACGAAAGGAGGGAAGGATTTTTGCAAGCTATAAGGTAGGTTAATTGTCAGAAAACAAAAAATAGCGCAACATGTAAGTATGTAAATTGATAAGAGATGTAAAAGAGACAGTGTTTTTAGTTATTTGGCATGCATCATAAGAAGACCTAAACAGATCACTACACTGGATGCACTGTAAGTACATATTTTACGCCTGCTATATGAGTTGTTTTATTCAAAATGGAGCGTTTTCTTGTGTAAAGATTCTCTCATATCACTCGAGGAAATGTAATTAAAGAATGAAATTCACCATTAGGGAGAACAAATTGTAGTTAAAACTACTACTGATATAAACGGATGGTAAAAAAGACGTTTTTCTGGCATAGTCATGAAGTTATTATATTATTAATTTTGTTGATATGGAGCTCATTGAATTGTGTTTGACAATTCATTCAGATTAATTTTCATCGAGCTTAGCCTATAATCGAAAATTTTCGATTTCATTGAAGGAACTGTCAATGTCTAATAGCGGTGACCAAGGCTTAGCGAAGACAGACTGGTCTCGTTGTGTTATTTGCCAGCAAATAACCAAGGAGCCGTTGCAGTGCCCAGCTGATACCAAGCGCCAGTCTGATGCTGGGGCAGGCTACAGAACTTTGGCTCCCAATATAACAAAGTTTCACGACCTCGATTGTATGCCAAGCGATGTAAATCTTTCTAGGCTTGACGAAGGGGAGGGGATCGAGGATACTTTTTCACGGCATAAAGCTTGCTGGCACAAAAGCTGCTACGCCCTTTTCAATTCCACCAAACTCAAAAGAGCGGAGAAGAGGCGCGCACAAGAACAGGAGCTTCAAGTCGGGGGAAAGTGCACACGCTCCACCTCTTCTGTCCCTGTAGAAAGTACTGGCACTTGCTTTTTATGCGACGATCCTGCGGCTCGAAACAAGCCCCTTCACAACGTTTCGACCCTCGGCTTGGATTCCAGAGTTTGTGAATGTGCATTAGCTCTACAAGATCAAAAGCTGATAACTAAACTTAGCGAGGGAGGAGACCTTGTAGCGCTCGAAGCGAAATATCACGCCTCGTGTTTAACTGATCTGTATAAAAAAGCCAAGACATCGGCGTGCAATGATGAACTAGATAATGAGAATAGCATTGGTTCTGAAGGGATTGCACTAGCAGGGCTTGTTCTCTACATTGAAGAGTCGGATCTCACAGTTTTCAAACTTGCAGATTTAGCTAAAGCATACAAGTCCCGCCTGGAGCAGCTTGGTATTACTACTACGACTGCACGAGTAAACACCACACGATTGAAGGAACGAATTCTCTCTCACCTTCCTGGTTTAGAGGACTACAGCAGTGGCCGTGATGTTTTTCTTGCCTTCAAAGATGATCTCGGACGTATGATCCAGAAAGTTCACCAAGAAGACTGCGATGAAGAGGCCATACATCTTGCCAAGGCCGCCAGTATTGTCCGTAAAGATATGCTGGCAATGAAATATTCATTTGATGGGACATTCGAGACCAACTGCCAGGCAAACTCAGTCCCTGCATCCCTAGTATCTCTCGTGAATATGATTCTATACGGCCCAAATATTGAAAATCAAGCCAGCACTGCGTCTAATTCACAAGCAGGTCTCACTATAGCCCAGTTGATGCAATTCAAGAGCTACCTTCGTCGGCGGGAAGGAGACGTAAAGCGAGAGCGCAGGAACAAAGCCCGCGAGACGCCACTGGCCGTATACACTGGACTGTCCATCCATGCAAAGACGCGCAGTCGTGATCTAATTGAAATAATGCACAGTCTGGGTCTCAGTGTTTCCTACAACAGAGTTCTCGCCATCTCAACAGATTTGGGGAATGCCATTTGTCGACGCTATGAAGAAGATAATGTTGTTTGCCCTTCAAATCTTCGCCTGGGTTTGTTTACCACCTCTGCTGTCGATAACATTGATCACAATCCCAGTTCTACTACTGCACACGATTCATTCCACGGGACAGGGATATCTCTATTCCAGAATGTCACTCCCGACGCTCCTGGGATTGCTCGAGCGCAAATTTGTATTGAGCAATCAGTGAGCGCTGGTTCCAAAACCGTGGCAGAGCTACCCAAGTCCTACACGGAAGTTACACCGGCGGTTATGCAAAGCACCAAACCCGTGGTCCCAGAAATCAGTAACCAACTTCAAAGAGATGGAAGTGCAATTGACCGCGCCCTCGGAGAAGAAAAGGGGTGGCTGCAAAATGCATAGCAGAATGTCGCTGATAGAGAGAGTCTGGAGGATGGCACAAATGTATCGTGGTCAGCGTATCACTCGACCAGGGATCAAGAGCATCACACACGCTCATCTACCATATCTGCTCTTCTGCCTCTTTTCCCTGATCAGGCTAAGTCAGTATCAATGATCCGACATGCTATGGATGTGATCAAGGCAGCTGTGCATTACCTGAATCCTGGTCAACGTCCAGTAATTGCTGTTGATCAGCCGCTGTATGCTGTAGCAAAATAAATTCAGTGGAACTGGCCGGAACGTTATGGGGAGCAGAAGTTTGTGATCATGTTTGGAGGCTTGCATATCGAAATGGCTTTTCTAAAAGCCATCGGCAATTGGCTGGAGGATAGCGGATGGACTGCAGCATTGGTAGACGCAGATGTTGCATCAGCTGGAACAGCGGAGTCTTTTCTTAAGGCGGCAAGCGTTACCCGTACTCGACGAGCTCATCAAGTGACGGAAAGCAGTCTGTACATATTGCTCCAAAAGGCATATACCAAGTACAAAGAGGACGTGACAAGTGAAGACAACGCCCTTCCCTTTGACAACTGGTGTAAGCAGCAGGCCTCAGCCGCGCCACAATTCCTCTACTGGTATACCACATTCCAGCTTGAGCTGCTTCTGTTGACGTATATTAAATCACTTCGTCAATGGAACTTCGCACTTTACATTGACGCTATCTATGACATGCTGCCTTGGTTTTTTGCCCTTAACCATACGAACTATGCGCACTGGCTTTCCGTCCATTTTCGCGACATGGTCACCCTCGAGAAGACAGCTCCAGACGTCGCCTCGCAGTTTGAGAAGGGATGTTTCACTGTCCACAAGTCGCCGAGACGCTTCTCGGCAATTGCCATTGACCAGGCTCATGAGCAAAATAATGCCATGGTGAAAGGTGATGGCGGCGCTGTAGGTCTCACGGAAAACCCAGCTGCTCTTCGGAGATGGATGACGTCCGGCCCAGAGATAGCAAGGCTTGTTAACGAGTTTGAAGCAAGCATGTCCACAAGTACAGAAGATGTGTGTAAAGACAGTCATCATGAGACGCAGAGAAGCCATCAAGTATCCTTTTTCAAAGATGTAAAATCTCTGGTGGCAAGCATGGAAGACCTAGGAAATCCCTTCCTGGAAGATAGTCGAGACCTTCTCACCATCGATACTAAGCAGCTTGCAGGGCCAGATGCGGTGACTCGATTGCATGAGATTGAACCAGTCGGCAGAAATCAGCGTGACAGCTTTATATCTGAGTGCTTGATGCAACGCAAGAAATCCATCTACGTTCCAATAAAGCGAAATAAAATCAGCTTGTTCTGTTCATCTCCGCCAAAGACGTCAAAGGCAGCGCAGCAGTTATCGTCAGTGAAGAGTGACTGTTCTCTTTTTGCAAGGCTATTCATATCTTGCCAGACAAGGGATGGCGACATTGATGATTTCTTCAGGCACGAGAACCAAGCGTGTCCCCCATCCATCTCTAGTCTGGGCACCTTACGTCTTCCAAGGAAGAAGTCAGAGCTGGCGGACTGCCTCCAAGCTAGTATCACAGTCCGAAGTGAGATGCCTGAACAAAATGATGTGATCATCATCGACGGAGCTGTACTCGTGAATATGATAAGGCCAGGCGCAACAGAGAGAACATTTTCCGACTATGCGACACAGTCCATTCTACCCTACATACAGGCGCAAGCTCGTCGTGTTGATCGTCTAGATGTCGCGTGGGACGAATATGTTGACAACAGCCTGAAAGCCACCACAAGATTCAGTCGAGGAATTGGAGTCCGGCGGCGTGTTGCAGCTAGTAACCAGCTCCCGCTGAAATGGAATGACTTCCTACGCGTGAATGAGAACAAGAGTGAGTTATTCAAGTTCTTGGCAGGATGTATTGCCGCCCTCAACATAGAGAAGCAAGTGATCACCACATGTGGAGAAGGAGTGCTATGCACTCTGCCACGTAATGTATCAAGCCTGTCCCCGTGCACGCATGAGGAAGCTGACACCAGAATGTTGCTTCACGTACAGGACGCAGTTCAACAGGGCTACCATAAGATCTTGCTCAGAACTGTAGACACCGATATACTTGTGCTGGCAGTCGCGGTGTTCACACAGCTTCCAGGGCATGCTCGACCTGAGTTGTGGGTGGCGTTGGGAACTGGTGCTCATTTGCGCTATATCCCTGCACACGAGTTGTCTAGCAGCCTGGGTCCACAAGTATTAAAGGCACTCCCTGTGTTCCACGCCTTCACTGGCTGTGATACCGTGTCTTGTTTTGGTGGAAGAGGGAAGAAAACAGCTCTCGAAGCGTGGAAATGCTACCCAGAGGTCACTGAGGCGTTTCTTTCTCTAGCCAACTGCCCAACTACCATTAACGATACTTGCATGCAGCACCTTGAGCGCTTCGTGGTACTCTTGTATGACATGACCAGCAGCAAGACCACAGTGAACGAGGCAAGGAAGCAGTTGTTTGCCCAGAAAGGTAGGGCCCTGGATGCAATACCCCCAACCAGAGCATCTCTACTAGAACACGCAAAACGCACTGCTTACCAGGCAGGTTACTGCTGGGGACAAGCCCTTACTCCACGTCCAGTGCTACCAAGTCCGCAGCAGTGGGGTTGGACATCAGATGAAGGCCGTTGGAAGCCATTCTGGACAGCACTTCCTGAGATCACAAAGTCGTGTCGGCAGCTCGTCCGCTGTGGATGCAAGAGAGGATGTCGGGGAAACTGTTCTTGTGTGAAAGTTGACCTGCACTGCACCGCACTCTGTTCGTGCACTGATGAATGTGGAAACAGATGAGTAGAACGCTCTTCTTACATGGTAACAGCCTGGTTTGAAGGGCTTAAAGGTTGTAACCATTTAGATTTAGTAATAAAGATGTATTCTTTAGAAAAATGCATTTGAGCTACATGCATGAATAACATGGTGCATATTGCACATATCAAGAATGTTCTTAGTATATGTACACTGACTAAACTGATTTACTGCCATAGTGTAAGTAAATACCATATAAAACATATGAAGAACATCTGAGTACTGTTATTTCTTTGCTATTGTGGGGTTCGAAGATCAGCTAGCGTGTTAAATCAATTACTTATAATAGTGGGATCAATTTCGGTAAAAACATGTCACAGTAAGTCGGCTTTTTAATGTACTTCCGGTACTGCCTGCAGCTACTTCCGGTTTGAGATGGCAGCCATTATAAACATTTGGTTTTACTTGTACAAATCTTGTCCTGTGTTGCTTGAAATATCAAACAAAATATTTACCTAGCTGGTATAGATGGTTGAAGACATTATTTGGCCGTTTTAAGTACAACCACAAGAGTTAAGAGAGTTTTTAATCAAATGAAATTTTACTTCCGGTCCAAGATAGCGGCCATTTTGAAAACATCCTCTTAACTTGACTACGCACTAATTTTCGCGATGGCACCATATCAGATATTGATTAGCACATCAAAACCCATCTCTGTGCCAAATTTCGTGCTTTTAGCCAAAAGTGAACAATTATCGCACATATCCGCCCCACTAAATCAAAGCCATTGTTATAATTTTAGTGAATTGGCGCGCCAGTGAACACTCTCCTATGATTGGTCAATGGCAAATGTATTGTCTGAATTCCTTTTAAATGTAACATTACGTCACTTTCCAGGATATGGAAGGTAAAATCTGATTGGTCCATAACACAATGAGGTGTGCATATTGGAAACTACTTAAGCGCTCGGGTAAGCAGACGTTACTTTTTTCTTCGAATTTATGAGAGTGAATAAATAAGTCTGCATAAGCTAGAATCGAGTGGCCTCGCGAGAGATTGTGATTTGGCCCCCAAGACAGTGGGCTCAGACTTGACCATCGGTTTCTCAATAAAATCAATGCGTGCATTATAAAGAACCGACGACGATAAACCGGACTAGCCTAGAAGCTTGACAAGCTTAAGTTTCGGTAGCCTTCTTTTCCATTTCTCTTTTACCTGCATGTATGCAAGGAAAGGGATAAAATCCGAGTGCAAGCTTCTGATAATTTGTTGTCCGTTTTCAGGTGTTGCCGGGATACTTTGGTTCGTTGCCTGGCAGCTGATAGTGCACGAGTCACCCATTGACCATCCAACCATTTCAGAAAAAGAGAAAGCGTTTATCACGTCATCTACGGAGAAAATCGATGTACGTAGTTCATATTAGGCTCAATTGTAACCGTTGCATGAGTAGTAGTAAAGGTTGTGTAAACAGGTTCACAAAGGCAGCTCGTGATCACACAGCGGTCAAATGTCTGCACATGCGCATTACTGTCAGTCTCGGTGAGCGCCGCGCCAATTTCCCGCGCAAAATTACCGTAAAGCATTGTAACAACTCGGTGTCAACTCGGTGTGAACTCGGTGTCAACTTCAACTTCAACAATCAAGAAAATACGTTAAAGCCCATTTACCATTAAATACCAGTTTACCGATTTTTTTTTCAGAATTTAACAAACAAGTTCTGAAGGTTACTGCTTAGAAAATGGTGTGTTGAACATGATATCAATACACTCAACAGAAAAAAAGTTTTATAAGGTGAAGACGATTAAATTACCTTGGATTATAGTTTCCATTCCAGAAAATAAGAAAGATTAACACCAATAGTTGCCCGCTGTGTGGCTCGCAATAGTACGAATTCGAATTCGAAAATTACCGCTGCGATGACTACAGACGCATTGGCTCAGTCTTTGTCTCACACTGAAGTTAAATATTCATAAATACCAGCGAGATGTAAAACTCAAAACTACAACAACACGCAGAGTTGTGAATCACCCAATGACCTTCTCGCTGATATTTATGAATACTTAACTTCAGAATGAGACTAAAATGAGCAATTAGTCATTGCGTACAGCGGTGAAAAAAAAAGCCTGGGATCGAGTATGCAAAGTTAATCAACCACTTCACAAGAATAAGTAAGTTTACCAAGTTTTCCTTTTTTCATTTCGGGGATCCAAAGGCCAATTAAATTAAATATTTATCGTTGTGAAGCTTTGATGACATTCGTATATTATACTTTTACTTAACTAGGGGCTCTGGCCATTTCATAGTTACGTTAGAGGAAGATAGTGTTGGCTATCCCTTCGTTTTGCTCGCCATGGCACTGGCATGATAAGTGGAGATTTGTTTGGTTTTTGGCTGTCTGGCACACGCAATGTATGACGTAGCTGATAACCAATCTCCTCTCTCAGCTCCTCCTGGAATTAATAGCAGCATATATGGGTTGAGGTGTCACCATAGGCCCATTTTGCTCGCTATACCGTGCCGATGAGTCCCAATAAGGATGAAACAGCTGTCCACGATTGCATTCTAGTTTTGAGCGCTTCTCGTGTCACTGAGGTTTAGCTAACTGTAGTGCTATGTTAAAAGAGTTTGCTAGGCTTTCATGGGCTGTTATCGCAGTTCGGCCATCTTGGATAAAACATTAGTTTTGGCCCCGGTTGCCTCGCACTGGTTGGTTTCAGAACGAGTTTACCGGACGAAAACAAAGGTTTTTATTCTCCTGGGACTCAACATGGCCGCCGTGCGATAAAAGCCCATGGAGCTTTCACAGCTCTGGCCATTTTATAATTCCGTTAGTTGACTATTTAGATAAAGGGTGACATCCTTTAATATGAATATGTAAACCCTGTCATTTATTTTCAACATTTCTTTCAAGGTATTCCTAATTAACCTAATCATCCAAAATCACTTTATCCACCATTTACAATTTTGAACCATCTGCTTGGCTTATATTGTTGTTATATCAGTAGATTAGTTTGTGTTAAGGAATTGACTCTTCTCTCATGGCGACCATGTCGAGTCCCAGGAGAATGCCCGTCTAACCTCGTTCTGAAACTGCTCAGTTCGAGGCTGATCTTGCAAAACCTATTGTTTGGAGCCAAATGGCCGCCATGTGAGAAGAGGCAAATGTTAATAGGGCTAACCTCTCGATTTCCGTTAGGATCGATGTTTCTTCGTGTTTTTTCTGTAAACTGCTACCCGTTCTTATTGTATCCGTATTTGTGATAATTTATTTTGGTATCTGCAGGATTTCGAGGTATTCTGATTTCAGAAAAGCCTGAACGAGTCCCCAAAAACGCGCGCTATGTCATTATGTATGTCCTATGGTTAACTGATCTTTAATGCCTGACAGGCTAAAGCGCCGATTCCCTGGAAAGAAATGCTGACGTCAGTACCTGTGTGGGCTATTGTCGCAGGCAATTTGGCGGCTGACTGGGGGCTCTACACTATTCTTATATGTTTACCAATGTTCCTGGTCGATATACTACATACCGACATACAGACGGTGAGTTGAAACTGGGTCAAACTCTAGCCAATCAGAAACGAAAATTACTTCAGCATTCAACTGGCTGTTTAAACTTATTCCAATCAACAACAACAGTATTCGTAAATAAAGTGAAAAATTACTCTCTGAATGTGGCCAATCTGACCTGGAAATTTTACACAATTTCACCTGGAAATTTTACACAATTTTAAGCGAAATCCGACGATAACATTAAATTACCCCCCCCCCCCCCCCCCCCCCCCCCTTATTCCACAATCGGTATGATCACAGTTTTACATCAATTACAATCTAGTTTTAACGTGATTTGATAGCCTGTTTATCACTGCGTATCATTGAGAATGAATGTGGACAATGTGACCTGTATATTTTACACAATTCGATGATTTCATTAAATGACTTCTGCATGCCATATTCTGCAATCGGTATGGTCTTTTTCTCAACAACAACGAAGTTTAGAGCGAAAAGTTATTAAGTAATTGCTTTCGAGTCAGTGATTGGTTAGTTGTCCACGATTGTGTTCAGGTTAAACCAATCACGAATTGTACTTCTCAATACTTCAGTTCGTGATTGGCTCATTGTGTTTTCACTTGCTCCTGTGATTGGCTCTGTAATTACTTTGGTTTTGGTTTTACGACACTCAATCGAAAACCGCTCTATCCAAGAAAAATAATAACATAAATATAGTGGTAGTATAAGAAAGTTTACAATATAAAGGTACGGGTTTCTATAAATAGCGATACTTACTGTGTGCAAACACTGACGTCATTTACACATTTGCATATATAATGTGTTTGTATGACTTGTATGGCACCTAGCGATATGGCCTCACAAAATACATCTAAAGTCTCAATTCTGCTTCCAAATCTTAATTCACTAATAAGACTTATAAGTTAAGAGCATGTAAGCTTCGATGAAAGGGCTTGCTTGTATTTTGGAAGAACAAGAAGAGTAATTTGGCGATGAATAAGCAACTGACAGCGTTCACGCTTGACTGAACCTGATGTTCTTTTCACGTAAAGCGAGTTTTATATTGTGAAACAAATAGAATACGGTTTTCCTATTTCGTATAAAAAATTGTTTCAATGTCTTGAAAATGCTGTAGAATGCATTTTGCTTGGCATGCGCTCTCAGCTTCAAGTTGAAGACCTCGGTATGTACTTCGTGGTAGTGTTTCGTTCCATATAGTCTCCCTGCATAATCATTTTCTCTACTGTTTTACAGTATTATGCAGGGAGACTATATGGAACGAAACACTACCATGAAGTATATACCAAGACCTCGAATGCAGAAGGTCGTGGGTTCGAATCCCGGACTCGTCCTTGGACAGGGATCTAAACGCCGTTGGCTTTGTCTCCCAGCACTTTCTCTTCATAAATGTGGGACGGTAAAGAAACTGTTGTGCTATTCGTGAAGAGAAGGGGATTGTTATCCGGTACAACACCCTGCTCTAATTACTACCACCACGGTGTCCATGTTCCGTACCGATAAAGATGGCGACTGTACATTTGAACACAATTCCTTGCGAACCTAACACGGTCAAAAAAATACGTAGAAATCCTCTATTCTCTTCAATAACAGTGCAGTGGTAGCAGCATTTGTACTTGCTTGTTTTTAAGATTTAAAACCTCTCTACCGTGATTTTATAATGGGTTTAAAGTTTTCCGCGCGCAAAGGATTGTGGGTAAAATATACGAGCTGCCATATTTTTCTGTACGGTGGATTATGTAATCTCAGGAGCCCGTAACCAGGAGCATCCATCCCGCATACTACGCCTATGTCACAGCGTTTTCACAAGTTAGGTTATTTTTTAAACGGTTTCCCGCTATTGTTGAGTTGCAATTATTCCTAAGGGAATCAAATCACAAAAGCGTAGCAGCCATGTTGTTTGGTATAACAAACGTAGCTAATGAGGCCTCTTTTGTTCCAACAACAACAACAGCAATATATTTGTTTATACTCATAAAGGTTTACAATATTGTGAAAAAAGACGATGAATTAAAATAAGTTTTAAGTATGAGCTAACCTAGAATAACCTGCAGGTTAATCGAGCTAGGTAGCACGTATAATTTATTTAAATGTAGTTAATTGGTTGGGCCGTGGACCAAAAAAGAAAAGACACAAAAATAAGGAACTTTGAAGTAGTTACTCATTTACTATAAAGACAAAAACGGATTATAGAGAATTATAGACAATGAAACCGGAAACAAACAAGTGTTTGCAAGACGATGACCGGGCAATTAAGTAAAGAGTGATAGAAAAACAGCTTATGAATACAGTAGAGAGATATAATAGTCTAGTAAGGCTGAGAAAGAGATTATTTAAGTAGTCGTTTGAAACTATTTCGAGTATGATTTTTTAGGTTTTCGTCAATAGAATTCCACACAATGGTACCTTGAAAGCGAATATTGAACTTGCCATAATTTGTTCTTGCTTGAGGAAGATAAAATGATTTTTTTGAAGCTAGCCTGGTATTATATTGATGAACAGTATTGACATTTTTTTTAAATTCCTAAACACTGGAGGAAATTTTCCAGAGGAAGAATCATAGCACCCCACGGTGCGACCCACAAATTGGCGGGAGAAACAATCTAAAAATAGCCCAACTTGTAAGAACGCTGTGACACCTGTACAGGAGATATGGACGCTCCTGGTTATGGGCTCCTGGTAATCTACGCTAGGGGACTAATAATCCTCACTGATCCGAGTATAAATAACTTCCTATTTCCTTGCGATGTAATTTCACTTATCTGATTGTTGTCTATATAGATGGGTTTCCTGGCCGCCACTCCGTTCCTGGTTAAGTCTTTATCTGGTCCTGTTGGTGGCGTAACAGCAGACTTGTTAATAAGAAGGTGTTTATCAACGCAGGCCGTGCGACGTCTGTACTACGCAGTAGGTGAGTTACATGACGACTAAAATGTCCAAGTAGCAATGTTTTTAGTAACGCCTAGGGCTAAATGTAGCTGTACAATTATTTACAGATACCAAGAGGTTAACTTTTCCCCGTGTACTTAAAATCGATTGCCGGTATCGATTGGTTAAGAGGTTGTAGTTCTCAATTACAGTGGAGTAAGACTATTATGCACTTTAAGCATTACAATGCATTCCAGCGAAATACTAATGAACCCGGCCCGCCTAAAGAGACGAATGTCTTGTGCACAAGGCAACGTAGCCGTCAAAACTGCTTCCCGGATTTTTGTCAAAGTTGAAAATGCTGAATTTGGGGATTATGATAAATAGCTTAACTCAGATAAATATTAATTAACAATAGTTGCTTTCCACAATAATTAGGCCACTTGTTTTCATTTTCATTAGGTTAACACTAATTGACTCAGAGCATTGCTTCTCGTCAGGCCGTATCAGCTTGGAGAAACTTCGAGTTCGTAAAAGTATATATAATTATAGCTAGACAATACCCCGTTCAAATCAAAGGCTGAACATGTTTAAATTATTTAGCTATTTGTTCAAACATGGTTCCAATGTACCTCGTTTAGTGGAAAAATCTAATCAGAAGCTAGTTGTCCCAGTTGTCCCTACAGTCGATGGCAAAAAATAACTTCCTTATGAAAAAAAATATTTCTTTATGACACAAACACAAAATGAATGGATCAGTTTATCAAATAATATAAGAGAGGCCATAAAGTTATCTAGGAGATTTCTCAACAGTTTTTTATCAATTTTTTAAAATATTCCTACTCCACAAATAATTTGTAATTTATGACATTAGTAAATAGTAATATTATACTTAGTCTTAGCTTGGGAATATCCCTCGAATGGTGCCTTGGGTACTTTGGGATATTCCCCTCCGTTTGTTTTTCCTTTCCTTTTTGTCATATTATTAGTAATAATGGAATAAACTTAATAAATCAAATTAAAATAAAAACAACACAACAGTGCGGTCTCCAATGTTGCGATCTTTGGGACAACTAGCCTCGCTCTGATACCATTGTTACCAGACCTTTGTCTGCGCGGGCATGATATCTGAATTAGCCCTTTCTATTTTCTATCCCTAGGTGCTGTAGGTGCCGGCACGTTCATCGTGATTGCTGGCTACATGACAACAGCTACTGCGGCAGTTGCGGTCATGTGTGTAGGCGTGGCAGCCTCGGGGCTGTTACATTCTGGGTACAATGTGAACATGCTTGATATTGCCCCTCCCTATGCATGTATTATAATGGGTCTGTGTAATACACTGGGGACAACGGCGGGGTTCACGAGTCCGCTGCTTGTTGGAATAATCACTCAAAATAAGGTACACACTAGCATTTTGGCGAGTCTTCTTGCATGAGTCGTCTTTTTTGCGCTCCTCGTATACCATTTCATTGCGTCTACTTTTTATTTGAAGCAAATAAAGTTGATAGAAGCGAGACGAAATCGATATTCTTTCCTTGAAAACTACGTCTATACACAGTTTGTTGGTCATTTTTACATATTTGCTTTGATCTTAACCATCCCGTTCGTTATATAGTTTATATCACTGAAAATAACTATGTCCGGCCCGGACTGCGAATATAAACTGAGGCCTGTTGCCTTTGTTTTTTCTTAACACAGTCCTTTCTAACTCTAATCACAGGAAGCTAAGGAGTGGCAAACAGTGTTTTGGATTACGTTTGCTATCTATATGATGGGAATGGTGTTATTCTGTACCTTCATGTCGGCAGACTTACAGCCCTGGGTGAGAGGCCGACTACTTCCACTGGACGGCGAAAAGCAGGAAATAAAACTATCTGATGAAGACCTTCTCGCTGAAGGTGACAACAAGGAGGACGTTAGGATGGCAGAGAAAAGCTAGAACATCTATTCACGGCAAGAATTGTACAGAGCATCGCATAAGTAGTTTCTTAGCGTCCACTTTAATTTAGTCAGCTGATGACGCCACGGGTTGTTGCCTTGTACGACAACGCTGTGACTGTGTTGTAAATCAAATGAGAACTCGAGCTGTAGTAAAGGAGTCAAGGAGTTCATGTTTGAAATTGGTTTTCGAGAAACCGCTTTTAAGGTTCCACGCATGGACCATGCATTCGTGAGCCAGCGTGTTCCCAGATCAGGCAAGTTGCCGCGAAAAAAGATACAACGAGAAGCTGTTATGCAACAATGTGTTAGGCAAACAATGCTTGTAATGATCTATGAGAAGAGATATTGTTATTGTGTACATTGAGAAAACCTCGCCATTGTGAAAAATAAGCATTTATCGGCCTTCCGCTCGGGGGTATGAGAGTTATTCATCTCGGGTATGGGAGTTATTCATCTCGGGTGTGGGAGTTATTCATCTCGGGTGTGGGAGTTATTCATCTCGGGTGTGGGAGTTATTCATCTCGGGTGTGGGAGTTATTCATCTCGGGTGTGGGAGTTATTCATCTCGGGTGTGGGAGTTATTCATCTCGGGTGTGGGAGTTATTCATCTCGGGTGTGGGAGTTATTCATCTCGGGTGTGGGAGTTATTCATCTCGGGTGTGGGAGTTATTCATCTCGGGTGTGGGAGTTATTCATCTCGGGTGTGGGAGTTATTCATCTCGGGTGTGGGAGTTATTCATCTCGGGTGTGGGAGTTATTCATCTCGGGTGTGGGAGTTATTCATCTCGGGTGTGGGAGTTATTCATCTCGGGTGTGGGAGTTATTCATCTCGGGTGTGGGAGTTATTCATCTCGGGTGTGGGAGTTATTCATCTCGTCAGGAGCCCATTACCAGGAGCGTCCATCTCCCATACTAGGTCTGTGAGTCAGCGCATATTATGACCGGATTGAGCTATATTTAGAACAGATCTTACGCACACTTTGGGAATCCAATCAAACCATAGTCAGGACAATGCAGCGTTAGTAAAATCACCTAAAAGAACAATAGATCATTCTTAATCTCGATAATTACGGCAAGCATATGCACGATCGCAGCAGAGTCAGAAGGCAGTTACCCGGGAAACATGTTCTAAAAATAGCTCAAACTGACTCACGGGTATAGTATATATGGACGCTCCTGGTAATGGGCTCCTGATCTTGTGTGGTCTAAAAATAACCTAATCTGGGAATGTGCTGACTCACAGACCAAGTATGGGCGATGGCACACCGCGGCAAAACGGTATGCTCCGCTGGCCAAAAGAACGAAGGCTCCGCTATCAAATACAAATTACCGAGGGTTTCAACTTTTTTAGTAAATAATTTTGTAACTTAGTAAACTCACAGTGAATTACAAATTAAGAAAACTTCAACCTGTTAAAGTCTTAGGCTTAGCTTTTAAGTAGTTTTCTTATTTTTTGACAAAACAGTTCACAAATGGATGCTTTTAAGCAGAAATTTTAAAATCACGGGTATGTGCCTGTTGTTTCATTCCAGTTTTCGCGGGAAACTGGGGGCGGCCGCGCGCCGACAAGAAATAGCAAATACGCATGCGCGTAACGTTTTGCCGCGGTGTGGGGCGATGGACGCTCCTGGTAATGGGCTGCTGCACGGGGTTAGTTTTGATATTGGTATGAGAAATGTAGTAACAGCCACTTTCGATGTATGCTTCACTTGTCACGCACAGAGGTTTCATTATGAGGCTCCGGGGTAAATTCAATTTATTATTTTATCTTTTTCACGAATCACTTAGCAAATATACACCGGAACTTTGTGCGTGACAAGTGAAGCACACGAAAGTGGGCTATTGCTTGTTCTCAGCGTCATCATTATGCAATTTGATTGGTGCACCTGAACAATAGTTGTAAGTAATTCACGAATTAGACACACATGACAGTAAAGATTTTGAAATATCACAATACCTGGTAAATAATGGTAAAAATTACATTTATAAATAATTGTTCTATTTAACAAATAAAGAAGTTGAACACAAAAAAATACACTCCCGCATGTTCTATTTAAGGTTAGAGATTTTATTTTTGTTTTACTTTGACAAATACATTGAAAATTGAACTTCTCTATATCACAATGTTTCCCCAGTCACATTGACCATTATGATAATGCTTCAATCTCAAATTAATTACAATTTTTAACAGCATGTAAAAGGGCGTCTCTCCATTATGGGACCTGATTTTGTACACACTGCGCATGTCCGTGACGAAAACTGTAGCGCCGAATTCTTATTTAACGCATTTTTATTTTATTTTATATAGGTCATATCATAAGTACATTACAATATTCGACTGAACAAGTGGATTGGTTCAGTTGCTCCCTGGTTTCACTTTGTACCTTAATTACAACCTGCTCTCAAGAGCTGGTAAGGTCGCCGGACTGAATAGCCGAATAATTTATAGATTTAACTACTTCTGATTCTAAGCGCATGATTGAAATCGTAAAGTTTAATCGAAGGGATCGTTTTTCTGCAGTAGTTGGTCTAAAAATCCTACAAGCACAAAATGAAACATTACCAGCTTATTATGGATTGGCTTCAATGATGATTTGAATGCGCTATAATTTACCTTTCATTTTAACTGGTACTTTCAAATTCGTTTGCAAAGACCATAAAGACTAAAAGGCTTTGTTGAAGAAATCGGCCCAATAATGATTGATTTGGGCCTTCCAAAGCGATATCTTCTTTCAGGTTTGATGTTCATCGGGTTTTTTATCATGTCTGGTTTAAGAGTGAACTTGAATGTCGCTATCGGTGCTATGGTCAACAACCACACAGTAAATATCAATGGGACTGACATTACACAAGTAAGTTGGTGATTCAATCCGTTTATATCGTGATTCTCATTGAATGCAAACAATTTAATGCTGTATTTAGGGTGCACAGTCCAACACGTAAAGTTATTGAGATTGTCTCAGATAAAGAAACAGATATATAGGATTTAAACAAAAAATAAATTTATAAATATTTGGAATAACAGAATAACAATTTGTATAATACAATTATTATTGTAAAAACAAATATACTGTTTATTAAAACTTCTAAGAACGATTTTGATTCTATTAAAATGCCAAAGTTTGCAACCTTGTTTCCTTAGGGTCAATAACTAGTGAACCAATACTTTAGACTAATCTATTTACTTAATATGTCGCTCAAAACGAAACCTTAATGAACAATAGGTCGTTTAGGTGACTCTGGCTTGAAATAATATGGAACAGCATTCAGGATAATACGGAATAGCATATTTCAGAACCCGGGAACTTCAGAGAAACTCCCAGCGCGCGGCTCAGGAATTGGTTGTACTTGCAATGTAAAGAAACTCTACGGGTGAAAAATGGGAAATTTATCGAGCTGGTAGATAACGTTAGTTTATTATTAGGAATAAATGCCGTGGTTTAGGATGATATCAACTGACACAAATGATATTAATCGATATTAATTATCGATTTCATTCTTTCTTTTACAGGATGCTGAATTTGATTGGGATTCTAAAATGCAAGGTGAAGTAACGAGAAAGAGACATGAGATTAATGAACATAAATGCTGTAGTATCAGTATTTTGTTATTACTCGTTCACATTTTTCTGCATGGCCATGGTGCTCTCATTTTCAAACTAAACTAAGAATGATAAAGTTCAAAACGAGAAATTTGTCAAAAATTAACAAACTATTGAGGAGAAATGAATTGACTCTTCCCACATGTCGAGTCCCAGGAGAATAAAAACCTTTGTTTCAGCTCTCGAAACTCGTTCTTCGAGGCTGGCCTTGCAAAACCTATTGTTTCTAGCCAACACGGTGACCATGTGAGAAGGACTTGGCCACTACAAGTTACACTTATACACACAAATAACCACAAAATATTTTGACTTCTTTTGGTTCTTTGCACCTAATTGATACTAAAAACTAGAGTTTGGACTTGTGCCCAAGACTTTTGTTGTTTATCAAAATAATGAACTGTTCATAAACACTTGGCTTCATAATGTAAATTAGATATGTATTTCCAATGGATAGAGGTATACGTTGGTATATCTTCGGCTTTCACATCAGTTTACGTATATATACCACTCCTTAGACTCCCGGTTAGCTCAGTGGTTAAGCGCCGGTCTGTTGTGCAGGAGGTCGTCGACGGTTCAATCCCCGGCCGGACCAACACTCAGGGTCTTAAAATAACTGAGTAGAAAGTGCTTTTGTGAAATAATTTCGTTCTCGAGCTTCAAATAGTTAGATCTGAAGTCACGTCTTCTCTGATATCGAGGATGTTAAATCGTAGGCCCATACATCAGTGATAAGAGACGGATAAAGAAGAGCCACTCGTGGATATGCCACTGATTAATCCATTATTAAAATTAATAGTAGTCAGTACACACTCAATTGACGCTAACCAGTTCCATCATCTTTGCTCAGCCGGTATTTTTTCCATTCTGCAATATTATTATATTAGTTTATAGTATATAAATAGTACAGTTTCCAACCTTTAGACTCCAATTACTCCAAGGGCACTGGTTTGGAGAATACGTTTCCGGGATTTTCCCCAAGGGGGTATTTGTTCCGATTTTTCGTATCCGGCAATTCACCATTTAGCTTCTATGTCATAATTGTACTGAAGCTACGTTGTATAGCAGCCATTGTAACTGATCCACAATTTCAATAAAGATTGCTGGTGTAGTGTACTGTGATATATGGAAAATGATTTTCTATTCGGCTGAGCGCAGCAAAAGAGAATAGAACTTCTTATAACTTCTTTCAAAATCCTTTGTTTCAACAGGCATTGTTCTCGGCTCGTTCTACTATGGCTACATGGTTTTTCAAATTCCTGGAGGATGGTTGGCCATGAGAATAGGTGGTGGCAAGCTGTTTGGTTTGGGAATCTGTATCGCGTCTTTTCTCACACTCTTCACGCCCTTCGCCGCTAGATGCAGTCCTATCATGCTCATCATATTGAGAATAGCAGAGGGCCTGGCACTGGTAACTTGATCATTGTTAGCTTCAGATCACACCGCGGCAAAACGGTATGCTCCGCTGGCCGAAAGAACGAAGGCTCTGCTTTCAAATACAAATTACCGAGGGCTTAAACCTTTTTAGTAAATAATTTTATAACTTAGTAAACTCACAGTGAACTACAAATTAAGAAAACTTCAACCTCTCCATGAAGATACTATTATTGTGAAAGACACCTTGAAAATTCTAGGTGTGACTCTAGATAAGGACCTTACATTTAAACCACATATTAACGAAATGCTAAAGAAAGCTTACGCGAAAATAGCGGCACTGCGCCGGCTCAAGCGCCTTGTGCCAACAGCTCACTTGATACGACTCTACAAGGCGTACGTATTACCGCATTTAGAATATTGTAGTCCAATTTTGTTAGGCATTGGTAAAGGTCTTAGCAACAAAATCGAATCTGCAAATAGCTATGCTATCAGAACGCTACTTAATTTAGGTAATAACGCAAATCATCAAGAAACACTATTAGACATGGCCTCAATGCGGTCATTGAAACATAGACGCAACGTACAATCTCTAATGTTATTCTTTAAATGCTTCAGAAATCAAGGTCCTGTATACATATCAAATCTTTTTAAACCTAGAGTCACTAGCTATAACTTAAGAGGTAGCGGTAATAACGTAGTTCAGCCATCCTATAACAGCCTTTTCCAGCATAATTCTTTTTCATACACAGTATCTCACATTTGGAACCAGCTACCATCGGCAGCTAAAACTACAACTTCTTTAACACAGTTTCGGCAATATCTTAATAAGTCTGACTTTATTGGATGCCAGTGTAAAAACTGCCTCTAACTAGCTCCTGCACACATGAACCTATATAATTGATCTACTTAGTTTACATTGATATCTTTAAATTTTTGCACCTTTAACTTAGAGTTTGTATATATATTGTATGGTATTAGTATAGCTAGACTTGCTTACTTATTATTGTATATATGTAAATAGTTTGAACTAGAGTTCTCTTAGCCTTTATCCATATTGTTATGTACTAACAATATTACTATATATATGTAAATAGTTGAAATTAGAGTTATCTTAGCTTCCATTCGTGTTATAATGTCATGCCCTAGCTTTATTGTCCTACTACAAATTTTATATTTTGTTACTATTAATTTGTCGAGCGCTTATATCATGAGCCCCTGGCTCGGGAGATTGGGCAACCACTTCCTGCGTTACCGACGGTAAATAAATTATTATTATTATTATTATTAAACCTTAGATGCTGGGCATCTAAGGCGCATGCGCATGACGTTTTGCCGCGGTGTGGCTTCAGATAGGAGTACGAGTACGCGTTGTACTACTTCATGCTTCATACTTTATTCATCTTTCCTTAAAAAGGCTTTTCAAAGACAAAATACAAATACAATACAACTACAATGTACATGATAATTTGAATTACATCTATTAATTTAACCTATTTTGAGTTTTATATAATTGCTCTTCAGCTTTCGCTTGAAACTTAAAACGTCTTTACTTAATTTCAGTTCATTATCTAATGAGTTCCATATTCTTACTGTTCTGTAATAAAAACTTCTCTGACCACTCGCAGATTTGAATAAGGGGATTTGTAATGATTGCGAGTTTCGAGTTTCATGACCACTAATACTGAAGCGCTTCATGAATTTAGATATTAAATAATCTGGTGCGGAATCAGTCTTGCATTTGAATGCCAAAGTGGCACTTCTAAAATACACTAGCTTATCTACTGGGAGCCAATTTAGCTCTTTTAGTATAGGTGTAATATGGTTATACTTTTTGGCCCCGCTAACAATACGACAGGCATAGTTTTGACATGATTGTAGCTTACGTATGTTTCTATTAGATGCATTTGCCACATTCGAGCTGTAAAACAACTTACTAAATACTAATGTATTAATAACAGTAATTAAAATGTTCTTTTTAAACGCGTGTTTAACACGGTTTATTTGTGCTAGTCGAGAAAAGCATGAAGAAACGGTCTTAGTAATGTGTTCATCGTAGGTTACGTTCGTGTCTAAGATCACACCCAAATGTTCGGCCCATTCTTTACCACGACTGCCAAATGCTAAAGCGCTTGGATGAGAGTTGCACGCGAAATCCGATGACCAACCTCCTTGTTTATTATAACTTTCATCATCTGTCAATCAATTCTCAGGGCGTCTTGTTTCCATGTAATCATTCCATTTGGAGTCACTGGGCGCCACCAGAAGAGAGGACTACACTGGTTACTGTGTCAGTTGCAGGTAAAGCTTTTGATAGCGCTTTCTGATACGATAGGTTTGTATTCTACATAGGATACATAAAACGTACAAATAAAACGGTATAAAGTATTTATAGTCAAGCCTATAAGGTATTAAGTATTTATAGTCAATCCCATATATAAAGTATTTATAGTCAAGGCTATAAGCGGAGCTCGAAGAAGATAATGCTTCACTTTGAAGTAATTCTTTCTATTTTTCCAAGAACACTACTACTCTCAATCGCTCAACTCCAACGTATTTCAAATTCAGAAAGCAACTGTTGTTGAAAAACAATACGGAAGAGAAAGAAAAACAATAAATTGTAGCAAAATATAAGAAAAAGAGAAAAAGAAACATGTCGCACCTGAGATCAGAGTCAAACCCGCATCCATCGTGTTTCAGCGCGGGATATTAGACCACTCGATCAGCCATCACGCACACGTATGACGTCAATGCCCAATAAGGTTATGCGCGAGCAGGTGAGGCGCGCTCGGTCAGCGAGAGGGCGTGGGCACACGCGCGGTGTGAATTTGTTTGACTTGCATGGTTTTCTATTTTTCTTTTTTCTTTTTCATTTTCCCCTTTTTCTCATCGATTTCCTATGTATATGGAGCTCCGCTTACGCTGGCCTTAGGCCCTCGAAGAGCTCCGCTATATCACAAACCATGGGTGCGTTCGTTTGGAACTATTCCGTAATAAGCCGAGCCGGAATAGATGGTAAATGTGTTCTATTCGGAATGAACAAAATAGCACTGGCTCTCAAGCATGTTAAGGCCTGGGTCAGGAATCAAATTTCGGGTAAAAACTGTTTTCCTTATTTCGGCAGTATAAGTCTGCCATATTTTTTACGGTAATAGATATCGTCATCCTTGACCCCTTAAGTGGTTTGTGCGCAATAAAACGTGTCACGTATTCTGTTAAGAATGAATTAAAATTGCGGTTGCGAGTTTAGCAGACATAGTGACGATACAAAGTGAATGTGGTTAAGGTTAAATCCCTTTACCCATTTCCACTTAGAATAATTGATTACTATATTTCATTAAAGGGTTATTGAGCAAAAGGGTCATGTGACATGCCATTATCCTCAATAACTCGTTGACGAAACAACTTGTGGTTAAGAAGCTAATTGGTACGCATTCAAGTTTTCGTTTTGGCCTCGATATATTTTCAGGAACGAGTGTTGGTTACCTACTAACTATGCCAGTAACTGGATTGTTGACAAAGTATGGTTTCGATGGAGGATGGGCATCTGTATTTTACTGCTTCGGTGAGTCACTAGAAGAACGCACTAAATAACATCCGCTGAACCATGTGGGACAAATTGCTATCAGCGGTAAATTTTATGAATTAAAACCAATCAAATACAACTAACCAGAACCATAAAAATCATCTAACCACTCCGAAAACAAGTTCCCAAGTAAACGACGAGGTTTTAGGGCTAATATGTGGCTAGAGTTGACAGGTAAACAAGAAGAGAAAATAAACGAGAGAAAAAACAATTGCGGGTTCTACTGGGACCTCACGCGTGCAAGGCAAATGTCATAACCACTACGCTATGCGACCTTAGCCTGGGTACTTCGTGTAACGTACACATATAGTATTGAACCCATTGTTGACGGTTAGGTTTTTTTTATGTAGGGGTAGAGTTTGTATAATTAGTCCACAGGACCATTAAAGAAGCATTATATTTATCTGTTGGTTAGTGACCTCCCCCAATACTATATGTGTACGTTACACGAAATACCTACCGACCTAAGACGTTTACCGCTGACAGCAATTTGGCTCACATGTGGATGTTATTTAGCGCCTTCGTAGGGTCAACCTCTCTTCGTGTACACAGGTCTAAGTTCTTAAAATGCTCCACATCGTACATGATATATTCTGAGAATATAGTGTGGCTTTTCTATAGAACTAGAACGGTGTCCATATCATGGCCCCATGCCTTGTGGACAATGCGACGAGCCGTCTCATTGGACCCCGACGAGGCTTGTTCGACTTCATTTAATCTGTCAACCTTTTTACATTTGCATATCACTTTTTGAGGTCGATCAAAGATGAATGAATTACACAGGATTTTTTTCCAAAATACGTGAATGGAATTCATCAATGATGGAAAACGGAATTCTTTCCCGGAGCATCCCACTTTCCAATTAATTCAATGCAAAGCAGCAGACAATTGACATTCAGTGAAGTTCTGGGTTCCATAGCAAGAAAGACGTTTAGTTAAATTATTATCCTGCGAGCTCGCGCAATTTTAGTGAAATCCTGAAATATTACTGACGGCATCATATCGTCCAACGCACCAAAACCCAGACGGGTACATATACTAATTTGAATGTAAAGAAAGAGATGAGTATGCACTACATGATTACATAATTAACAATATTTCAGTACAATTAACCTGGTTTCGTACAAAATGTGACAAAGACGGAGAAAGATTATAAAATACACATTATGAGAGAATGGCGAATTTCATTTAAATGCTTCCACATTAAAATTATTATTATTATTATTATTAAAATCACTTATTTCACGGTATTGCTAACAGCATAACGCTGATTTACATAGAATCAGTGGCTAAAAATACATCCGTAGTATATAATTAAAAGTAATTCCTAATACTATATATCTAATTATGTACTTATATACTCTACCACGATAAGTGATTCTGTGGAGTTTGATTGTGATCGCGTAAAATGGTACTTAGTTATTGAGATCTCAATTAATATGGCCACGAGATTAATATGAACTCACTATCCTCGATTTTAAATGCCAACATTTTTGCAGCAATTGAAGACCAAACTACCAAACTGCTCACTATTATATTACTCATGTATCAGGAGGTTTTCACTTCACCAAAGAAGCAAAGTGTCTAACAATGCATTTTATGGCAGCCATGTTTGCACAAGGTCTAAAGTATCCTTAGAAAATAGCCGTCTCTTGTCGCGGGAGTAGTATAGGAGGGACCGAATTAGCCCCCTTTTTTAAGGTGTTATGCTAATTTTTAAGGTGTTATGCTAATTTTTAAGGCGCGCTCGTTAATTCAATGACGTCACGGTTCTATTGTCTTGGACTCATGAATAAAGTGGTGGGCTCATGAATAAAATGGGGGTGAATAAATTATATTTTGTCTGGGGCTCATGAATAAAGAGTGGTGGAATCTGATGACGGCATAGAAGGAGGAGGATTTCAATTTCAGCTGCACAGCATAACCCCTACAGAACTCCTAAAATGTCTTTATTATTTTCCTTACAGCTATTATCTTCGCTATCACTCGTAACGTAATTCTGAGATCAGAATATTTATAAACCTTTAAGGTAAATCCACAATGACTCATTAGAGCAACTTTGCTATTGTCCTTAGGGATTAACGATAACTGAAGGGCCATCAGTACAGTTTGATAGAAACAATAGCCCTATTGTTTTGAGGAAAACTCTTGAGATGCAAATTCTTCTCTAAAACTGAACTATAATTACCATACGAATAAGAACAAATCCACCAGATAAATTAAACAAAGTTTATTCATTTTCAAAAACACCTATTGACAGTTTGTTTTCCTTGTCTCAGAGAGTTGATAACTTTCTTATTTCTCAGTTCTTGGGTTGATATAATGTACCGTGTTACAAGATTACACTGATTTATATTTCATTGATGTTTATCTTGTTGACAAATGCTACAGACAGTTGTGTTTTTTACCGAGGAGAGGAAAATTAATGACCTAGGTAGTCTAGTCTAGTCTAAAAACTATACTTCAGCTATCATTTTCTAGTCTAGTCTAGAAATTGTTAACCTAGGTAGTCTAGTCTAAAAACTCTACTTTAGCTATCATTTTCTAATCTAGTCTAGAAATTGTAAGACAAGACAATAGAACCATGACGTCATTGAATTAATGAGCGCGCCTTAAAAATTAGCATAACACCTTAAAAATTTGCATCTCCTATACTACTCGCGGGCTCACTTCAACCCCCCCGTGAGAGACGTCTGAGATCAGATTCGAGCACAAAACGTCCATACTGATGACGTAAAACATGAATCAATTAATAAATAATGGTATCTCTCGGGGGAATGGAAGTGAGCACGGCTGTTTTCTCAGGCTAGGCCTATGGTACCGTTTTTCCCTCAGGTGTATTTGGTATGATATGGTACATCGCGTGGGTGTCATTGGTTTACGAGACTCCAGCTCAACATCCCAATCTCTCCAAAGAAGAACGAGAAATACTGGGTCACAATGATGAGGACTTAGCGAAGGTTAGTAAATGAAACTTTCCAATGGATTTAGGGAACTTTTTCTCAATTTGAAAACAACAAACAAACTATAAAAGAGGTATGGTAATATTTTGGAAGTTACCAGTAAATCGAAAAACAATTTCCGTTCTGAAAATGTCAGTTTTCAAAGAGATATTTTGCTAATGAGAAACAAAACATAATGTTCCTTCGCAAGTAGGATATGCCAGCACTGTTGTGAGTTTACACTTCAGCCGTTGGAAGACCTCTTCACATTCTGTAGTTCATTTAAGATTTCTCCCCCTCTCAGTCAGGCGGTGCAGTGGCCTCGCAATGTCAGCAAAAGCTAACAGTGATAACAGGGCTAACAGCGATTATCGCTGACCAGTTATATTTGAAGCTCCTTACTTCCGCGACTGTACTCGGTTGTGGCCACTCCCTTTCCCTGAGTCCGTTGACACACCTTCTCCACTAACCACATGGCCGAGAAAAATGACAGATTCGCGAAAAATATGACATTTCTTTGTACTCAATTTCAAATTTCTCCCGCAGCTGGTCTGTCTCCTCCTGGAATGAGTTTCTGTGAACTATGATGTTATTGAGATAGACAGCTAGCTCCAAAGGTATTCACGAAAGCACGTTATCTATCAATCATTCGAAAGTCGCTGGGGCTTTACAGAGGCCAAAGGGCATAACGGTGAATTAGTATAGCCCATTCGCTGTTGTAAATGTAGTCTTCTCTTTGTCGCTGGGGTGCATCTCCGCTTGCCTATATTCACTGCTGAGATCTAAGTTGGAGAACCACTTTGATCCTGCCAATGCGTCAAGCGAGTCGTCGATCCTTGGAAGAGGGTATGAGACCTTGATGGTAATGTCATTGAGCTTACGGTAATCAACACAAAACCGCGTCGACCCATCTTTCTTTTTGATCAGAACAATTGGTGACGCCCATGTACTGGATGATGGTTATATAACTCCTTTCTCAAGCATTTGCTGAATGTGTTCCTATGCTTCCCGTCTCTTGTGCATCGGCAGACGCCTGGCCTGTTGTCGAATTGGTCTGGATTCCCCTGTTTGGATCTGATGCTGAGTCATCCCGGTTCTTCCAATATCATCAGGGCAGCTTGAGAATATGTCGCTGTATTCACACTGCATGGCAGCTATCTTCTCTTTCTCCGGTCCCAGGTTTTCCGAGCTGTGCATCAACAGGTCCTCGAGGTAATCTAGAACCACCGCCTTACCATCGGTGTCGACTTTTTCTGGAAGCTGGCTTGTGGGACGGCATATGCTAACACTCTTCTTCTTCTTCCGCTGGGAGACAACTTCGCTAACAGGCTCAAACCATGCAGCTATAGTGTCTTTGTACATGGTATGGGGTCGCTCTGAGGGGTTGAGAATACGTAATGGTACAATTTAATTGTCCGTTTCAACCAGAGTCCTTGCCAGAAGTAGATGTATTTTATGATGAGTTGGTCCAACAACGCATCGGTATTGGTCTTATCGAAGTCCAATAAGTTGCCAGGCACAGAGCCTCGCTTCGTGGTGGGACAGTGGTTTTCACTGAGTACTACATGGTAACATGTTGGAGCCAAAGTTCCAGCTGGCATTGACGGTTACGTATGAAGTCCAACCCTAGTAGCCCCTGCGGCTCTATATCGGCTATCCATACCTGATGATCTCCTTCAGTTGTCCCTACTTGAAGTGACAATGGCAGATGAACGGCAGGGAACTCACATTTGCAAGCACTATATTTGGACCCCCTGATTGAATTCCGGTCCATCACTAACAGTGATCCTTTCCAGACAGTCGGTCGGAGCATGGTTATGTTCGCTCCGATATCGGCCAGAAACGTGACTGGAACCCCTTGTATAAATCCAGTAACAAACATACCATCTTCGTTCTCCATTGGGGTTTCTGATCTTTCAGATGGTATTGGGGACCTTACTGGTTGTTTTGCCGGGCTCTGATACCGACACGAACTCTGCAAGGCGCCGTTTCCTGGAACTGTTCAGGCCTTCTCGTAACCTTTAGGCAGTACCATTTGAAATGCTCCATTGAGCCACAGGTACGGCATCTGGGATGGTTGGCCCATTGTGCAACCTGTTCCTGGTCCCTCCTCCGATGACTCTGTTGTTTCATCATTTGGCTTACTAGCTTTCGGAGTTCTCGTAGTTCTCCTTTGGTGTCTTGTTCAACTGTTTGTTGTTCCTTGGATTTTTTCGGTCCGTACCCCTGCATCGATGAATGCACAGTCATAACTGTTCCACTACCTTTTTACTCATCTGTTAAAAATGCTTCTAATTGAACAGCCGCAGCAAGGGCATCGTGAAGTGTCTTAGGACGAGTTTGAAGAACCTTCTAGCGGACTTCTGACTGGCCAAGTGCAACAATAAAGTGGTCTTTGGCTATTGTTTCCCTGTACTCTGGGTTTACATCAGGAAACACCCAACGTGTAAGCCGTAGAAGGCATTGTGTGAGCTCTGCCAGTGACTCGCCAGTCTCTCTTGTGCGTGATTTCAGCTTTGCTCGAAATAACCCCTTCTGGTTGCAGGACCAAACCGATTCTCCAGTGTTTTGAGGGCATTGAAGTTCCTCCTTAGAGGGGGTCCAGTACTCTACTGGAGCGACCCACGGAAGCTCGTAGCAAAGTAACTAACCTTCGTGCAATCACTCCATCAGTTCAGTTCAGCAATGAGCTCGAACTGTTGAAAGCTTGGTGGCGGGTTCGGGGTTTCTCTCAGTCCACCGAAGCTGTTTCGTCCTTTATTCCTTCGAAAAACGTCCTATGCGATCCGCATCATTTTCTCTCAGGCGTTCCTTCCCGGGACGGTCAGTTACGCGGGGACTGGGTACGTGTTCGAACGACCCGAATGACAAGCGTAATGGTCCCCAGCTGGCGAGCGAATAAACTTAAGTCTATTTGCCCATATATCTGCTCCATTTTTCTGTCCAACTTCTCACTTCTTTCTTCGAACGTCTCTGCCAGCTTTTCCACGCCTTCAAGGAAGCTACCGTAGCCTGACGACGACTTCTCTCGTTGTGGAGTTGATTATCTCCAGGAAGCAGCGAGCGTTTGCTCCATTTCTTGTGAATCTAAGTCCATTAATGAGCCGAATTTTGTCTCGTTGTCTTCTTCTGTACTGGTACGGATGCCATCGCTTCCACCAATGTAACGAGCCGAGTCCGGACGCTAAGAGAGCACAACAGATCCATTTATTCTCTTCCTCAACCTTATAAAGCCTCCGTAACAACAGTACGAGTCACTCCGTTCTCACTTCTCCTCTTGACCCCCGCGCGTTCGGGTCACGTGGTGACAATTTCCGGGTATTATCAATTGCATAACTTTTCCGGTTCTAAGCTAATGTATACTGTAATACTAAACTGTATGAGATATGACCAGTTTCTCAAGGCCCGATTAAGCTAATCAAGGTTTAATGGTAATATTGAGTAATTAGTTCGATTTGCTAACTCGTGGACTATAATGGTATGGGATTAAAACGAATTGTTTGATGTGGAACAAGTAGTACCTTTCTACTTGTAATCCTAGAATAAAGAAATAGACCTTTTACCAAGAGAACAAAAATCATTGGTTAAAATGTAATCTAGGATTAATACTAATCGGGATTCGAGGAACTCAGTCCTGGTCCTTAAGCCGATGGTACACAGTTTAAATTGCTGCAACTTTTGCTGATCAACAAATGTTGAATGATGTTACATTGTTGCTGTTAATGTTTCTTGGGTGAGCAAACGAGCAGAAATAATAATAATAATGGCCATATTTATAAAGCGCCATATCATTGCAATCCCATTGTACTTTACATATTACAATGTTGAGTATGTGGTTAGTGACAATCCCCTACTCTTTTTCGAGTAGTACAACAGTCTCTTTCACAAGAACAATGTTTTGCTGTCTGGCTGAGCAAACCAAGCAAGAAACATTTCATGAGAAGCAACATGCTCTTTACTCATGTCTTTGGCTTGATGAAGTCTGGGTCTTAATGATATTAGGTGAACAAATGGGCAAATGAGGAATCTTAATTGCGGAAACATTGTTGCGCAGCCCAGGTATTTAGTTAACATTGTTGATTTGGCAAGCAAACGAGGGAACATTTATTATGGAAGCAAACAAATTTGTTTTGATGTTTCAGAAACACATTTTGCTTCCGTAACAAATGTTTCGCGTACGGGCAAACATTTTATTCTGTTTTTAATTACTCTATTTATAATACCACTCGAAGGTGGACGGAGAACCTCAACAGGCTTAAAGCCCCCTCTATGGAGGTCTCCGAGGGCTTACGAGTTATCGTTTCATAGGCAGCACCTTCTACTCAGTTATTTTAAGATCCTGAGTGTTGGTCCGGCCTGGATTTGCATCCGCGACCTCCCGCACGACAGACGGCTATAGCGATACTTACTGCATGTTATCCATTGTCATTAATGTGCCAACCAGAGATCCATTGGTTCCTCACACAAAGCGGCCTTTTGAAATCGTGGTTGGCATATTAGCATAACAATTGTAATGTTTATCAACACAAAGTATCGCTATTTAGGGAAACACTAAAATTCACATAATGTTTTCGCAACAATGTTTTCTTGATTGCCGTGGCCTTTAGGTGATTTACTCATGTTATAGTTTGAAAGCAATTTGAAACTTATACTTGGCTTATAACATAAGTATAAGTATATTCATAAGCGAAGCAAAATGGTTTATTTTGCGTCGAAGATACAGGGATACGTCTTTTTTTTGCGCTTATTCTTATGCGATGATGAATACAGACTCAATAACGCATCTACTACTAGTCTCAATCTATAGTAATAGGTATTCTTGGGTGATAAGCGAGAAGGTGTACAAACTACAGCAATTAAGATGCATTTATGAATATTCAACATTAAAACGAGGCTGGAACTGCCTAAATGTACCTGAGATCACCCCTCACCCCATACAGGCATAATTTTCAAATACGAAAATATTAATAACTACTCCAGAAGTGATTAATCGATTTTTCTCTCTCGGTAGATTGGAAATGTGTATGTACCGTGGATAAGCATTCTGACGTCACTTCCGGTGTGGGCAATAGTTGCCGCCAACTTTGCACTGGACTGGGCGTTCTATATTCTGCTCATATCCATTCCCAAATACCTCGTGGAGGTCCTCGAAACCGAAATACACACAGTATGTCTTGCGTAACACTACATACTGCTATTTCAAAAAGGTTGTTCCAGACAAACGGCAAACGACAAGCGACATTCCCAGACCGAAATGGATTGTGGGTATAACTGTCCAGCTGTGCGAAACGGATAGACTACGGTGTAATCGAAAATTGATTCGCAGAACAACATTAATATTCGTCTTAACGTTTTGGACCCAAATCAAACGAATTCACCAGACTTTCACCTACGACCACAATCCAGTTCGGTCTGGCAATGTCGCTTCTACGTTTGTCGTTTGCCGCTTGTCCGCGAAAAAATGTTTTGAAAAAGCTGTATACATGAAGCATTAGGGAGCGAATATATATATTTATTGGAGGGGAGTTGGATCGGAGGAGAAAAAGAGGTTCCTTAAAAAAATGGGACCGGAGGGAAGATCCTGAAATTTTAAAGTATGTGGCGGGGTTGGTGATATACCGCTGAATGAGGAACATAAAAACTTGATTGACCTACAGAGGGTAACAAAATTAAAAACAGTTTATCCTCAGCCATTCCAACATGAATAAAACCTGGGCCCTTATTATATGGAGAGGAAAATGATTATTTTTTCTCATAAAGTATACGTGTTTGAAAATAGACCCTTCTACTGTGCCTGTTTGTTGTGCTCATCTCAAATCCTTTTGGAAAAAGGTTCTTTTTTTTCAAGCGATTGCCCTATCAATATATATATATCTTCTCATGCGTCAACAAGAAATACTAGAAACAATACACAAGGGAATGGTACACGTGTTCTGAAATGGGGCAATAAAAAGGGTGTATTCACAAAATGAATAACAAATGAAAATATTGATTGAGCCAGGAGCCCATTACCCGGAGCGTCCATCTCCCATACTACGTCTGTGATGCAGCGTCCATCTCCCATACTACGTCTGTGATGCAGCGTCCATCTCCCATACTACGTCTGTGATGCAGCGTCCATCTCCCATACTACGTCTGTGATGCAGCGTCCATCTCCCATACTACGTCTGTGATGCAGCGTCCATCTCCCATACTACGTCTGTGATGCAGCGTCCATCTCCCATACTACGTCTGTGATGCAGCGTTTTTACAGACTGGGTTATTTTTAGAATGTGTTTCCGCGAGTTTGGTTCCGCTAGCCAATCACAAGTGTTTGCGTAATTTTAATTCAAATGATTAATGATGTTGCAGGCATGTTGGTTGACAAAACAAGAGAAGCTAACGAGGCATCTTTTGTTGACAACATTCCGCGATGAAAGCAAACAACGAGATGTGAAATCTAAAAATAACCCGGTCTGTTAAAACGCTGCATCACGAATATATGACAGATGGACGCTCCGAGTAATGAGCAACTCGTTGTGTCCTGTATTTATTCAGAAAGTTTGGCAAGGTCTAAAGCAGCTTGTAATAGTGAAATCAATAACCGGTGACACCTGTTAATTGTAATATTTTTCAATCCGCAAAGTGCTGATCCAGAAGAAGATGTAGGGTTGGATATTCCTGCAGAATATTTTGAATTTCCCGATCTTCCTTTGGTTCGGATTACATTGCTTTCTTAACAACCCGCAAATTTCAAGCTAATGCTAACCTGAATATTAGACCTCTTCC